>CAKLNU010000350.1:1200000-1800000 GCA_922788865.1 Poeciliopsis turneri | reverse complement strand
TTTTTTTTAGTTTTCCTTGACAAAAACTGCATCATCTCCCCTGAGCGTCGCTGCTAATAACTCACCTGACAACTTTGGAGCCGCCTTTGCTGACCTGCATGTCCACCATGCATCCTGAGTTGACGTAAGAGGCCAGGTTGATCTCTGAGAACTCCGCCTGGGAAACCGAAAAGCAAAACCCAAGTTTAGACTTTGACAACGACATGAAGCATGAGGTCGCACGTACGCGCCGCGGACCAACCCCTCGACTCAAGGCCGTTTCTTTTGGCCTGTTGACAGCAATACGTCTACATAGCATTGAAGTGGACGGCTTCCTTACGTCACAGAGTCTTTCTGCGTTTGCACAGAGCAGAGCAGAAGACGAGACCGGGAGAGACAGAGCGAGCTGGTCGGAGAAGGCAAATTGAGTTATCCCCAGTCTCTGGCCTCCAGGACAGTGAGGGCCTTGTGAAAGGCCGTTGCTTGGCTTCTTAATGACTCAGTCAGACTCCCAGAGATTCTCAAAAGGAAGGGACAACAACTCCACTTCTGGGAAAGGAATCTTAGGATGTGTGGGACCAACGAGCAAAAAAAAAAAAAAAAAAATGTGACAATTCCAGAAATGTGTGGATGGTATTAACCAAAGTGGAGACGAAAAGAAATAGTAAGACACATTAAGGTTTGTACAATCTGTTTTATCAGCTTGAGTCAAAAGACAACAGCTTTCTGTATGTGGAACTCAGTTTCCAAAAGTCATTCACATCTTCAGCACACATTGGACACGTCCTGCTATTCCATTCAGACCCAATAAGTATGAAGAAACCCCTCAAGAAACTTTGCAAACAAAAGAAAGTGTCCCGATTTCCCCCTGCTGACAATCAAAGCGGCCTGTGATTTTTCAACAGTCTCTGCCGCCATGACAGCCACTCTGTTATCTTTAGACCTCGGTGGACTTTGACACGCTGGGCATTCTCTTCCTGGTTGAAGGTTCAACGACGCCCACAAGGCCGAGGCTGCAGCTTCCGTCCTCACAGACGGCCGTTCGTTCTCCCAGGATTTCCTGATACTAGATTGACCCCGACTTGAGTTCGGCTCCACTTTCATTTTATTGTTCCACTGAGCAAAATCCTCAAACCCTTTTTCTGGCATCTACACGTACAATTGGGAGCGATCTGGAACCGCCTTCTCGTCTGTTTTTGGTGTCAGTGGTGGTCGGGCGCAGAGCGCTTTGCTTTCTTTTTCTATCCTTTCATCTCTGCATGCAAATCACTGATCTGCTGTTTTTTCTAAACTCTTCAGGTGGTTTTCTTGATTTCGCTGTATATGTCACACAGAATGGACCGAATCATTTTTGAACCACTCGCTTTAAAATGGAATTAGAAAGTCGTTAAACGGTTTAAACTATTCTTGTGTGGTTTGTGGGAGTTGAAGAAATGTAGGGATGAGTGGAAATGTGAATGTTCTCCTTCTGGCAAACAGATGCATGAGTGTTTGTGCGTCACCCAGCCTTACGCTCCATGTCACTCCCAAAGGCCTATTGATCAGCAAGCAGATAATTCTGATTCCCAATTCTAAACCACTTTAAACTCCCTTTTTTTTCTGGCTTGCCACACAATACAAGTTTCCTGACTGCAGCTGGACGGCATTTGTCCCATCACTCCTCTGCACCAGGTGGCGTTTTCCCTGGAGGTACGCTGGACGGCAGCAGGTTGACCTCAGGCAGGAATAGCCGGCGTTTGTTGGTCTTTACATTCCTTCTAAGCATGAGACATGACACAAATGGCGCAATAAATGGGCCCTGCACAAGCAGCCTGCTGACCATGTGTGGAAAAACAAAAAAACTCAGATGGGGCAGGTCCCCGGTCAGCGCTCCAGCAGAACGGCGTGCGGAAAGCACAGCTGCGTTTCATTTAAGAGCGAGCGCGAGCAGCCTGAGTAAGCATCGGACTGAGAGTCACCGACTCTAAATGCTGCCGGGTGCAGCCATAAAATATCCAAAATATCTCAACAGATAAATAATCAAGTGAGATTCTAATCCATAGAAGTGTCAAAAACTGGAGCGTTGAGAGTTATCTGCTTTGCTGTTCATGTCAAACAGCAGCGCTCTGCCAATAAACATGAATCGTTTTTGTTTTTTTGAAGAAATCACTCAAATTATGCAACGTTTTACAAACCCAGTTTTTCTCCTCTCTATTGAAACTTTTCCCGCCGGGTCTCTGAGGGAAGACTTGAAAGCTAATTTTGCGCAGCAGAGCGAGCCTCTGCACACATGCGCCGCACATGGCTAACGGTATTTGGCCCTCCACTAATCAAAGAAATAGGTTTATGATTTAAGGCTTGATGGATTAAGCTCTGGACTGCCTCGCTAAATAAATAGCTAAATGCGTGAGGGAGAGACGTTCTGCGGCTGAGCTGTCCTGGAAACATTTGCATGAAGCACGGGGAAGAAACTTCAGACTGTTACTTTTCTTTGATGGGAAAATCACTGGGTCGACATAAAACATAAAAGCTGCTCTCGTCAATTAGTTTTCTGTCATTTCCTTTTGATCCGCATGCGGGGTCGCAAAAAGTGCGCTGAGGTTATGTAACACCAGATTCATCAAGGGCCTCAGTTTCTCTTTTCATTAAGCTCAGACTCTGTTCTCAACCTGTCCCAGCTACACTGTCCATCAGAATGCAGCGACGGATAATATCACACTATGCCTGCGTTGCCTCTGCCCCATTGGTTGATCCTATATTGATTCTTTCAGCTGGTTGTGATCCAGGTATCCAAAAGGTTTCTTGGCCTTGCAGTGCCAACAAACTCATCATGAGTATTATTACGCAATCCAGTTTAACAGCATGAAAAGTTGCAGGTAAAGGAACCGTATGCAGACTCTTCTTTCCTTATTCCAACATATGACAAAAGAGAGCTCCTTGCTTTAGGTCTTAAAGTGGAATACTCGTGACAAGAACTGAGCTGGTGTCCAAAATGTGGACAGACAGAGTGGTTTCAGCTTTGTGTCCTTAAGGCCAAGAGTCATGACACCAACAAGTTCTCCTTGTTTTTTTGTCTGTAAGACTGATGGTCATGATGTGAACGACGCCTTTTTGCCTGTAAGCCTTTAAGGCTAATAGCCAAAACATCAACAGGCTCTTCTGTGTCCCTCAGGCTCGTAGCCATGATGTCATCGACAGACATCAGACCTCGCCTGATACCAAGTGACTCATCTTTTACTTCAGAAGGTTGCCAGTTCAGATCTTTCTCTGTTTCTGTGTGGAGTTTTCAGATTTTCTCCAGATTTGTGGTTTTGTTTTCGTCTGGGGTTTTTTTTTTCTCATAATTCTAAAATATTCGTTTGAAATAAAACTTGAGACATTTCAATAAATGAAACGAGAGCCTGATCGCCTTGTAGTGCGTCTCTGCTTTCATCCACGTGATCAGCCAACACGTGGTAGATCCAAAATCCCTTGAAATGACTTTGACTTGCGTATAAAAACGGTACAGGAACAACAAGACAAAGCCATGTTTGGGGCTGGGAGCTGAAACATTTGTGCAAATGTTAATTGTTTTTCTACTGGAAAATATTTCTAAAAGGATAAACTCCCATTTCTATCTAGCAAATGTATGAATATATTCAGACACTCCCAAGCAAATTTGCACACCTAAGTCAATTCATTCCTTCTCAGCTAATCCCATCCCAAACATGGAGACCTACGCTGACTTTGGCTGTTGCAAAATAAAACAAGAGAGCGGGCAACTTCATGGCTCGTCTGATTGGCCGGTTGAGGATGAGAGGAGTCTTAACAGCCTTTGTCATTGGGCAGTAACAGATGAAGTGGTTGGTGCCCAGAAGGCCCAGAAGCCAGGACGAGAGGTTTTTCCTCGTCACCATGGATACCATCATGGTTACTCATTCAGACTCCAGTCCTGGAGCAGTTCTCGCCCTGGGAAAGGAAAACAGGAAGTGATACATCGAAGAAACGCTTTCAGACCCGACTGTTATGTGCCGAGCTCCGTCCTCGGCCAATTCAGAGCGGCTTTTGGATCCGCCGCCAGTGAGAGCCGAGGTTTGGCCCCGGAGTTATCAACTCCATTTGAACTCAACAGAAACAGATACAGACATATTGGTTTAACACCAGTTTTACGAGATAAAAAAGAGATAAAGGTAAAATAAACTTGAACACTATCATTTTATTAACAATTTCAATATATGATTTGATAAAGTTTGTTACTATTAAGTCCTGCAACTCTTATTATTTATGTTTTACAATTGATTTTCTTTTTTTCTTTAAATTTGTCCTGAAATAGATACTATTTTTAGAAACTGAACTTTTGAAACTAAATTAATTATAAATGAATAATTGTGCTAAATTAATTGATAATCAAACGGCTCAACGCACAAAAATATATTGTGAAACTTCTGTCCACGTTACTTAAATCTGAAACTAAATTGTCATTGTAAAATAAAAAAACAAAAAAAACAAAAAAACAATATGATTGTGAATGTTAATAAATTCCAATTTTTTTTGTATTTCTAATGGTTAAATAAACAACAACAACCAAAAATACTGGGTTAAATAAAAGCACTGATTACATCACTGTGATTTAACACATGGGGCTGCAGTATCCGTCACTAGATCTGTAATTTTTGTAATTTCTGGGTTAAATCACTGACCCCTTCAACTGTAAAGTCAAAATTACAGTCAGTTGCTCACATGGTCCAAATTATCATTGGTTAATCTTTGCCAAGTACTGTGAATATTACGTTTTCCAAAGGCCTAAATGATGGAATTTCACTGGAGGGGCATAAAAATCAGTAACAAATCATTTGCTCTGCACAGATTCCTTTTATCAGAGGTGAAAACCAACTGGTGTAAAAGGGGCTACTGATAAACACACTGCCTGGGAGCTGGCATGGCTGCAACCAAAACAAGCATCAGTAATCGTGAGGTCACACAACTGCTGAGCAGATGTGGCCCCAAACAGAGGTGCCCCTTGTTCCAGCTGGGATGGTGGCACAAAACACAAACAGGCAACGGTAGACATGATGAGGAATGACACAAAATATGGTCTGGATACAACAAAGTAATGAGGTTTTGTAGCGATGATGGTGGAAGTGGAGAATGAGATGAGACTTTTTGTTTTCACTGGTTCAGTATTCAGTTTCTAATTAGTGTAGAATATCTCAGTTCAGTTTTGACGAGTCCATACACTGCAGTTTTTCTGCTGTCCAAACAGCCCACATGTTTCTCCATGCATGTGGGCTACGGAGGACTTCCAGACCAAGGCGTTTTACTTCAAATGAGCAAATGAAGCGTAACTATGGAGACAAGTGCGCCCGGTTTGGGGACCTCATGTGGTCCTGTTGTTGCTCACTGCTGAGCGTTGAGCCGCTGGGATGAGAGTCGGCTCCTCCGCAGGAGCCCCCGCTTGACCCAAAGTGATGAAACCGGTTCTCATAGACGCATGACAAAAACTGCATGACTTTGTTTGCGGGGAAGCATCCACAAGGCCCGAGTGGAACAATCTGTGCATTGTGTGATCGCAACAATATTTTTGCATGAACCAGCCTGCTCCTACTATCCTGTTTTTTGTATATCACTGTGATCTGGGCTTCCCTTTCAATATGATGGAACAAGGGGTTTATGTATATATATATATATATATATATATATATATATATATATATATATATATATATATATATATATAAAGGCTTGCATTACGTCTATCTGCAGCATCCCTTGCTGTGGCACCTCTGTGTTTAAGCATGGAGATCATACCTTATAAGGAGGTGAGCACACTGGAGAAGAGGTTTGATAATGATGTGGGGCTGCTTCAGGGGGCTTACCACACATTATTAACATGACAGATGGGAGATAGCATATGATTTCAGAGTCAAATGTCAATCCAAGCGAGACATATATGGGATAATCACAAGGTGTAAAGACGTGATGAGAAAAACAGCTTTTGGGGTCGGCTTCAAGCTGCAGCATGGCTCCGTACGGCTTTGGCTTGTTGTGTAGCATGTCGCTTGCTTTTCACACAGTCTTCCTAAGGCTCAGCGAAAGCCACAAACAGTCAATGAAGATTCTGGCTAAGGATTAGCAATTAGCAAACTGACCTTTCCACCAAAATACAGAGGGCTTTAGGGAAAGGGCGCCGGGTCCAACGAGATCTAAGTAGGTCAGTCTCCGCCGGGTAGCGGAGTGCTCGTTTGGTCCCCAAATTATCAACTTGACAGGCCCAAATAAATCTGTCGAGCCTTCACTCAGCTTCGTAACCACAGCTCTATGGACATCCAAAGTAAAACGACTGTGATTTCACAGAGAAGTCTCTCAAGTCGTCCTCGTCTAAAGACGTGACCACAACAGTGGCGAGCCGAGCAAATGGCCAATAAAAAAAAATAAAATAAATCGCCCGTCCAGCTTTTTGCGGTTCTTTTCTTCTTCCCCCGTAAACACAAAGACTGCCTCAGTCCCGACAACGGGTGGCCCAACACTTCTCTGGTGCAGAGCTGATGCTGCTCACGCTGTCCATGCTGCAAGTCTAGACATACAAGCATGTTCCTGTGGATTCAGCTTCAGCTGAACGCTGAATTTTTTTTACAGTGTGCAGATGAACATCTGAGGAAGCGTCACTCTGACGTGAAAACCTGGGCGGGAAGTGAAGTTGGTGGAGTGCTCATCAGGAGCTGCAGAGGAGGTGATGTCAGTTTTGAGAATCGGGGAGAAATTCTCATTTGGGAGTCAAGCTGGCAGGTTAGGCCAATGGATGAAGAATGGACAGAGCTAAATACCAGAGAATGTTTGAGAAGAGACTGTTAGAGGCTGCAGAAGATCTGAGAAAGGAGTGCAGGTTCAATCAGTGATGCTATCAGAGGCTCAACACACAGGAAGCAGCGTCTCTAATACTAATTAAGAGCAATCAAAAGAGTTCATATGAAATGTACTCTACCTGCTCAACTCGAATCTCATATTCTCCATTCAGCTTCTTCCCCCGAAAATACTTGGCCCTGCATGGAAGAACAACAGAAAAGGGTTTGATTAAACATGGAAGAGCAGGACGGCCAACACATGAAGCAGGACACGTACGAACACATCGTTAGCAAACACATCGTTACCAAACACATCGTTACCAACCACATCGTTACCAAATACATCGTTACCAAACAAATCGTTACCAAACACATCGTTACCATCGTTACCAAACACATCGTTACCAAACACATCGTTAGCAAACACTGCACACAAAAAAAACTCAATTTCTTCTCTCAGTGTTTTACATTAGCAGCCTTTGCCTGTTCAGTACCACAGAGTTTCACAACAGAGTTTTCTAAAACTTAAATGCCAAACATTCACGTTCATTTTCTTAGTCCTTGGTGGAATTGCAGTTTAAATCCAACGACTTTCAGGCCTTCAGTTTTCCTGTCACAAGTTTCTCAACAGTTTGCTGGAATTTTGCCAAGTTGGGCTCAAAACAGGACGTCAGAAGACCACCGATCACTGATTGGTTAGACTGGTTGGTCAGCCAATACACTAAATACAGGGATTCAGTGTGTTTGGAGCTTAAAGGAAAGTAACTGACACCGTAGTGTAACAACGGTTCCAGTTACTTTCTAGTTTGTTGTTTTCCATCTCTGCCATGATGGAAAACAACTAGAACCTTAGACAGGTTCTCGTCCAATCGGGCCGTAACAGAGTCAGATTTGAAGGGCCCGGGCCCTTTGCCCTCACACAACTCTGCTTGTAAATTTTTCTGAGATCTGAGACCTCTGACTTTGTTTCTCTTAAGCCACTTCAACATGAAATCAGACTAAAGCCCCTTCCTGTTTAGTCACAGGCAGCGAGTTTCTATCTGGTCCCAACCGCAGACTGCCCTCCCGCACTACAAAGCACACGCGGCACAAAACAACATTAACTTTAAACATCCGCGTTTGCTTTGTCAACGTCGAGCTCAAATTTCACAAGATTGTCCCAAATACCTGGCGACTAGGAAGAGAAATGACTCACTTCTTCCATGGTTTCAGAATCTGACCTGTAGGGGATTTCAAGCAACTGGTGGAGAACGCCCAGGCTTTTTGTTTTGCCTTCTTGAGTAATTCCGCAGACACAGGTCACTCACACAAGTCAAGAGCATGAAATCAAAGACAGTGAAAAGTCTACAGATCCCCGTCTGCGATGCACCTGCTGGCTTGAAGGCTGTTCCAGTAACAGAGTTATCTGCCTCGCCATCAGACATGGACGATTCAGACCGAGCAGGAAGAAGAAAAGGATTCTTTGTGCTATTTTAGAAGAAAACTGACCAACATTTTTCTGCATGCTTAATTGATGCAAAAACGACTCCATTGAATCCGTTTCCAGCCACTCTAATCTTGCTACCATGCTAACGGCAAGGCTTTGTCAATAGCCTGTATTATGACCCCCTGCTTTCAGCTTCAACTTCCTGATCTGAAGCCAAAACACGAGTCAGAATAGAGAAAACAGACACTACTGTTTTTAGTTTCAAACATTCACTTAAAAACATGAGCGGTTAGGACTGAGCACAGGTTCATGGAAACAGCATTGTTTTAGTTATTCCCCCACCTCCCCCCCACAAAGACATATTACATTACATAATTCTGTAAACAAATAGTTTAAACAAAGGTAATTAGATGTTCTGGGAACAAATTAAGAACCATCAAGCCAAAATGTGCATGTGGTTTTGATCCGGGAAGAAAATGGGTAGAAAAATGGGCCCAGATGAGATTGTGCATATTCACTGGCAGACGACAGATCGGAGGAAAAATTAAGATCAATAATAGTCCGTAATTGTAATCTCAATAAAGGACACACGTCAGGATCAATAAGGTTTACTACAATGTGATGTGATTATTAATAACTCAATTATCGGTTAAATATTCTATGTATATTAAAATGGCAACATGTGATCAAAATTCCAAGTTAGTTCTGATTTTGTCTTTGAAGCTTTTTAGCAACACGAACCATGTAAGGAATGAAAACAAGCAACACCAGGATTATTATACTATTATTATTATTATTATTATTATTATTATACTATTAGACTACCATAATTCAGATATAATTGTGGAAATAGTCAATTCTGTGCAAGTATTTGCATTATGCAACTCTGAATGAAATTAGTTCAGATTGCAATAAATAAGTATTGCAATCTGAATATATGCCATTCAGATTGCAATATATATATATATATATATATATGTACATATATATATATATATATATATATATATACAGTATAATGGTTCATGATAAATGAGCTCGTGATAAAGGAGCTATTTTTAATTGTTTATTGTTTTTTTTATCATGAAACTATATTTTTATTGTGTTTGCTGAAAGTTTGCTGTTCAGTCCTATTTGAATCTCTGCAGGATGAACACCAGTGAGTTTTTTGAAAAATATCTTGAACTTCAGTTTCTAACAATGATTTTAAATTGCAATAAAGGGTGAAGCAGTCGTTAAAGGAGTGAAGCGGAATTTCAGGGTCATACTTGTGATTTTTTGTTGTTGTTGTTTGTTTCGGTACTGATGCTCAAATTCCCGTCTGATCATATATTGTCTCATTTGTTTTAAGTCCAACTATTCCATGTGGCTTGGGTGTGAACTCTGACCTTTGGCATGCACAGGGCAGTTGACAATCTGTCTTGGCCTTCAGGCTGAAGAGTTGAGGAGCTGATTATCTAGGTTGCACGCCGGAGGCCGTTTGGTTCTCTGACAGGCTGGTTGGGCTGTTTTATCTTTTTAATCTTTGTGCTCTGCAGCATATCTCCCCGTTCTATGACGTTTTTCCCCCAGAGCCTCAACCCCAAAACGTCTTTTTTCTGTCCGTTCTCCCGCTGTCCACCGTCATGCATCTGTCCCTTCAGCGCCGATCTTTCATGTTCATCACATGCACCAAGGAGCTTCTTGTCCCTAAACTCTCTCGGCTGTTGTGCTGGTAGATCCTGAAGCGCATCATTTTCCACAATTTAAGAAGCCGTCAATTCTCAGAGGTTGATGTTTTCTGTCACTGAGGACTACTTTTGTGGTCAAACATGTGAGTCAAGACCATTAAGCTCAGTCACAAACAACGGCTGGTATGCAGCTCCAGGTATTGCGAAACGCGCCGTCGCTCTGATTGATCAATGGGCGAAGGCTTCTCACCGGATCCGATCCGCACGTCCAACCCATGTCCAGATCTCAATCCGACCCACACCCTTGACATAAACATCATCAGGCTGAATTCTTTCCATTTTAAACATGAGAATATGTTGAAGTGCATGATTCATACTTTTGGACAAAGTCAGTTTCCCTTTGGGGGTTTTCTTTCTCTCATCCCCTTTGGATCCAAGCAAACATTGCTCAGTGCTGCAGAGTTAGAAAACAACTTTTGGGTTTTTTTTTTTGAGCTAGCTTTAGTGTTTCCCTTGACAAAAAAGCAGTAACTTTTGACTTCTACAGTTGCAGTACCTTCGCAGCTGTAGTCGTATTTTCAGGCATTGCAGAGTGAAACTACAGTTCCTGAGACAAACCCTCTACGACTGACCTTTAATCAGCTCGAGTATCTGATCAGGGTCTCTCTGCTTCTTTGAAGTTTCCGGGTCTTGGAGCAGACCCGGAACGGATCCAGAGTTTCATGCATTCATATTGGCCGGGGAACCTCTGGATCCTCAAGAAGAAGCACAGGAATGGCACTGAGGTGAGGGTTTCAGGAGACTGACCTCCCTTATGGCAGCATTTCTATCTGATCTCCATCTGCTGCTCTGCAGCTGCTATATTTCACTGGCCTCAAAGCCCAAACATGCAGAATTGAAGCGCTTGATTCTGATATTGACAGTGAAAACTCTTCATTCGGCAGATAAGTTGATGGGATTTAGCTGGTTTGTCTGCGGGCCAACGATCCCAGCAGCGCCTCTGTTCGCCTCGGCCCCAATAGGACGAGAGTTTTTATATGCAGTAGAGCCAGAGATGTGCAGGAGAGAAGACTCAGGAAGTCCCGGGACTAAAATTGGAGGAAACACCAACCCCAGATGACTTATCCTTCTATGACTCAACAATAGAATAATAGAACTGTTCACATCGGCAAAGTGGAGTCGGCCAAGAAAAACAACAGCCCTATGAGCCCCAAAACAAATATACTCATGTATATTTTCATCAGCGTTGCACAGGAGACCATGACTTATTTCAACAACCCAAAAAACACTGTGAGCTAATAGTTCATAATAACACACACACACACACACACACACACACACACACACACACACACACACACACACACACACACAGAGCGATTATTGTTCCAACACAGGATCTCTAAACTTCGGAGTCATTTATAATTCCTGCAGACACCAAGATATGGACTGAGAGTCTACTTTCAAATTTCACATAAAGAATCATTAAACCAGTGGTTTTATTTTTTCTGTGTGGTCTTTGCAGGAGATTCAAAGGCGACAAGCTGAGAGAAAAATCTGGTTCTTGACAATTGTCTTCATTTAAGAATAAACCAGTTCCAGAAACCAAAAAGCCAAATGGGGAAAAAAATGTGTTGGAGTAACGACTAATACATTTCTAATTATTTTCATCTTGTAAAATGAGACTATTTTTAAGAAATGGTTTTGATTTGACTGAAATTGTGTAATCGAATAATGTCAGAAACAAAGTTTTCCTCAACCATAATAACTGTTTCTGCCTTTTACGCAGCTTCTCAAAATAGTTGTAGCAGAAGCTGTCGGCCTGCTAATTCTTCTGCTACAGTTCATGAACTTTTGCCCTCTTCTTGAGGCGCAGGACAGATCACCAAATCCCCCAGAGGGAATTTTCAGCTCTTTAATGCCAGTGTGTGGCCTCCCGACTTCTCCTGTGGACATAACGTTAACTTAAATCCCCTCTTCATATAACTCTGGGTAAGCAGAGGTTCTCATACTGCTCTGCCGCACATAAAGACGAAGTAAACACTTTGCCAGAGCGGGACTGAATTAAGCGATCAGGTGCTCGCATAATTCTGAACACAGTGCAAACAGACTGACAGATACTTGGCCAATCGGCCGCATGCCGGCCTTAAAGAGAAGGACAGAGGGAGACATGGAGGGAGCAAAGGAGGAATTGTTGGTGGTTGCGGTGATGCTCTCAGTGCTCTGTACTGCCATTGTGCATCAGTCATTGCTGGAAGCCAAGGCTGTCAGGAGAGAGCAGGGTTTCCCCAGAGACCCCAGACTCTCTGCTGGAATGACCAGGAGGAAATTCAGCCTCCGGGAGCGGAGGACGGGCGGACAAAACGCCAGGACTTTTTACAAAACCTCAAAAAAAAAAAAAAAGAAAGAAATATCGATGAGTAACTTATGGCGTTACAGCTACAGGAAAGGACTGTGACACGGACATTTGGTTTGGCTTTAGAGGTATTCACAAGTAGTCTGGCAAAAAGCAGTGCTTGTTCTACGCGTTGTTTCGTTCAGAGGGTCTGGACCTTTGGCTGGGAACCGACTCCCTGCTGAAGGCGTGGACCCTGTTGGAGCTTGGAACGTCTGGATCTGATTTCACCCAGTTGCAGTAACGCATGTGACGCACCAGCTCGATGAAGCTTACCGGGAATTGCGTGTGCTGTGAACGATTCCCGGGGGAGCGGGGCCACGACATCTTTGCCAGAAATTAAATATTAAACATTGTTTTTGCTCCAACTACAATTATTCAGTATTTGGAAGTGTGGCCAACACGAATTGAATGGTTTTGTTCACGTTCTCCGCTGTCATTTCCAAATTACACCCTTAAAATCTTCGGTTTGCTGATTGGCCCGGTTGAAAGTCATCTGGAGAAATCTATCTCCATGGAAGAAAACACAGAGAAGAACTAAAGGTTGATGAGAATCAAGCAGGACCGCAGAGGATGATAATGGCCAGACTAATTCACAAATGATATAATCTAACATACATTTAAATCCTCCTATTCAATTTGAAGGTCTGCCAGTACACAGACCAGGATGAAATTGAACCATATCAGTGAATTCATCATTTAACATCATTTTGATGATCTTATCTGAGCTTTCTGAGTCAACCAAATTAGATTACAGTTCTTAAAAGGGAAAGTCGCATCGCGTTGGCATGCTCCGAATATTTTAGATCCATGGCAGTTACTGAAAAGCAGGTACTTTAGTGGTGCACGAAGAACACCATGTTCCACCAGCGCCGCCAAAAAAGCAACCAGAAATCTGCCTTTTTTTTTTTTTTTTTTTAGCATTTTGCTTGAATCTTGGAACTGAGCAGCAGCTGGTCAGACCCCGTTTCTTCCCCTAACTGCGTCTTCCAAATCGGCCTAGAAGAAGACGTGTGAAAACTTCAAACACGTTTATCACAAAATGGAAAACAAGGGCTTGTTGAAAGTAAAAAATGCAACGGTTTCAAAAAGTGACTCTACAGCTACAACGATGTTGGAATCAACGACCGACCGTCGCGCTTTTAATGACGCCAACGTTATATCTGTGCAGCTGTCATGTAGAAAGTAATGAGTAATGAGCCTGAATATGAATATAACTGTGCAAAGTAATTAACAAAAAACTGCAATTATGAAGTATTGAATATTTTCTCAGGCTGCACAGAGCAAAGAAAACACAAAACTGTATGTTTTCCCACCTGTAGCTGTTTACCTTTTCTCCAAAGAAAGTGCATTTAGCTCTGTTGAACTGTCTAACTAACCAGCAACTGCCTAGTAACACATAAAGTAACATACAATGCTGGAATGCATTTTTATAAAGAAAATGCATTCAGAAAGATACATGTAGCGGGACAAAAAAAATGTACAGGGACAGTTCACAGCAGCTGTACTTTAATATGGATTTAAAGACTGTCGTTTGACGCCACCTGCTGGCAGAAGCTCTTCACTGAGGAGAGTTTGTGAACCTTTCACTGAACTGCACTGCCACCATGTGGCGAAAAATGGAACGCACTGAATAATGTCAAGTATTTGAAATGGATAATGTAAAGTATAATCACTTTACAGTTTCCATTTCATTCATCAGTAATTGTGATTTGTAAAACTGCTTCCATTTTCTCTTCAAGATTAATTTCCTTATGATTATTTCATAAAGGAAGAAAAGTTTGTATCTTCTCAAGCTGCTTTCTCAATATTTGAATTTATCATAGTTTGCAATTATTGTCTGTGTTGAACAATTTAAAAAGAATCATTTCTTCACAGCAAATGGCAATTTAGTCTTTTTTGGGGTCTTTGAACCCCTTTAAATCTGAGCTCTTTTTCAAAATCTGCAATCCAAAATGCGGATTCAGTTAGTGTCCACTGAGATTCTTACTGTCCATGTCAAAAATAACTTAACAAATTGGATTTTGCCCTTTCACTTCTGACAGAACTGTACACAGCACAAAGTCCATACAGACATAAAAGAGTAGTTTGACTGTGAACAAACTGACTGCCCTGATCTCAACCAAATTTAAAATCTTTGGGATGAATTAGATCAGTGACTGTAATCCAGACCTTCACATCCAGCATTACTGTCCGACCTATAAAAAGCACGGCAGACGAATGGTGAAAGATTTCCATAAATACTCTCCTAAATCTTCACACCGTCTCGTCCTGAGTTTCAAACAAAACGGCCAGACAGATTTGAAGAGGAGCGGCAAAAGCAGACGAGGTGGATTAGCAGAGCTTGCTAACTGATGATGTCATCCAGGATTTGCTACTGTGGAAAATCATCTGTTATAACAGTGTTATGACAGTGTTATAACATGTCATAACACTGTCGTGACCTGTTAGCATGTCATGACAGTCATGCAACAGTCTTCAGTCAGAGGCTTCTTTAGATTCATTGCAAGACGGACTGCTACTGGAGACCCTTCATGCTCACATCCACAATGGATTAGATCATATGAGTTACAACATTTAATTTCCCTTTGGGATAAAAAAATAAAGTATTTTTGAATTAAACTAAGCCTCTTCCGTTCAGGACTGACAAAAGGATAAAAACCCTTCTGGAGGCATGTGATCCAAACTCCTGCTGTTCCTGAAGGAGCGCGCCGGCTTTGCCCAGAGAGGCTGAGCCAGGCTGGGGGCCTGCGAGTGACAGTGATCCCGTAACGGCTCATTTCATCAAAACACAGGGGTGCGCAGGGGCATTTCAGCCCGCCGGCTCACGCAAAACACGCCACCCAGCTCCTCAAGGAAAGACCCGTGGAAAATCCGGAACGCTTCATTACATCTGTCAGCGAGACGCTTCAATTTAGAGATCAATTTCCAACCCCGGCCTGATCTCCTCGCGGTCTGCGCACAATCACCCCTCTGCTGGCGCTGGAGATAAATTTCAAAAGGCTGGAAACGGCTCATAACGAGCTCGCAGAAGTCAATCTCTCCGAAAACATTAGACGACACAATAACAATCCATGAAATGCATGAGGGCTCTATTGATTTAGTGAGACAGGGAAGATAAACCAGCAGCTGACCTGAGCTCTGGGAATCCATCAGCAGCTTCTAACACACACAGGTGTGTGTGTGTGTGTGTGTGTGTGTGTGTGTGTGTGCGTGTGTGTGCGTGTGTGTGTGTGTGTGTGTGTGTGTGTGTGCCTCCACTAAAAGATGAGGCAAATCTTTCTCGTTTAACCTCATTCATTTTTCTGTCACCTCATCAGCTAAGTTCTCTCCTCTGGTTACCATGACAATTTCCATTTTGGCACAGAGAGCTCTGGCTTGCCTAGCGAGCCCAAGGACATGCGAGCACATCCAAAATAACGTGACGCGCTGTTGCTTTCCCACAGAACAAAAAAAAAATAAAAAAAACTACTTTTAATAATAGAATATATGAACAGTTTGTAGTCCAGGCAGTATTTTATCTTTTTAACATTGTAAAATTGTCTTGTTTCCCAATGAATACATTTCTAGGTTGCGTCCGGAAGTTAAATCTTTATTTGTTGGAGGCAGTATTATGGTATGGGAATGTATTTCTCGACAGTCATCGGCCTGTAATATCGACACAGGGCCGGCCCAAGGTATATGTGAGTTAAGCAGATGGTTACAGCCGCCAAGCGCACCAATCCATCATGGTAAAAACATATATATACATTTCAAATCATTTAGAATAACACAAGCGAAACGCAATTCTATATGGTAAAAAACATTTTGATATTTTTATAGTTGCTACATAAATAATAGTTCATCTTGTCCTGGAATTGACTGCAGCCACTGTGGGGGGAAACTGTTGTTGGAGAAAAGTAAATGTAGTGTTTATATGCTGACGTTGCATTGAAGTAGTTATAATATGGCCGCACTTAAATACAACTTTGCGATTCAAAATCCTTTTTTTCCCCCCTTTGGTTTGCTGGTCCTGTAAGGTTAAAATCAATAGTCATAGCAGCGCTGGCATGATGCAGTCTAATTACAAATGATGCTAATGTTAGTTGATATGCCTCACAGAGTGGGTTAGGAATTATAAAGCATCTGGTGTTGGTATAATGAGGCCCTCATAAAAATCTGCTTAGGGCCCCAAAGACGCTTGGACCGGCCCTGTAGATACTCTTAAACCAAAAAAAATAAAAAACAAAACAAAAAACGCCTAAAGTTACAAAAACTAAGAGTTTCTAGTGTTGCACTCACCAGTCAGTGTGCTGATCGTCAACCACCAGCAGGATCTTGGGTTTGCGTACCGCAGGCTTGACCGGCTGACCGCCTCCAGCAGACGCAGCCTCAGTTGCAGCAGCTCCGGCTGACTTGGCGTGAGCAGCGGCGGCGACGTTCTGGGCCATCTGGGCGCTCTTCACCACGCTGGAGAAGGAGCTGAGGAAGCTCCCCGAACCCGCTGCTGAGGCCGGGTTCGGGCCTGAAGCTGAACCCGAACCCAAACCCAAACCCAAACCCAAACCCGAGCCTGCGCCTGAGCCTGGCGTCTGGCTGGGGAGGCTCGGGGGCTGACGCCTCTCGGTGGCCGGGGAGGCGGGAGATGAAATGGATGATCCGGGCGGGGCCGGCCTCTGCAGGTCCATCATGTAGCCGTTGGGCAGGTTGGCCACGAAGCTGCTGTCAGACAGGCGCCGGCGAAGGTAGTTCATGACGACGGGCTGGTGGGTCGATCAGGCCAGAGGAGGTGAGGAACAGAAATCCTACTGAACGACACACACACACACACACACACACACACACCCCCACACACACACACACACACACACACACACACACACACACACACCAACCCCGGTGAACACAAAATTCAGTTTCATTAAAAATGCTGACGTCGCTCATTTCTCTGTGAAAATGACACAGTATTAAAATCTGCTGATTGTTTTCGTACAGTATATTTAAAGTTTTCAAAAGAAAATGCAGTTCATTTCGCTAAAATACACTAGCTAGCCTTTAATACTACTCCACAAGGTATTGGCTGGTGCTGGCGAGGCAGCCAATCAAAGAGGGAGCGCCATTTATTTTCGTTGGCAGTGATTGGCTGGACAGAGGTTAGCTTCTGCTGTCGCTGTCAGACGGTGATGGGGGCAGTTGGTGTTTGAACTGTCAAAATAGACGACTATTAACTGCCAGTGCTTGGAAATAAATTTAGGACCTAAATCTGGTCAGAATCTCATTAAAACAAGGTTATTTTGTTTAAAGGAGAAGTGTGGTAAAATATACAAATTTATGTAATTACTAGAGAATACAACTTCAAACCAGTGGTAAATATGTTAAAGCTACATTAGAATGATTAGGTTTTGGTTTTTGACCAGTTTGCTGTGTCCGTGCTCAGCCCTGCAGCACACGGTTCCTCCCGAACGTCCGGCTCCAGTTGATGAGGCCGTCCCGTCTCTCACCATCTGGCTGCCCTCAGAGCATTCCGGCTCTTCGGTTCCGAGCTTCAGCGATTCGACGTGACGTGGAATCGGCTCATCTGTGTGAACGCGCTGCCGCATAACTCAGTGACACAGAAGCGACAGATCCACAGCGACGGTCTCTATGAAGCGTAGAGTTCATATGGAAAGATGTAGTTACATAACATCTGTGATGCAGAGGAGAATCAGTGGCGCCGGCTTGTTAACGGAGGAGAAGAGGGAACCTTTACACCCGATTAAAACCGAGCTGCCGTTTTAAAAGACGTGGCTTCTCCTCTGCGTTTTGTGGTTAAAGACGGAGGAGGAACTTTAGAGAGCAGCAGAAGCAGGATGAGATAATGGAGGTCGAGTGTTAAATCACCATGACAAGTTAATCACCGCCAGTGATAAGAGTGAATCTAACCTCATCGTCTCCAGACAGGAGACGGAGGTCTCTCTGGGCTACAGGTTGCAGCACACCTTCCCTTCAGCAATGGTCGTAGTGGACAACATGGCCGCCTCCTAACGCCATGCCCTTCTGGTGATTGGAGGAATAAACTCTTTCAGGTTTCTCCACCAGCGTCACAAAAGTTAGAATCGTTTTCATCCTGATGGTGAGCCATCCTGGCTGAGTCGCAGCAAAACAAAAGTAATGCACACTGTGTTTTTGTTTAGAGCAAACTTTTAAATGCTCCCCTCACCCAGAAAATTTGAATTAGGTGTGTCGCCTTCTGCTGGTTTGGAGTGAATCAATCATTCTACATAGAGCATAACTTCGTCAAATGCTGACCGTCCTTATGGCTCTAATAAACAGGAAGTAGAGGTTGGTAACTAGCATGGACCACTCATCTCAGGAGAATGGAGAAAAAAAAGCCAGAGGTTTGGTGCATCTGGTAAGGCACAAACCCACTAGTGGATGGGAGTGTTCGCCACATCGGTACGGAAAAGCCAAAAACCACGACAAGCGAGACATTTCTAGTGAATACTACAAACTGTTGATGGAAACACATCAGCTCTCCAGCTGGCCTGGTGTTCTGCTTTCCACTAGGAAATGTCTGACCATCAGTTTGCCACTTGAAGCCCAAACAAACTTGTGTTATACAGCTGGAAACCGGAAATTGATCAGAGCAAAATTCTCTAATCATTTGAACAATTTTGCAAAGTATGGGTCTAAATTCCTCCACAGCCACATAAATGGTAGTTTAATCAAATCAACCATCAACAAGGAGACTAAATGCCTGAGTTGTGAAGTGTGAAGAATTGCAACATAACTCAAGAAGACAAATGTGTGTGAGTCACGCTTTGCACTGATATGAAGGAGCTTGACACCCAGTTCAGTGCTGACAGCTTACAACTGGAAGCTGAGTCTAATGAGAATTATCTCGACTGCTGCCGCACACCACCAACAGGCCTCTGAACAACTCGTAACTGTTCTACGCAGATTGTCACCTAAATACTGACAACCTTAGTGCATTGTCAGATGCGCTAAGGTTCAACATGTCAGCAGGTTGAACAACGGATCCCGTCACAGGGAGCGACATCGTCTTCCTGTTGGAAGTATGATTTTTGACTGATCCGTCATAAAGCTTATAACTAGGCCTGTCACGATAACAGATTTTACTGGGCGATAAATTGTCTCAAAAAATTATTGCGATAAACGATAATATTGTTTGAAGACCTTTTTACATTGATTTAATGGAAATTACGTAATAATACATGTGATTTCCTGCCAAAGATAGATACACTTTACTTTAAAAAGAACATTTAACACTGGGACTGATACACAAAATAAATAAAACAATCAAAACAAAAAATAAAATAGATTCTTGGTCTCCATTAACAATAAATGTACTTGAATAAAAACTAAACAACATAAAGCCAAAGTGGAAATAAATACTGCATTCAACCAAAAGAGTGCAGATTATGAAGTCTGTATAGTATATTGCCCTTCAGTAATCATTAGATTTAAATAGAGAAGACATCCGACTGCCTGATGCAATAGTTCAAACTACAGGATTTTTTACCCTGAACTACAATCTTAGAACGTTCTTCGTTCTGAGATCTTAGAACGTTCTTCGTTCTGAGATTGTCACTAGTGTTGTGTGTTACGGTAGATCGTTGTGCCGCTCCGATCTAAATCAAGGATTTATCCAGACTGGGAGAGTGACGCAGCCTGTTGAATGTGACCGGTAGCCAATCAGAAAGCGCGGATTCTCCTCCTGCTTTCTGAGGGGAAACATGGAGGGAATCCCGAACAGCTGACACGGTGCAACCCGAAGTCCAGCAGACATCGGAAACAACATGAATGTTTATTCAATAGTTCGTGCAAAGAAAATATAAATAACTAGGGGAGGAGTTGGAGCGAAAACCCGGTAACTTTTCAGCTGTTCTTCGTTAACGTGACATAAATAGTTATAATGATTTTCATTCAGTCAGACTGACACTAGCCACATGCATTGCAGGTAGATTATAGTAAGGAATTGATTAATGCCTGGTTTCAAAGTTAGTGAACTGGACTCATTTTGTGTCCATTGTTGGACACAACACGGTTTCGATGGAACCGTTATACCGAGGATTTCTGTCGGCTAATGTGTCTCTCAGGTTTTGATAATGGGCCGCCAATCCGCGACATAAGATCGTGCAGCGCGCGCTGGGTATTACACTAAGGAAGTAAGGAAGGGAGAGTTAATGGAGAGCACCGGAGTTGAGCCTTTTTTCATTCAGTGTCATCAACAGCAAGAGGAAAAGGCAGGAAGAAACAATATAGCCGATAATTAAAATGAGGTCGATAGTTTTAATTTATCGTTCGATTAATTGACTTATCGTTTATCGCGACAGGCCTACTTATAACTTGAGTCAATTTGGAGGAAACTGCAGGAAAACAAACAGAACAGCTGAACGTGACAATTACAATCACAGTGACAGTCAGTGTCGCCATCAGAGTGATAGAAAATCACTGTCATTGCTCCACCGGCACTTTCTCCTCTTCCTTAACACCCCATAAGCTGCTTTCTGCCGGAAGCTGTTAAAGCCGCTTCGTCTTTGCCTCTCGGCTCTTTCTGCTGAATATCCACAGTGGGAGGAATCCACAGGGGGCCTTGCTGCATTATGGCTAACCTTGTAGCAAGCAGAAGCTTTAGCAGACTTTGTCAGCAGAGAACAAACAGTGGAAAGAGGACAGGTTGACTCTCTATTGGACTTAGGTCTCAACTTTTCCTGGCGAACTTTAATCACACCATTATGCTTTGATGTAAGCCAGTCTTTCTTTCTCAAACTGGAATTTATGTCTGCAGGAATAGTTTTCAGTTTCTCAGGATGAGCTGCACGACTTTTATTGTTTTTAGAACACATTACGATACGTATCGTATTGTATCGTATCGTGTTTGATGTTTTTAACATCTAAATAATTCAAAATGTTCCAAGTAAACTTGTCAATGGCTTTGTCGTGACCAGCCACATTTACAAAACAGAACCACCCTTCTCATGAGTTAACTTATTGTTAACTCACTTAACAATAAGTGAGTTAAGAAACTAATATTTTCATTTCAGGTTAGAAGAGTTATTGTGTAACTGTGGGGCACAATTTCCGTGAAAGTTTGCTAAATGGTCTTCAACTCGACAAAGTTTGAGAAACACTGAACTAAGTCCTCCTATTAAGTCCTTCCCTCTTCTGGATGACAAACTTTTGTTGCCATTTTCGAGTGGTTACATTGCCACCATAGCACCAGTTCTACGTGCTTTCAATGCGGTTATCTCGTCAGAAACTCACGGAGGTTAAAACCGATCATGAACTTGTGAATACCAGATTCAAGGTTGATGTGTCTGAAACAGGTCCATGGCCTTGAGCCAGAAAAGAGTTGCATTGCCCTGCTTGGATCGGGGACAAGGTCAATCAATAAAGAAAATCCAGAACTAGAGATGCCAAGATCCTATATAATACTTGATGTTCTGCTTCCAGTGGAGAAAAGAACTTGAATCCAACCCTGTACAACCCTGTGGATTACTTAGAGGAGGGATTCGTGAGGTACTAACACACTGACAGCAAACAGGAGGGGGGGGCAGTAATCACATGTTTCGCTCTCTAATGATGGGGAAGAGAGTGATAATGCCGCAGCAGACTCTCGAGGCCCCCACTGACGTACAGCGCGCCTTCTGCTATGTTCAAAATATCTCGCAAGTGAAGAAAACCGCAGCTCCTTCCCACTCCAAACGCGTTGTATTTTATTTTTTTTTTCCCCTTGTTCTTCACATCCTGCCTGTGAATTCGTTAAAAGTAGCACATAATCCCAATGGCTGCTCTGTGAATTTGCACGTCGAAGCCTGACAGTCGTTGATTAGCCGGCAAAAGCAGCACAACGTCCATGACATGGACTGTTCCTGTGGCGGAATTTCACTTTCTAAGACACACTAGTGGAACATGAAGTGATAAGATTATAGCAGCGGGGTAAATATAGATCTGGTATGATAGATACTTTTTATTTTTCCTGACATTCTGAGCCGACGGAGCCGGTCGGAGCGAAGGGTCGCCGGCGGGACGGCGGGTCAGAATCAGGCAGAGGAAGCTGAGGAGAAGTGGGAAGACAGCAGAGACTGATCCAAAAAGAAGAGGAGGTGGTAGGAGCCTGCCCCTGGGCATTATGGGAGATTATTAATAAATGTGTGGGGACCCACTGCCAGATGGATTATCACGACAGTTTCTATTTTGGAGTTTTACAGAAGGATCTTAGATTGTAATCATTTTTAGAGAGCAGATATTTACATCCGCCGCATAAAGAGACACTGGAAACTTTTTCCCTCTGACATTAAAATCAGACTTTTACTATTTTAGGTTAACTTATGTTCCCGAAATTCTCTGTATTTGTTAAAGGTCAAGATAATAAGAGTATTCAAATTCAGAGTTTTATGGCATTACTATACCTTTAAGCAGTTTGGGGTTTTTTGCCTCACATTTTGCCGTATTTTTCAAATTAAGAGATTCTGACAGTGAAGATAAACTTCTGACCGACAGAGTGCTTCTGCGGTCAACGGCAGCCCAGGTCATCCGAGATTTTTACTCGGACACGAAGGCCAGTCGGACAACAATAGTAAGACACTGACCTCATATCGCCACGGTGACGTCAACAACACGACTTTCTCTGCTTTAATCACTACTGATACTGCAAAAAAAAAAAAAAAAAAACGGAGACAAGAAAACTTGGAGATGCTGCCCAACAAGCACTTCCATCTCCACATACTGCACATGTGCCAACATATGCAGTATGTTATATTTTCATGTAACACTTATTGATTACTAAAGGAAGCAGTTTGTAATGACAGTACTGAGTTCTCATGGTCTTATGTTGCTGTGTTACATTGCCAGTATTTAGGGCAAGTCGGTGATGCGTTGACTGAAACATCTGCACACCCGCCTCTACTCCTCTTATGTAATCGCTGTTTTAATGAGGGATTATGGCTGTTTTCTAAATCTGCATACTCATGACAGGTATGACTGTGATGTTATTTATTTATTTCAGCCTGAAATGAGACGCCAATGAATTGGGGTTTGTGACGTTCCGTCTTCACCCATCCAATTTGTGTAGATTGTTGCTGAACATTAGCCAGAACATCTTGATCTGGCTACGTGAGTTCTACTACATGAAACTATTTGAGACAATCGGGAGGAAAAAAAAAAATAATAAAAATGATGAAAGCTGAAGTTATTAGACCCTTGAACTCCAGGTCGTCTGCAGAGGTTTTTGTGTCATTTCCTTCAGTAGTTCTCGCCGCAGGGCCGCCACTGGCGCCACCAATCAACTGTTTTCCAAACGGTTCAGTCGGTTCATTTGACACACGGCAATATGAACGTGAACCACACCAACTGAAAATAGAACAAATGTTGCAACTTTCACCAATCAAACTGAGTCTGTCTGATTATCAGGTAGGAAAACATCCTGAATCCCAAACTTGTGACCCAATATGTCCACAATGACGCAGCATAAATGATCCACTTCCTCTGTGTCTTCATTCATTGGTGTCTGGGCGCTCTGTGTTGCCCTGCTGTTTCTTTTAATGAGCCGTGGAAAACTTGTAAAACACTCACTTGGGAGAACTCTATTAGACGTAGGGTGTTAGCAGTGCACTAAACTGATGGCATGCCGTGCAGCTATTTTGGCTTCACTGACATTTTCAACAAAACAAGAATAACAAAGAAGTTTATAGGGATAAAAACCTTTCCACCTCATGGGTTTTTTTTGTTGTTTTTCTTTAAAAATGCTTGCTCCGTTCAAAGCGACAGCAGCCGGCGGTGATGAGAAAGACGCCGCTGAACTGTGAACCGTTGTCGACTGCGGAGCCAGAACAGGCTCTGCGACACGACAGAGCGTCTCCTGCAGCACCGGCAGGCCGGCGAGGCGAGGTGTCACAGCCGAGTCCCCACACCGTGACCTCCCAGCACTTCTCACAGCAGACGCCACATTAGTTCAAACACACACACACTGTAAAAAAAAAAAAAAAAAGACACACACTTTGTCCTCCCTGTCTGCAGGCAGAGGACTGCTGCAGTCACAGGAAAGCTTCATTAGAAATAAAATGAAAAAGCCTCTGATTAAAAGTGAGAGCTTTTAGTCAGAGTTCGAATCATTTTTTTAAAAAAAGGAATTCTATACTAGATTAGTGGAAAATCTGCTGGAGAAGCTTAATTTCAGGTTTTTTAGGGACTTGAGTTTAATTCGATGATTGTAAAAAGCCATTGAAGCAACTTCCAAAATGAACTGCTTAACGAACCGCGCAGTGTCAACTTCCAAACAAACACGCATTTGTATAAGAGGAGGGCGTTTAGTGCATCATCTGTAATTTATTGCAAAGAAATGCTAGGAATTCAGATTCGTTGTTGTCTTGATGGAATTAAATTTAATCTGATAGTATTATCAGAGATGTTATTTTCACTGGTTTCTTCACTGTTTGTCCCGTGACAGCGTCAATGAATATCAGCTCGGTGACGTAACGGCTGTCCTGAAGATGCCAGTTTGAAATGGGAGGGTCTTTCAGAAACGGTGCTTGTGTTGCCATGAATCAGTGGCATCGGCACGGCTAAAAGAAATATATATATATTAATGATTTATATGCATGTATATTTAAAATATTATAAATTTATTTATTTATTGGGTTTCACATTTATATTTAGGCTTGAAACTTGATTTTCTTGGAGGGGGTAGCAGCAGGGGGGCCAGTGTTGTTTTAAAGAAGGGGCCAAAAAAGAGCTACAGTGTATGATGATTAAATCTGTAGTGCATATTATTCATTCTTAAATTGTTGTATCCCAGCTTATCCTGGCTGGTTGGTCATCTTTTGGGATTAAATTTGGACAAAAAGGGTTGGTTTTATTTCATAAACTCCTCCTGAAGCCAGAAGCCTGTAATCATTGGCTGTAGCCCCCCACCCTACACACACACATACGCACACGCAAACACGCACACGCAAACACACGCACACACACACACACACACACACACACACACACACACACACACGCCCCCGTCCTGCTGGGGAGCATCTGCTGGCTCAAATGTAGATAACTGGTTATGGGCAGAACGTTCCTCAGCCTCCTGATGGCCCCATTAATATTTCACGAGTGACTTTGGGAGTATGACATCATCATCATCATCAGCAAATATTAGAACGGAATCTAAAATTCACTGTGCAGCTTTACCTAAACTCTGCAGAACAGGTTAAAAATATACGTTTTTTGGCAACAGAGAGTTACATTTACGCAGATTAAACAAACACGTCCAAATTTAACCCTAAGTCAAACTGAAATAAGTTATTTTTAAAAGTTCTAAGGCAGCTGAAATATATATAGAGAAATAGAGCTAAATGAAAAAATTTTTTAGAAAGCATTTGGATGATTATGGTTCATACATTATGAAAATCCTGAATTCAGTCACTCAGAAAAAGCCTCGTCATAGGAAGTTGAGTGGAAGGAAAAGCTCTCAGAGGAACAGGTGAACCAGCAACATGAGAGGATTGTCAACCGAATTCAGAAAATCCTTGTAGAATATGAAAAATATGGTACAAAATCCTCAGAGAGGTTTACCCCAAAGATACTGACTGTTCTGCACTCTTAATGCAACCCCAGCTTCAAGTAAAATATGACATTTCACTTTAAACTCATTTTAAACGTGAGCCAGATAGCAAGTCGAATTGGCTGCTTGTCTGAAACTTAAAAATGAAGAGTCAGTACAAAAATTTGAAAATACATTTTAAGTAGGATTTTTCATCTCTTTACTTCCTCTGGCTTCATCCAATAGAAGCTCAGTGGAACTGAAAGCAGCCAGCTAACAATCCTTCACTCACTTATTATTATTATTCTGTGATTTTAAGAAGAATCCAAAGTGCAACAGGACGATGTTGCACTTTGGACTGTCTTTGATGAAGACAGTCCAAACACTTTTACAGAGAACTACTGGACAGACGGAAGGGCAGAGAATGCAGGTGAGAACAGACACACACAGAGGTAACCAAGGTAACAAGGAACAGCTTCTGCTACTGATGCTCTGATTAGCTGTAAACGTCAAAACTCCTGTAAAATCACAGAGAAACGAGATGAAAGATATCCACTTCAAGTAAAACGCTGACTGCGCACAAACGCTCAACAGAAACCCAGTTAGAAAGAAAATAGGATAAAAATCGGAATTATTCCTTTAAGATGCCGCATCCACTGCGGCTCTAAGAGCCACATATTCCTCCAGTAAATAGAAAAGTGACGTTAGGAGGATTAGAAGTGACTTTCTGATCTGGATGAGGCAGCATCAGCTGCAGCAGCTGCTGCTGCAGCAGATCACCGGGTCACGGTGATGAAATGGATCCATGTCCCCCCGGTCTGGAGTGTGCGGGACTTCTGGGCTGCGGGGCCCCGGCGGAGGGAATCCCCGCACTCCCCGCCTCAGACAGGCTGAGCAGAACCCAGAGTCCCTGAACGCGTCCCGGCCAGGCGGAAGGCTGGTTCCGGTGGAGCGCGCTTCTCTCGCCAAACAGCAAACCTCGCGACAGGAAGCGATAAAACACAACGGCCGCGAACAAAGAGGCGCTGCGCGAATTACATGCGCAAAAAACGCGCAATTTACCTGAGCGGCTGGTGAAGATGAACAAGTGTTGGATGATGACTCTTCTTCTTCTTCTTCTTCTTCCTCTTCCTCGGATGATGCTGATGATGCTGATGTTGCTCCTGCTTCTTCTTCTTCTGGTCTCCGATCCGTGGTCCTCCTCAGCTTGTCAGACAAACCCTTTCCTCTCTCTCTCTCTCTCTCTCTCTCACGCACACGCACGCAGACACGCTGACACACACACACACTCTCTCTTTCTAC
The DNA here is from genome assembly GCA_922788865.1 of Poeciliopsis turneri. Taxonomy (NCBI): domain Eukaryota; kingdom Metazoa; phylum Chordata; class Actinopteri; order Cyprinodontiformes; family Poeciliidae; genus Poeciliopsis; species Poeciliopsis turneri. Next base: position 1,772,912 of record CAKLNU010000350.1, on the reverse strand, counting down.
AAGGGATGCTGGGAACGTGACGAGTGTACTGGATTCATTACTGCAGTCGGTTCTCGCAGCTGATTGGCTGATGGTTTAATTAAGACATTGAAAGCAGAAATCATACACATGTTCATGCATGAACGCGCTTCGTGTTTCATCGGGATTCTATGTGACTGAGCATAATGTCTTTTTTTAATTTATATGAATAAGAATCTGAAAAGTGCGGCATGTTTTGTGTTTCTACAGAGTCAATATTTGAGCAGCTTTCAGTGTCGGGACGTCTAGAGACAGAATTTAGATCTCCACTTTGACTAGGCCACTTTATCGCATGAATGTGCTTTGATTTAAACAACGTGACTGGCATGTTTTTAGCAGCACCTGCCATTTCATAAACTCTGACTAGATTCTGTCATGTTTTATTTACAGCTGATGGAAAAATGATACTTTACATTAAAATATGACATCAGAGCAGTGAAATATTTATGTGGATACAGAAATGTGGGGTTAATAAAATACATGTTTCTCCATGGTGAAGCATGGTGGTGACAGCATTAGGCTGTGGGGGAAAAATTGTTTGAAAAATACTTTATTATTCTCAAGAACTCACACCATGCACACTTCACAGTGGCTATGGATGGGAAGGATCTCCAGTAGCAGTCAGTCTCACAAGGAATCGGAGTATGCTCCTGATTGAAGATGGCTATGAAACGCTAGCAGCTCAGTGGAAATGTCCTGGATGATCCCACCTCAGCTAATCCACCTCATTTGCTTTTGATACACCTCTTTAAATCCCTGCCTGCAAATTCAAGAGTTCTGAAGATAATTCAAAGGTTAATTGTCAAACAACAACTCCATGTAGAGCTTTCGGTGCATCAGGACAGTGTAAATGTCCTGACACAGATCTCATGACGTGACCTGAGCTAACAGGAAACGGCAGACTTCCATCTGGACACGAGAGCCTGCAGAGGCTCAGGTGAGTCCTTAATGGACGATTCATGACGAAGCAACAAAGCTGCAACCCAGGGAAAATGAAACGATCGAAGAATCATTTTCTGTCTGCAGTAGATGTAAAATATGCGACAACTGAGCCCAGGCATCACTGATGTAACCGACTGCAACTCCCAAAGTTTTAAACTGTGTCCTTTTTTTTTTCTTCTGGATTCTTACGACTCATGTAACAGGATGACTGGAGTTTTAATTATGACCAAACGCAACAAACGTGAAGCTGAATGAAGGGAGACTGAAGGAAAGTTTCAAAAAGTGATTCCAGAGATTTCAGCAGCTGCTGCTGCTAAAATGCAGCTGCAGCAGCTCCTGCATTTCAGATTTTCTGCTGATTCATTCCAGATTCAAGCTTTGTTGTTGTCTTTGTCTCGTTAAAGATGCATTGTGCTGCGCATCAGTGGAGCAGCTGTTGCTCCTGCGTGCGTCTGGGAAACACGAGAAGAGAGGAAGGGGCGGCCGTCCACAGAGCAGCACAAACACTGACATCACAGCAGCAGCAGCGTCCGCTGGAAGCCTCGGATTTCATGCGAGTTCCCTGAAAAAAGACATCCAGAGCCTCGGAGTGTTTCAGTTGAAACGCTGCAACTGAAGCCACACATGAATCTGACAAAATCAGAAATTCTGATTTGGTGAAAGTAGAGGGGGCTGGTTGACCTTTTGACCTTTAAACTTTAATTAATATCTTCAGTTATAGTAACATAAACAAAATTCTTTGCTACACAAACGTAGTCGAGTCGATTGGCACCAATTTGGTCTGATTTGGAGGGGAGGGGGCTGGTTGACCTCTCATGACCTCTGGAAACATGTCTTCATATATTGAAAATGATATGAGAAACGTAGCACAAACATTTGACACCAATTTTGTCTGATTTGAAGAAGGTGCAGGGAGGCGGGGCAACTTCAATGAGTCAATTGGAAATATAGGAGTTTAGAAATAAAATTTATTATTGTTGTTCATGAATGAAAGTTTGTTGTTTTTAAACAGTACATCTAAAAACTAACATAAAACGAAGTGATAATCATATAAAATAGTGCAACATGATGTTGACAATGTGGAAATATCAATCTTTTTCCCATATTCAGCTTTTTAATCCACTTCACTGCTCATTTAAACTTCCCCAGGCTGCCTAGCAACCGCGTCTTCAGTGGGCCTCGAGTGGTTTGGTGTAAATCTGACGCGGCTCCTTAATAATCAGCTGATCAACAGACACATTACTGAACCGGTGACCGAGGAGAGCCGTCACGGCTCAGGACGGCCCAGAAACCAGGACAGGTCTCTCATTTCACGAACAGTGAGGTTCATCATCCGACAGGCTGAGGATGTGATGCAGGGGGGGAGAGAGGAGCCGGGAGGCCACACAGCAGCAGCCACGTCGCGCACATGACAGGAAGTGGCTGCTCAGGCTGTTTAATGTCACTGGATATTTCCTGCCAGTGGGAGGAAAGTGGGGGAGGGAGGGGGGGGGGGGGGGGGGGGTTACGTCCTGCGGGTCACAGCAGGAAGCTCCATCTTAATGGGCTGCAGAGGAATAATGAAGAAAACACGATGCAGCGGACGAGACGGTCCAACACATCCACCCTCCACCTCCTGTCTGCCGTCTGATCACCAACATTCGACGTCATTTAGAAGAATGAAACACAGAGAAGAGCTCTCACTTACTGCAACAGGAAGGCAAGGAGAGTTTATTTATACAGCACCTTTCAGCCAATCACAACTCAAAGTGCTAGGAAGTTAAAAACAAATGAAGACAGAATCAATTTAGTCAAGTTTTAAAAAAGAAAACTATTTCATTAGGGGGTTTTTATCTGCTACGCTAACAAATTTCATAAATATGAAGTTCAATGAAGAAAGTCACACAAGCTCATAATAGAAAGCAACTTTATTTTGAAGTGATCCAGGAGGAAGCATGACTTTACATCAAGATTTGGGAAAATTCTCCATTACTTAATATACTTTATGCAAAGAAAACTTCAAATCAAGGAGCCCTTATTTTTTATATATATATATTTTAAAAGGGACACATAAATTTAGTTCTGGCGAAGTATTTATTGCTCTAATCCTGTGTAATTCGATTACAAGTAAAGCGAAATGGGAAAAGTAGACCAACGAAAACTCACGGTAAGGTTTCGAGGTCTTGGTGATGAACAGCCACAGATCTGAACAAGATCAATAAGAAACAGAAGATGCTGTAAAAGTGAAGGTTGTCAAGGCACTTCGCATCGAACCGAGCTGTTTCAGCTCGCAAAAACAAACACAAAGAAAAACAGCATATAGACAACTAGACACCAGCTTGAGTGCAATAATCTGTCATTATTGCACAGATTACTGCTTGCCAGAGGAGGCGCTGGCAAGCAGAGTTTACCCAGACCTGTACAGTCTCCCATTTTGGCTGGGAAACTACCATTTTTTTACTCGTCGGGTTATCAGTGTTCTTAGGTCAGTTCAATCCTCCACAAGCCCTCATTGTAAAAACAAGACGGCGACGATTCCCGTATTTTCCAATCCAAAACTTGGATTGTTTTATCTCATTCCAACTCTCAGATGTTATTTAACCAACGTCTGCAGAAGGAGACTGCAGCTCCAAGGAAGCAGCACTTTAAAACGTCTTTAAAATCTTTTTTTTATTTTTTATTTACACGACTCTAAAAGCACAATATGATTAGTATTAAAGCAACACAACATGTGACAGAAACATAAGATTTTCTTGCTTCTTTCTAAACTCGTCATGTGAAATCATTCATTTGCCTCAACCGTCAATCAGATCAATCACATAAACAGAGTTTGTCTCCCTCTACTGGCCGGTAGAAGATCATTTAAATTAATTTCAATTAAGTTTATTTATATCCCGACCAATTCACAACAACCTGTCCTTTTGTAAAGTCCCAAAACACTTCACAAAAAAAAACAAAACAAAACAAAAATCATTTCATTTCAATCACACACACATTCCAGTTGATCCTAGTACTTACACAGGCACCAATTAGTTATTCAAAGCTGATTAAACGTTCTTATCTATGGAAGTCCATCACACTGCTGGAACGAGACCCAACCTGAGGAGGAGGGAATGCTGAGTTGTTTGCAGCATTCCTTCCTCCTGGAGGGTCAGTGGAGAGGAAAACGTCCTGTTTAACAGGAGTGAGGAACCTGGAGCAGAACCAGATCCTGACTCAGTGCAAGCAATCATCTGCCACAGCCCACTTTGAGAAGACGGAGCAGAATGCACAAAACGAAACCAATGAACTGCTACAAACAGTTCTGCTGTTCTACTTTTGTTCTTATTGTTTCAGCTTTTGGATTATTAACAGCTGGAAACATGCGTCAGAATGAGAAACACTGTGAAATGCCACTCTTGTGTTTATCACATAGCAATCCGAATCTAAATGTTTTCAAATCGATTGTGATAGCTCCACTGCACAAACTTCTGGTGTTTACTGCTATGTTTGTTTTATCATAACAGCATTACGGCGCCACCCTCTGGATAAAGAGGTCTAAATGAAAACTTGTTGGAAGCCTCAAATAGACAGTTTGAGCTTTGACTGTGGAAGATTCCATCGATATATCGCCTCAAAAAGCATGCTGGAGTTGGGATGCAAACACCAGTGACGACAGTTAGTCGTGTTTTTGTGGGACTGATGGATGGATGCCCTTCATGCACAAAGTGCCTGTCACAGTTACAGTCCAGCATCGGTCATTTATGTATGAGGGACCATCTGAAGTGTCACATAATTGTCCATTGTAGTCTTCCTTGTACTTTTTTTACACTTCCATCATTTTTTATATTCTAGACATGAGTGCTGAATATTTCTTTGAGTTTACCAAAAGACATCATTACCCCCTTTGACATATTTTTGTTTTAGATGATTTAAAAAAAAAAAATAATAATTAAACTTGCTCCACTGTTAATACCTTCCTCTGACTTTGCTTAGGCTATGACACAGGAATTGTTTGAAGAGCTGGCTTGATTCGACGCCGCGCTGCCTTGATACACTGGTGCACTGCCTTGATTCACTGATGCACTGCCTTGATTCACTGGTGCACTGCTTGATACACTGATGCACTGCCTTGATTCACTGATGCACTGCCTTGATTCACTGGTGCACTACCAAATATGTCAACCAGAGGGTGTGTGGTCCTGTACGTCAGCAGGTACTCAGGATAGATCTGGTGCTTCTCAAAGACAACAAAAATAGAGGGATTTGCAATGTCATTGACACAGCTGTCATAGAAGTTTATGTCTCCCCCGTCTTTGGAAGGAGGTCGGACGTAGCTGGAGTCCCCTCGTGTGTAGCTCCCCACCAGGACACGAGACACAAACATGGTTTTGACATCAGAGTCACCAGTGTAGCTGTGGGAGTATTTAGCGTCCCGAGCAAAGTAGCTTCCTGTGATTAGAAACAAAACGATAACCGAGAAAGACGAAACACACGTTGAGCTTTACGGCAGTACGAAAGGCAAGTCTTTAATGGGTTATGGAGATTTTTTTAGCATGTTTATTTGAATGGCATTGTCTCTTCTCCAGTCCCATAGTATGTCATCCTTTGACTGATAAAAAATTCCAAGAAACTATAAAAAATTAAGTATGTGGAAAAACGCCGAAGTATCTTTTACCGAACAATGTTTGTTACATGTGTTGGTGAGGTAAATTTAGAAAGACAAGGCTTTTCATACACTGGGGTAAACCGTGACTGAACCATCATCTTTAACCCACCTTTGCCATAAGCTGTTCCATTAACGCCACAGATCCTCCAGTCAAAGTTGTTGAGACAAATGGCGTTGATGTGTTTCGAGTCAGTCCCATGAAAAAGTTGCTTTTCTTCCACCTCACGTCCACTGTTGTTGTTCTTCATCTGAGTCTTTTGCCTAAAGGTAAAAATGTGGCAAAGGAATGTCCTTTAAAAACATGTTCACAGAGCTAACATGTTGCCAAAGTTTCACCTGGTAACTACCTCATGCCAACATGAGGTAGTTACGAGATGATATCTGTTAAAAGTATGACTGACTGAATGACCAAAGACTCTATTAAAATAAACAGAATCAAAAAATCATCCAAGTTTTCAACTTGGTCCATAGCATACATACAACTGAAAGGCCTCCCAAAGCGCCTTGTTCTGAATCCTCTCTATCTTGACAATATCGAAGTCTCTCAAGGTCGAATGAAAACGTGCTTCAATCTTTTGAAATTCACCCGAAGTGCGCAGGACGGCAACTCTCTACAATACACAGAAGTAGGAAAGGTTTCAGTGGCAGCCACCAGGGCCAGTGCATGGAGGAGAAATATCAAACAAATATGATTCGCCAAGGCAAAAATGAGGCCAAGTCAGCAGGGTGCAAACTGTGAAGAATAAGAAAAAAAAACATCCAAATCTGTGTAGTAACATTTATCTAAGTTCGAAACATCTTGGTCTTGTCTTGGTCTTGGTTTGGTCTGGATTCCATCATTGCTGTTTCCTTTCAATACAAAAAGAAGGTAATTCACCCCATTCCCTCCACAGAGTGGAGAGGCAGGAATCCCCAACCCTACAGTGAGTTTATTATACCGAGAATCCTGTTGGTGGGATCTGCGTCTTGTCCCAGTGGCCTGGCACAGGAGAAAACATTGCTGGAGGCTTTCTGCAGGAATAGATGGTGAGGACAAATTTCATGTTGAACCATATTAAAACATTCACAATCAGATGACTAACTAAAGCTGCTTCCTGTCCTAAACCTACCTCACTTTCTTGGTTCGGACATCAGCGGCAGAGACAAACCGAGGACGTCTGCTCACGAGCCTCTTAGTACGATAATGCTTGTTAGTTTGAATCATGTCTGAAGGATAGAAAGACATATCAATTGAAGTTGTATTTATTTGTTTTTCGAACCCGTTTCAAATGTCAAAGTCTTGTGTTTTACCCTGGAAATTAAGAGAATAAGACTGAGAGCCAGCAGAGAACTCCACTTCTCTCTCTTTGTCCAGAAACTTCTGCTCCAGAGTTTCACTTCTGATGTCTGATGATTTCCCTCTGGCACTCTGCAACACAGTGTTGGTGGTTCTGGCTCAGTACATGGAGAAAAGTATCATAAGACACAGATTTCTGGGTTCGAACAAGACCCCAACTATAAAAACGACCTTCCAACTATAAAAACGACACCGTGTTACCACCATGTCTGACCACAGGGATGGACGGTGATGTGAAGCAGTAGTTTTCTGCCACACACAGGAGGCTTCTGTACATTTTGACTCAGGTCCTGACCAGACAATCTCATTCAACATATTTGCTGTATTTCCTATAAGGCCAGAGGTAGGACTTCCCAAACTTCTGATTTTGAGCACAAAACGAGCAAAATCTTGACGCAACACAAGTATTTAGAAATCATATAAAAATTTTGCGTACTCACATCTGAACCGTACAGGTTCCACTTTCCAAACTCGTCCTGCCAGTACCAGAGCCACTCCGTGGTGTGGATGAAGGTCGGCTCAACCAAAGAGTTCACCGTAGTGAGCCGCCGCACTTCGTTCCCTCCACGAGTCATGGTGTCAAAATGAACAGGCGGACTGCCGCTGCTGCAGACACAAAGCAATGCTTTAGTGAATCTAGAGGAATTACAATAAATGTTATACTTGTTAAACTCGTCGCCATCATCGTGGGAGTTCTTCGATGAAGATGGCATCTGTTTCATATTTTTAGGGGTTTTGTCCGAATTAAATTTTAAATGCTACAATTGTTTCCCATAGAAAAGCTGTGCAAAATGAACTGTTTAATATAAAAAAGCAACCGAAACCGAAACATGTTTTTCTGCTTTTTGCTTAACTTTACGGGCCAGCCACAAAAATTATGAAGATAACTTTAATGGAATGGAAGCTGCTGAAAAACAAAAATGTTGACTCCTCTGGGCTACTGTACAATAGATAAACAAAGAACAAAAATAATATCCGTGCACTAACAACCAACCACATCAACCAAGTTTAGATATTTTGAACATAAAAAAGATGGGGGAGCATATTGAATGTTCTGCAGTTCATTATACTAAAACAGTAAATGTGGCAAATGATTAGCACTTTTTAGGTTAAAAAATATAGATAAAACGGAAAAGGTGGAATTCAGGAAAATAGAAATAGAAAAACATAGAATTTGGGCGGGGGGGAAATGAAATGGAGTTAGAAAAACAACACAACAGTTTCCCATAGCCACAGTTCCAAAGTGCTGCTTCACTGGAGAGAAATAGCACACTTCCTACTTCCTACAGACATTCTGGTTCAGGCACAAAAAAGACTTCTGACATTGCAGGAGCATTGAATTCAAAATGAAGGTGGCTGTATTTTATTGATGGATCAAAAGAATAACTCTTGATTAAGGTTTGCTCAGAATTCTGCAGAAGGAACCGTGTAGTTACAGGTTCCCAAAGACAACCGATGGCAGCTGCTGCCGCACCGAGAGGGAAAGAAGCATGGCAGCCAACGATCGTATGAAAGCTAGCTTTTGTTAACCAAAGACACACTGTTAGCCACAGCAGCTAACGGAGCTCAACACAAACAGAATCTAAGTTCCCAAGAGACAAAGTTCATCTGGTAACTAGCAACAAGTTGTCAACCCAACAAGAAGACTTTGCTAGCAGACAGTCAACACAACAGCCCAGCTACTTTGTTTCTTCTTCTTTCTGTGACAAGCTGAGAAGAAGGTTTATGCCTGTTAGAGCAGAATACCTGTATGAGTTGCTGGGATCGCAGTATTCCTTTTCGATTGTCTCGTTATCAGGCAGGGCGTTCCACTGGCCTCCTTCCTGGACCTGCCATCTGTACGGCATCTTGTCGTGAGCTTTAAAACATTTGTCTGAAAAGAACAAAAAACAGATAACAAATGTTTTTAAGAAGCAAAACAGGGAAAGTGTACAAGCACCGTGGGGAATGACAGGCTTACCCTCGTGCTTACAGTGGCCTTTAATGAAGTACATGCATATCTCGGTTTTATCTAGTAAAAATGGAAAAACAAAACACAAAATTAGCTTCTTTTTTGCAATTCTTTGCAGCATTATTTATTCCCATTATATACTCGGTGTATTTACCTTTGACAGGTTTGTTTTTTTGTCTGCCTTTCTGGTCATCTGCTCCATTTCCCTCTTGGCCACCAGCTGCACCAATCAGGTTTCCCCTCCTAGCCCTACCAGACCCCCCCCTCATATGGAGCCTCAACGCTTCTCGATTTGCGTAAACGGACTTCAGCGAGCGAAGCATGTCGTCGGGCACCATCTTATCATGCAGGATCTTCTTCGGCTGAAAAGCAGTGAAGTCGTGGGCTCTGGAGCAGCTGCAGCTTTGGGTCAGGGACTTCTCGCAGATGTGGAGTCTTTCACAAGCTAAGCCGCTCGTACACCGGCCAAATTCTCCATCACCGTTATTGTAATCAAAACATATCTGAGGAACACAGAGGAAAACGGTCAAGTATAGAGAAGTCGAGTATAATCCTTGTTTCTGATGTGAAACTTCAAGAGGTGAGAATGTAAAAGCGTCGGTGGACTTACAGACGGCAGCATGCTGTTGTCGCTCTGCAGCAGCAGTGTACACAGCTCTGCCCTGCTCAGGTCCTCCAGCTCATGTTCCCTCAGCAGCCTTTGGTTGTAGTCAGAGTTCAGAACGTGGGGGAAGCTGCAGCCTCTTCTGTTGGGGAAGAATACACAAAAATTCAAAACGACCAATTTAAAAAGACGTGTTTAGCAATTTCAAAACATTTTTTGCAAATGTCGCATCAGTGGGATTCAGGGTTTTGCAAGTCGTTGGGATATTACCTAACATCAACAATCTGTAGCTACATGTATTTATTTTGCTGAATTTTCTCATGTTTCATTTTTCTATTTAAATTAATTTACTGTTCTGGGTTTCTTTTTACGAAGGGCCCGCCGATTGCAGCTTTCTGGTTGATTGTGGATTTCCGATCCTTAAAAAGCCTAACCTGTCGATTCCAGTTTTGGCCCATATTGCATTTTTTTGTCTGAGATATTTGTTAATATAGCAAAAAAATAGCTGAGGTGGCAACTGTGTGGTGACTGTTGTTAACTGCAAACGTGTATTTTCAGTTCCTGTTTTTAACAGGTAAAACGGCATTTTGGTTGAATTAAAATTGCTTAGAAGTCAATTCAGAGGTTAAGATGTGATCCTGCCAGTGAAAAGGTTTATAACATTTGAGTTGTGATAGCATTAAAACCCATGTTGAATTTACGTTGAATCTTGTCATTAGACTTTTGTTTTGAGTGCTAACTTTATAAATGTTTAAGATAAACTGAAGATTTTAGAAATTAACAGCTTTTTTTTTTTCTTCAACACACTCTTCTTAATATTGGTAACATTAAAGATAATATTCCTGTATTTTTTTTGTTTAGTTTACCAACATAGCTCCTTATAATACAAAAACATACCAACTCCAAAAAGGTAAAACACAAAGCGATTATGTCAGTAGTACAAGTTATGCCTCATTTATTGGATTATCAGAAGCTAGTGAAGGAAAACGGAAAATGAATGATTGGTTGATTTTTGTTTTAACAGTCATTCAGATACAAGCAGATTGGTGTATTTTGCTGGTGTGAGTTAAAATGTCAGAAAATTACAAAAGTTCACCACTTTGTCAATTTTTTCTTTTCTATTAAAGTTGATACTTTCTATCAAAATAAAAAGAAACTGAAGCTAATATAAATTTCTACAACTAATGTCTATGATATTTGGTATGCAAAAAAAAATAAAGAATATATATATATATATATATTATAAGTCTATGTTGTATGTGTGGCTAGAACCAAAACAAAAACAGGGAATGTAATGCTACCTTTTGGGCTCATGATAAGAGTTAGAAAAACAGCGTGGAATGATGTCACTCTGCTACTTTCAATTTAAATCAACTGTCGAAAACCTTTCAAGCATGTATTCCACAATTCTTGTCGAATTCTGAGGTCATAATGCCATTTCTCTCATGTCTGTTTATGGACTTGTTTGTTAGCTTACTGAAAGTCCGCACGTCATAAGATCAAGGGATCTTTTTCCGCAGCACGTGAACGCACCGTGGGTAATCTGGGGCAATAAAACAGTCGCGTTCAGTTAGCTGCGACGGCTTCACTATTAACTGAATAGGTTAATAGCTTGAGAAGAAAAAAGAAAGTTTGACAACCATAGAGCCACCGAGTTATTCACCTTTGTAGGAAGTGACAGGAGCCGGAGAAGAGGAAGTTTTTACACATGTGGAGCCCCCCGCAGGACCCCGGGCAGGTTTTCTTCCTGCACAGTCTCAGGCTGGTCCTGGCCACCACTCTCTGCTTCCCGTTGCTGGAACACAAGGCAAACTTGCTTTGGTTGGAAATCACCTCAGTCGTGGACTCCCCTGGGAAAAGGTTGAACATCAACTCCTCGGCATCAACTGCTCCTTGATTAGCGCAGATGAACTGTAATATTTTAGCCTCCATGGCTCCTCCAGAAGCCTTTTCCGCCCGGACGTCAGCCGTGGTTGGGGAGTCACTCGGGGCAAGCCGAGTAAGAAACGCCCGGTGTTGTTTCTGACGATCGGAAACCGAAACTGAACTATATTTAGACTGGCGTCATCCCGTAATGCTGCAGTTTGCCACTTGAGGGCGTTGTTGTGCAGAATAGTTATTATTATTATTTTTTTTTTACAGGGTTGGAAGAAAACTCAAGACGTTTTGAGGATTGATTTTAAAAGGAACTTTTCATTGTTTCTGTGTCCAAACATTGAATTCCACAGAATAAATGTCTGCTTTGCAAGGAACCGATAATTATCGATTTCAGTTATTGCCCGACTTAATGCCTAACATCAAGGTCAGACTGAGATTTTTGTAAATGACAATAGTCATAATTTGAGCTAAATAAAGATGCAATATTAGTTGCCGTAGAATTACAACAAAGAAGTCGTCTTTATAAAAAAAACAAAAAAGTGGCTCGTCATCAAGATCTGATGGAGGCCAGCCAGTTAGTTCATGACTGTTTCTTCTAACAGCCAGTCATTTCCACACTGACCTCATTCTGCTACTCATCTAAAGGAAGTTTGTTAAGATTTGAAAACACTCCAAAGGTGTTAATACCCATACATTCACCCATCAGTTCTGATTCCTCTCATTTTCAAATTTGCTGGTGATGACAGAAACTCAGAAGCAAGCACATCGTAATAGAAAAGAACTTTATTTTGATAAGACACAATCAGGTAATTACCATTTAGATTTTTAAGAGGCACAGATGAATTTGCTAGCTTAAGAAAGACAACTTTGGCTTCACTTTTATTGTTCTGCCTTCATATAATTCAATTAAAATGAGCAAAATGATTATGAAAAACTACAACAACAATTAGAAGATTTAGAGCCAATAAAAACTTCACAGGCAAAACAAGTTTGGAATAAAAACAGATGCTGTAAGTTATCAAGGCTCTTAAAGAAGCCCTCTTTACTTTGGGAAAAGAAAAAAGTTCTCAATGTGGAAATAGAATCAGCGCAATTATTGAATGAGTGCAATAATGTGTCGTGCCACAGGAGGCGCTGACGAGCACACTGATCCCTTTTTCGGAGACCTAACCAACATCTGATGGAAAGTATCGTTCAACATATAGAGAAACTGCAGCTCTTGGGAAGAACTTTAACATTTACATTTTTGTTTTGTTTTGCCGTTTATTCGCATCTAAAAGCATCGAAACGATTAGTGTTAAAGCAACATGACATTTGGCAGGAACACCTGAGCAATTATCTCCCCTCATTTTAAACTAATCGTCCCAAATCATCGTGATGACGGCTACTGCTTATTAACGGAAATGTGGTATTCATCATGTTCCAACACATCAATACGACATTTTTACTTTCGTGGTCTTTTCCCACGTGCCAACCATCGATATTGTTAATGCGACGCAGCTTCCTGGTCCCAGAATACACGACGTACGTTATTCAACGTGCTAAGTTAGGGCGGTTAGAAACCACCTTGTTGTTCGTGGTGTGTCTCAGTCAAATCAGCGCAAGAATTCTGGCCTTGTCTGATCTGAGTCATTAGGCGTTCCTACATTAAAGTAGTAAGAGTCCACTTTCTCAAAAATAAATCCTCGTTGGTTGTCGTTCACGCGGGAACGAGCTTTGACAACGCTCTTCTTTTGTTCTTATTGTTTCAGCCTTTTAGTCCACAAAGGAATGGATTATTAACGGCTGGAAACATGCGTCAGAATGAAAAACATTGTGAAATGCCACTCTTGTGTTTATCACGTAGCAATCCGAATCTAAATGTTTTCAAATCGATTGTAATAGCTCCATGGCACAAACTTTATGCGCCTGCTCCATGTCGCCTTCTGGTGTTTACTGCTGTGTTTGTTTTATCGTAGCAGCATTACAGCGCCACCCACAGCTTAGGTATGGGTAATGTAGCCTATTTGTAGTGTTTTTGTGTGAATAAAAATTTGTAAAAAGAAAAAAAAAAGATGTCTTCATGAGCAACATTTTAGAAATCTCAAATAGCTTTTGAGTTGACTGGATAAGATTCTTCCACTGTATCGTTCTTGAATTCACTGTTTAGCCTTAAAAAGCACACTGGAGGTGGGATGCAAACACCAGTGGTGACAGATGTGTTTTTGTGGCACTGATGGATGGATGCCCTTCACATACAAAGTGTATGTCACAGTGAAAGGCCGGCAGTTTAGCCTCGTCTGGCTTTGAGCATCAGTCAACAGAGTATCATTTAAATACGACCAACCACCTAAAGAATACGCTGCTGTTTCTCTGACTTTGCCTGTCAATGGAAACTGATGCACTGAATGAAAAATCAATGCAACAGGTCGTTTAAAATAAAAACATTTAAAATATTTCCATTACACTGTAAATTTAGCCTTTGCATGCATTTGTACTTAACCTTCTGTTTTTGGAATATTTCTTACATATGGGTGGAATATTTTTAAGCCCATTTCCCCTTTGGACATATTTTTACCCTTCTGACCAATGTTAAAGAAAAACAACAAAAAACCTAACTGAACTCCCTTATCTGTTAAGACCTTTTTCCATTTCGTAGCTGTGCTTAGGCTATGACACAGGAATCATTTTTTTTGGTCGGCTTTGAGGGTGACGAAGGGGAAGACGAGGTGCGTTGGGAATCAAGTCTGGTTTGGTACAGTGAAGAGGTTGTACTGGGTTGATACGATGATGAACGGGTTGGATACAACGATGCCTTGGGTTGATATAATGAAGAGATTGTGTGATTCGATGCTGTAGTGGGTTGATGTGATGTTGTACTGGTTTGATATGACGGCGTACTGGATTGATGTAATGAAGAGATGGTTTTATTCAACGCCGTAGTGGGTTGATGTGATGACGAACTGGTTGGATATGAAGCGGCACTGGATTGATGTAATGAAGAAACAAGCACTGGCTTAGGAACAACTGGCTTAGGAACAATAGCTGGTTTTGGTTGCTGTGCTGATGTACTACTATATATGTCAACCAGAGGATGTGTGGTCCTGTACGTCAGCAGGTACTCAGGATAGATCTGGTGCTTCTCAAAGACAACAAAAATAGAGGGATTTGCAATGTCGTTGACACAGCTGTCATAGAAGTTTATGTCTCCCCCGTCTTTGGAAGGAGGTCGGACGTAGCTGGAGTCCCCTCGTGTGTAGCTCCCCACCAGGACACGAGACACAAACATGGTTTTGACATCAGAGTCACCAGTGTAGCTGTGGGAGTATTTAGCGTCCCGAGCAAAGTAGCTTCCTGTGATTAGAAAGAAAAAGATAAGTAAGAATAGAATATATTTTAATGGCATCTTCTCAAGTCAGTGTGATCTCAACCTTCCATTAATATAAAAATTCCCAGACACTCTAAAATGTCATTTGTACAGTGCGCTGTAGATGCCCTGAACCATCACCTTTAACCCACCTTTGCCATAAGCTGTTCCATTAACTCCACAGATCCTCCAGTCAAAGTTGTTGAGACAAATGGCGTCGAGGTGTTTCGAGTCAGTCCCATGAAAAAGTTGCTTTTCTTCCACCTCACGTCCACTGTTGTTGTTCTTCATCTGAGTCTTTTGCCTAAAGGTAAAAATGTGGCAAAGGAATGTCCTTTAAAAACATGTTCACAGAGCTAATGTACTAAGCTAATGTTGCCGAGCATCAACTCAAAGCTAAATGTTGACATGAGGTAGTTACTAGAGGATAAGTATTAAAAGTACAAAATCATCCAAGTTAACTTGGTCCATAGCATACATACCACTGAAAGACCTCCCAAAGCGCCTTGTTCTGAATCCTCTCTATCTTCATAATATCGAAGCCTCTCAAGGTTGTTCGAAAAAGTGCTTCAATCTTTTGAAATTCATCCGAAGTGCGCGGGACGGCAACTCTCTACAATACACAGAAGCAGGAAAGTTCTCAGTGGCAGTTTGACTTCGGTCTACTTGATTTAAAGCTTCTGCCACAATTTCTGTTCTTGCCATGCATGTTAGCACATGGAACATAGATTGTGCAAGTTCAACCTTAAGAAAATCAAGTGGATTTTTAGGAACATAAAGTCTGGTCATTCCTTTCCCGTACATCAGAAAGTTTTGAAGTTCTCATGTTCTTAATATGAGAAGTGCATGTATATTAGGATCAAAGGTGTGAAATAGTTTTCAACAAAGTCAGGATTGTGTTTGTTTTAGCCTTGGCCTTCTGGAAATTAAATCTTAATATCCTATGAGTGCCAAGTTGTCAAGTAAATATGAACCAAATTAATCAAAGGAGGTCATGCTGTCACTTTCAAGCATCCAGGATCTTAAGTTCAGAGAACCTTCCTCAGTGCAGACAGAGTGTTTGCATAGTATTGCATGAGATCAAGGAATATTATGATGGTATTGCTGTGAGTTGCAGCATTCTTTTTTTTTTTTTTTTTTTTTAAAGTACTGCACACAAACATAATTTGGAAACATTGTAATTCACACACTTGGCAGCCTTATTGAGGCCACAAATGCACCTTTTCAATGAAAGGCAAATGGAGATACCAACGTGGAATTCCTAATCTTAGAGGATGCTGGAAAAGGATTTATATTACAAAAAACAAAAACAAGTCACAAATATGACACAAAACTATTTTATTTACCAAAATAACAGTCTAACTTTGTAAGATATACAGCAAAAACATAAAATGACACTTCCATAGTTAACGGCACATCTCTTGCAAGTTTATATAATATATATATATTTTTTTCCTGATGTTGCAATCGCTTGGTATTGCTACATCTACCACAACGGCTTTCCTCTGTAGTGGATAAACAACAGGAAAAGATCAGGAAAAAGGAGCACGAGAAACTGGAGAAATACCAGGGCCTCAGGGAGGAACTGGAGAGGGCCTGGAAGGTGAAGACCACAGTGGTGCCTGTGGTCATTGGGGCCCTCGGGGCAGTCACCCCCAAACTGGAGCAGTGGCTACAACAGATCCCAGGAACAACATCAGACATCTCAGTCCAGAAATGTGCAGTCCTTGGCACAGCCAAGATACTGCAGGACCCTCAAGCTCCCAGGCCTCTGGTAGAGGACCCGAGCTCAGAGGATAAGAACCACCCGTGGTGGGTGAGAAGGGAATTTTTTTTTTTTTTTTTTTTTTATATGTATATAACTTGAGACAGAACAAAAGACAAAGCACAGATACATTTTATGCTAAGTTGTGCTGCATTAAATGCATTTCTGAAACCTGTAGACCCAATAGTAACTTAAACTTTATATTGACTCATATCTCTTCTGTTTGCACTGGCCATCAGTTCCATCTTTGCACTGGAGTCACAAAGCAAATAGCACTAATGATACGGATGCTAGAATAATTATGTTTTGTTATCATTCTTACATTTGTAGTTTTACTTGTTCGTTTTTCATTTCATAGATTTAGTATTCACGTCCCAGAGAGAAGGAACTTGTTAGACCTTGAAGCTGCAGCTACTTCTTATCTTGGGATACTCCTTAAATGGCCTGTGTGTAGATCTTCCTTTGTCCTCCCTCCACATTCCTTTCCTGCTATGCTTTGTAATAAAAGACCAGTTCTGATGCAGAAAGTCAGAACGCATGGCAGACACCTTGAAGAAGTGGTTTGCCATGTCTTCTCCTTTTGCAAAAGACTTGCTTGAAAACTCATAAACGTTGTCTGTGGTTCTCTTTTTATGTAGGTTGAGAAAATACCTATCAATGGAGATGGTGCAGGTTTCTATCTTGGTGGTTTTTGTTGCTTCTTATTAGTGCACAGTGGCAAGCCATTTTCTAGTCTTTGCTCATGCAGTAGACGTAAAATGCTTTGGCTAAAGTAAAAGGAAACAATTCAACTGATAGCAGAAGTACACCGGTAGTTTTAAAGTACAGGATGGAAGTAGCACTGGATGAAACTCACAGTGAGCTCTAGGTCCAGATGAAAAAAACAAAAACAAAGAAGTTCCTAAAACCAGTAGGAACATCTCACTACACAATGCAACCAGACTGGTGTTCCTAAACAAAGTACGGTAATGTTCTGTCCTGCATGCACAGATAACAGATTCTAAATAAAATGATAACAAATGGTCCCTTCAACTAAGTCCCACTGTATTGCCAAAGCATTTTGTGAAAACATAAGGTTTGTGTTCCAAATTACAAAATAGGATTATATGAAATATATGTGTCTTTTATGTATTTGTAGATTTCAGAACACTTACAGGCTATTTACACAGGAAAATCCTTCTCAGACATTCCTGCCATCTTCAGGAATGTGACACAGTTGCTTCATGTCCTACATCACAACTACCACTGTTGTGTATTCGATATTCAACGTGAACTCTGCGTCTCAAAACCATAGATGCTTCATTAGGAGAACAGGAAATGATTGCTTTCATGCTCAATTCTCATCTCCCATCAGTTTTCTGTCTGGGATTTCTCCCACTGAGCCGAATTTCTCTGGTAGAATTTGTACCAGGCCAATGAGCAGAACGAGGATTTGTGAACGATGACATAGATTTTCTGCACTGATTTAGAATCGTACTCTGCCTGCAGTTGTCGTTGTGGCAGCAGAGGAAGTGAACGAAGTCGTTCAGTTCGTGCCGGCCACGCTTACAAATATTGAACTAACATTAACAGCCATCTTGTTTGGATTGGCACTGGGTGATTGTTTTACAGCACAGGGAATTTCCAAATAGATTCATAGCATTAAATTAGAGCATTACAGAGGTCATGGACAAACGTTAGCGATTTCGTAAAATTTTAAATCTTAACAGAGTCAATGTCTCCAGGAAGCAATCATTTCTCAATAGCCAAGACCTTCTGGACAAAGCAAAGTGCTGAACAAGGAGATGGTTTTTATCAGGATAAGGAAATTGTAACAACTTGTAAATAAATAAAAAAAAGAAGTGGCTTAAATTACACTAATGCCACCCCAGTTTTAGCTTAGATTATTCTGCTGATTTTGGCTCTTACCTTTGAGAATCCTTATCCATTTCTATTGCTATAACTGACTTTTTTAAAAGATTCAAGAAAGATTGGCCCTCTACACCACTGTGCTTCTATCTGGAAAAAGAAAAGCATTCGCCCAATCCTATTTCCCTCCAGTCAGAGTGGAGAGGCAGGAAACCCTCACCCTATGGTGAGTTTATTATACCGAGAATCCTGTTGAAGGGATCTGCGTCTTGTCCCAGTGGTCTGGCACAGGAGAAGAATTTGCTGCAGGCTTTCTGCAGGAATAGATGGTGAAGGTAAGTTTCAGATTGACTTAGTTGAACCATTTTAAAACATGGAGAACACATTCAGAACAAGAGGACTAATGAATAACTGCTTTTCCCAAACCTACCTCACTTTCTTGGTTCGGACATCAGCAGCAGAGACGAACAGAGGACGTCTGCTCACGAGCCTCTTAGTACCATAATGCTTATTTGTTTGAATCATGTCTGAAGGGGAAAAAAGACATACTAAACAAGGTTGCATTTATTTATTTTTCTTATTCGATTTCAAATGTCAAAGTCTTGTGTTTTACCCTGGAAACTAAGAGAATAAGACTGAGAGCCAGCAGTGAACTCCACTTCACTCTCATTGTCCAGAAACTTCTGCTCCAGAGTTTCACTTCTGATGTCTGATGATTTCCCTCCGGCACTCTGCAACACAGTGTTGGTGGTTCTGGCTCAGTATGTAGAGAATCATATTAGAAGAGTTGGCTCTGGTGTTCTCCAACAACATGGGCTTCACTTAATTCCACAATTGAATAAAACTGGATTAAAAAAAACTGATGTAAAGATGGACTTTTCTAGGTAATTAGATGATTTTTACAAGGCAGCTTATTGGGGTGAATATAAATTGTCGTTTGTAAATTAATGTATGAAAAGACTATGTTTCATGTATTTTGAGGGGTTTTTTCCTTGTCCCTGAAAGCACCAGCAGTAGCCACTGTTAGCCTGGATCACCTCAGCTGGTTCTGTTGCTGAGGCATCGTGTGACTACTTGTATCTTCTGTACACATTCTGCTGACAGGTCAGTTTTTTCCTTGTTTATCTGCTGCTGGCCAACCCCGATATACTTGTAAGAAGTGCTGTTCAGGTTTTTATGACATGGCATTGCTGAGGGCAAAGACTACTAACTTTGATTAGGTAATATGTCCTCAACATGACTGCTCAGACATTTGGACTGATGTGCAATTAAATCGGCTACATTTAACCTATTTTTTGGTGATATTAATTTCATTTAGCGAGTTCAAGAGTTTGGACCAACATTAGAAAACAATGGCAGTTTAGCAGCAAGCCTTGTGGTTGATTCAGCTGCAAACTTGCAAACCTTAGCCTTGACCGCTTCTAGTTTGTTTGCTCTTCAAACAACTCTCCCAAATAAACCACATCTATTCAATATTTTTTAAAACTTTCCATTAACATTTAAGATACTAACTGAGGCGTGTAGAGCCTGACATAGAGCTCTCGGGTTCTTGTAGGGACACTCCAAGCTCTGAGCTTAGAGTTGGATGTTTCCCTATTTGTGAACAATTTTTGCTGACTGAGAACAATAGTTTGTAATAATATTTTCTGTATTGTTGCAATGCAACAATTGCTTCTCTATGATTACTGCTGTTCTCTTGCCACCCTAGTGTTGTGTTAACCCACCTACATGCTCCAGACCAGCAAACTGCCGTTACTTTTGCATTTGGCAGATGCTTTTTCGCTTACATTTTTTTTTGAAAGCAGCTGTGCTTTTTTTTTTATGACTGAACTGACAATCACGGACACTTTCAAAACTAACTTCTCTCGATTCTGACTTTGAGCACAAAATGTGTTTAGATGTTACACGAGGACTTTGCGTACTCACATCTGAACCGTACAGGTTCCACTTTCCAAACTCGTCCTGCCAGTACCAGAGCCACTCCGTGGTGTGGATGAAGGTCGGCTCAACCAAAGAGTTCACCGTAGTGAGCCGCCGCACTTTGTTCCCTCCACGAGTCATGGTGTCAAAATGAACAGGCGGACTGCCACTGCTGCAGACACAAAGCAATGCTTTAGTGAATCTAGAGGAAAATACTTTTATATTTTGAGCATGTTTGTCCATATTTATTTTAAGTGCTGCAATCCTTTTCCGTAGAAGAGTTGTGCAAAACATAATATTTCACATAACTACCATTTTAGTGATTGTCAATTTAGTGTAACTACAGTTTTAGCATAACTTCTGTTTCAGCATGAATTCCATTTTAGCCTGGCTTTTGGTTTAGCATAACTATCGTTTTAGCATGAACTATTTTTCAGCATAGCTTCTGTTGTGGTTTTTGTTGTCGAATTATGACTTTTGCATTTTGTTGATCCTTGTGGGCCACCATAAATACATAAATAAATAACTGACAACAACAATAACTGCTCAAGAATTCAATATGGCTGCTCACACGGCTTGTATAGATAGTTTTATGTTTAGTTAATAAAGTCACAATGGATAGTAACATTTTCTCGCAGAGAAAAATGTTCCAAATTGGACAATAAAGCATCTAACCAGTTTTATTTAAAAAAAAGTTTCTGGCTAGTCCGTTTCTTACTTCTAATTAAGAGTCTCAAACAGGATGTGAAGCTGAAACCACTAAAATTTAATTCACCAAGAGAAGCAACATGCTGATACAGACTTCACTTTAACGAGAAAATACATTACAAAATACAAAATATATTTCTATGCCTGTTAGAGCAGAATACCTGTATGAGTTGCTGGGATCGCAGTATTCCTTTTCGACTGTCTCGTTATCAGGCAGGGCGTTCCACTGGCCTCCTTCCTGGACCTGCCATCTGTACGGCATCTTGTCGTGAGCTTTAAAACATTTGTCTGAAAAGAACAACCACGAATAAGAACATCTGTGGCGAAACAAGGAAAGGAAACAGGTTTCATGTCGAATGACAGGCAGTAACTCACCATCATGCTTGCAGTAGCCTTTAATGAAGTACATGCATATCTCGGTTTTATCTAGTAAAAACAAACAACATTAAATTAACTTCAGCTATGCACTTTGAATCATTATTTATTCCCATTATATACTCGGTGTGTTTACCTTTGACAGGTTTGTTTTTTTGTCTGCCTTTCTGGTCATCTGCTCCATTTCCCTCTTGGCCACCAGCAGCATTAATCATTTCATCGGCGGACGCCCTTCGCATCCCTGGTTGGTTGCCGCCTCTCCCTTTATTCGCTGAAGTCTGATTGCGACTTCGACTGCGCCCTTTCCTCCTATTGCTGCTCACCTCGGAGTCGTCAGCGGCGGCAGAGACGTCACTGTTTGACGAATTAAAACTTGGCGGAGGACTCTTGCTTCGGCTGTGCAGGTTCAAGCCACTGAACTCACCCCAGATGTCACCAAAGGAAGTGCTTTGTAGCTGTGTGAGGTGGTTACCTCTGTTTCCGCTGCCCCCTCTGCTTCCCTTTGGGCCCCTGGTTCCTCTGAACACCCTGTGGCCAGCTCTCCCTCTCCCTCTCATCCCTTGGTTCCACTCCTTCTGCTCCGTATTGAAACCATAGTCACTTCTTGAATCGAAGTCGTTGCCAGCGGCAGAGACGTCACTGCTGGATGACCTGAAATCTCCTTGCTCACTCTTCGTTTCATAAAGTCCGACTCCACTGGCAATAGCCCACCACTCAAGGTCCCCCGCGAGGTCACTATGGGTGGCTGTTTCTTGCTGTCTGGAGCTTCCTCTATTGCCCCTGCTTCCCCTCATACCTCTACCTCTCGGCCCCCGGTTGCCTCTATTGCCACCTCTCCCTCTGTGGCCCGGTCTACGACTTGAATTCGGCCCGTCGCTGGAGCTGTAGTTGCCCCTCTGACCCCGAACAGCTTGGCCTCTGCTATAGCACCTCAATGCTTCTCGATTTGCATAAACGGACTTCAGCGAGCGAAGCATGTCGTCGGGCACCATCTTATCATGCAGGATCTTCTTCGGCTGAAAAGCAGTGAAGTCGTGGGCTCTGGAGCAGCTGCAGCTTTGGGTCAGGGACTTCTCGCAGATGTGGAGTCTTTCACAAGCTAAGCCGCTCGTACACCGGCCAAATTCTCCATCACCGTTATTGTAATCATGACATATCTGAGGAAAACGGTCAAGTATAGTGAAGTCGAGTATAATCCTTGTTGTTTCTGATGTGAAACTTCAAGAGGTGAGAATGTAAAAGCGTCGGTGGACTTACAGACGGCAGCATGTTGTTGTCGCTCTGCAGCAGCAGTGTACACAGCTCCGCCCTGCTCAGGTCCTCCAGCTCATGTTCCCTCAGCAGCCTTTGGTTGTAGTCAGAGTTCAGAACGTGGGGGAAGCTGCAGCCTCTTCTGTTGGGGAAGAAGTCATCAACATCTGTCAAACCAATCTGAGATGATGGGATTTATAAATACCTAAATTAATTACATTAAATCCCACTCTGCACAACAGTTACGTACATCCTGTCGGCATTGTCATTATAATTTCTATTATGGCTGATCATGGCATTTAATATTTCTTTCCATTTGTGTTGAATACTAATAAACTTGCCTCTCCTTGTTAGACACACATTGTTGGGATATTACTTAACATAAATTATCTATTGGTTCACATATATATATTGATTTTTTCATTTGTGCTCAACTTATTCCTACTGTCTAATTTTCTTGTGGGTTTCTTTTTTAACAACACAAAGCAGCTTAGAAAAGGAAGGAACTTCTTCATGCACTGCTACATAGACAGATTTGGACTTGACTTTGAAGGAGGAACTGAATCATTACTCCAAATTATTTTCTGCTCTTGCTTTAGACGGGGAAAAAATTACAGCTTTAAACAATGACATACTCAAATTTTGTCCGAATTAAAAAAAAAGGTAAACTATAAAAGAACATATTGTGAAATTTGTGTGGTGATAGTTTCAAAACCCATGTGAAATTTATTTTGAATTTTCCCAAGACACGTATGTTTTGGGTCATAACTTTACACATGTTTAAGGTAAACTAGCGTCACCTTTTAGAACTGTGAATTTCACGATGCAACCGCTGTCTTCATTTTTGACTTACATTTTAAAAAGTCATTTTCCTGAATTTGCTTGTTTATTCATTTTACCAACACACCTCACTTTAATTTTGAATAGACTTTAATTAATTGTGGCAACTGTTTGTGGGCAGAGATGCCACTGGTGATGAATAAACTTAGAAAGATTTAAGTGCCAGAAAATGAAAAATCTGATATAAAAGGAAATTCAAAATGCCAAGCTCGCACATATTTTGGATTATATAAATGGTACTACATTATAAATAAAAAATATCAAATAAAATGATTACTTGTTTTTGTCTTACTGGTTGGATTAGATCCTAAACACACCTAGACTTTGACGATACTTCTGTCATAACAGCAGTAGGTAAAGCTAGCTTCCACTGTAGAGAATAAGACAATTGGCCAATAGTGTCACTGTTAACTCAGAGAAAGAAATCACAGTCAAGCCCTTTCAGACACGTCATTTCAAAACTCTACTTGGATTATAGCGTCACACTGTCATTGTCTGATGGTTTCCGCGTGGCTCGTCAGTCTTGGGCCACAGCTCATCTTTCACCCCAACACTTGAACGCACCGCGGTCGACGAGGCCTTTGACCAGGCAAACCAATAACTCCAGCCAGGCCGTCGAGTTAGCTTTGACAGCCTGGTTTTAACCGCATGCGTAAAGACGTGACCACCTTCTCGTTTCCCTTTAAAGCAGCCCCTAACGTCACCAAGTTACTCACCTTTGTAGGAACTGACAGGAGCCGGAGAAGAGGAAGTTTTTACACAGGTGTAGACTCTCGCACGTCCCCGGGCAGTCTCTCTTCCTGCACAGTCTCAGGCTGGTCCTGGCCACCACTCTCTGCTGCCCGTTGCTGGAACACAAGGCAAACTTGCTTTGGTTGGAAATCACCTCAGTCGTGGACTCCCCTGGGAAAAGGTTGAACATCAACTCCTCGGCATCAACTGCTCCTTGATTAGCGCAGATGAACTGTAATATTTGTGCCTCCATGGCTCCTCCAGGAGCCTTTTCCGCCCTGAAGGCAAGAGGCGACTGCGGCTCTGGTCCAAGAGGAGAAGGAAATGCTCGGTGTCGTTTCTGCTGATTGGAAACCGAAACTTAACCTTTTTTAGGTGATACTGCAGTTCGCCACTTGAGGGCGTCATTGTGTAGCATTATTTTTCGCAACCTTTCAGGGCAGCTTGCTTCAAGACAGTTCTGTGCCTTAAAAGTCATCCATGTGGAGTCGGAAGAGTTA
Organism: Poeciliopsis turneri; assembly: GCA_922788865.1. Lineage (NCBI taxonomy): Eukaryota > Metazoa > Chordata > Actinopteri > Cyprinodontiformes > Poeciliidae > Poeciliopsis > Poeciliopsis turneri. Next base: position 1,748,271 of record CAKLNU010000350.1, on the reverse strand, counting down.
AAAACGATAAAATTTCCTTCGTTTTTAGCCTTAAAAGAAGCGTTTCCTAACAGAATCTCCTATTTTCCAATCTCCCTCAGTGCCAGATAATACTGACCTCATTCCATACTAAATACATCCAGCTGTGGTTTTGAAGTTTGCTTTGATTTTTTTTTTCCTGCTCTTTTTTTAAAATTATTATTGTTTTTTTTTTGGTAACGATAACATTTCTGGATATGGTGAAAGTTTCACTTTTTAAAGACGCTCTCCATTGTTTTTGTGCCCAAAACTGAAATATGTTTTATCTGAGACCCGTTTCGACTCTGTTTGAAACACTGTTTGAACCATTATTCAGACAATTTTGTCGCGTTAAAACCACAAACATCAATGCATTTTATGGGATTCATGTTTTTTGTTCATTTACACAAACGGCTGTCGTGTGCAAAGGGGTCATTTATACTAATACGCTCAAATAAAACCCAGTGGAACAGAACTTACTTTATAAGTAAATAGTGTAGACGGATCTAACCACCAGAGTTAGGAGATAAAAACAGGAAGAACTTTCTTAAAACAAGAAACTTTCTAACTCAGAAGAGATATGAAACCCGCAATAAGAAGAAATGTTATTTAAAAGAGATTTTTATCCGATTGAACCGAAACGTGTGAGAAATGTCTTAACAGTCAAACATCCTTAGTGGGATGTTTGAGTGTTGTCTTGAGTGGGATGGAGAGTTAGAGGAAAGCTTTTCTTGCCTTCTTATTAAGTCATTTTCTGTCACAGAAACGTATTTTCACATCTTGTTAAAATTGTTCACTTTAATAAGAAGGTTTCGTATCTCTCTGCATTGACAAACCTTCTCATTTTAACAACATACTGCTCATGTGTTTGTTTTCTAGCTATGGAAGTTAAATGCTTCCACCTGTGTGTCACATAACCTCTGAAAGCTTCAAAACTTTGTTCGAAAAATCAGCAGGGAGAAAACTGTGGTCATACCATCAGAGCTCCAGTAGAACAGCTTCTATCTACAGTTTAGACTAACTCACCCCAAGCTTGAGCTATGCTATTTTGTGAAGACAATTTAAATGGTCAGAGACATTCCTCCCCAAAAATGTTGCACCTCTCACAGAGCCAAGGCAGTTCTAAAAAAAATAAAATAAAAATAAAAACTAGAAAACCATTTGTCAATTATTGTCCACCCCACAGTTATTCTCTGCTTTGGGCTGCCCTTGCATGCAAAATCCCAGAAAAACTCTCTGAATTTACAGATTGTAACATGAGAGGATGTGACAAAGTTTAGGAGGCGCGAATACTTTGGCAAACCGCCGTAGAATAAACGGAAATATGCAGACCTAGGAATGGTTAGCCGTCTGCCATTTAGTGATGCAGCACAAGCCGAGCAGTGAGTGAACGTTGTTTGCTTGTTCTCTTTTTGGATTTTTGTAAATAATTTGTCAGAAGTGTCCTACCTCGTACAACCTGGCTGATGTGTTATGTTTCTCCAACATAGTGAAAAACATATTTCTGAATGTTTTTGTGTGGTTGTTGCTCTTTGAACCGCTGGACTGCATGATGCTGTTATCACCATAAATAACATATATTGTATTAAAAATGCAAATAGAAAAAAATTAAATTGGAAAGATTCAATTGAACACAAAGACCTGCCCTGAAGTGTTGTGGAAAAAACTCACACAGTGGCGACATCCAATGGAGATGACGAGGTACAGCAGTCCATTCTTTTATTTACATGTCCATCCTTCATCTCGCCCCTTTTTAAGATCAGTCATATATGATAACATCTAAAATTCTTCATTTTTACAGCAACTGTGGGTTTGTGGGTAGAGTAGTCATCTTGTGATGGTAGGGTTGTAGGTTTGATTCCAGCTTCCTCCTGCCACATTTCAGGCACTTAACCCCAAAATCTACTGATGTACGTATCGGTGTGCGCGAATGGGTGAATGAGACTCTGTAAAGTGCTTTGAGTGGTCAAAATGATTGGAAAAGCTTTTTGAAAGTCCAGTCCATTCAGCAAATATAATGTATGTTTCTGGTTCGAAGTTATTCCTCCATACTGTCAGAGGGACAGTAAGTTATATCAATGAAGTTTACTTCCTCTTACATTACTTGTTAGGTGTGAAACTGACCAGTCAGGAAAAAATCCCAAAAAAACTATTTACACATTTTTCAGTGGCACACAAGTCCAAAAATGGGTGCTCCCATGCTGTGGGAGGGTTTTTCTTCCAATGGCAGGACAAACGTTATATACCTTAGCTATTTTGAAACTTTGGGTTGTTTTGTCACATAAAATCACAAAAGAATACACAAAAGGGGCAATATTGTGCATTTTCCAGGGAAATAGTGCAAGTTTACAGCACAATGAAGTAATTGTTACCGTCTGTTGTTACAAAAATTCTATCTATATCAAAATTTAAAAGAAATTTGCCGTTGTAATTTAAAGCCTTGAAATTGGGCATCCGTAATAGCCTTTAAATGTTTTTACCGGTTTTTCACTGATAAGTAGCTTATATATTGAGCTCAACAAATGTTCCACCGAACTAATTGGTTCTGGCTAGTCTGAAGGAGCTGAGTGAGGGAGTTGCGGGGGAGGTGGAAGTTTGCAAATTGCAGCTCAGAGGAGGAGTTCCACCTTGAAGGCGGAGCTAGTTCCACCCAGGCGTTTTGCACAGTTTTGCCATGGGAGATTAAAGGATTTCTCAAACATCCATGAAGGAATCAAGGCAACATTCCACGTACGTCTTTGATGAGGGAATAATATTATAACATGATGTAAAGCTCAAAAAAGTCGATTTAACCTAATACTGCCCCATTTAAAAAAAAAAAATTAGATTTCAACATGAGAAACTCAGGTATTAATACTTTTGCAATGCACTCCAGGTCCACTCATATTGTTTATACTTTTGCTGTTTAATTTCGCTCAGCAGGGTCTAATTAAAGTATAGAGGTTAAACCCATTGTGTAATCGCATTTGCTTTAAGCTTTGATTTAAGGAGTAAATAGAAAACAAGTCTTGTGTCAGTGTTTCTGACTCGGCCTGTCGCTGTGTGTAGGCGTGTGTGCGTGTGTATGTGTGTGTCTGCAAAGAGATCTGCCGCGATTTCCTGCTTCGGGTTTCCCTTTAAAAGGGGGCAAGGCTCATTGCTGGGAATTCACGTCATTTCGCCGTTTTACACACATCCAGATCAATGAAAGAGAGACACACAGAGCGAGAGAGAGAGAGAGAGAGAGAGAGAGAGAGAGAGAGAGGAGGAGGGGGGGGAGTGTTTCTCTCTCTTCCAGGAAGGGATTATTAACCAGCGCCGTGCCGACATGTGAAAGAAAACACACGAAAGACAAAAGAAGTTTTCACACCGACAACAGCCGCGCCATGGACCGGGCCAGCAGATAAAGAAGACGGGGCGGCGGGGGGGGGGAAATACAAGCCGAAGAAGCGGGGCTACAGGAGAAAAACAACTTCTTCCATAGAGACGAGAAGAGCGCTCGGTGTGCCACTCCTGCCGCTGCAGCTGTTCGGGCTTCTGTGAAGGAAAGTGACCGACACACGCAGAGAGAAAGAGAGGGAGAGGAAGCACGACGGAAAAGTGGAAGGAGAGGGAGAGAAGTTGTCGGGAAGATAATGTCTGAATCCTCCTCCTCTGCTGCTGCGAACAAGGTAACGCCGACCGCCGGGCTAACCGAGCTCCTCTCCTCCAGCAGGAACACTTTCCGCAAACAAGAGAAGAGAAGCTCGCGCCGCGGACGCACGCGTCTGTTTTTGTTGCTCATCTGTTGCTCGCGGCTCGCTCCACGCGCTCGGCTCGGCTCGGCTCGGCTCGGCTCGCGCTCATGATGATGATGGTGGTGTCGATGGGAAGAAGAGGTCGTGACTGTCGGGGACCGTTTGATTTAAAACAAGGGGGCGAAAGGACCGCGTGAGAACAGGAGCACACAAACAGCTTTATCAGAGTAAGAGCCGACTGAAACTCACTTCACTAACACCGCTGTAAAACCTCAACTAACGTGACTGTAGCCCGCACGAAAGTGGGGATTTCGCATCCAAAGGACAACGTCGAAAAACAACAGCTTAACCTAAATTCAAATGACTGCAAAAAAAAAAACAACATATTTGAGTTTAAGGTTAAAAATTGCAGTTACAGTGTTTTAAAAGATCGCGCAGAGGTCACGCTGTAAAAACAAAGACTTTATTTTGAAACGCGTTAAAGCACGCGACTCAAAATTACACCTTTAGCCCCTTTATCCACAGGAAAGAGTCATGTTTGTTTTTTGTGAAACATGGTGTTTTCGCCGCTGCTAATGACCACAGAGAATGATCTGCCTTGAAGACAGCCAAAAACCCTGAAATCATTTACACATTTTCAACAATGTCTGATGGAGCTGTGACTAATCAGGCACCAAATCAACAGACTTCTGCTTTGTAGGTCACAATTTATTCCAATTTCTGCTCATCTCCATCTTTTAATGTAATTAAAAAGCAAAATCAAATGATATTCTGCCTATGTTTGATTTCGTTTATCATGCAATTTTCTTGATGGCTCAAAATAGTATAGAAAGTAAAATACTGATTTTGAGGCGATGACATGGCCAGGAGCATAATTACTAATCAAGCGAATTGAGGCAGCTGCATACAGTACCTACTAGAAATAACTGGCTACATAAGTGACACACAGCAGGAATATGAAACGACTAGTCCTAGTCCAAGCGTTGATTTGGTTTTCGAATGAGCCAGAACGACTTATTTATAAATAATAAGATCACCATTTGTGTTAAAAGAATCACCAAAAAGTAGAAGATTGAGACGAATTTCCTTTGATGTGCTCCGATCGGTCAGCTGCAGGTTGAATACTAAAAACAAAACCAAAAGAAAATTGTTTTCTTTATGTGTTGAACATGTCAAAACTGAGAACTGAGAGTTTCACCTAAACTTTGATGCACATTTTTGAGTAGGTCCATTTTTTAACTACAAAGTACCAGTGTTTGTATCAGCGCTTCCTCGTCTATAAAAGCCTGAAGAAAACAAGAATGAGAAAGGCAATATATCAGGCCTGATATTAGCGATTTTTTTTGTTACAATCAGTTATGACTTTTAATACTCGCTGTTCACCATCAGCTGAACGCCATTTGGTGTGAAGTGGCTGGTCAGGCAGGACATTTGAAATTCATGATCTTATAGAAACCCAGAAAGTGGTCCTAAGTGGCATCTGTAGAGCTAGAAATACCAAGGTGTCGTCAGTGTAAAATGTCTGGAGGCAGTGCGAGCTTCTCCGGTGCGACCGGCAGCGAGTGATGTTGCCCTGCTTGTGTGGGATGCTCATTACTGAGTCTGATAAGTGTTTGACCGTCCCCGAGAAGTTCCACCTCCGGCAGCTGGAGAGAAGACGGCTGGCCAGCTTCCCTTCCCTCCCCCACCGTTCACCTTCTCACCACGGCTCTGCTCCATCACAGGTCACCTTCCCTTTGACTCCATCACATGACCCAGTCTTGACCGACCCAATCCTAGCCGCATGAAGACTCGGGGAAGTGAATTTTTAGACAAGCGGCGAGATGGGCCTTTCCTTTCCAACAGGAGGAAATAGGGGAATGAGAGATTATTGCTTGGCTTCCACAGGAAATTCCTGGTACATGCTGTTGGTATGTAAGGCCTGTCAGTGGCTGGATAGTGACAGGAGGCTGGAACCCAAAGGCAAAGCTTCAAATATGTCTGGAATATGTCTTTAGTCAAAAGAAGGGAAGCTAATGAATGATGGACTCCTTTTGTTTTTTAATCAGGACTGTTAAACGGTAACAAATAAACTCCAGAGACATAAGAAATAGGTGACAAAAATTGTTTGTTGTTTGCCAGATAGTTTGTGTTTTACAAGGAAAAAAAAGCTAAGAAAGGAAACATCCTATAACTTTTCAAAATCCTGCAATAATTTATCTAGTAAAACCTGAAATGTACAAGATGGATTCACCAATTAAACAGCCAGTTATTAAAATCAGACAGTTTTCTCTCGACTGGCTCTGACCGATAATCGGTAGCTCAGATTGAACTTTTTCCCCACCCTATTCAGTAAATGCATCACACCTGAAAACTTTGAAAGTCTGAACTTGTGTTAGGTGTCTTACCTGGATCAGCTGCCACAGACTGAATACATTAAAGATACATACGCAGCAAACTTCCAGTTGATGCAATAGATTTTCACCACGATTCACTCCCAATCAACATCTTCTTTTGATTGAATGTGACACAGTGAATGAACAAATGAATTAAAATACTGATCTCCAGTTTTCCTCCAGGTCTGACGTTCCAATTTCAGTTTTATTTTACATCACTTCTTTTCTGGCTTGCACACATTAAACATCTTCTGCAGGTTATTTTATGCAGGTCAGACCTGAGATTACGAAACAATCCCCACTCATGCACCAACTCTTTCACTAAAACATAGTTAGTGTTGTAATTGCCTCGGTGGTATATGGAGAATCTGCTGTGCAATAGAGACCTTTATCTGTCTTTAATGTCTCAAAACGTTACCAGCTTTCTACTCGCCCATAAATATTAAACTCATCTTCGTGACAGTCATACAATGCAAACTCTGGTAGCAACCACAATGTCTATTAAATAGCTGATCAATGGTGATATTTTAAAAACAGGGACTGAAATAATCCCAAAATATTGGCAGAATATCAATATGAGTACTACACCTGAATTTTTTGAAACTGCGCTTTGCTCACAACGATCTACTTTGATATTTCAATCACTAAATATGCCTTGATATTATGTTATACGCACAATGGAAATCATCTTCATATCATATCTGGAGTCTTCCTTTCTTATGTTCTTGGGGGAACAGCCAATCGGCACCAAGGAAAGTGAGTGCACCTTATAGATTGGCTGCTTTGCAAATGGTGACTAACAGTGTATCAAATGCAGCTGGTATAACTGCATTTTTTGCAGTTATACCAGCTTCACAAGATACATTTTATTACAAATTTTTTAAACATGCGCTACAAAAAAAAAAAATAAAAAAAATAAAATGGCATGTGCAAAGTAAAACAAAGTTTATGCAAATGAGTTTGCATGTGTTAAATTCGAATCAGGTCATTGGATGTTAAAAAGAAATTGGTATCGGTTGATAAAAGTTTGACCCATGCATCTTAAGTCTCACTGCTTTGTTAAATGATCATGGTTTGAAAAATTGAATAAAAAATTGAGTGTATGTTATCAAAATCACAAGATTAATTTGCTGGTTGATATAAAATCAAGGTGAACTTTGCTCCTGGAGAAGCTCTATGAAGCTGTCAGTGTGCCTCATTGGACACTGAAGTTTGGCTATTTCACATAATATTTAACTTGTTCAAACAATGCAAGAGCCGCCTGGCAATAAGTTACCCTCAAACAACTGAAATGTCAACATTTTTTGACATTTCTTGTGATGATTCCAACAGATATTTTCTGGAAATGTCAAAGCCTTTACCAGATATTCTTGTTTTTGGAAGTGCTTAACCTGAAGTTAAATCGAAGTTTATTGTGTTTGTTCCTAAGAGTCTAAAGTTCAGTCTTGCCCGACGGTGCAGAACCTCGGTGTCCTGCATAGCAACACATGTGCCGAAGCATGTGTGGCATTCTGTGTCCTAAAGCCTCCAGAAAGCCAGTTCATGACTCAACAGGGCAGTGTAGCGGTTTATTAGTGCTGCATTTTCCTCTGGCTGCAGCGGTTGCTGTGGGAGCACGGCGAGGCGAGGCGAGGTGAGCCGAGGCGGGCTGGCGGCTTGGCGGGGCGGCTGTTTGGGTTCAGGGCCGGTGCATCTCTCGGAGCTTTGTGAGCCATGCTTTGTGTCTCTGTGTCTATTCATAGCAGGAGAGGAGCTCTTTCAGTCCTTCCGCGAACCTGCTGCCAAACTCCACTTCCTCCCCCGTCCATGCTCCCGCCGCGAGGCCAGCCAGCCGAATGGAGGACGAGCCTGCCAGGCTGCCTGCGCACCTGCGTGAGTCATAAAAAAAAACAAAAAAAACACACACACACACACACACACACACACGCAAAACACACGGTGACTCTCCCACACATGTATCGATCGCTCGGTCATCTGAACAGGACAGATGGGCAGATTCCCCACCTCATTTCCCTCTTTCGGCTTTTCATCGCTTGGCCCATGTAGTGACCCTTTAAATCGGTTTATTTTCGTTTTCAGACACAAGAATCAGTTGATATGTGTGGGTGGGATTCTCCCGTTGACACAGTTTGAGCTTCTGGAGATTGTAACGTCACGGAGAAGCAAACGCACCACTATTATTTCCAAATATTCCAGAATATAAGCCATCATTTCCGATCAGCCCGTTTTCACAGCTGAGGTCAAACTTTAGAACCTGAACTGATGGACCTACTGCACCGGAAAAAGCAACTGTACCTGCGTTTCCATTGACCGCAACATTTCACAAATTAGAATTACAAAAATAAATTTGCTCAATGAAAACATCCCAACTTAAAAAAAAAAATCGCTCTTTTGATAGAGTTTTAGTGCTAGGATGTGTTAGCTTTTTGGCCGTTCCGTAATGAGTGTAATTCGCAAAAAAAGCCATGGAAACATTTTTTTCACATCACACAAGTCAAATGATCGACAGCTGGATGTTACAGCTAGTGGAAAAGATGAAGACAACAGGAAGTGGAGGAAGGATGATGGTGCAGCATGTTTCTTTTTTTTTTTTAATGACTTTCATGAACTGACTTATTCCTATGTGATTTTAATCGTGTTTTTTAATTAATACAAACACCACAATTGTGAAATTGTGATTTTCCCCACATTAGCGGAAAATCAACAGAGTTTCACACACTCTTGTAACGGAAACGCATCCATTCAGATAATATAGAACTGAGGGAAACAGAGCACAGAAAGAACGTAGAATTTAGATGTAGAGAGGGAAGACACTGCTGGAGGAGGGGAGCAGGAGGGCCGCGGCGGCTGACAGCTTGTGGAGGCGGAAGAACGTGTGGTACTCACATTAATCTTGGTTTCACGTTTTAGCTCAGCCCATTCATTACATAAAATCTTTATTTCCCCCCTTCTTCTAAGTCTCGAATTAGAGATGTCCTTGATTGGTGTGGTATGTACCGACAAAATGACTCCATCTGTTTGAGAAACTGCAGTAACAATGACTGCTGCAAGTGGAAAGACAAGAGGCAGTGCTGTGGAATAGGATGAAGTTGGATCAATCTCACATTTTTCCATTGTTTCTAAATAGATCAGGTTCACAACAGCTGGATTTTCCTTTTTGAAGACCAGCAGAGCTTCTTGAAGCCCATATATATATAGAAGCTTGGAAAAGTAGAACACAATTTGTCTCCAGAAATGCTTCTTGCTTGCCTTTTTGAAATTAATTTGAAGTCAACTTCCAGTTACATATGGAAAACTTTAGACAACAGAACATTGCTTAAGCACAAATACGTAATATACTAACATTGTTTAGGTAGGGAGAGCAGAAAAACCACTGGAGGCAGCGTTTTAAATTTATAGAAGTTAAAATGTCTCACATAAACAAATGTGCGCAAATCATTGTTGGTATTCCACTAAGATCAAAAAAATACTATTTCACAATTAAAACGCGATTATAATCACATGCGAACCAGTTTGTTCATATGAGAAGTCATTAAAAAGCATGAGGTGTCATCATCCTCCTAGCAATTCCTGTGGTCTTCTGTTTTGTTCGGCCAGTGGTAACATCCGGTTGTCCATCATGCGACTCGTGTGATGCGAAAAAGTGATTCCATACTCAAAAAACTTTTTTATCAAAAGACCTACGATTTTTTTCTTTTTAAATTGGCACATTTCCATTATTTTTGGAATTCCAATTTGCATAATTTTTATGTCAACTGTACTCACTTGGAAACCCGACTGGATGGATACAAAATAGGCAGCTGGTACCATTCCATTCCTACAGTTTAAAGACATTTTAATGAGATGCCAGAGAAAGCAGTTGAGTGATTGGAATTTTCTGCTGTCATTGTGAGTATGGACTAAAATTTAGCACGATTTAGCACCTATCTGCCAGAGTTTGGTGTATTTCTGTTATAATATGTCATAATCAGGCCATGAATTGTCACCGAAGGATTTCGTCCTTCTTGTGGGGATGAAGGCATTTCTCGAAGTGGTGCTGTGCAAACCAAGGACTTTTTTTTCTGGAAACAAACATAAGAAAGCTTTGGGAAAAGGTCTGTTTTGATGTGGCACAGACCGTCAGTTTGTTAGTTTACTAGAGAGCTCGTTTGATTTTCGGTTCATCCATTGTTTGACGTTACTGGGAGCCTAAATCGGTGTGAACTGCTGAGAGGAACTTAGTTTCGATTGGTTCCTGTGAACACCTAGAAGGGAGTGACCGCTTACTCTTCGGCCAGAACCAATAAATACCAACTGCAGCTTTTAAATGTTCCTTAATTGGTTGCATTGAACTTTGCAACAGCAGAATGTTTATTTTGCAGCTCGGATTTGGCTGCTTATGGTCATTCATCATCTCTCACCCAATGAAATGGGAGGCGAGGCTGGAGCGGGGCCAGAAGATAATCCAACCGTTCAAAGAGTAACCCAGACGCGCCGGATCGGTGCACCGGTCAATGTTTAACCTGCGTGTTTATTTATTCTTTTTCTCACAAGTGTGAAGTTCAGGGCTTTCTGCGGGGCGTTAAGACTGGCTGTAGCTGGATGAGACGAACAGGAAACTCCCTCAGCGCACTTCCTCTTTTGCATTGTTGCAGAAAAAGGAAGAACGCTCAACAGGTCCGCGTTGGGCTTCCTGCCGCGCGAGCCGTCGGGTCAGTTCACATCCGCAGACATGTGGAAGTTCCACTTTGTTTTTCAGTCATGTGTCAAATAAAAGCTCTTGGCGCGCCGACCCGTGCCGCACTTTGTCTCCAGGCCGGAAAAATGTCCCTTCTTTCATTGTTTAGCTTGAGGCTTCTGCTGGCGGGGGATTCCTTCTCCTCACTCGAACAGAAGGCGACTTGTCTCGACCGCGGCCGATCCAAAAACACCTCTGCTTGTCCTTTCTCCAGTTTTCTGTGCAAACAGCACATGCTGGAAAACAAGCTGCCCATTAACCCCCCACACTCTGAGTGAGAGAATATCCTGAGGGGAGGCTGGGGCGGAGGGAAAGAGAAAAAAAAAAAAAAAACAGAAGATGAGAAGGAGGAGGGGGAGTGGGGTGAAAAAAAAGACAGAAAGAAAAAGAATGAGGGAGGAAATTGCAGTGTGGGCAGAAATCCGCCTTCTCCATTTCCTGGGGAGGAAGTGGATTAGATCGGAGAGAGTTGCAGCCTGCTCCTCACACTGAAGAATGCTACCAGGCTTGATTTTTAACCCTCTCAGTCACACTTCTCTGGAACGCTGCAAAGGTGCATTCAGAAAGACTTTCCTTCGCTAACAATCTAAAAAAAATGTCCATAGTATAGATAGTCAAGGATGCAGTGTGTTCACTTCTTTAGGTTATGAATTAATGATAACATTTATCTAAGAAAGTTTCTGACAAAGAGATTTCAAAATGACATCCCATCCTACCTAACCAAGGTTTGATGATTGTCCTAGTAACAACATCAAACATATCTAAAAATCTATATTTCCAGCCAGTATTGACGTTTTATGCTTGCCTACAGTAAATTCGGGCCACTGCTGAGTGATTCGGATGGTATTCACACTGCATGATAAAATGCCACAGAGTCACTTGCCTGGTAAAAACCAGATTCTGGTTCTACGCTTTGCTTTGTGCAGAAGGCCTGCACCTTCAGCTATTGAGAAATGCTTGCTTCCTGTGGATGTAGCCTCTGTTGAAGCCCAATCCCTGCAATGTACGTAACAAGCCAACTCAGTGGTAAAGGAAGCTAACAGAAGCTAACAGCAAATGCGTACGCCGTAGAAAGCCAACATTCAGCCAACCACATGGAAAATCAGACTTGTATGTGTGAAGTTGAGCAATAACATCATTACCAGCAATAAAATGTCTTTAACATTCCTCTTGCTCTAACTTTTACTCAGTATTTGGAAGCATAGCCAAAACCGATTGAACGGCTACGGTCACTTCCTCTGCTGGCGTTGTTATAACTACAAGCAGACTACGATTCTAAAACGGCGTGGAAAATCAATGCCATCATTCATAACTGTTTGCTGATTGACCCGGTTGAAACTTAACTGGAGAAATCCAGCTCAGTGGAAGAAATCCCAGCTGGATCAGTGAAGGGATATGAGAATTGAGCGGAATTGCCTTGGAAATCAATGACTTGTCCTCATAATCACAGTACCTGCAGATAATTTGCAAACAAAATGCTTAGATTGCTTTTATTTGAAAAAGAATCCCCAGTATTTTTTTTCTGCTCCTGAAATATTTCACATTCAGAAGCACTTAATTGATGCCAAAGGGAAATTAAATGTTGTAACGCATATCAATTCAAATTCTTCAGAGTTGTAGATAGCAATGGATGTTGTTGATATTGATCATTTTAGGCATATTCTCATCATCCATAACATTTATTGACTGCCCGCCTTTTTCATGACTGGAATTATTTCCATGCAGCCAAGTTTATCTTTGCTGGAATCAGGACAATAAAGTAGTAGCCTTCCTTCAGCCAGCTGAGCAGCAATGTGCAGCCTTGCGATACAGACCGGGAAACTGAAAAGGTCAGGAATGAAAAATTGACTTTTCATATTGTGCGATAAGCACAATATGGCAATGGAGGAACTGAAGAGCTGGATTTTTCTAAAATCCAGAAAAAATATTAGGGACTCATAATATATCAGCATTAACATTGGTATTGCTCATTTTTAAGCATATTGTACATATTTAAATATTAATAAATGTGAAAACGATATTTTATTTATTTGTCATTCTGCCTCGTAAAGCACACTGAAATAAATGATGGATGAAAGCAGAAATCAATACGAATGATTGATTTTGAATCAAATTGTGAGCCCAAAATTCAGAATCGAATTGTGAGATGGTAAAAGATTCCCACCCCAACTAGAAACCTTAAGGCAAGTAATATTGAGTTGACTACCGAAGGATCAAGTTGTCCCACGTTATGCAACTTGGCTTCTAAAAAATCCCTCACACAAACGCTGATCAGCTGAATTTGTCGGGTTCTAATTCGGCCGCGAAATGGCTTTGTTGGTCAAAGCGCCGTCGTGGGCCACAAACGTGCCACGAGTGAGTTGCATTTAGTTAAAAAAATAAACAAAGAAGGAGATGAATTATTTAAAGACCTGCGTCACTGAGTGATGCTCCCAATGCACAATAAACACGGCATGCAGAAGGAGCAGCGGCTGTCGGAAGGGAACAATCTTCCAGGATGGTTTGAAAAAAAAAAAAAAAAAAAAAAAATCTATGTCCATGGAAACAAGGCCAGTTTCCTTGGTTTTTGTGTATGTGTGTGCGTGCGCGTGCGTGTGTGTGAGCTCACAGCTGGGTTTGCACTGTGCATGCTTGTCTGCGTGGGCGGATGAGTGTGAGTGAATCTTGTGTCTTTGTGGAAAGCCTGCCAGAGGTAGTGTAGGTGTAGACTGTGTGCATGCCCCACCACCTCCTTGGCTTCCTTTGGCCGCTGTTTCTTTATGGTCTATTAGCCGTTTTACTGTGGGGGAGCTGGTGTTAAAGAAGTGCGTGTGTGTGTGCTTGTGTGTGTGTGTGTGTGTGTGTGTGTGTGTGTGTGTGTGTGTGTGTGTGTGTGTGTGTGTGTGTGTGTCGTGTTTGTTGGGTCTTTCTGAGGGGAAATTTCCGGCCCCTGGAAGCAGCTCTGTCCTCAGGAATTTCCTGAGTGGGCAGACGTTGCTTCCTGAATAAATGTTGTTGTTGTTTTGTGCATGTGTGTTAATCTGAGTGTGTGTGTGTGTATTGTAACTTTTCTTTTTTTTTTCTCCTGTGAAAGGGAAACTGTTCTCACACAGGCTAACGAAGCTGAGCGCAGCCCCCTTCTCTTCCTGTTCGCGACACACTCCACATGGTGCTTCTGACGTGGGGGTGGTGGGCTGACTGTTCTCATAACATCACAAAGCACATACACACACACATGCAGCCACGCACGCACGCAACCATCTATGGTGCGGTGATTTTACGCTTTTATAGGAAATGCAACTAAAGCTGCAATAACTGGAAATTCTCTTCCTGTTGTTAAACTTCTTTTAATAGAATTCCTTCCATATGCTTCCCAGACACTTTGGATCTTGTGGCTCTTCCCTGCCACATTGGAAGTAATGTGTTTTTGTTTGGTTTGGATTGAGGAAAAAGACGAGATGAAGAGACCACCCAGTCATTTATGCAGCAAAAGACTTCAAGGACATTTCCACCACCCCCAAAAAAGATTTCGACACTTTTGAAGAGTCGAAACCATCAAAACCAGCCTAAGGACTGACATTCTGCGTCTCGGCTTTCATTTCCTCATCAGCCTGGATTTCCAACAGTTCAGCTTGGCAGGAGCCTTTCAGTTGGACTTGCTTCAGGGTCCAAACTGAAAACGTTTTCTGTTCATAAATGCAATTTAGGGAAGTTTGCAAGATCGCTCATGAGCACCGGGCATGCCTGTGCTGGTGCGAACAGAAACCGGGGCCTTAGTTGATTCTTGGAAGGAAATACCAGATAGCAACATCAAAAGTGGAAAGTAAGACAAGGAGAGGAGCAAAATGGGGAGTGAAGTTGAATTCTCAAAGACAAAAACATGAGTATAAGGTATAATACAAGATATTATACAAATATGTATATAATTAGTTACATTATATATATTTTATATATATAAGATTGTATAATATATATTAGATTATGTATAACATTGATATATGTATAATTAGTATAACACTAATTATTTTTTACTTCCATTTTTTTTACTTTATGTTTTACTTACTTTTTATTTTTTGTGTGCTATGCTGAAAAAGCACAATTTCCCGTTTTTGAGGATTAATAAAGTGTTATTATCTATTACTTTCTATAGTGAAATGATCATACTTGATGAAGATGATTCAAATTCAAAGAAACATCAGCACAAGGAAGAATAGCACATTTTTGACACTCAAATAATTGTAAACAACTAAAGATAAAAACATATCTGCCTCTGAAATCTGTGTGAGGAGATAATAAATGTAGCAGGAGTGGACAATGTAAGGATGTTGGCTCCTGAAAGACTAAGTCATTTCAAGACATGAGTCGTTTCGTTTGACAAGCTGTTACAGTTTTAATATAAAATTAACACTATTAAAATAATATAAAAATAATTTAGAAATGTGTTCAATAGAATTATCTGCTAATAGGTGAATCTGTAAATATTTTACAATCTAGGCAGGAATGTAATGTAATCTAACACAGAAGGCATTTTGTTTACCATGACTACCACAACTACTGCTACTAATGTTAATAAATACATAAAATAATCATATAGAAAAACCAGTTTGGGCTCAATTCAGATCTTACATATGTCCTTCATAATAAAATTATATAGTAAATTTATATTGTGTATATACTGGCATAATAATAATAATAATAATAATAATAATAATAATTTACCTTTGCCATATTTTCCCAGCCTAAGCATAGAATGATTTCTGTACTTTTGCTCTGACTGAAAGTCTTCTGGATAAACGGAGACTATATTTCTCACAAATGTAGCGACATGTCAGTTCTTAGTGACAGACAGCTTTAACAAGTTGGTGTACTGCAAACAGTATGCTGATTTGGTTGAATATAAATCATCAGTGTGCAAACATTTTAGAAACCTTTGGTACGCCATTGTACCAGTAAGCGACGCATGGCTTGGATTAGGCTAACGTAGCTTTTAAAGCAGAACACACCAAATGTAACTTTATGTCGAATTAACACAGCAACCTGATAGAACTTGCAGCTTACCTGAAGTTTCACAATAATGTACAGCTGAAGATTAGGACTGCCACTCAGCCCGAAATCACAAAGCGGTTTGCTTCTGAGACGTGAAAGAGAAGATTGTTAAATGATTTGTAACCTTTAAAGGAATTGCAGAAAACGTTCCTCTTTGATTTTATAAAGATCGCACTTTGCTTGGCGAAATTGGAAACCCTATCAAACTGACATACACACAAACCGATTGCATTCTTAAGTTTTGATTCACACACACTTTATTTTGGACAGTTGAGCACACCAAAGTGATAAATCTTTGTTGAAACTGTCTGCGTCACTAAGAGTCGAGGTGGAGTTACATTTCTCAGAAATACAGTCCGACTATCCCAGAACCTCTGAGTCAGAACGTGACATTTCAGAATACATTGGAGATTTCTTTGACTTTTAGCTCTTTGTTTCAGCATTCCACAATTGCAACAATAAGTTCACTCTTCTGTCCTTTTATGAAAAATTTCCACAAAAAGAAAAGAAAAAAAAAACCCATACCTGGAAAGAGAATATGTTAGTGTAGAAAAGCAGATAGGAGAGGTTTAGGGTGCATTCACACCAGCCCTGTTTGGTTAGTTTGAATTAAACTTTAGTTTGTTTGCTTGTGAAGCTCAGTTTGTTTGGGGAAGTGTGAATGTGCAGGCGAACTCCGATGTGGAACGAAAAAGCCAACTTTAGACCGCCTGAAAATCTACGTCTGTTTGGTTGAAGTGAATTCTGATGCAATACGAATACCTGAGTTAAAATCAAGCGGACAGAAGACCGCTCCAAAAGCAGAAAGCGGACTATAGCGCAGGGCATGCTGGGTAAATACAACCAAAATCAAACACACAAGTCTCTTGCTAGCGGGAAAAATGACTCATTGCCCTTTTCAAAGACAAAAGAGAAAACCTAGAACCGCTAAAATCTTGACGCCACTCCATATTTGTTTAGATTTGGTGAAGAAGGAAGTTGTGTTCAGTGACTTCAGAGTTTTTGGTGCAGCACCATCACAAGCAAGCAGGGGGACAGGACTTTCAAAGAGTTAGATTAATTTGATGCAGTTCGGTGTGAAAGTGAACCATGCCAGCTGAAAATGTAACAAATGTTACAAATTTGCTCCCCCAATAGATCGCTACTTAGAGGAACAGGAGGTAAATCAAGCGGTTCTTTTCAAGAAACCCTAGTTTTATATCACCAATATGCATCCAAAATCATTTCCATATTCGTTTAATTGTTACATTTGATACAAACTGTATTGATGTTTTGCCAACAGCAGGTTTTATTTTATGCCTAAATGCATATTTGCATCAGATAAGATCAATAAAAGCGTTACCCTACTTTAAATACTAACTGCCCATTGTTCACCTGAAGAGCAGTATCAAATGATACTGTGCACAGGTGTGTTGGTTGCTTCAAGACAGCCTTTGGTTACCAGGCTCCTTTGAAGTAGCTGCATTTCCAAAAAAAAAAAAAAAAAGCTTCTGAAGAAAAAAAGAAGAGTGGCAGTTGGCACTGGATTCAGGAACCAACCGTACAAGAGTCGGCTTGCTCCCACTCTCAACAGCTTACTATCAAAAACAGGTCGTGCTACTTCCTGGCCATAAAAGTTCAGTGTGATTGATGAGCTGCTTTACGTTTGTTTTGACTGGATGGAGTCCAGTTTAGCCGGACGGGGACAAGCACGTGCACGCCGGTGGCGGAAACACAGGATGTATGGGAGGGTTGAGGTGTGGGGGGCGCGGGTACTTTTGACTGAAAAGTAAAAGTGCGTGTGTGTCTGTGTGAGTGCGGACGGGGATTTTTCCCTGCCACACCCACCTGATAGGGAATTAATGCGCACAAAGCAAGGGAAGATGAATGCTAAGTACATACTAAAGTCAGGAAATGTGCAACTGTCATCCCCTTATGTTCCTGAGTCAGGGTGTTAGTGGGTCACCTCCTTTCTCCCTCCTTCTCCGTCTGAAGAAACAAAAGCCTTTTCTCGATGGAGATAGCAAAACTTATGTCCGCCTACTTCTGGGCTGTGAGAAATGGAGTAATATTTGCTCAAGAGGCAGGTGACTAAGTGACTTTGAGTTTTCTCAGTTTGGATATTATTCATCCAGGTCAGGGTAAAGGAGAAATTCTCAGTCTGAGATGGATACGTATTGGCTATGTGTGTGTTTATCAAGTCCTGGAGTCTGGGGTTTGAAAATAATATCTGATCTGACTTTCACATCCCATTAATCTGTGATTTAGTTCCAGTTTCACACGTTGGAAAAGGAAATGGAACCCTGAACGATATGATGCACCTGCTTGACTCAACAAACAATGTTCGGAAAACTTAACATGTTTTCCGATCAATGTACTGTATGATATGCAGGACCAGAAGAGCTTTTTGTGGCCGATCCTAGAGAACCCGTCTGGTGACATGGCAGGGAAAAAAGGCTATTGCTACCACATCTTTAGGTTAACCTCTCCCCCCCCAAAAAAAACACTTTCTTCCTTAAAAATAGTCAGTTGTCAACAGGAGTATGAAGCATCGCCATGACAGGAACAAACAAATAGCCCGATTAGTCCAGAACATTAGGTATTCATGTATGAAGTGACCAAAACTATAAATGTATTTAAAGACCGGCACCGGTTCTTATTGGATATAGTTGAGCTAGTTTCCCAGCAATACAAATCAATGAATAGTAAAATTATTGCTCATCAGTGACAAATTATGACAAATATTGAAGTTCACCTTGAAGATTTCTTGTAAGGTAACAAAACCAAGCGTCAGTGGTGCGGGTGAGACTGGTGTCTCGGTATCGGACGGGACCTTGCGGGGCAGAACGGACCTCATTAACTCATCTGACTGAGAGGGGAAGTTAACGGCTTCTGTACCACAACAACGAAACAAGATACCGATGATCTCATCCTCCTCTTCCCTCCATTCATCCCAATCGCTTATGAGTTGCCTTGGCAACTTGAGAGCTGCGTGCGTGTATGTGTGTTAGCAAGCATTAGCGGGGGCCTGAGAAACCACTGAGTGAAAATTATGTGTCATCAGAGAGGATTAGGAGCCCACGGTTTAGTCGAGGGTTTGGGATCCTGCTGCTGTCGTGCTCGAGGGTTTTTTTTCCTTCCTCCTCCCAGAGTAAACACACACGCACACACACGCAGACACACACACACAGATGCACACACACGCACAGTCACACAGATATGTATACAGATTCATGAACCTCTTTAATCTGAGATGTGTTCAGCAGGGAGCCTGATGAAACGGAAGTCTTGAAATTGATTTTTGTTCCTGCAACATGCAACAGATCTGGTTCAGAGTTTGTAACAGAAAACAGACAGAGCAAATTCACCAGCACCAAATAGTGTGTGAATGTACTGAGTGCACATTAGGACAGAAGGTGCTCTTCTTCCTCCTCTGGTAACTGACCATGCCATCCATTTTCCTTCCCATCAGAGGCTTTAATGTTAAGATTTCCAAAATATTTGCTGTTCAGGGTTTTAAATTTGGAGTTGATTTTAAATAAGCAGATTCCTGGCATTCATTACAGCTTCCACACGACAAATGTAACTGAAGCACTTCATTAACTTCATCAAATTGTCTACAAACTTTTAATTAGTTATCTATGACTTCTTCTTTCTCTATGATGGAAATGTGATGTAACTCAGAGTCTCTTCTCGGTCATTCAGGTTCGGCAGATATTTGTTTATCTTCATAAGTCAGGAAATGGCTACAAGGGAATAAATACTCGCCCACATTTAGAGTCAGAGCAATAATTAAAAAGTTTTAAACAACTGGAGCTATGACAAACACTGTGGAGACCCTACTTTATCTTTCCACCGCACATAAGGAGGAGGATGGTAAAGGACAATAAAGTCTTCAAAGCGCACTGCAGCAAAGGCGAAGGGTGACATTTGGTGACTTTGTAGTCAAGCAAACTCTAATTCAAACTAAACAGGCGTATGGGAGTGTGCTGTTTTCTATATGGTAGTGTTTATCAGGAAATTTCAAAACCAAAACTTTTATTTTTAGTGGTTATTTGTGGTTTCTGTAGCACATTTGGCTGACACAGTTCATTCCTAAAGTTATCAGTGAGGCCTGTTACTAGAAACAATCTGTTGCTTGGATTATTATCATTTCTATGCATTGAAGAAATAGCTGCTCCATGAAGCAGAAAGTCTTTTGTATGTAGCATCTGTTATGGACAAGTGGGCTGGCAAGACTGAAAAAAGAAAAAGATACTTGGTTTACGGTCTTGGTGACAAAGTTAAAACCATTTCTGTTTGTGTAGTGGAAGCCATTCTAAATGTTCACTTTGACTGACAGCTTGTGAATTTGGCATCGTCAATCCCCAAGGCCTTGTAGATGTTAGGATCTATGGGCGCTTGACTTTATGTATATAGTTATGAAGGAACTTTTCATGAACCTGTTTTATAGTCTGATTCCTCTCGTAGTAGTGCAGATTAGATCCTAGAATAAACACAAGTTGCCACAGAAATAAGTTAAGGAAGGAACTGGAGACTGAACATGACGTCCGGCTCTGGAAACTCGATCTGCTCTCCGGATTAGTTATCCGTTTCCCTTCCTGTGTGCCTTTCCTTCCTCTTCTTGCATATTTGTTTAGACCTATTGCTGTTTTATCCACGCTACCTCAATTTATTGTCTTGACGCACCATCCGCTGCTGCTCTCGCCGCACTTTCTTTTTTGTTTCCTCTCTTCCTTTTTTTTCCGTCTCTATGCCGCTGTCAGTTACTGAACCTCCCTGCGCTGCTCTCTAACCCTGCCACAGGAAGTTTCCTGTGCTGAAAAGGAGCCCACGCTGGATTACTTCCTGCCAAAGAGCGTTGTGGGACACGTTTGTTTGGGCCCCCTTCTTCCTCCTCCTCCTCCTCTCTCCTTCTGCTCCCCTCGCTGCTTCCTCCTCCGGGCCCCGTGCAGATGGCCGAGGCCGGCAGACCGGATCTCACAGGGCTTTTGGAACAGGCGGAACGGCTCTCCGGCCCTGGAGAGAGCATACCGCAGGCGTGACCTCTTGACCTGAACTTCACTTCTGCCTGCCCTGGCTTCACCGCTCTCAGAACTCGGCCACGGGAGAAGAAAGTACAGCTGGTGCAGATGGCAACTAAGTTGGGGATGCATTCAGCTGTGTCACAGTTGCCGTGGTTCTATTTTCCAGTACAGATGTCTACCAACCCATTTCTGATGGCAAATTTGACTTGTGCTGAGCTGATTTTTGTCAATAAAGCAGAAACCCAACAAGAAAATGGGATCCAACTTTTTTTCTTTTGTTCGCAACCTTCGTTGTGAAGCACCTTAATCCCATTTGCAGACACCTTCCTCAGACGACAGGCTGAGGGTCAGAGCTGTGCTTCGGATAGCCTCGACCCTCCCTGGCTTATCGCCAACTGAATATAGAGGACTGGAAGGAAAGGGAAGAAACAGAAATCTGACAATCTGGACAGAGTGTCATTTTAGATCGATTGCTCTCTGAAAACTTCCTTTGTTTGACATGTCGGGGTGAGCGGAAAGCGAGGGGGAGGGAGTGGAAGCAGACGCACGGTTCTTATTACTCGTGTGACAAGTGACATTGGCGGCCAAAGATAACAGCTGCCCGACTCCCAGAGGAAGTGTTCGAGTCTGTCCGATAAGTCAGGCGTAAGAACCGAGCGGCTTGTGCTCGGCGTGGGCGTTGTGGATGGTCTGACCAGAGCGACGCACGCTTAGCGGTTTGATTTCAACCAGAGAAGAGGATACAGGAAAAGAAAGGGGAGGTGAGCCTGAGTCATACTGTAGATCATCGGGTTCCAGCAAGAGACGAGCGATATGATGAGGTGGCAGTATCGCATGCTGACTGGTATAAATGCAGGCCAAAATCGGTGGCTTGAATGGATACATTTGACGTTTTAACCAAAGATTTTCTTGGGAATGATCTTTTAGGCAAAAACAAACTAAAAAAGGTCATAAAGTTTAAATTATTATTCAGTATAATTTATTATTCAACCTGGTCAATCAGAAGGAGTTGTGAATTATGTCAATTTTCTGCGCTGTTTTCGTATTGTACTGTCGTTTTGGCAATGGCAGCGGAGGAAGTGAACGAAGATGTTCAGTCTGTGTTGGTCACGCTCCCAAACATTAGCAGCCTTTCGTTCAGCTTGGCACTTCTCTCTTTGGTTGTTTACAGCACAGCATTAAGCATTAGCATAGGATTGTCGTATTTCATACGTCATAACCAAACAGTAGTGACTGGGTAAAATCTAAAACCTCAACAGAGTCCACGCCTCCAGGAGGCCATCGTTTATCAATAGCTGAGGGTCCAGAGCTTGGCCATCAGTATCATTTAGCTTCTGCCACTGTTTTGTGCCGTGAGCCAATCTCCACCCACCTTGACCTTTTAACACCATCTGCTCATAGCCAACTGTAATAAAATGTTATCTCCTGACTATCAATATTATTAGCAATAAGTTGACCCATTGCTTGGCTTTATTTTGGTTTCATGAATGGTCCAAGTTTTGTTGGCATAAACTTGTCTTTGGAAATACAATTAAATGAGAAATTTCAGCTTTTTGTTTTTATATATATATATATATATATATATATATATATATAATTCTCTAAATAGTTAAGCATTTTTGATAAATTACAGCTACAAATGTTCATAAAAATGCTTGTAAAAGTTTTTTTTTTTTTAAATGAATTTGTGGAGAAGTCAAACTGGAATTGTTTGGAGTCCTTCTACATCCAACAGAGAACACATTGACAGTAGCATCTTGCTAGATGCTGCTGTTTTACATGGACAAAAGAGGGACCTGAGAAGGATTTCCAGCAGTCTGGATATATGCGCCACATTCTAGGATTTCACTTAATATATGTCAATTATGTACTTAACCTGAGAATTTTCTAATTCATGTGCGCACTGCGACACGGTTCACGCCCCGTGTTTCAAATTATCCGAGGTAAAACAGCGCTACGGTTTAAGAAAATGTAGAAAGGATGTGGTTGTTTAGCAGAAAAGAGGCGGTTATTTCACTTTTTTTATTTTAAGCTGTTTTAAATACTCATCCTGCTTTTCTGTTTGTTCTCAGCGTTTAGACATTTAACCTGCAAAATCGAAAAACCAGGACAAGGAAATAGGTTTTCAGAATATTTGAGCAATTTGTTTAATAACTTAATACTAGAGATTCCTCCATGAACCACGTTTTTCAGCAGGGTCATATAGTTTTCTGATAACAGGATATTTTCTGTACTTTTCCAGGTGACTGTAAATATTTCTTGGTCGTTATAATGGATTTCTTTACTCTCTTTTTCTCTTGTGTGAAGAGGGGAAATAAAAAAGCGACTGTTGGACTTGTTTCCTCCGCTCATTTTTCCTATCATGCGTGTCTCATTCTGAAAACAAACCAATAAATCTTCCATCCGCTAACGTGCGTCTTCAGGGTTAACAGAACAAAATAGCAAAGTGTATTGTATATACACTTTATTTTTATATTTATATAAAAACATGGTGACTTTCTTTTGTTCCTTCAACATCTCCCATCTGATTCTTTGTGCAGTTTTACGTGTAACCTATCATTTTTAAATCTTTTATTCTAACCTCTTCTCCCTCTCTGACTCTGTCTCCCCCTTCATCTTTTTTTTTTCTTTATCTCTGCTGCCATTCCCGTAATCACTCCCTCCTTTCGGCTTTTTCCCCTTCCTCAATATCCTTTTTACTGCCTCCTTCCCCCCTGCTCTCCCCCTTCCCCGCGCTCTCCTTCCTGCCTTTCCTTCTTTCTTCCTTCCTCCGCCTCCAGCACTGCCGCCGCCTCCCCATCCGTCTGCTTCTTCAACACTCAACTCGTTTTTCTTCTTCTTTTTTTTTTTTTTTCCTTTCTTCCCCATGTTGTTGCCGTCTCCCCCAAAAACCCTGACTTCTTCTCCGTTCTCCACCTCCAGGCCTGCAGCCAGTGTTTTGGAGCCGGGAAGACGTGGTTCAGTGGCTGCGGTGGGCCGAGAAGGAGTTTGCGCTGCGGCCCATCACCAGCGGCACCTTCCAGATGAACGGCAAGGCCCTGCTTCTCCTCACCAAGGAGGACTTCCGCTACAGATCCCCTCACTCCGGTACTCCTCTTTATGCACTTCTGGAAACAGGAGCACACTCCCAGCTTTGAGTCCATCAGTGAAATATTCTAAAAATGAGTCATTTCAGGCCACACTTGGAAAAAAAAAAACGAGATTTAGCAGCGAGAAAGAAAATGCAAATCACAGATCATTGAATTACGAGGTGGAAAATAGTTGCAAGTTTTGTAAAACCCACAAAAGCATTAGTTTGATCTCACTTTGCAACAACTATTAGGTCAATCTTGTCCGGAAATCTTGTGCAATTTTTCAATTGCTCATATTGAACCTCCAAAATGAAAAATAAATCAGTAACGGCAGCAGGAGCAGACGATGTGGCGGTGCGAGGTGACAGCCGAGGGATGCAGCTGTTACAGCGCGACTGCTGGGGGAGAGGAAGTAGGAGACGGTTCATCAGGAAGTAGAAAGCAACCTCAACTGTCGCCCGAGCAACACCAGTGGAGAGGCGCCTAAAAATAAAATGAAATATTGAGCTGATTTTCTCAATCTGTTTCTGCTAGTCTATCTGGAAGATTTGAAAGAAAAAAGTCTGGACTGTGGAATAGAGGTCATTAGGAGTTTCAGGCTCCATACAGGTGCTGTGTGATGTGGTTTAGGATGAAAGTCATACGAGAATAAATAAGGCTTTGATTAATCTAGAAATAAGGGAAGGGAACAATCTGACTCCAAGGCTGGACAAGATGCTACTTTTTTATTCATATCCTCTGCATATTACATTTTACAAGTAAAATAAAAAAATCCTCCGAACTTCATCTTGCTTCAATAATAATGTTAAATAATTTTGACATTTGTCATTAAATTTAATTAAGGTGGTTCTGCTGGTACCATGGCGACTGTAAAACATTTTTATAGTCTGTTATTTTATTATACTGGTGTAACATAGTTAATATTGTAACACTGGCACCTGCAAAGTGACACTCAATGCCCAGTGAAACACTGTTTCAAAAAGAAACATTCTGATGTGGTTTTTACAAAGCTATTTAGACTTCTTAAAAAACAACTGTTGATTTTTGCTGTTTTATTACATTTAATATTATGGTGAAACCAACATAAGCAAAACTCTTGACAGATATAGAAAACTTCTACATTTTTGCTGTTTGGCTCTCGCGGTTACGCATGGAAAGCAATTTCTAAACATTCTCAAAAACTCTCACTTTTGATAACTTTTACTCCCTCAGTCCTTAACTGCATACTGACCAAATGGAGTTTGTTAACCTTTGAGGTGTGTCTGCTCTGGTAGCCAGCCTGTTAAACAAATATACTTGTAGCTTTCTAACTGATTTTAAAACAACTTTTCCTTACTGACAGTGAAGGGTGGGGCCCTTTCAGTTTCCACCTTGGAAATGTCTCATTTTAATAATTTCTGAACACATTTCTTCTCAATTAAGAAAAAAAGTTGGTGCCTTAGCACAATCGGCTAACTGGCAGTGTGTTGACGTTATTCTAGAGTGACTTGAAAATAGGGACTTTGAAAACTTTTGACTTTTCCAGACATACTTTGAAAACCACTGCAAGTGATTCTGGGAAGGTATCTGGGATTTTTGACGCGAGCCGTTGGCTCTAGTCATCGTCAATAGCTCCTAAAAATCTTAAACGATGTGTTTTTGAACATGGCTAGATAAGCTGGTTTTATTTTCATGTTCAGCAGATCTTTAAAACTAAATAGGAGCAGACTTATTTCCTGGCCCGGAGGCCAGTGACGTGACCAACCTGACAGCTCACCTCACTTCCATTTCAGCTGTGAGCAAACAAATCTCCCATCCTGTCAAGTAATCGATGAGGAGAAAAGTGGGAGGAAATGATTCAAGATCTTCTGGGGTCATATTAGGTGTTTTGTTCACAAAGCCTGCCTCATAAGGTCAAATAACTAAAAAGGAAGGGGATTTTTTTTTTTTTTTTTACATCAGAATTAGTTGTATACAGCCAGTGGTTAGTGGTATCAGCCTAAATCTCACTTTAGGGAAGAGAGCAATTATTTGGCTTGTGATGCGTCTATTTCCTCCTTTGTATGTTGATAGGCACAGAGTTCCCATCAGTCTCTGGGGCTTCATGCTTCCCTTTGTAGAAGCTCCAAGAAGGCTGCCTCCTTATCATGGAACGGGTCTCTGAAAGATGGCATAACTTACACCATGGCGAATTTTATGATATCTCAACAGATATCATCAAATTTTAAATATCCTGTTTTAGGTCTTCAAAAGGAACCTCTTATTTTGAGCACACATTCGTTTTTCACAAGCAGACTATTTTAAATAAAGGAATCAGAGAAAAGAGCAGGAAGCAGGAATTTTCCCCACACTGTCAGAAAGTGAGAACCGAAAGGGTGTGTGTTTGTGTGTGTGTGTGTGTGCGTGTGCGCGTGCGTTTGTTTGTGTGTGTTCACCGTTGCTTCCTTTATGAGAATCATTTCCTTGTTGTGTTAGGCGGTTCAGAGCGTGAGCCGGTGACCGTGTGCTGGTGAGATCACGCCATCCGGACTGGTGGCTGCTTGTGTAAATGTTGAGGCTGGAAATCATTGAGTGACCTTCCTGCTCAGGCTTTTGTTCCTGCCCTCGGACGCTGCTCCTCTATGACCAGGAGAGTGTCAGGATCACATCACACAACGGTCCTTTTATATGTTCACAGATTGTTAATGACTTTCCCTCAACAGCCCAGTTGATGCTTTCTCTATTTAATCAGTCATTTCCAATCTCGCTTATTGTCCATTTTCTGTTTTTGCTCTTTTTGTCGTACTTCAATGTTTGAAATAATCTGATATCGACATCAAAATTCTAATCAATAAAAATGTAATTTTTTTAAAATTGATTATATCTTTTAATACATGCGCATGTCTCTCCAAACCAACATTGTCTTTTGAGAAGAAGTAATATTCCCCACTGGAAGTTGGCTGCATCTGGTTCACTATTAGTTGAGCTTTCAGGAAAGAGACATATGGAGAGGAAAAGTCGATGGTGGCAGTGTGATGGCGTGGTCTGTTCTGCGGCTTTAAGGCTACCACACACTCAGGTGTATGATGACTCCGCGTACAGATCGCCTGCATTTCTTGTGACAAAATTCTTAATTTCCCAAGATAAGCAAGTTTAACAAGCTAGTTTGGCGCCTTGCCCACCTGTTGGTGTGGAAAAGAAATCGGCAGACAAGTTGTTGCGTGTTCTTGGGACTGGTTGGGCTGACTCTCAACAGTCTGATGCGTTTCCTGCTGAGCGGTACCGAGAACGCGGTCACAAAGACCCCCAGAAACCCGGACGTTTTTTTTACTCTGCAGAGGTTCAACTCAAAGCGGACGTCCACCAGACATGTCCACACAAACGTCCAATTTATGACTGCGTTGGAGTGGAGAAGTAGGGCGAGACACCCAACAAGCTCATCAAATCTGCTTGTGTCCATTGGGATTGAAGGACATTACAAAATTTGTCATGAGAAATGGCATAAAGTCCACCACCCGACGCTTTTAAAAACAAATGAAGGTTTTTGAGTCTGGACTTAAATTTCACCCTGAACTCTCCCTTCATGATCAAAAAGCCTCCACTGTGGCTCAATTAAAACAATCCTGTGAACAAGAGCTGTCCAGATTTCCTGCATGGTGACAGGAAAGTCAGTTGTTGCAAACGTTTTGAGGGCAGCTGGGAATATAGAGACACAGAGGAACAGCATTCCGAATATTTCCTGTTCTGCAACATCAATCATCATTTATGTTAGAAGAGGTGAGAGCTCAAAAGGATAAAACATCTACTCCATTGTCTTGCACTCCGTTGCAGCATCAGGGAACTGCAGACATGTGTCGACTTGTCCATTCTTTTTCAATAGCTTTTAGCATTGATGTGCTTTACAATCTCTGATGGGAAGAATGGCCAACTTTGAGATTGTCTTCATTTCAGTAACACCGTCCACACCAACAACTGCTTTTCTAGATGTGCAGTGGCACTTACGATTGGAAATAGATCTGATTTTTGAATTTCAGACTGGCTAATCAAACTGGAAATTGAAGTGTACAAGCTAATTTCTCAGAGCATTTCCTGTTTTATTCATACCATTCTAACTTCAGATTTGCATTTAAATGAGAAAAAGGTCTTCTTCAGAATTGTTTGAAATCGGTAATGGCGAGGCGGATAGATGTTCATCATCATCACTGTTCTAAACTGATTGATACAACTTTACAAATAGTATCATCCCTCAACCCCCTGTAGACTTGCTGTACTGTGCCAATGAACAGTCATTTGGAAACGGACCACTGTTAGATCTTATTAAGTAGAATTGTGGTGTCAGGCAGTCAAAGCAACAAAGAGACTCTTTAGATGAGTTTGTGGCACCAATTTGATTTGCCACTCAAGAGGTAGATAGAGATGCACAATTTTTTTTAAAATCTTGATGTGACATTTTCACTGATGTACAGACAAATTGAAGTACTCTAAAAATGGAAGGTTCTGCACAAAGTAGTCATATTTTATCAACCATGTTTTTCCGATGATCCTAAAGAAGAACCTCAAACAGATGAACAAACATAATTTGGTTCTAATCTAACATTTGCTTTTGATTTATTAAAGTGATGCTAGAATATTGTGTATCCAAGAATAATACAAGAATGTAGAAATCTCTAAAGAGCAGTCACTGAGGAATACTGAGGCATTGATATTGCAAACAATGGTTTCAATACAAACTAAATGCTATGAGCTGGTTGTAGTTCGTCCCAGTCTATGATGTGTTCACAGTCTGGCCTGGAC
Source organism: Poeciliopsis turneri (assembly GCA_922788865.1). Taxonomy (NCBI): domain Eukaryota; kingdom Metazoa; phylum Chordata; class Actinopteri; order Cyprinodontiformes; family Poeciliidae; genus Poeciliopsis; species Poeciliopsis turneri. The sequence continues at coordinate 1,719,612 of CAKLNU010000350.1, read as the reverse complement.
TATCTAAGAAGTGTCTCTACAAACAGAAGTATTGTTTATTTGGTGAGTCTTGTCCTGAATTGCTCAAGCCAGAGGAAGTTTGAGCAATAACGGCAGCATCGTTTGGGCTGGATCCTGGAAAGAACAGAGGAGAAGAAGAAGAAGGGGAACCGGATACTCCAGCCTGACGACACGGCTAATGTCCCGTGTCATGCAGGCGTCAGATGTCACCGGGAGACGTATGGTGACCTATGACCTTTTGCTTTCTGCAGGGGATGTCCTGTATGAGCTGCTGCAGCACATACTGAAGCAACGGAAGTCCACTGTGTTTTGCCCGTCTGCTTACTTTCCTGGGAACTCTTTCCATTCGCTGCCTGAAAGCGCTGTGCATCATCTGAAGCTCGAAGGTCAGTCCTCCCTACACTCGCTTCCTGCTTCAGGGATACACTTCATGTTTCTTTAGCCTTTGTTTGGAGACTAATAATGACTGCCAATTAGAATTAGAGATGCATCAATCCAGTATAAATATCTGTATCGATCCCGATACAAAAAAAAAAAATAGATCTAGCTCAGATATTGGTAACAAAGTACCAGATCAATGAGGCCAGATCTGTGCTTTGTGCTCTTTGTGACATCATGCTTTATTATTCATTTATAAATAAATTTGTTACAAAAGTACAAAACATGCTTTTGTAAAACGGCTTAAAATGCAACTATTTTGTCTTTAATGCTCTGTGTTGGGTATGCTGCTTCAGTTACTCAGTTCTTTTAGTTTTGTTTCGGGTTGTGTTTATCGCAATTCAACCTGAGAGCGAAGTTGCAGTGAATGCTTGATACGGCTTCTTTTTCCTGCCAATAATCTGAAGCCCCGAGCTAGGCTAATCTGATGCTAGCAGCCAACAACAAATGTAAGCATAATTAGCCACTAACTGGATTTTAGCTCGTCAGGTTGCTTTGAACCTTTTACACCTACCTTTATGTATGAACAGACAGGCGTTAAATACTGATGTGAAAAATAGAACTGCAGTCATTTTTGAAGCATTTTGTGATGTTTGTTGCTTTTTAGCAATAAATCTTTATTTTTAATTGAATGGCATATACACCAGCTTCGCAGTCATGGCCTCCACAGAGCTCATTTTCAGCTTCTGACTAACAGTGGCAGATTTCCAACTAAAACGATGCTTCTTCAAGGAAAAACATCTCTGAAAGTCAAACGATCATCGCCTGATCCTGTGTTTGCTGCCGTACACTTGTAATCACTTTGGTCACAAACTTAACCAAAGTGACTTAAGAGTTCTGTTAAATATGTAAACTATGCAAAATCCTCCAAAATATGGAAGCAAAAGCGTTAGCTTGATAAAAGTGTGAGGCAGCGATGTGAGTCCCATTGCACTGCCTTGTTGGTTCCATTCGAGGAAGTGCTGACCAAGTTTGGTGAAATACCTGAAACTGCTTCCTGGGTCGGGTGGAGGAAAATGTGACTCGGCAGCAATCAGATAGGACTGAGCCGTAACTCTGGTGTTGACAGTAAAACCTGCTCCACCAGGAAGTGCTGCTGTAGTTAAACAATAAAGATTTCATGCAAAGTGACTCATTCTCTGTGGTGAGTTCCTGCTTTGTTGTCGGTGCCACTCTTAGCTATTTTTCCTGTGTCACTGATCACTCACATGCAGGTACCTGCAACCTTCCTCATGTTTCAGAGAAACCAAGAGCGTCAACGTTGTTTCCACACTGAGTTAGTTTACTCTCAAAGGTTATTTAAGCTCTGTTCAGTACTTTTTACATTGAGGGGGTGACAGAATCTGTCAAGTTCTCAAATACATTTGCAGATTTCAGTCTTAGCTGCATTTATTCCACATGTTCTTTCTCACTTGCTTGATTCTTCCTTCTTTTCCTTCCCTCATCCAGTGCTTCCTTTGTTAATTCCTGCCATCCTTCCTCAGCACGCTCTTGTCTTCAGATCTTCTTCCTGACACATTTGGCTCAGGCTCAGTGCCAGTGACATCTAGTGGAATATTTGTGCATGTGCGACATCTTCAGTAATGAAACCGTATCACTTCCCAGCAGTCCCAGAAAATATCCACAACCAGGAGCATGCCTGTAGAATAAGAATCAGTATTTGTTTCTCCTCCTTTTTCTTTTCAGGTGTTTTATTTTCTGAGAATATTCATCTAGTTTGCTTGAAGTTGTACATTTGAATGTAAAAGCTGGGGTTTGTTGTCGGAACGTTGCACCGCTGCTGCTGGTTTGAAGCCTTACATAAATACAAATAGCTAAAATCCAATATGTCTGCCTCCTCAGAGACGGTACGGCGGGCGCCACGCGGTACAGAACCCCTCCCCCAGAACCCGCCCACCATCGAGCTGAGGCACCGTCGCTCACGCTCCCGCTCCCCCCTCAACCCGGCCCCGAGGCGGTCGCCCCCGGAGCCCAACCGGCCCCGCTCGGCCAGCGAGGACCCCCTGCAGAGCTTCTCCCAGCTGCCTGACAGCAACCACCACCTGGCCGAGGAGATGTACCCGCTGTCCGTGTCCCCTCCGGCCCCCAACGGGCCTTGCGCCGCGCCCAGGGAGGCCCCCAGCCCGGGGCTCCAGGAGGCGGGGCCGCCCCGCGTCATCCAGCTCATGCCCAGCACCATCCTGAACCCTCTGCTGCTCAGCCCCGGCAGAGGCGGGGGGCCCGGCCTGGACTTCAGGCACAGCCGCGCCGGGCCCCCCTCCCAGATGGTGATGGAGAACGGGCGTGAGAGCAAGGTGCATGTGCACCACCACCACCATCAGCAGCAGTTGGCCCAGCAGCAGCTGTTGCAGCAACAGGAGGAGGCGCTCTACAGGAACCACGTCATCATGCCCGTGTCTCCTCCAGAGGAGCAGCAGATGCCCATCGGCCGGATAGCAGGTCTTTACATCACTTCCTGTCCTTCATCACAAAACACCAGCTGCCTTTCCACTGACCACAACATAGCTTACTGGAATATTGCTAATAAATTCACTTAAATCTGTCAAATCTGTCATACATCTCAGTGTAGGGCTGGGCAATAAATCAATAACAATATATATCATAATAGACACGTGATCAAAATCAATTGTTAATGTAGCCAATAGAGCATTTAATAATTTAACTGAACTCCAGTCCAGAACAGCTCAGCGTCCTGGAAGATGTAGGCAGAGGAAAGCGTTAGCCGCTCAGCCTGTCATGGTGAGCTAAGCTAGCATGGTGACATCAGAACCGGCTATAACAGAAAACTATACACATGAGCATATATATTCACATGGGATTTTACTGTCATATTTTATTGAACAGAAACACCACAGTCGCGACATCATGTTTTTCCACGTTAGGTGGAATATCGCTAAAGTTTTGCACACACTGGTGATAGAAACGCAGCTGGTGTTGGGAGTGTTTCTGTGGAAACGGCGTGAGCTGAGCCAGAGTGCCCCCTGTGTGTGGTCCCCAGATTGCAGGCTGCTGTGGGACTACGTGTACCAGCTCCTGTCAGACAGCAGGTACGAGAACTACATCCGCTGGGAGGACCCCGACAGCAAAGTCTTCCGCATCATGGACCCCAACGGTCTGGCCAGGCTCTGGGGGAACCACAAGGTAAACACACCACTTCCTGTTCCTTCACGGACGCCGACCCCAAACAAACATCACACAGTTATGGCGAGTGGTCTCGTGAAATGGCTTTTTCTGCTGTGAAGTCTCACAAAGAAAAATGGAGACGAATGCGACTTTTAATTGAAGTAGGTTTGTTCAGAAACGTATCCGTCACTCGCTACGATATGTAAACCTGGGGTTTTTGTTCCATCTTGATGAGACGTTTCAGAAGTTCCAGCGAGATGTTTACTGTTTACTGTAAGCAGGATCCTCTGGAATGTACGTCTATCATTGTTCAGGGACCAGCAGAGAGAAATGATGAAGCTTCCAGATGTTTTTCTGTTTTACTAAATAAATATTGCTTTCTCCTGGACACAAAAATAACTTTTAGTGGCTTTTTCTTTCTTTGTTTTGTTTTAGTGTCCTCCTGTCTGTCGTTTCCTTGATATAACTTTCCTTTCTTTGTGCTTTGCTTTCCTTTCCCGCTCTGTTTTCCCTTCCTTTTGTCCTTTTGTCCTTGTGTCCTCACTTTGTGTTAATTCATTTTGTCCTCGTTTCCTTCCTTCATTCCTTTTAGACGTTCCTTCCCTCCTTTCTCTGATTTTTGAAGCTTTATGTTTATAGCATTTTGTCTCTCACCTGCCTGGAATCTAATGTTTTTTTGGGGGGTTTTTTTTCTGTAAAAAGACGTTTGACCTCTGACCCTGTTGTTGTTGATCCCCAACAGAACAGAACCAACATGACGTACGAGAAGATGTCGCGAGCACTGAGACACTACTACAAGCTGAACATCATCAGGAAAGAGCCGGGACAAAGACTCCTGTTCAGGTAACACTTCCTCAAAATCCCCACAACACCCCACACCCCCTTTCCCTCAGAGCTCTAGATGACCCCCCCCCCCCTCCTCTATGCCCCTCAGGTTCATGAAGACCCCTGATGAGATCATGAACGGCCAGACGGAGCGGCTGGAGCACCTGGACTCAGACACAGACGAACAAATCTACATCAAAGAGGAATGCTGAGCGGCTCCGGGATGGGGGTCAGGGGTGGATGGAGTTTAGGGGTCAACGGGGGAGGGGGAATTCCATGGACTACTTTACTACAGCCTCAGCCACCGATGCCTTTCAGAAGCAGCTTCACAAACGCCAGGAGTTTGGCTCCCATCGGTCCCAGAGGGAGAGGAAGTGAGATGTGAAACGCCTCAGGATGAGCTCGTCACTTCCTGTTGGAAGGAGCGCTGGGATTGGTCGGAGGGACTCTGCTGAGAGGACTCTTTATGTTTCTGTCCTGCAAAAAGCCAATCACTTGTGCTTCTATGATTCTTTTTTTTGGTTTGTCTCTCCACATGCATTAGATCTTGGAAATTTGCTACTTGTAAAAAGAAACGTGTGCGCGTGTGTGTGTGCGTGTGAGTGTGTGAGACAGGACTGTTTTCATTATGGAATAAACATTTTTGATCAAACTGACCATGGAGACTGGAGACGTCATTGCAGGAGCCTTAAAGATCCTCATGGTGGCAGTAGAGATCAGCCTTTGCTATGTGGGCATCAGGTGCAGGAACAGGTCTGTTTATGGCGCGTGCCTTTTGAATTAAAAGTCTCATTTACGGTTCAGACACAAAGCCACGCCCACTTTTAGGGGAAACCGGAAGCTGCGCTTTTAAAGAATCGACCCAAATTTGGGCCTTTTGAGTTCAATAAGAGGCTAAAATAACATAAATATACAATTAATAATGTTACTTTCTTCTATATTATTTTATCTACAGCAAATATACAATTATTTTTTATACTATAATTATAATAATTAATTTTAATAGTTTTTATAGAAGTTTGATAAAGTTGAATATCAGATGAGGTAAACAATTAAACTATGTTCATTTTCTGATACCAAGGCGTCAGATGACAACTTCATTCAATTTCCAGCTCAAACTGGATTCCAAATCTATTTTATATATATGTGGAACTATATGAGTCTGGTTTAAAAACTACATAAGGTTGAAAAAACAAGTCGAGTGTAACGCGTCCAGCAGCAGATACATGTAATAAACACCTTGAATAATGACGTAGATGACGTCAGAGAGAAGCTGGCCCTGCACGGCTCCGTCATCTTACTCGGGTTGTTTGTGTGAAATGACAATTTCTGGTTCATAATTCCAAAGTTTTTCTATGGGAAACTTTATTGCCTGACTCAGGGGTGTCCAAAGAGCCTGAGCTATTTGTGGCTCTCAGACTGATTTGTGTGTGTGTGTGTGTGTGTGTGTGTGTGTGTGTGTGTGTGTTGTTGTGTGTGTGTGTGTGTGTGTGTGTGTCCCCTACAATTTTGGCCTTTATGTTAGTCATAAAGTCATAACTTTGTGACTTTATTCTCGTAATTGTATTTATTGTCATCATTTTTTTCTAAGTATGGCTCTAATACTCCATCCAATCCTAATAAAGTATTAGGATGTTTTTCAGCCCCAAAACTGTCGTAAACTGAGTGTTACGACAGTTGTTAGTTTGGCTGCTAGGTGGCGCTGAGCGCATGAAGCTGATTCTTAATGATCATCGATCATTTTTCCCCCCAGTTGACAAACCTAAACGCGTCAGTGTGTCAGTGATGCCAGGCTTCACTCGCCTCGCTGTCATCATGATGTTCGGTTCAGTCGGCGCTGATTCTCTCCTGGGCTCGCGCCGCAGAGCGTCTCAGTAATCTGATTACTCTGCGCTCCGGGGTCTCCATAAAAGTTGGAGCGCGCAGAGCGGAGCCGTCAGACCAGCGAAGAGCCGCTGCAGCGCGCCCGCCCGCCTCCGCCGGGGCTGAGCCCGAACACCCGGATACGTCACGACTTCTGATCGAGTTCCGATCATCTCTATGAATATTGATTCTTTTCAGAAAGCTGCTGGGTGTTGAACACGCGCCGTCAGGACGCACAGAGGCTCCGTGGGACGAACCCGGGCTGGAGACTCGAGCAGCCATGGATCAGATGCTGTTCTGTTAGAAAGCTCCGCTCGAGCTCACCTGGAGGTGTTTCAAAACAACAACAATAATAATAATAATAATAATAATAATTAAAAGACAAGTCAGCCGGTCCTCCTTCCCGTTCTGGATTCAAATGTCTCCACGCCGCAGAGACGCAGCTGGATTGTAGCGGCGGCCGCAGCGATGCTTTAATCGGGCGTTGAGGTGCGGGAAGGGAGCGGGACACGAACAGGTAAGATTCCGGATCGTCCGTTTCTGTGAACGTGTTGAGGTATTTCTCGATTTCCTTGGAGACCTGAGGGACGGTTCGCTCTGCGCGCGGCGAGAACGCACGACCCGGAGGCACGAGCGCCGACAAAAAAACAAAACAAAACAAAAACAAAAAAAAAACACCGACGCTGTCGGACGCAGTTCAGCCTGATGGGACATGGACAGATCCGCGTCGTCTCTGGCTTCCCTGACTGCAGGTCCCTCAAGCTGCCTGTAATCCACCGGAAGCAGCAGTTTGTCCAGCAGAGATCAGGCTGGTCCTCAGAGTGGACGGAGGCTGACCAGCTCCTCTCACTCCGGGCAGGATGGAGAGGCGCGTCACTCCAGATGCAGCCAGAGGCAAAAACTAGGAAGTTTGGAACCTCAAAGCAAATTTATGACGCTCCTGTCAGACGTCAAGATCCAAATTAAGACATTTGCAAACCAGGAAATTCAGATTCAGCAAAATTAAAGTCAGTTTAGTGGAAGGAAAAAAGTTTGGCAAGGATGCAGGGAGTGACAGCAGCTTCATTCAAGTAGAAGATTCTTCAACAGAGATACATTTTGATTCTTCCATTGGACCACAATTATTAATGTATTAAAAAAAAAAAATCAGTTTTATTGTTCTTATGCAATATTTCAATTTCCTGAAGAACTCTTTGCCAAACATTTCAATAATTGAAATTAAAATGAGTTTTTCAGTGAATCACTGATAAGTTGTGCTGCCAGCATAATATTAATTAAACGCTAATTAAGGCTTTTTTCTCTATATATTTTTTCACCGTGTTATGGATAAATTAGGGCTGCACAGTGGCGCAGTGGGTAGCGCTGTTGCCTTGCAGCAAGAAGGTCCTGGGTTCGATTCCCGGCCCGGGGTCTTTCTGCAGGGAGTTTGCATGTTCTCCCTGTGCATGCGTGGGTTCTCTCCGGGTTCTCCGGCTTCCTCCCACAGTCCAAAAACATGACTGTCAGGTTAATTGGCCTTCCCAAATTCTCCCTAGGTGTGAGTGTGTGTGTGCATGGTTGTTTGTCCTGTTTGTCTCTCTGTGTTGCCCTGCGACAGACTGGCGACCTGTCCAGGGTGACCCCGCCTCTCGCCCGGAACGCAGCTGGAGAGGAACCAGCAACTCCCGACCCCGTTAGGGAGAAGGGTGACGGAAAATGGATGGATGGATGGATGGATAAATTAAAAGTCGTTTCTCTTCCATTATGTCATGGTATCATGTCATGGTCATGTCATCATTCCCCTGCTGGCTGTGTCAGGGTTAATAAATCATTGATTTAAACAAAGACCTTCCAGTTGGTGGAAGCGCCTTCTCCTCTACCTTGGATTCCTATTGCGGTTGTAACATCACCAGAATAAACTTATATCACTAGAAAAATCAGGAAATGTTTTTTAGACAGTGAGTGTTACAAAAATTCCTCCACCAAATTCAAATGAAGCGAGGAATGTGGAGCGTCTTGTGAAGTTGTATCAGTTCTTAGCACATCAGTGTTAAAGTTAATATTGAGGAGCAGGATTTTGTTCAAATGACTGAGTCTGTTCCAGTTGATCTAGAAACAATCAAAGCTTTTTCCTCATCAATTCAACTGTTGTTTCTCAGAGGTTTATGGCTTTGCACCTTTATTCTGGCAATATTAATACTCTATTCTCATGACATCATAAAAAAAAAACAAAAAAAAAAACAAAAAACAAACTCAGTCCGGCCCTAAATCTTTTGTGGTCGTTCATCCGGGCAGGTGGGTCTATACACATTTGTAGGGGTGTCTACAGACTGCCCTCCGGGGGGCGCCACTGGAGTCTCACTGGGTTTGCAGGAGAGATATCAGCTTCCAGCCTCCTGCACTGACTGCAGACTCCACCGTTTCCTGTTGGTTGGTCTCGTTTCAGGTGTTTTCTCATAGACGGGCTCAAGAAGAGCTCAGAACCTCAGAACATGAAAAGGTCAAATAAAAGTTCATTCCGGTTCTGTAATGCGAGGTGAACACTTGATGGTGTCTGTGAAAGACAAGAAACGACAGAAATATAAAGGAAAAAGAAAAACCTTTGTGGTTTGCAACACTTTTGTTGGTATGCAGAGATGTGCATATGTTCATCCATATTCACTGTATGGGTTACTTTTTTGGAAAGAGATTAAGAAAATTTAAAAACATGACTATCAGTACATTACAAAGCGGCTCTATGCTTTGAGAATTTCCTCCGCTAACAGTTTTTTTCATTCATTAAATGTTTGGACCGCTAATCGTAGTCAATACACAGAGTGAGTAAATATTTTTACGCATTTTCCCCTCCTTGGTTCCAGAGGCTGACAGACAATATGAAGCAGCACAGACTGGATTAGGTTTAAATTGTTCAATTAAACGCTGCGAAAACCATCCATAAAAAGGTACACAGACCAAATTAATAACAGACCGCTTAATACGAGAGCACAACTGGAAGCCGTTTGACAAAAATCTCAGGTCAAAGTCATCGCAAAAAGCATCTGAGGTCAGGGAAAAAAAGATGGAGGGAAATGAATTTGTCAAACGTCTGAACAACGTGGTGGAATTTGGCTTTTAAGAAGTGATGTGTGAAATATTTGTTTACAAAACCAATTAAAGCGCTAATTACTGTTCACAGCTTGTTCCGTGCACTAACTTAACTTCCCTGCTGACTGCAATTACCAACAAGTCTCATATTAAATATGGAAAAGGAGCAGCCTAAGTGCACGGGCTGCTTTCTCTGTTAACGAGAAATGCTCCAGATGAGCCACGTCTCACCGAACGATCACCAGGAGGCGAGTTAGATGTTATTAATTGGTGTCCAGCAGTTCTTACTGCTGCAAAGACACCCAAAATATGCATTATTACAGTTATATTCTTTTCAGAAGTACAGGATTAACTCTGGCTACATTTAGTTCACTATTGTGTTGTTACATTGGCGTTTTATTCAAAAGACGTTACATCATGGCAACAGCGTGATGGGAAATTGTGACAATGTAATTTATGGAAACCCTGGTAACTAAAGTTCATGTCTGTACACTTTGAGTCAAAATATTTTTTTTAAAACCATGCATACAAATTAAAAATGCATAATGTGATTGAACTGTTTTTACTTCTATCAGAAAAGCACATATTTTTGCAAAAATAGTAACCATGTTCCCATCAATTTTTCTCATCCCTCACGTTTTAAAGTATCTCATTACATATGGTTGATAGAAATCTCAACATCGTCTGAAGTGGCTTTTTGAAAAGAGATGGATGTGAGATGGAAACACGTTTGCTGAATAAGTCCTAACATAGAAAACGTGCCCTGATGGGCCGGTACCTTACCAGAGCCACAAAGTGCAAAACATTTGTAAGCTCATACCAGCAGCTTGGAGGACGACTCTCTCAAGTTTTCAGTGTTTCATGCTAGTTTGCGACTTCTACTTCCTGTTTATTATAGCCATACGTAACGTCGACATCTGATTAAATTACGCTTTGCTTAGCCTGGTTGATTCGCTTCAAACGTCTAATTCGATTCATATGATTCATATAAGTGCAGTGCTTTATATATATATATATATATATACATCCAGAATGGTAATGGCGAACCAACCAGACATTGTCATAGTGGATAAACAACAGAGGAAAGCCGTTGTGGTAGATGTAGCAATACCAAGCGATTGCAACATCAGGAAAAAGGAGCACGAGAAACTGGAGAAATACCAGGGCCTCAGGGAGGAACTGGAGAGGGCCTGGAAGGTGAAGACCACAGTGGTGCCTGTGGTCATCGGGGCCCTCGGGGCAGTCACCCCCAAACTGGAGCAGTGGCTACAACAGATCCCAGGAACAACATCAGACATCTCAGTCCAGAAATGTGCAGTCCTTGGCACAGCCAAGATACTGCAGGACCCTCAAGCTCCCAGGCCTCTGGTAGAGGACCCGAGCTCAGAGGATAAGAACCACCCAGCGGTGGGTAAGAAGGGAATTTTTATATATACATATATATATATATATATATATATAAATATATATATACTAATAAAAGTATATATATATACATATATATATATATATGTATATATATATATATATATATATACATATATATATATATTTGTATGTATTGTGGTAGATGTACCTGATGCCATATTTTTAGCTGTATGAACTGGTGATTATCCCAGACCATTTCCATCAGCAGATAGCTGGCAGCTGCTGTGAATTAGTGGGATCTGGGGCTTCTGGCTGAGATCAGACGGACCCCCAGGCTCCTAACCTCTCGGGCTGGGTAAAGCGGTGCCGTCCGTCCGGCCGGCTCTGTGTGGATCAGAGCCGGCCTGGTTCCGTGACCTCCTCCTGGTGCTGCCTCCTCTTCACTGATCCAAAGCTATGACACGGAGGCTTCATGGTCTGCTGCCCCTCGCCGGTTACGACTCGGCGCTGCCAACGAACAGCTGTGACACGAGCAGCAGGGAGCCTCAGAATCAGGCTGTCTTCTTTTTATTATTATTATGATCTTTCTTTGATTTCTGGATCTTAAGAAACTTTGCAAAAACAAACAAAAAAAGCCCTTTCATATACAAAAACACTCATCTGGTCAGAGATACAAGAAGTAATGTGTCTCTTCCATGTGAAAGCAGCTTTGTAGATCACTCAGGAGCCTTTGGTACAAGAATTTCCTGTACGTACAATGAAGCTGAGGGTTTCATGTTTAGCATGCAGTGTGCTTGTTCATTCCCTCTTGATGGGTGAGGCGGTGCCACCGCCTTCTGAAAATGACTTGATTGGCACCTCTCGGTGGAGGTGTTTGATTGAAGTTTTTTTTTAGCTCCCGGTTCCTCGTTTGTCTCGCTCTCCTCTCTCTGTTCTAATTTTAAGTCAAATACTGGAGTGACTGAGCAAACAGCAGCTCCATAGAAAGAACTGATAGACGACAAAACTTTGAAAAAACACCTAGATTTTAAATACCTGCATCGTCTTCTTTAGCTGATGGCTTTCCTTTCAGTTCCTGTGTGGTTTGGGCGTCACGGTGCTCCCGTGTCACAGTAGTTACGCAGTATGCGGTGATGATGAAAAATCTCTACATGTGTATGCGGTTTCTTTTTTTCACCATTCGTTTGAGGAAACATGCAAAGGCTCTTAATGACGTGTGATGTTGCAGCGGAGTCGACACTTTCCAACAAACAACGGAATCTTGGAAAAACTATAGTTTTGTCTTATTTTGTATTTTAAAATTTCTAAAATCTGGTTGCAGACAAAAAATTTTTTTACAAAATTTATAATCATGCTATTTCTATGGTTTCTCCAGTATGTTCTTGTCTACATATCAAAATTAAATACATCTTAAATATAGCATAGCCATCCGATTATAGCAGCAGTGAAAATCATTGTAGACATTTTTCTTTCAACAAAAACTTTTAGATTTTGGATTTAAAAGCTTTTGTTTTAAATTTCCACCGTAATTCTATGAAACCTTAATTATTTTTACTTAAGGTTGTTAAGCTGTAAAACTTCAGTTCCTGAAACCGATTTACCAGAGAAGAAGAAGAATGTTTTTCATGTTCATTAAGTCTGTCATAATGAAAAACCATTGCTATCTTCCGTCTGTAATACCGTCAACCAACAGCATATACCTAAAATTGTTTGACTTTTTAATTAATTTAAATGAGATAAATGGATATGCGCTGATAAGTAGTTTATTTTATGTAGGATTCCAACATGCTTAGGTTTTTAGAATTCCTTCTAATGTCGTTGTGCACGAATAAAGCACGACAAAAACACAAAGAAATGGTTTCTTCATGTTTTTCCTCAAAGAAACGCGTTCTGTGTTATGTCTTGTATCGGGCAGGAAATCGGCCTGATCGGCTCATATCTGGTGGGGAAACTCATATAGAGCCTCCAAAATCTCAGCTCTACTCCTGCCATCACAGAGGAGGGAACAGAGCGACAGCAAGGTCACTGACAATAGCTGAAGTGGTTCTTCCTGTCATTAGGTTGGGATATGTAGCAATGTCTTCTTTCAGAAATAGACCTGGAGTACAGATTTATTCACACACACAGATGTTCCCACTTAGTTAATGTCCATTGCTGCTGGAATTTTCTTTCATTAAGAAGTTTTTGATGGAATTTGTGATGGTAGCTATGTCTCTTGTGCTCAAAAAAGATCTTCCAACGAAATATAATATTTTTGTATCAGTCGGAGAGCTTAGTCAAGGGTTAGCAACCCGACATTCTGAACTGCTTGTCTACGTTTGTTTCTCCTTTATAAAAATCCTTTAATGGTTGCACAGATTTTACACAGGTCTGCAGAGATCAAAGGAGAAATATTAACAATTTCTTCTTCATCTTTTTTGAAGCAGAGCAACATAAAAGTAAAATCCTACCTTGATCATATTTTTGTAGCGCTGAGAAGCAAAACAAGCCACCGGTTTGTCAGAATCTGCTCATGTAGCAAAGATTTGCCCTCTTAAACACCTGGAAAAAAAACAAAAAAACAAAACACTTTACAGTCATTGCTCCTCAAATTCCCAAATACAGTTACAAATATGAGCATTTTTCACTTTTTATGTGTTGGTAATATGGGAATAAAACTAAAAATAATGTATTTTAGAGTTGAATAAACCATGTTACAATCCTAAAAACATTACACACACACATGTTTGTGTGCCTATCTTTGTGGGGACTTTCCATTAACTTCCATTCATTTCTAAAGGCGAAACCTTACCCTTATACTAACCCTAACTATAACCATTACAGACTTAACCTTAACCAAAACTCCATTCACACTCAGTCCTAAATCTAACCCCAGACTCAAAAACAGTGTTTCCACTTGACAGTCCCCACAACGTAGCGTCAAGAAAACGGTCCCCATTACAAACAAACACACACACACACACGCACGCGCACACACACGCACGCGCACACACACGCACGCGCACACACACACACACACACACACACACACACACACACACACACACACACACACACACACACACACACACACACACACACACACACACACACACATGTCCACAGTATGAAGAAGTTACAAATGAAGACAATGAAAAATGCTTCAGATTTAGAAGCATCTCAGTTGGCTTTCTTTGTTGATTTGCTGTATTGGGAGGAATGACAAGATGTTTATTGCCATTTCTGAAAAAAAAAATCATTTTCTTTTTTCCTCAATAGAGTTAAAATACCCCTCAGTTGTATTGTATTATGGATTTTTATACACACATTGTTAAGAACCATCTCTGGTCAGATAAAACTTTCTAACTTGCCTCGACAGTTTTCTTCTCTTTATCGTTCATTTATTCCCACAACCCAGTTCACTTTTTATCAGTGGAGCAAGTTTTATAATTATCGGTGCATCACTTCTGAGCTTCTTCAACACTTTGAAAAGCCTCAGAAATGAGAGCTCGTCATGTCTTTCCCATTTTGAGAAGTGGAACAGAGAAACGGGACGATGACTCATCATTTTTATTCCCCAGGCAGCCACATTCTGATTGACTTAAAATGGAGAAATATTAATAAATAAACACAATCAGTTGTGTTTTTCATTTTAAAGGGGTTTTCAGAGGTACTGTGTAAAATTGAGAAAAAAAAAAATCATTGAACAAATATGGATTGGATTTTATTCAAAGAATTTTGATAGAAAAACAAGATTAATCAATGTTTTCATAGGACGAGAAAAGAGATGGAAGGACAGAGCAAAGTAAGAGGAGGATAAAAAAGGACAAACTACGATTAACTAAGATCCATTCGTCTGTGTCCAGGTTTTCTTCCCCCATGTAAGAGTTTTATCTCTTCGGTAGCGACTTGGTGTTGATCTCTCTGCGGCCCGGTAACTTCTAAACATGTGCCCGTCACGCAGGATGACTCCGACCGCCTAGAGCCTCCAAACAAACTCGCAGTCATATTTTGGACAGCAGAAACATCTTTTTCTCACTCTTTTCCTCCCCTCATCTCTCCCTCCGATCGGCTGCCCTCCATTTCATTTTGATGGCCGGTGCTGCAGTGTGTGCAGAGCTGTGGGGCTCCAGTACTTTCATGATGTGAGCCAAAACTCATCTGGGACGCAATATCCTGTTTACCAGCTCTCAGCAGTCCCGAGAACCACAAAAAAAAAAAAAAAAAACCCTGAGCTGACTCAGAAGTTCAGAACTCATTATAGCTTTCTCAGGTCACAGTCAAGGTCGAACTTTTCTCCTCCTCCATCACGTTGTTTTTAGAAAACAGACTACTATCGAGACAACGGCTGAGACAGTCGGGGTTTGCACATGCAACCCCTGCAGCCAGGCCGATAAGTGAAATAAAATAGTTGATGTTGATTTTTATACTGAAAATGTTACGGGGAAAAAGATTTTCAGCCCTTAAAATGTATTGTTACCTCTATAACTTTGCTTTATCATATTTTAAAGTGTTTCTGAAAACATTGTAAGAGTAACTAAGCCTCCGATAACTTATGCTTGCTGAAGAAATGTCTAAATAGGTTATCAGTGACAGTAATCAGTAAATCTTGTTGTGTTGATGCAATTTGACGTTTTTCACCCCCGAGATATTTGTCCGTTGCAAGATGCAAACTTCCCATCAGTCTCAGAGCGTTAAACTTTCACTCAACGTTGCTCAGGATTTGCTGCTGCGTTCTTGCGCAGCGTGAAGGAAAAGCAGCTTGTGAAGTTTGAGGTGATTGGTTTTTGTGTTCGGTGACCAATCACCATGCACTTTTTCACAGAAATGGCTGATCATTTCTGTTCACATGGAAATGCTTATTTTCAAGCAGGTTTCAGAACCAGGTTATTGTGAACTTTGCCCAACTTGTTAGTTCTGCAATATCTTGCTGTTAAACTTGGAACGCCATGAGGTTGCTGGTTCAGGTCCTGACATGAACATGTGACCATGTGAACAAGTTCTTGTCATCAGACCGTCGCATTGTCCAGATTTCACTTCTTCTCCCTCATGCTGTAGTACCTGGCCCATGTACCGCATGTCTGTGGTTTCTTTTTAGGAGTTTAAGCTTTTTTAACTCTAAAAGGTGGAGCTGGACAAAAAAATTGGGCGTCATGTCATTTAGCCAGTACTTGGAGTGCAAAGGAGGTCATGCAATTATATGAATCAAATGTTCTGGAACAGAGACATATGTAAAATAAGTAGGGCAGTGGTTCCTGATTACCGGAACTCAGAAACACCATTGTTGAGGAATAATAAAGTGCAACCAAATCCTGCTAAGAAAAGAAACTAAACTCCCCAGTCCCTAGTGACAACCCAGTTTTGTCATGCCATACCTTGGATATAAACAGAGAAGCAGAGTTCCATCCTGAGCTGCACAGCAACTTACAGACGCCAACATGAAAGCTCTCGCAACTTTCTTGGTTTTGCTGAATTACTTTACCAGATGTCATGGTGAGTTCTCTTTATATTTTTGATTCATAGGGCCAATTCATAAGTGTCATTACCAGGCACTTTACAAATGCATTTCAATTTACAATTGTAAGATGAAATAGTGTTCTGTGGGTTTTTATTACATTTATTTTGTGCGGTTCTTCTCTCTAGGTTGGATCTGCACTACTGCTCCTCAGCACCTGGCTGCGTCCCAGGTTGATGCTGGCAACGGAATGGTTGTGATGACTGATAAGAACTCCGACGCCTTCTTCTTGAGCGACTCAAGTTGGTCCAAACTGGGCTCTGTTCCTCTCAAGCACGTCTCGGTGGGGTCTGCAGGTGTCTGGGGAGTCGACAAAGACAACAGAGTCTATAAATTTTCAGCTGGCGATTTCTTTCCTACTCGTGGTGAGTATTATGTTTCAGAGCCAGATGTTACAGGTTGGCCCTGATTCAAAGGGTTTAATTGTCTGGTGTTGCTGTTTGTCTCTTCAGGTCAAGCGTTGATCCAGGTGGATGCTGGAGACGGTAAAGTAGTGGGAGTCACCAGCCAAAACAGCATCCATTGCCTGGACGCCAACAGCGCCGCTTCCATTGAGGAGGAGGGCGACTTGAAGTGGAGCACCATTCCTGGGTTATTGATGTATTGCAGCTGTGGTCCAGTCGGATGCTGGGGAGTGAACTCGGGTCAAAACATCTACTTCACGGTAAACTTTTGTCTTGCATCTCTTGTTGTAACTCCTGATATAACTCTCTTACCCCAGTCACTGTCTTTACTCTTTACTTTTATAGAAAGTCTCACCAGGTTCCTGCAGCTTAGGTGGCTGGAATAAAATAGAAGGAGCTGCTGTGAAAGTTGAAGTTGGGAGTGATGGAAGGGTCTTTGTTGTGAATCAATCTGGAAATGTCTATGAAAGGTAACCTCTAAATAAATTCGAGTTGCCAGGGCAGACAGATTTAAGAGACTTGAACAGTTCCAAATAAGCATCTCTCTCTTTCCAGAACCGGTATCTCTGAAGCAGCTCCACAGGGCACAGCTTGGACCCAAATCTCTTTCTGTGTGTCCGTCAAACACGTGACCTATGACCTGGGACGTCTGTGGCTTCTGACTGATGCTGGTGTCATCCTGAACTGCATCTAGTGTCCAGCTGGAAGTCTTCACTTCACACATTCTATTCCTTCTGATAACTTCTCTGGGTTAATCCCATGTGTGTTTATCAGTAGAGGATCTAGAACAGTCTTCAGATTAATCATGATAGGGGATAAAAATCAAGGTGGGGATAGAAGTTATTAAATGATTATGCTTTACATGTCTCCAACAATGCAGGAAATAAAAGGAAAGTTTCAAGCGATACTTTTTGAAATGAAGACATTTCAAAAGGTATGAATTTGGCGTTCAATCTTTCAACTTTTACAAATAAATTCAAATGTGATTTTAAGGAAACAATAAACTCTTCCAATGATCAACAGAACGTGTTTGATTGCAGTTATTGCGTAAGATTGGTTTATTTAGCTCAAGGAAAAACAATTCTCTCTCTCAAAGTCTGTGTTACTCCCAGTCCTAAAAAGAAGAGCAGGTAGAAAGCAGCATTAGAATAACAAAGCTTGTACATGAACAATAGATCTCACTGTAATTTATACTACAGCTATCTTTGTATCTCATGTATTTTCTTTTTCTTCCATTACTTGCAGTGAATAGAGTGTCTTAACATTTCCCTAGTGGAAGAGTAAAACATATAGTCTAGTTAAACTACTGAAGTACATTTGACCCCTCAAAAAGTTACTGAACTAAATGTAACTGAGTAACTAGTTTACTATTACCTGTGTATCTAGGTCAGTTCCCTTTGTAAAGTCAGACCTTTTGGACGTCTTAGCATCAAACAAGAACAGCATGTAAAAACATCAAGTCTTATTCTAACAAACTTGGTTTCTGTCAGAACAGGAACCAAAGCCAGTTTGCTTTGAAACAGCTAAAACTCTTTCAGCTCCATGTAGTGGCTCCCCAACTGCTAACACCACGTAGCACTGATTTTTTTTAAGGAAGCAACAGGACTGAAAAATAACTAAACTTGTAACACTTTTAAAGAAAATGTCAGCTCATAGTTGATCTTTTTTCTTAATCCCAAATTTTTTACTGCAAAATAAGAGCATGCATTTCAGTCCTAAGCCCTCCCTGTTACACCACAATTATGAATTATTACATTTTGCATTGGTTAAGTTAGTGAAAATGTAGGTTTTATGCTCGGCAACAATTGTTGACGATGGGAAACTGCAAAGTCTAACATACAGACATATAAAACAATGACAAAAATCATGACATGCATGACCTATCATAACAAGGCGTGGTTACAAGAGTGTTCAGAAATTTGTTTGATCCATGAAGATTCAGTACCACATCATTCAGATGACATTGTCTCAATGCGCCAAGTGACCTTTTACCTCATTTAATCATTTCATGAATGAGGCAAAATCATGAACCTGAAGTTAGAAAAAATGTCTGACAAAAGTTGCTGCTGGTGGGATTAAATTATAGAAAACTCAACCAAACTGATATACACTTCTCAAGTGTCATCGGTCATGACCGCCGTTGACGGTCACAAGCACGCGTACACCATCCGATTCCGAACTGTTGTTTTTGTAAAATAGAAATGAAAAAATCCTCAATTTTCTGAAACAAATTCTGCAGTGGGTGCATGTCGTTCCAACGGAGCCCGATAGGTCCTCTCTGAAGCAGTCACCACATAAAAAAATGACAATTGTACAAAGTTGAGCCACATCTGAGCTATCGGTGGCCGCATGGAAAGAAGCTCTGATTGCTATTTGTTGACTTTAGCAGCATCTGTTGAAAAAAGTGTGCTCATAATTTTCTTTGGGAGATATTTTTGTGCCAGCAAGCGTCAGAAAAAGCTGAAGCCAGTGGCTGGTTTAGAAAATGCTCCCGTAGGTTGTAATCCTTTGTAATGGTGCTCTGCCTTCAGCGGTTTTATTAGAGACACATTCATTGGTCCACTCACTCTTGAATTTACAGTTTTGAAAGTAACCCTTATTTTTACAGCTGTGACATCACATCAATCCCATCTGAACGTCACTGATACGCAACAAATCAACAAATCTCCGCTGCAATGCAGATCGCTACAGGAGCTCTTTCCTGCCAGCAACCGTCACCAGAATCTGAATTAATGATCTACAACAAAAACATTTGATTTCCCTTTGGGTTTGATAAAGTAGTTTTGAATTTGAATTGAATCTGGAATACTGGGTGTCCAGTGTAAACGGGCTGAGAACTTAAAAAATTGGGAGCCTTAAAAAAAAATAAAAACGTCTAAAATTGGGTCCTGAAAAAGGTGTAGGAAAAAACATACGAGGTCTTTTATGTGCAAAGTCCTCTTTCCTATGGACTCCCTTTATTGAGCTGTGTGCCTTGTTTGGCTCACTTTGCATCCCGGGGCCATTTAACCCGGGAGCTGTAACCTAAAGACCTGATAGTGGCAGGCTGTGGCTTTCAATCTGACCGCGGGCCCCCACTTATCTGTCAAATAAGCTGTTTTAATTGCATACACACAGAGCCCTATCGGGCCGTGTAGCGCGCTCAGAGATAAGGGTTACACAGAGTCAGGCATCAGTAACAGGATAAGAGGACCGCAGAAAAACAGAACTGCCGGGTCCCAGGAGGACGTCAGGTCAGGAAATATCTATAGCCGCCCTATTAATTTCAAACTCACGAAGCCATTTCTCTGTGTTACTGCGGGGCTGCAGAGATGGCTGCTGTTAACTGGAATCAAAGCATTTTAAAACTGCAATGACGGCGTGCTGACATTATCTGTGACCAGCCTGGGAGGTAGAGCTATGTAAAACAACCTTGACAATAACGGCGTTTATATGCATATGTACAGATAAGAAGGGAGGGAAAAAAGGACGTGGGGGATGTTTGCTGTTATTCAGAATTTAAAGTAGTGAAGTGGTCAGGACCTTGTCATGCTGAAATCAGAGCAAACATTAACAACACACCAAGGACGGGACGCGCTGGGAATGGCAATGCTTCAGAGCCGAATTACACCAAAATTCACAATGTTTGCTGTTAGTCTTACATTTTTACACGTTTTCGAAACGGTCTGGATAAAATATTAGTTTTTTTTTTTAGTTCTGGATAAGAAGGAAACAAGAAAAAAAAAAGGGCAGAACAATTAGAATTTCCAGCCTTTATTCACAATCCTCTCTAGGTTTCATCAACACGTTTTCAATGATACATCCATCCGTTCCATCTATCCATCAGGGATGGATGCAACTTTACATCCGTCATCCACCCACCTTTGCATCCATCCATTCATCATCCACCCAGTCTGCAGGTCTTACAGGTTCCTCATCTGAAGTCAGACCTCAGTAGAAATATTTGCCATGAATCCGTCCTGATATGGATACTTTCAAACTGAAACCAGGAGAAAATTGCTGGCCTTTTTAAACGATGTTTTCTGATGTGTGTGTTTTCAGCAAACATCCCAGGCTCCCGCAGCCTCCCATTCGTGGAGGATTTGGACTGCTGATGTTAACACCGTGTATTGTTTTGACCCGTTTGGCCCGCGTGAAGAGCCAAACGGATTCACGCGGGCCTTGCTTTCTTTTGTGTGTCCCACAATGGTAACATTTTTTCTTTACCCAGCTACATTTACCTGTAGCTGGGTAAATGTCAGCAACACTAGGCTTTTAATGAGACCAGAGACTAAGCAAGGGCCTGACACCATCATAGGCTCAGTGCTGAGAGCCTCATTTACATTATAGCAGGCGACAGCCGGAGAGAGGCGAGCGGGAGAGAGCCAGCGAGACGAGGCAGCAGGAAATAAAACATGTTGGTTTTAGGATGGCAATATTTTCTCAGAAGCACAAATAAGGTTGTGTTTACTGAAAGCCTTAAAGCACAGAACGCTGCTTTGATTTTCTTTTCTTTTTTTCCCTCCCCGACGCTGAATAAATTCTGCATCAAAAGAGCAGTTTTGTAGCAAGTTGCTAATAATTGCAGGTATTGGAAGATATACAGCGGACACCAATATGGAGGCCAGCCTCAGAAGGGCACTGTTGCCATGGTTACTAAATTTGACCACATTAAAAGTATGTCTGAAAGCACCGAGAGGAAAGAAAACGCTGGTTATAAACCTCCAAACTGTACGAGTCCACTCACCACTGAGGTGCTGTCGACAAATAATTACTGGCAAATTTTATATTTTCTTAATTGGGGTCAATCAGTTAAATTTAGCTTGAGTACTTCATCTTCAGTTCATGGATCTGAGTTGCATCTAAGATTATAGCTAATAGCTAAATTTGCCAAATTTGAATGAACTTACCCCAATTATGCCGCTGTTACCATGGAACTTTGGCGTTAGCAACCATTCAGTGTGATAGTGTTCCATCATAGCATATGTTCAATTCAGTTCAAAAGTACTTCATTTGTCCCAAAGGGAAACTGAACGTTGTCGTCACTCATATCTTCAAAGAATCATGGAAAGGAAGAAGCTCTGCTCGGTATCTGGGCAGCAGAAATGATATTCCACAGTAACTCCACCAGTTGTTGGCGAGCACTGCTAATCCAGCTCATTAGCTTTTGGCGCTCCTCTTTAAATCTCTGTCTCGTCAAAGAGAGCTGTTGGAGTAGGGGATACGATCCATGTCAGCCAAGACGGTTGGAAAAAATGGTTCGAACCTCATCGGTTCAGGTATTATTTCAAGTTCTCAGATGCTAATTCAGAACTAGTGCAACATGGTGCCATGATGAGAATAATACAATAATTACATATGTAAACAAAGATCAAAAAAGGTTTTCGAAGGTTTCTAAAGACTTACATTTAACTTTATTTCCACCCCTGGTTGTGGTTCTTTCAAACTGAAAAAGCCTTAAGAGCTTCAACCAGCACCTTTTAAAGGTTAGCAAAAGTAAGAAAATACAGCGCAAAGCTAGTTTTAAATATTTAATTCAAGGTCTGACCATCAAAAAACTATATTTATCCTATTTCCAGATGTGATATTGCCATGGTAACATTGGTCGTCCACAGTTCAACATTATTTTCCCTTGTGCTCGTCCAGACTCTTAGTTTATGCACGTTTTTGAATTTGAAGAAATTATCTCTCATTGTTTTTGCATTTATCAAACAGAAATCATGTTTGGTAATCAGAACTGGCCTAAAACATAAACATTTTAGTCACTGTTGGACAATGAGAACAAAGTCCATCTGGACCCAGCAATGAGGTAGCTGCACTGGTCAATACTTCTACATGAGGCAGGATTTACCTTCCTTGCTTTCTTTTGTGTGTCCCACAATGGTAACATTTTTTCTTTAATTTCCTTTTTTCCTATTACATTAAAAGTATTCTGCGGCATGCTTAAATCTGCTAAATCTGCTGCAAAGCCGCGGCGTAAAATTAAATGCCACATGCTAGAATGTCTCCTCTGTCTGTGATCCGGCTTTCTTACATCAGCCGCCTTTCTTTTAATCTGAAAGGAATAAACTGAATTTGTGATGAAGAATAGGCGGCAGCGGAGGCGGCGATGAATAAACGCTACATCACGTCCCTGCATCCGTAGATCCCTATCCGCTCTGGCTGAACGTCAGGCTGCCACACACTGGTGGGAGAGAGAGAGAGAAAGAAAGAGAAAATCAGAGAGAACTGGAGTCACACCAGCATCCAATGCTGTCATGCCAAAAATGAGTAACAGCAAGCCTCCAGATTACAGAGTCCACAGAGCTCTGGTCTCTGGATCTGTTGATGTACAGCCAGATGTTGCAGGTGCCTCCTGAGACTTGCGTTCAGTACGCGGAAGATTCTAACGAGAATGTTTTCCTGATTTTTGACTGTGTGATTTTGTGCAGCGTCGCAATGAAAATCTTAAGTCAAATCCCTTTTGAAGCCCTTCGTCACACAATCAAGCAAATGAGGAAGTTAAAAGAGATTTTAAACACAGGCACAAACTCAGCACATCCCTTGAACTATTAGGAATGTTTAGTTTCTACACTAGTTTCTTTGCTTTTATTAGCTATATTGCCATCATTCGGATTTTGAGCAAATTTCTTGAAATGTTGCAAAAATGAAAAAACAAAAAAAGTCAAGAAAATTAGGTGTGTTTCCATCTACTGGCTTGGAGTGAAGATGTCATGAGATAAATGTTCACTACATCAGAAAGTATTCAACAAATGTGTTTCCATCTCTTTAACACATTAATTCTTTTGCAAACTTTCCTCAGACTGATGTTGGAGACTGGAGACAGTCATGGTGAGAACCTTGTCTGGTTACTTCTTGCTTGTTGTTTTCTGGTCAGTGTTCATAGTACAGTTTGCTACTGGGCCATTGCCTTAATTGTTGTGTTTGATGGTGCAGACAGTGGTGGTTTCTGATATGGTCGATATGGGGAACTGACTGGGGATGGCATGACACCTCTGTGGATTGTAGCACAGAGATGGAAGCAAAGAACAGTTTGAATTCATAATGTTACTGGTTAAATTAGTTTCAGCTATAAGTATTTAATATCTAGGTATTTTATGGGATTGTGAATCCTTTAGATCAATTTAAAAAACCAATTTTGATCATATTTCACATTTTTATTGTGTCATACTTGACCAATAAAAGGAGCAAAAGGTGCTGGTCTTGGTCTTGACTCGGTCTCAAACTCTCGGTCTTGGTCTCGGGTTAAGTGGTCTTGGCTTCAACACTACTTGAGACGGCTCCAAAAGCAAAAATACAACTGAAACTAACACGTGCCTAGCACCTTTTTTGGAGAATAAAATGAGATGAATTTGTTAAAATAAAGTGAACATCTTTATTCAGTAACCCAATTTTTTCCATTGCAAAACTTCCCGTCTCAATGGAATCCTTTCTTTCCCGTCTATCCAAGTCTGCTTATCCACAGGTAATTAAGGTGTGGATGCTAAAACATTTAAATTAGCAGCCGACCTAAAATGATTTAACTGAGTATTTTTTCACCTCATGGGCAAACGTGAGTTTGTACAGTTTACCCATCTCGTAAAGAGGAGTGAGCCTTCCGATGAATATGTATTTAACGTTTGTGCTTAGGAGGCTTATACCATGCAGAGTGCAATCACTTACCTGTCCAAACAACATGTCAGCAGCTCGGAGAGTGACAGGCCCTTTAATGTCGGCATTTGAGAAGATTTCAGTCACCGCTTTACAAAATGGGTAGAGTCATGAGGCAGTGGAGGCTTTTAAAGGGGGAACTTCTGAGTGATAGTAATGAGCTGTAGGGAGACAGCAGCGCTGTGGTTTTAGTCGGCACGGCGCCCAATTATCCGCCAGTACCTGTCGAAGTCGGTCGTGGCTCTACGGAGTCAGGCTTTCAAACCACATGCATTTTGTCCCACCCCTCTGCTATATATTTTCATCGCTCCTATAATGAGAGGGGGTTTGTTATGGCACAACTGCACTGACTGGTGTATCTGAAAGAGGTACTTTGAATTGGATTTGCTTGTTAAATTATTCCCCCCCTCCCCTCCAAATTACACCCATTGACAAACACAAAGACATTTATTGCATCCTACATATTGCATGTCTGCAATTACATTTTATTTGGATTAAATAGTACATTTAACAGTTATAAATCTAGATCTGCTTCTTAAAGACAGAATGGAGATAATGAAAATACTAAAACATGCTTAAAAGACTCATTGAAAGGATGCTAAAGAAAAGCCAATTTGAATCAGAATGCAATTAGATGTTGGTTAAATCAGTCCAGACTCTCAAGCTAATGAAAAACAAAGGAATTCCATTGATTGGCTGAAATAACTTCTAAATTCGAAGTCTGGATTCGTGTCAGAGTCCAACTTGTTCCCAGGTGAAAGAAATTTTGTTCTCCAAGACACCAGCTAAGTTTTCAATTGTCATGTGAATTTTGGACGAAGTTTTAACATTTTTCAGAAAGAAAATGTGAATTAGGCGTGTTTCCATCTACGTTGTTTGGAGCGAATCAACCAGGCTACGCAAAGTGTCATTTTATCAGATGTTGACATTACGCATGTCTTTAGTAAATAAGGCACTTAATTGGTTAAGACAGTTTGAAAATTCAGACTTTTTGAAGAATCAGTACAGCTGAATGTCGTCTGCATAAAAATGATTGGAGATATTTCAAAATTAGAAAATGATGTCATGTCACAAAAAAGGAGTCAAAACAAAGCCTTGGTGTACTCAAATTATAGCAATGACTGATTTACAACAAACCATATTGGAAAATAAACTTCAGCCACTCTTTTATTTATTAAGAAAGTATTTGTAAAGACAACAACAACAACAACAACAAAATCAAAGTGTAATATGTTAAAAACTTTTACAATAACAGGTAGTCATTTTTCCTTTAGCCATTTTAGTAACAGTCTGTTATAGTCAAATCAACCACATTTTAGACAATACAGAAGATTAAAATGATATAATTAAAGATATATTACTGGTCAAAGTGATTAATTGTGTAAGATGAATATGGCCATCAATTAGAAGTATAACACTGAATATATTTCATGTTACATTTTGCTGGAGTAACTTTTGTAGAGTTCATTTGGAAGATACTGAAATACATTATACACATGTGCATTCCCTCAGGTTTCCTCATACATTCTTGGGGGGGCAAAACCACAAACATCAGCATCTTTTGCTCGACACTTTTCACGGACAATTTCTCAGGATCTTTAAAATCCTGTCACTTATTTTGGGGATCTTCTGGGTTTGAAAATATCTCATTCAGTGCTTCAGATTTGCAGTGGAAAAGTATGTCACTCCTCAAGCTTGGGATAGAAGGAACCCCACAATGACATTTTTATCTTCTCTCACCATCTTGTTGTGCTGCAGCATTGTTTTCTGTGGTTTGCTTTCCAAGGCCTGGATGAGTTACACAAGAAAGCTACTAAAAGATTGATGGGTTTTTAACCTCAGTCCACGGTTGAACTGTAAGTAATATGTCTATTTTTATCCTTGCTGTTTGATTTGCGATATTGTACGACGAACGTAAAAAGAAAATAAGTCGTGTGTTCTTCTCAAAGTGCAAAGATTTTGTCAACAAACGTTAGCATCGTGCCACCATCCTCTGCTGTCTGTCGTTCCAGCTGTGAGAACTCATCTCCAGCAGAGTATTTGTTGCTGTGAAGAAGTTCTAGCTGACTTGTCATCACATTCTGAAAATCTCTTGATATTAATGTGTGAAAATAAGTTTCGACACCTGGCACACTCCAAAGCTTTGCTTGAGAACAAGCGAGCCCTCACCTTTCATACTGAAAAAACCTTCTAGGGTACATTGAGTGATTATCCTCACCCAGTGTACCCTGCTACTCCGGAAGACCAGCTCAGACAGTTCTTGAGGAACATGAAATTGGATACAAGTGTTGACTTTTTTTTGAGAGTACAGGCAAAAAAAAAAAAAAAAGTTTCAGACACACTGCGTTAACCATCAGAAAATATGCACTGTTTTGTCTATTTCCTGAAATTTCTTTTGCAGCTGTACGTGACACTACAGTGGACCCATGACTGTTTGTGCTTCAGTAGTCGTGGATTCACCTATTCGACAGTTTTTCTGTGGAACCAAACTCCAAATTATTCATGGAAAATTCACCTCGCCACAGATTTTTTTCGAAGGCAGAATGCTACTTGGCTAGCTGGTGCTTGTAGAGCAGCAAATCCTGACTGGCTGTATCCCAAACAACAGAGACATTGTATACTGTAGAAATGAGCTTCTGTGGAAAGACAGTTTCGACTCCACTTATCAATGAAAACTACTTGGAAACAGGCAGTTTTTGATGTTTTAGATAGGGTCTCATGTATGGAAGCTATTTGCAGGTAAATTTCATCTGAAAGTTTTACCTCGAGTGTTTTAATGTTAAGTCTTGTTGCACTTTTAAGTTCAGTTCATTATTAAGCTTTACAGTCAAATATTAGAGCAGCTTATGATCACAGACAAACAACTTCATCTGTAAAATGTTGTTTTTCTTTTGCTTGCTAGCTGTAAGTACATTTAAAAAAAACAACTTGCTAATAAATAGGTGCTGTGGCCTTCATCCAGAAATCAAGATTTGGACTTTTGGACCAAAGCTTTGGCCTATGACGATCTAGCCACCTTACATGTGTCTCAGTTTTACGCTTAAAAGATGGAACATAAGATACTGATTGAATAGCAGCCTCACAGTAACCCTTCTCTGACCTCAGGATAGTATTTTTAGCTCTCACCTTCACTCAACCTCGAGTTCTAGAAGTTTTGTAATGATGTAATGCATGCCTTTATATTTGGTACATGTGTGGAGATTTAATTTCTCCAATATTTCATATTGACACATACACACACATGCACACCTGCCCTCTAGTGTTTCACTTGGTGATAGATTATGTAATAACTTGGCAGAATGTAATAAATTGTGTCTTTACATGGCATGGAAACGCAATAAAGTCCACCCAGGCAATCAATTCTCAGATAACATAACATCCCAATATTACATTATCTGCTAATATATCTCAATGCGAGACACAACATAATGTTAAATGATGATCCAATAATATTAAAAGCAATAATAAGGGTCAATACTGTTATGGCTCGTGTTATTAAACTCCCTCTTTTCTTACAGCTTGTCACATTTTACACCGAAGTATGATAATAGAGTCAGTCAGAGATGTGCTGCGGTCCGAACTTAATTAGCACCATTAATCAATAATCAGTTTTTACCAGAGCAGAGGAAATTTCATTTAAATTACTGACATAAATCACGCCTGTCTTTATGTCCCAAAACTTCTTGTGACAGCGAATACTTTCATTTAGTTAAACAGTTGGAGGAAACGTCTTGCGTTGCAGTGAGACGGTGCAAGAACTTGTTTTTAATTTTTGTCATTGAAAGACAACCAGAATAGTTTTTTCTCGAAATTCTACATCATACACATCTATCGATAGAATTGGTTGCGATAGAATTCACTTCTTCAGTCACTAATTTGAATGTGTTTTACCTGGATTTATTTTTTTTTTTTGTGCAATAGATCAACTCAAAGACGTACAAAACCATGAAGGATGCCAGATGTTTTGGGGGGAGTGACAAAAAAAAAAAAAATGCTTTTAAAAATTTTTTTATTCAGCCTTCTTCAATCTGATACCTACATAGAATAAGACGCAGCAACCAAGTGGGAGACGGCATTCTAGTCAAATGGTCACTCTGGTGTTTGTTGATTTTATTTTATCTGTTTTTTTGCAGTGCATGTCAGGCAGCAATAGGTTTGGTTTGGCTATAAATACCCAAAAATAATTGATGTGTGTAATTATTAATAAAATTAGTGACTTAGTTCAATATTACCAAGTTGGTACACCACCTGATTATCAGAAAATAATAACCAAATAGTTTGCAGTTATTTTCTATAAATACCTGCCTGATAGCGCTTGGGTAATAAAATAAGTCAGTGACAGAAATAGAGCATCTCTATTTGGGTGATCTGCAGTTTAAAGATTCCTTTTGCAGAGTTAAGCAGAATTCATAATTTTTTGGAGTACAGGGAAGCGTCACTTTCAGGTAATCTCATTGGTACTGACCCTTTATAGACCTTTTAAAAACAACAATGAAAACCACGAAGCGTTTTGAAAGTTCTAATAAAGTTAAAGGGGTGGGAATACTTTTTGCCAGGTGTTGTACATGATCACCTGTGTGAATATTTGCAGGCCCCTGCTCTCCCATGCTTCTCATTCCCTCCATTCAAATGACACAATTTCCCTCCTAATCTGGGATCTGAACCGCTCCCTGACTGCTTTAAATGAAGAATTTCATATATCTGCATTCATTCTTGTATATCACATTTTGCCTGACAAAAGGGCCCACCGTGTCCTTAATCACTTAAATCCACATGGAATCTGGCTCAGCCATCTTAGCCAGGGCCCCGGATCCATTAGTTCCTTCTCATTCGAGAGGGTGGGAGTAGAGGGGGGTGGAAACCGCCAACCTATTAGTTCTGCTATGCTCTGCTAGATTTCCATAACCTTCCATTTCAACGTTTTTCTGCCAGAAAATGGGAAAAGTTGCAGATTAATTCCAACTAATCCCCCGTTTTTTTCCCTCTATTGCCTTTAATTACTTGTTCTGGCCTTTGACACCCTGAATGGTCATCAGCATTAAGTTGACTTAGCGAGGCACTCTTCGTATTGTTAAGAAAATGGCCTCGATGTCTCTGTTTGCGGGTCCATCTTTGGCTTTCGGAGACTCTTTTGATTTTCTTCCCGTCTCTTTGTCTCCTGATTGAGCCGTTTTAATAGCACCAGATTCGTCTCTTGTCCAGTTTGATGAATTCGCACTCCAGTAGAGGACCTATTTTCTCATTCCATGGGCCTTTTGGTTCAATTTAAATCTCGACTCCCATTCTAAACAGGATGAAGATTAGGCGAAACACGCCGGCTGATTCCGTTTGATGGGAAGTTTCCTCCAGCGCAGCAGTCATGTCTTACCTTCAACCTCGATCTGTCTTGTTTAAACGTTAAAATATGGGGCGACCATGCGCTCGCTTTCTCCTTGGAAACCTCTAGCGATCAAGATGGGTACAAGTGAGAATGTGACCCCTGAGGCAGAGCAGCCTCTCTATACCGCTAACGTTCAAATGACCCGATGGAAGCATTCTAAGCTTGGATTATGAACCTCACAGGGAGCCTTTGCTAAAATAACTTGAGCCAAATTGTTCCATGACGTAAAAAAAAAACAAAAAACTTACACCTCCTTCCACTTAACTGATTTATAAAATTAAAATGATAAACCTTTACCCCAACTGTTTCCCCTCAGCCTCCCAGCCTGACATTTTGGTGTCTGCTGGTCTTTAAAAATCACAGCCCACTCTGCGGGTTCTGCCTTCACTCTGGCATGCTACAAGGCTGACAAGAAGAAGTGAGAGATAAGAGGATGTGAGGAGCAGTTGATTAATGCCTCATGTCAGCGAGGCTTGTCATCCAAGGTGCGTTTGTGACCGTTACCGTGTTGCAGACAGAGGACAAGTGTAAATACTACCAGAGCAGCAGAGGCTGGATGATATCGTGGTGTGATGTACTGGTTTTACCTGGCACATGCAGTGATTGGATAAAGTAAATAGTAAAAAGTCATTTTCAAATGATGACTTTCAGTCTGTTTGTATGATTGAATTGAATTATTTTTTTTTTGGTTGTAATTTTCCTTGAGATACAAAAGGAACACATGCCCTGAAGGGCAAATTTGCCTCAAGACCAAAGTGACATTGAGAGCGACAGCGAAAAAGAGACTGAGAATTGAGCAGCCTCAGAATTACTTCGTCACACACTTCCTGACACGGAAAAAGACGACTTCAGTGGTTTGACAGCGATCGATTACTCTTCCTGGTAGGGTACTGTACTGTTTTTTTTAAGCGTACAGTACATATCCGTGTTTTACAGGTACATATTTCATTAAAAGTTTAAGCAGTCTTCCTGTGTAAATACCTCATTACAAAGAGAGCACCTGCAGTTTGTATTCAACCGTCTGGTTATGCTGCAGGCAAATTACCCACAGCACAGTCAAAGTCTGAACTCAAATCCAATTTGAGAGGACCTTAAACAGACCATTCACATTTAATTAGTGCCACAAAGATGAAGGCAACTAGGTGTCAGATATCACTAAAAATGTATGGAAGTTGTTGCCACTCATGGTGTCACAGGTAGCTGGGTAATTACTTTTTCACATAGTCAGGGTGACTTGACCCTGACTCGTTAACAAAGTCATAATTGAAAACTGGTTATTGTATTTCAATATCTTAAGATATGTTGAAATTAGTTTTGTAATCTGAAGCATTTAAGACTGACAAATTAAAAAAAATCTGTGGGAGACAGGATTTATTTTTTGCTTCTGCTGTGTTTTTTCTTAATTTTTTTAAATGTAAGTTATATATTTTGCAAGGTCAACATTTTATCATTCATATTTAGGGTTAGGGTTTCCGGTTACATACATGAGTCAATCATTCATCCTTCCATTTTCTGCAGCTGTTCAACAATACTAACCCTGACCCTGACCCTGACCCTGACATTAACCTGGAAGTGGGAGAATGTAACTTTGTTGCTTTCCGTCCAGTACAATGACTTTCTGGTTATATTGGCTGTTTTTTATTTTTTTTTTAATTTTAATAGTGTGTCTCCAAACTATTTAAAATAATTTTCTGTCCAGATTGACATCTTAGTATATTTTAGTATTTTAAATTACCACACAGCAAGATTTATGAATCAATTTCAGAACTTTTTGGATTTTACTGATGTCTCAAGACTCACTTCATGGTTCAATTGTCTCACAGAGTATTTTCCATCGTTTGTTTGTCAAGACCGCGAGAAATGAATCTGACATTGACATTTTTATATCTTCCTTTTTACCTTAGCTTTTTGTCTTGGATTCCTAATAACCCACAATCTCTCTCTCTTTCTCAATTTTTTCTTTTTTTTTTATACGGCCTCAAATCTGCCGGGAAGGGATCAAATGTTCCTGAGTGATGATAATTGGCTAACAGACTTACTAGAGCTTGGAAGCTAATTAAAGAGTATCATAATCACCTGTCAGCTCCTCTGCTGTTGTCTGGGCGGCACAGAGACGTTTCATTAGCCGCCTAAAAATAGCTAGACCCCCCACCCCTCCTCCTCCACCCCCCTTCCTGTTGTGACACCTCACTCCTCACCTTTCCCTCTCATCAAAGCGCCGACAGCCGACTGTCCACGTGCTCCCCGACGCTCAGCGGCTCGAGCTAATCCGAAGTGGGCCGTTTGTTAGGGTTTCCGGTCCCACGGCCCGCACGAAGTGAACCGAGGCTGAGTTCGCTTAGTCTGTCACTAAAGAAGACATTTACAGTCAAGCGAGGACACCAACGGGGCTTTTGCTTTTGCTCACGAAACGTCATTCCTTCTTCATACACTTTCAAATCCTCTCAGCTGAATTCACACTGACCCTGAACTGTTAGCATTAGCAGCTGCGGCGGTGACGCCTGTTATTGGCGCGCTCCTCTAAGAGGTTTGTTTTGGAGGCGTTTTGTATTTTCTCCTCGAGATTTAAACTCAATTATAGGCGCATTAATATTTCGCAGGGATAAACCCCACGTGTCAGCGGCACCTGTAGGTGTTTTCTAGGGGATGAAAAGTAAGGGAGTGGGGAGGAGGGGGGCTATCCGCACAGGTGCGCCACTCAGGCATCGGCTGTTTGCTCAGTAATGATGATAAATGGTGCTCTACCTCCATGCAAAACGTGTTCCTTCTCTCCTCTCAAGCTCGCCACAGAATCAGAGATTCATCTGGAATTTATCTGTGTATTGTGAAGCCACTTCAAAACACAACACAACTAATCTCATCAGGATTTCATTAGTTCCCACAAATGTACCTTTCTTGGAACCCCCCCCCCCCTAAAAAATGTTAGGCGCACAAGCAAGAGATACCGTAACTCGAACCGCAACTTTATTACATTTGAAGCAATATTACCATCTGTCTGGTGACACGGATGCACACACTCAAACCTGAGGCAGTTTATTTGACAATAAGTGGGGGGTAACGACACACCCAGCTCGCAAAACGAGACAATGCGCAGTAATGAGATGAAGAAAAACATTATGATTGGTCCCAGTCCCAAAGAAAATATTTTCTAAAGCACATAACAGATTTCAAAGCTGTTTCATATCATCTTATATGCAACATCAGAGTTCCCCACAGTATGGTGTTGTCTCCCTTCCTATTCACCACTGTCACTGCGGACGTGTAGGACTGTTCCAGACCATGTCATTTGCAAATGGCACAACTATGGTGAGGTGTGTGGAGGACGGCACGTTGATGGATAGTTTTGTGGCGAGGAAAGAACCAACTCCAGCTAAATGCAGGCAAGACTAAAGAACTGGTGGTCAGTTTGAGCAGTAAAAAAAAACAGCTTTGGTCCCAATCTCCAGATGTGGAGCAGGTTCTATCCTCAGTTTTTGTTTGGTCTGGAGGCTGCAGGGGCCAACAAAAACTGACATATTTTACAAAAAGGCCATAAGCAGAGTATTTTCTATGCAAGCTCAGCCGATTGCTCTTCATGTTCTATCAGTTATTACTATATAGATCTCCACTGAAGGCGAAGGACTCAGACTCAAACACCGAGGTGAAGTTGGCCCCTTCACCTTCTTCAAATCTAACAAAATTGGTGTCAAACCTTTGTTCTAAACTTGGGCAGCAAAATGTTTTGCTGGCGCTGCTTTTCCCTTGGAGATATTAATTAAAGTTTAAAGATCAGATGGTCCACCAAGCCTGCCACATTATCCAAATCCAACAACATTGGTGTCAAGATTTTGTGCAGTGAAAAATTGAGTTTGTGTCGCTATCACTTTAAGGATATTAAGATTCTAGAGTTCATCAGAGGTCAGGGAGTGATTGACATCTGAAAACTTTCTTTTAGTAATATCTTTAAAATGATTGCAGCAAAAACACAAATTTTTACTGTACAAACATAGCTGAGATGATTGACACCAATTTTGTCTGATTTGAAGACGGTTGAGGGCCAACATGACTGTTCAACACACTGACAAAGGCTGAGTGAGTTGTGGAGATCAAGCTGGCTCCACTGGAAGAGCTGGTGAGAAACAGAATGCTGTTGATCCTGACAGCGACTGAAAAGTAGCTGTGGAGCAGACTTCACTCTGACTGGTAATATTGCTGCACTCCCAACCATTCCAGCTGGAATTAAGAATGCAGTTTTTCCCAAATAGAGAAGCCCTACTGTCTTGTTAGTTATTTATAGCTGGGGTCTCGCATCAGGTTCTGGAAACCAGAAAGTGCAGAAATAAGCAAACGCGCAATGATTAATAATTTATGTAGTCGAGATGGTTATCAACTGTCAAAGCCTTACCTTATGGTCCACTCAAACAGTTTGCTGGAAAAAAAAACACACAAAAAAAAAAAAAAAAAACCCAGGACAGCTCATGCTTTATACTTTGGCACGCTGGCAGCTCTCTCTGCTGGGAACTTGCTGCTTTAAGCAAAACCTGATGTCCACATATGTCTCAGTGGAGGCATAAAACACTGAAGACGATGTTCTCACTCTATTTTCTACTTTGCCTCCTAAAATATCATGTTAGAGTTACGGGAGTAGGTGATACATCACTTTCCTACTTTGGGGAGAAAATATTGTACTCACTGTCATGAAACCTAAGAAATTCAATACATTTAAAATATGCACATCATGACCATGATATATACTACTGACAAAAATTCACCCTCCGAGCTATTAATGTTTGGTCCTAAACTCTCCAGAGGGAAAACAAATAGATTCGAGATCAAAAACTATTGTTTAGCAAAAAATAGTTCAAGTAAAGATATTGCTGTCATTTGACCAAGCATACAAACTGAGCATTATAAAATGGCGGTTTATAGGTTGGGATACGTTTTTGTTATTGTTCCTCTCCAGTCCACACTGTATTTGCTGCCTCTCCGAAATCTTTGTGAATTTAAGAATGTCTCAGAGGATTCGTATGTGAGTGACCTACAGGTGTGCTTTTAGTTTAATCCTGATCCAACTGAGAGTGTCAAACTCTGAGACGGAATTTTTGAAATCAAAGACTGGATGGATGGGCACAGACAGACGTTGCCCAGACCCAATTTCTGTTCTGGATGACAAAAGATTTAGACTCTACAAACCTCAAACGTTGTCAAAACTCAAACTTTATTTTTTACTTTTGAAATTTGTAGATAATTTCAGATATTAATCTAAAATTTCTGAGTTTTTTTGTCGGAATTGTACATTTTTTTTCCCTACCTTCAATGACCCTCATATGCAGTGGTAGGTTCTTGAATCAGAGGTACTGAATATATTTCTAAGTTTAACAATATACAATTTTGCAAAATATTATTAAATGTTATGGTAGAAATTCAACACCATAAAGCTGAGGTTTAAAGTTGCACATCTTTCCTACATAGTCCCGTTCCACCGCTGCAGTTTAAAATGCTCTGTTCTCCAATGTGTCACAAACGTGTTTATTTTTAC
This sequence comes from Poeciliopsis turneri, assembly GCA_922788865.1. Classification (NCBI taxonomy): domain Eukaryota; kingdom Metazoa; phylum Chordata; class Actinopteri; order Cyprinodontiformes; family Poeciliidae; genus Poeciliopsis; species Poeciliopsis turneri. The sequence goes on along the minus strand of CAKLNU010000350.1, from coordinate 1,684,507 downwards.
CAAAATGTTTAGTCTACACTCATCGATAATTCATAAAGCCTCAGCTGGGAGAGCAATTTAAAAGAGGCAAACAACAGCCGTCTGCGCTATGAGATCATTGCATAAAAAAAGAGGCAAACTGTGATGTTTTAGAAAGCACCTTCCTGCAGAGGATACCTCGCAATATTTGATGAAGCGACAGACTGAAATAGCTTCCCTGGATCATGACAGTGATGCCTAGACAGTTTGATCAAAGCAAAAATAAGGTTGAGACCGTTTGGCTGCTGCGGTTTTGACGAGTGCTGCCTCTCAGATGGCATCTGAATGTGTCGTTGCGGAAGGTCGTTCTGGTGGCCAACTCTCTGAAAGGGCATTAGTGTCAGGATCAGGTGACAGGCCTGGTGGTTGTGCAGCCCGGTCCTCTACTTTGGTGAAATCTGAAATCAAGCTCTGGTCACAGCTGGAAGTGTCCCAATCAGTTCCTCTCTTTTTATGTGACCCGGAGATTACGTTTTGTCATCAGTGCGGCCAGCAGAAAGCTGGGAGGTGTCCCCTTTTTTCTAGGGTTGATTGGAGGACGCGGTACCTCGCAAGAGTTTCTACACCCGATTTTGCATTATTCCACTTTTCCTCACATTACAACCACAAGTACCGATGGATTTACCTGGAATTTTATGTGAGAACACAAAGTATTCATAATCATAAAGTGGAACGGCTTTCAAAATTGGTTGGAGAGAGAGCATTAACGTGTGTTTTCACATTTTATCACAGATTCTCCATTGGTCTAAACTTTGACTCAAATTTGATCAAATTTCTCCTCAACCTACAAGTATTTCTAGGTTGTATTTTAAAAAAAATGAATATTTTGATTTAGTTTTTCTTTAAAAACTCAATCATTTGCAGACATTTACTCCATAAAATGCTTGAAGGTTTAGTTTTCTGGTGGTCCCATTGGATCCATGGTTTCCTCCAACTGCTCCACATCAGTGTTGCAAGGAATCGACCCACTTCTGGCACCAGTGTGCAGGAATTCTAGACCAGGATGATTGGATTACAATCCTTGGCTTTGCTTCAGAAGCAGAGTGTTTGATGTCTGTCCCACCTTTTCTGTGGGATTAAAGTCCAGAGATTGAGCTGGCCACTCCAGAATATTAATCTCATCAGTCTGAAACCAAGATGTTGTCCTGTTGGAGTTTTTTCCCTCAGGGCATTACCTCTCTATTGTGAGGAAACAGGTTTTTAAGCAGCCTCAGTACTAGGACAACTGGATCAGTCCACCTTAAAGTTGAAGTTGTCCAAACGCTTTGTTGATTTTGAGTACAGTGTTATGAACTCAAAACATGTTTGGACTTTTAGTGTTTATGTTTTGATCATTTCCTTCTAGTTTATTTTCTCATTTCTTGCCATCCTAGTTTATACCTCCTATCAGTTCAGTTTGTCTCATTGTTTCTATTTTTCATTTGTTTCTTTAGGTTACTATTTCTTTTTGTTTATTGTTTATGTCAATTTCAAGTTTTTGTTCTTATGTTCTCTTGGTTTTATCTTCTATTCTGCTCCCCTTACCATCTGGTAAGTCATTTCCTTCTTCGCCTCTACCGGCTGCAGCCACTCACCTATAATTAGCTCTTCTTCCCTCAGTACTGAAGCTCCTTTCTCTCCTTTTACATTTGCTGGACCCTTTCTGTTTAATCCATGGTTTGCGGTATCAGTTTGTTCTCATGTTCTTCTGCCATCCCGTGTCTCCATTTGGCTTTGTAAGTTTTTAGTTTTGTCATTAAAGAGACTTTTTCTCACCCCCTGACTTGCCTTTTGTAAAAATAAACATTCAGCCAAGAGGTCAAAAGCTGAAACACCACCGGGTGAAGTGTTCCCATCAAGCTGCAATGTGGAGATATATCATGTAGATACAGTATATATAAATATAAAATCATTTTTGAAGCATATTAGTTGTTATTTTAGGAATTGAAGATAAGAAAAAAAAAGTTTAATTCTCCAGCACTTATGCAGTATTTTGGAAAACACCTAAATTAAAATTCCGGGTAAATTTCCAATTTTCAGAGTCAAAACTGTAACCAGCATCATCTGCCGCCCTAAATGTGGGCCAACTGTTGGCCTTCAGAGAATAAATGAACTCCTGAATGTATGTCAAGTGAAAGTATTATTTCAGTTAAACAGTGACTGATCTGCTTATCGATATTGGACTTCTGTTATTTTCATCGCAGCTGCTGGTTCTGTTGATTTGTCAGACACCCAGCAGGAACGACGAGGAAAGCTTGAAAAGGGAACTTAAGTGTTGCCGTCTCCTCTGCAGGCTGCTGGGTAATAATTTGATTAGCACGTCGTCGTGATAACGTGCAGACTTAAGTTCATACATCAACGTCAGCGTGGCTCTGACAGCTGTCTTGTCTTGTTTATGAAGCGAATGGAGCGGGATTGGTGGCAGATGCCTTGCAGGCCGCATGACAAAGAGTGGGCAAACTCCCTTGTTTGGCTTGACAGGGTTGAGAGCTCCCCTCCTCAGCTGTCAGGAGGGAACATCTGTGTTCTGGCAAATGAGCGATGTTTGTTCTGCGGCGGGAGCAATCGGCCGCCCGCAGCCGTCCGCGGTGACAGCCTCTGTCATGGTCCAGGGATGGAGCGAGGGGGTGGAGGGGACAGAGATGGAGGAGAGGAACGGGAGGGGGTGTAATCCCTGTATCCAATCCGGCTGCGGAAAAAAGAAACGCTCAGCGTTTTATAATTTAAAAATTATAAGGATGTAACTCCTTTTCCAGCCCTGAAATATCTGATTCTGTGGATTACACACTTGCCGTATGCAGCTCTGCCTTTAAAGGGATTATTGCCGAGATAATGAAACACTTTAAGTTGACGCTTACAGTAAAAATACTATATTTGTGTTGATACTTAAGACCTCTAAGGCTCTGAAAAAGAAAGCGAGCTTCACAGTGCAAAGCCAATTGCAAGGGACAGATTTTACGTTTATCTTTTAAATAAAGAAAGTATCACATTTTTTACAAAAGAACAGAGGGTAAAAAGTGTTGACTCCCTGAATGGTGAACCTGGAGGGCAGAGGTCAGTTCAAGTTCCTGCAGTGATTTTAATTCAGTCTGATGCTTCGACTGATCCTAGTTATCAAACAGTATATTAAACTCGCTTAGTTATTCAATTTAGTTAAAAAGTCTCTGTCTAAGGAAAATCAGCAGATTGCGTTGAGCCGTTGACTTGCAGCATTTACTCCTCCTGAACCAGCAGGGGGCGACAGTGGGCAATTATGTCGTTGACTTTGACCTTATCAGGAAGATTTTCCCGCTAAAAAGAAAATCTTGTGCTGAGTACAAGTAGGTAACGAGCTGCCGTGCAGAGAGCATCACATGTCCAAAGCTCAGGGCAGAAGTTAAGTAAGCAAAACAATGTATCAAAAAAGACTTATCCTTCAGGGAGGGAGAAAAGAGGAAAGATAGAAAAAAGCCAAGAAACAGTTTTAATGTGCCTTGGTAATGAAATGTAAAAGATCCGTAAAGCAGCTAGCAGAATATTAGCTTGAACGGTTCAGTTCAGCAGTCAAACATTTATGCTAGCGTCTTTGTGTGAAGCTGAGTTTAAACTTTAAATGAGTCGATTCTCATGCTTGGCTCTGTATATTTCTGAGGTAATTTTGGCTTGATAACGTTTGATAACAATAATTAAAACTTCTCGATGTTTGATGTTGTCAAGCAAAATGTTTTTGCGTCAGGCTACAAAGCTGCTACATGGATGAGCTGCTCTATGCTGTCGTTGGTGATATGTTGTTTGCTGCTTGTAATATTGGTTACATTTATTTCAGCTCTAATTATTTCTTATCTAGGTGCTTTTATGGGAATGTGAATCTTTCAGATCAATTTGATTAGCAATCTGGATCAATCTGGATCATATTTCATGTAGCGCGGGACGCTGGTCTTGGTCTTGACTGGGTCTCGACGTCCCTTGGTCTTGGACCATAAAGTCTTGATCTTGTCTCGGTCTCGATACATTCTGGTCTTGGTCTCGGGTTCGGTGGGCTTGACTACAACACTGGAAATGACTTCTTAATCTTGTTTATACACAGCTGTTCAACAAGAAAGTCAACGTCAGTTCGTACTTTAGCTTCTGCAATCTACTCATGAACTTCCTGATCAAATTGTTAGCAATTCAATAAATAATTTTTTTGTTCTTGATTCTTGTCTTTGTGTCCATGAAGGTGAAATAAAATGCTGGAAGAAGAATTGATGAATTACTTGATGCTGGTCCATGTCTCTCTTAAGGCTCAGCCATTTTTCATCAGAATGTTGAAATAGACTGTCATTGATGTAATTGGGTCATCTGACTATTTTGCACAGAACCCTGTGTGATGTGTCGTGCGATTGCTCAGACGTTTGTCCACACGTCAACTGTCTGGCTTCGGCTGGACTGTGGGATAGGCTTTAGTCGGTCTACTCTCGCACCACAGTCACCTCACAATGACGTTTGCGGCACATTATTATTGCAGGGCTGAAAAGAACTACTTATTCTTTCAGACTTCCTTCCTTAAGTTGATAAAACAGAAGCTAGATGTCACTGGCTGCAGGCAGTGTCTACCTCAAGGTCTAAAACATGCTCTGAAATATTCTTAGCAGGGAAAATGACAAGATCGCCTCCAGCCGAAACGCTTATTGAGCTTCCTGACCAGCAGAGAATGATAATGAAAGACGCATGAAACTAAATAAATTCTTCAAATTTTGAAAAATCACAGCATCCTGTGTGAAATAGTTTCAGCTCATGGTAATATGATGTAGGTCATTCATTGTAATTTCCCTGAAAGGTCTGACATGGTTTGTGGCAAATTGTAAACCAGACAATTACAGGGTTTCTTCAGCAATGGTTTTCTTCTTGCCACACTTCCATAAAAGACCAGATTATCAGTAATAAACGACGGTGATGTTGACACATAATAAATGCTCTCCTTGGCCTTCACTAATGTTCTCTGCAGCTTTCCCTACGCCTTCTACAAGCTGGACTCTAGTCAGGTATTGTGCATAAGCCATTTTATTGACAGAATGTAGCATTTGGTGATTGATGCGTGAATTTACATCACTGGATGAGCAAACACAAACTCCTCAGACAGCATCTCAACCACAATAAGACCTTAGTTGTTGGTGAGACGTTGAGCTGGAAATTGATTATTCCTTGGTCAAACCTTGAGGTCCAAACCTATCAATCATGGCAGAAAAATACAAAAATCTGAAAAATAATAATAAAAAAGGTTTGATGGCTTCAAATCGTAAATTTCTCTGACAGAAACAGAAGATCACAGTTATGTGTTACTTCATGTTTGTCGACCGTAAAATCCCAGACTTTTCAGGGAGAACAAGAAAAGCCAACTATGACGTTGTGGCTGTTCCACCGGGTCATCTGGAGGAATATTCAACACAGTTACTCTGTAACAGCCTGAGAAAATCTGAATCTCTTCTTGCCAACAGAACTAGATTACTGGGTGTGCTAGATCTACAGTATGTTCATTTTGCCAGAAGATGATTAATTTTGTTTTGGCTTGTGAGTCTGAATGATTCAGAGCCTTTTTTGTCAGCCAAAACTCAAAACAATTCCTTTTCTTTTTCAGATTTTTACTTTTAATTAGAGCATAGAGATTCATAGTACGCGTTCAGTTCTTGACCTAGATCGTGGTGAGGGCGGCACCTGTCATTTTTCACTTTTTTTTTTTCTCCGCGAAGCTGCTTTCTGGTTTCTACCATTTCTACATGGACCCGGCATAGATTCCAAGAAATTTCTTTCTTTCTGACAAAACTCAACCTTCCTCCCGTCATCAAACCTCAGCATCAGCGTTCAAGCACTCGAGCTGGTTGGAAAATAAAGTCCGGGGTTCATGTGAACTGTGAACTAGAGCATCTTTTATTCATTTCAGAGCATTGGATGTTAGAGACGCTCAGCTTGAATTACCGATTGCCTCGTGATTGAGCCGCTCTGACGAACAGTCAGATTGCGGCTTTCCCTCTGGCTCCCCCTCTGTTTCTGCGTCACAGAAATCTTTCAGGATCTGAAGGCATCTCACCTGTTATTTTATGTTTAGCTCTTTCTGGTTTTCTTTCAGACGTGGAACTAAACCGCCTTTTATTTTAATATGTGAGGAGGAATAGAAGGGCCAGAGGCAATGCCAGTCCACCGTCATAGCAGTTGTGCCCACGAACACACCAAATCTGCCCTTTCACACACATCCACAGTCCCATCAAAAAAGTATTTACTCCCTTACAAATTTCTTTAGTTGTTGCTTTTTTTTTTTTTTTTTGTCACTCTTCGTCAATCGCAAATTACTATCAGACAAAAGTAACCTCAATCAATACTGCATTTTTAAAAAATGTTGTCTTCTCAATTTCTCTCTCTCCGGACCTGTTCACGTAGAAACACCATCAGGTGTATCCATAAAGGTTCCGCCGTTTAGGCCGTGCGTCCACAAGCATGCTTGAGTATCATTAGGATTTGTCCAGCATATTCTGTGAGTTTTAGCATCTGAGTCACTGAAAGTGTCCATATGGTGCACATCAAGTGCAGTTAGAGACCATCCAACTGGGAAAACGTATCACTGGCATGCAGACTGCGAATCCAAATCATCGCCACCATAAATAGAGCGACCAAGCTGTCCTTTGCGTTTGAGATATGACACAAATGGCTCAAAAGAAAACAAAACGACGATTTTAGAGTGTCTGGAAAGTCGCGTTGGTTTGGTTTGTGAATGTGGAACTGAGCTCTAATGTGGACCAAGGAAGCAAACTCTGGTCTGTCTACAGAGCTTTCTCTGCAGAAGTCTTGGTTTGCTTGAAGTGAACTCTGGACACGTGAATGCCAAAAGCAGGAAGCTAACTATACAAGCTAACTATATGTAAAAACAAACAAAACAAATGTTTGAACCGAGGCCAGCAGGGAGAAATGGCTCGTTGTCTTTTACCAGAAAAGAGAAATCCTACAATCTATCCATAATAATGCATGTTTTCACATCACACTTCCAGCAGAGCACACCAAATGAACTTCCTCCGAGAGGAACAAGGATGACAATGTTCAATACCAAGGTCAATATCTGCTGCCCCCGAGACGGCGGCGTCCATGACAGCTTAAAGTGATCAACTGCTGTTATCAGGCCACTCGTACTTTGGCCTTTTTTGAAAACACTAGAATGATTTTTGAAAATTTAGATGGATGAGGCTGGAAATGAATCCATAGATTTTCACTTCAGGTATCAATAACTCATTAGCAAAATCGTATTAAACAGCAGTTCGACATTTATTTACCTCTCGGAATTATCAACTTGAAAACGCTTTGACCTTCTTTGTGAGTCTGTCACATTATTTATTTATTTTGCGACACTTACCAGTTGCAAAAACCAACGAGTTTTTGGTTGGTTTAAATAAAATTCAAATGAAATTTTATTTGGAGTTTTGTGAAAGTCTAACACAAAGTGACTCATATTTGTGAAGTAGAAGGAGAAATGACCGAACGGAGAGATTACGTGAAACGTAATATTCAATTCTTACCAAAAAGTCCAAATTAGATAACAAGAAACGTACTAACTGTTTGTCACTGGTCATTTTAAGAACACTATGTTCAGTAACAGTGCAGCTCACCAATGAAAAGTAAACCAGCCCGACATCACAGAGAGCAGGTGAGGAACAAATTCCCTTGTGTTCCTCCTTCTTTGCAAAACAACGTTTGCTATTAATAGGCCAAGGTCGATGGAGTTCTTCACTCGCTAATGAAAAGTACGGTGGCTCTGCGCAATCCCATCAAAGTAGAAAAATAAGTGACACAAATGGGACAACAATGAGAACAGAGGTCAGCATCTGCTTAAAGCCCTTCATTTTGTTAAAGCGCTCGCTGAATCTGACACGCTTTGCAGACGATCGCTCTGCTTTCAGTCGGACGCGCTTTCTATTTGTACGCTGCCGGAAATGCTAAAGATGCGGAATGCGTTGGGATTTCTCTGCTCAGACGGGGGACTTTTGGAGCTCATCTCCCGCCAGAGCAGTGCAGTTCCAGCTCTGCTGAAATGGCTGTAGGTGGGTAATATGAACAGGAAGGGGTCATCTTAAACAGCATGAGATCATGTCAAAAGCAAAACTCTCAACCTCTCCACCTAATTAGGTGTCGACTGATTTAGAAAGAGGGCTGCCGGTATACAAAAAAATGGAAATAAGAAACACTCGTTCTTAGTGAAGTTGGAACCAATTAGCTACACGTAGAACTACACACACACACACACATTCTGTTTTTTTTGTTTTTTTCTTGAACTCGATAAATAAATTGGGAAATAAATATAGAAGTTCTTAAATGTCAAAAGTAACTGCAAAATGTTTTATTTGTCTGAGGCGCGAAACAAAAAACAGTTAAAGCAAGAAACAGTAAAACAGTAAAAGCTCACTGGCACCAAATTGATTCTTAAAATGAATAAATAAATAAATAAAACACAGTGACATTATGGCACATCAAATACACATTTATAATCATAGTTACGCCTATCACAATAATTTATCCCAGTTATTATTGCGATAAATGAAAACGTTTTCAATGTCATTATATTGATGACAATAATATTACCATTATTTATTGATCTTTGACAGTTCACCCTCACAGGTAAGTCGTAACCTTTTGTAGTGAGCATTTAACTGGAGGATACTTTAAATTTTCAAAATAAAAGCCAACCTCCAAAAATAATAAAACATAAATGAAGTGGATTATGAAATAAAATTGTCCTTCAAAATAAATCGTATTCATTTATCATGCAATTAATTGGCTAGTTGCATGTAGCGCTTCTAATTTTAAACAGGACTACATGTTGGTCAAAGTCCATTTGCTGTTTTCCTGTTGTCACCTGAATCAAAATAATACATGTTCCATTATTTTAGGAAGGTGAATATTTGTGGAAACATACCAAACATTTCGTCTTCAGCTGACTCATCTGATTTTCATTCCTGGTTTCACCTCTGTGTCATTACTGGATGTGATAACAGCTGAGGTTCATCAGCAGCATCGCTAACAACGCCATGGCGACCCCTTCCTGCCAGCTGCAGAGGAAAAAAGGGGCATAACTGGAAATGTTTTGATATATTGTTTTGTCTCAATGTCAAAACAGGTGAGAAAATATATTGGACAGCATGTCAAGTTTAGGGGTCATATATACTGCGTTTGTGGGAAAGTGTTATTTCTCCACCAGAAGCAATAAAGTAGACGTGGACTCCCAGCAGCGCCGCACCGCCCCGCTAAACTTCCCCAATCGATATTTTGATTTTTGATTTTGATTTTTTCAGGAAAAACCACAATGGGAGCAGGACCTGCCAATAAATTCATTTCATATCATCTCATGAAATCGTTTATCGCTTCACCCGCTGCAGCCCAAGCAGAACCTGAACGTCGTTTTAAGCTAATTTACCCACCGACACCACGGGGCCAGAGGACAGCCAACCCGACTCGGTGAACCAGAGCAGGCAAATCGTAGAGAATACTAAAGCGGTTTGGGCGATCTGATTTGAAATGGTTGTTTACATGACTGGTGACGAGTCCTCAGGTGGAGCAGGAACTCTGCCTCCTGGAGCCACAGAAGCACCATGACAGTCGGGGGGGATAATTACACTTTTCATTCATACTTGGGTTTATTAGTGTTTGTTTCTGCTCGCCTCCTTACTTACTTCGCCGTGCATTTCATGTTTCCTGCTTATGGCAGTCATCTGCATATCATTATGTGTTTATCTGAAGGCTCTGTTCTGTGCATGCATACATTACACACGGAGACGATGATCTCAGACTGAAATGATAATGAGAAATTTTCCAGCTAAAGTTTTGACTTTGTTTCTCCCCAAAAGCTAATTTGAGTCCTCCTGTCATGTGGTACATTAAATGCACAACGAAACGCCAAGTTCAGCTCGAATAAAATACCAGAAGGAAGTCAGAAAGCAGATTTTTTTTATTCTTCCTTTAATGCCCGAGTCCATATTTCACAGGATATTCTGAACATATTCAAAATAATCACTTTGTATTGCATTGTGCTTTATTTAGCCATAGATTGCTGGAAATGCAATACTAATAAACTTGACTTGACCTTTAATGCCATCTAAAATCCAGGATTTGACTACGCCACAGTAGAAAAAGATTTAGACCAGGTGGTGTGTGTTGGGTCTTGTTTGCTGCTGTTTCACTCAATAGAAAAAGCTTCCTCAAAACGATGAGTCTTTCCTTGACCAATTTCAACTATTTTTACACAACAATACAACAAGAGAAGAAGAACTACCAAAGATGCTGCCACTGTGTGTTGTTTAATTGAAAATCATCCCAGTGTTGGGAAAATCATAAGTGAACATTTAATCAACTAGCAAATATTACTTGATTAAATGGATATTTATGCTATGAAATGAAGTTAATTGATTTTTGATTGAGAATTGGTTAAATGTTACAAAAGTGCAAAAAACTGAAATAATCTCACTGCACTGTAAGAGCAACATATACAGACGGCATGTAAATTAACAGAGTCAAACCAACTGCTTGATATTCAGTCTGTAAGGGAGCCGATCACATACACACACACACACACACACACACACACACACAGCACATTTAAACAGTGTTCAAAATGTCAAATGAACTCTGGCTGGATCCTATTATGTTTCCCTCCAGATAAGAATGTGCGGTGTGTCTCTGAGGTTGATACAAACCACCCAGTCAAGGTTAAAAAATAAAACGGCCTCAAAGTGTAACAAATACGAGGTGACGACACGGTGCTTTCAGGGACCATGAGATGTCATTTACAGAGCAACGCGCGCAGACGGCAGTCAACAAATGACGCCGCGTGGCGCTCTGCCGTGTACTCAGTCACCGCTGACTGTTTTTTTTCTTCTTCTTCTTCTTCTTCACACATACTCATTGCTGTGAATTACATAGAAACGTCGGCCGGCCACCATCTCCGCCCTGCCTCCATTTCAGAGAGCAAACGCCAACTATAAATCTGTTCCCATGAACATTAGGAGACAGCAGGCAGATAATAGGTTTATAGCTTGAAGGCCACTTGAGAAAATACACACGCCATACCATTACATGGCTATCACACCCCACAGCCGGGTCGATTTCCTTCCACATATCTCTCCAGTTACCTTGTGTTCACTGGGAAGGCTCAAAAATTTCTGCTTTGCTGTGTGATGTGAGAAAACAAAATCATTTATTAAAGTGAGAACAAAACTTTCGTATTGTCTTCCTTGTTGCTCTCGAACTTTGAGTTGTGACGTCATTTACCGTATCGTTCTGCCACCTGCAGAATTTCAGCCTTTCGTTCACGTTTTTTTGTGACAGTGATGTGCTTTCTGGTCTTCTTATCATAAGAAGTTTGTAAAAAATTAAAACTTTACCCCTCACTGTATATCAGGTATTTACTGATATACAGTAAATACCTGATATACCTGGTAAGTACCAGATGCACTTACCTGATATACACTGATCTGAACATTTGGGCCGATGTCCAATACTTATGTTGCTCTTGTGCCTGATAATCAATATGTACCGATATTTTATACATTTCCCTATACTTTTGACAGCTTGAAAAGCTTCTTAGCTTCAGTTAAAGTTCCCACAATCCTTCACTGTATCACAATCACTGTCACATGATCAAACATATACTATGGTTAGTATTTGTTTTCTTCCCTCTGCTGCCAGAAACACGAACTGCAAAAAGCTGGAAATTGAGACTGACTGCTGGTATTGGCCCAGTTTTGCTTATTGGACCGATAAGATTTTCTAAAAAAAAAGTCAAACAACGGCCAAAATGATATGTGAAAATGACTAGCATTGGCTGATACACATGTCAAATAATGACTTAGACTGGCTCATACCAATGTGTTAAAAAATGACTAACGTTGGACAATACCTCATGCTAAAAAAATGTTAGCATGAGGTTTTTAATGCATCAGAGGAACCAAGTCGCTTCTTCACATGTTAACAGTAACATTCATTTTTACGTATGATTATTTTCTCTCCCCTGCTAAAGAAGTCATTAATCCAGGAAACATCTTACAAGTTTATTATTCATGATAATAATTTTCTAGAAGTGAGTTTTAAGGAATGGACCAACAGGAAGATGGTAATTAAACTCTTCCTTCAACAACATGCTGCTGACAGCCGTCAGTCTCTAATTGCAGAGCACACTGTCTCGCTTTTTTCCCCTCCCGCTCAGAATTCCTCTGCGATTCTGTTGGGCACAACAAAACCTTCACAAAAGGTCATGTTTGCCCGGCGAAAATAAACTTAATTACACAAATAATCTGAGATCCCTGATGAGGTTTAGCCGATCTATATGTCAGCGCAGGCGGCGGATGAGGCAGAACCGCAGCCTGTAACGCGGCACGCGTCCGCCACGCGACATGGCGGTGGTTCCGGTAATCGCCGGGCCGCTCCTGCATCCTCGTTTGAAATTTGATCGTGGCCTGTCAGTGATAACGGCCCGCGCCAGATGGTTTCACTCGGCGCGGCCTCGGCTTCATGCACACTTCATTAGGGCGAGGGAACGCGGCGGGAAGAGACGCCCATCAGTCCTTCCATTAGCAGAGGCCGGGAGGAAAGAGGCGTAGGCTGCAGATGCACAGGGTGTCATGACTTGGTAATAGTGCAGGGAAAAAGGACTGCATGCGTGTGTCTCCTCTGTTTTCTGTCACATCTAAACGTGTCAAATCAAACTTAAATATCACACAAAGACAACTGGAGCAAATGGACGATTCAGTTCCTACTACTGCAAGAAACACAAAATTTGACCAAACATTTTTGGTCTAGTTTCGAGTGCAAAAGTTAAAAGTAACTTTTCTGCGAAATAAAAAGATTGTTTTATTATTATTCCTTATTATTGATGAAAAGATACTATTTCCATAGGCAGGAGATTATTTCACAAGAGCCTTTTCATCAATATAAAAGTTTTATTGACTCTAGACAAGCATTTCTTGCTGAAAAGTCACTTATAAGTTAGTTAGTTAGTTTTGTCTCATTTCAAGTTTATAAATATATTTGAACTATAGACTAGACCATAAATACTTGGCAAGACTTTATATGTTTGCAGTGAAAAATGATTATATGAGGTGGAAAAAAACCCCCCAAAACAAAACAGCCAAACGAAATAAAACCTGGCTGATGATGATCCACATTTTCAGTTCCGTTTCAGCAACAATCATCTGGTCAGAAAGTTGGGATTTGGTGTTACTTCTGTCAGGACTCTGGGTTTTTGGGTTTGATTTTGCTTTCCATCTGATTTATAATTAATTATGTTTTAGTTCACTTTAGGTTAAGCCCTTCTCGGCCATTTTACTTTTATTATTTGAGGTTATATTGCGGTTAGAATTGTCTTGTTTTTGCTTTCCTTATTTTCAGTCCAAAGTGGTTTAGGTTCTGTCATTCCTACATGTCTGAGTCGATGTTTACCTTCCTTTAGTGGTTCCAGTTATTTCTTTGTTTAGTTCTTCTTGTTCCCTCCTGTTGTGTTTCTAGTTTTTCTCATCTGGTTACTTTAAATTGAGTTCTGTTATGTCTGCATCCAGGCCCATCTTCCTTTAGCCATCCTAGTTAGGTCATTTAGTAGTTCTTTGTGCAGCGCCACCACAGGCTAGGGGGAGGAACAGCTTTTCAAAACGATTCAGTTAACCCTAACCCTGGCGTGGTTAACCTGGTGAACATTTTGTCTGATGATCTGAACTTCCCTTTCTCTCCTCTCTGTCCCAGGATGAGTGAGCGGTGCATGCAGATCAGAAGCAAAGGGGCTCTTCTTGTCATGGTGCTCGTCCTCGGAGTCCTGGAGCTGTCCAAGTCGACAGAAGGGGCGACAGGTGAGCCCCACAGACACAAAGGCAACAACTGCTTTTATTATGCAGGAAATGGGGAGGAAAAGCTCTCTGTGTTTCTCTCTCTCTTGGCTGTCAGCATCTGGACTCTTCCTCCCATGGAAACATGGCAGTAAGGTCACATCTGCCTGGGAGGAAAGCAGTATTCTTGGGAAAGCAGAGTGAGTCAGTAATTTGGCAGGGAGAGCAAACGCAGCGCAGCATGGTCCGGCAGAAATATGCAAAGTGAGCAATTTCCTTGCAGCCTGCTACAGTGACTTGTAAAAGCATTTCCATCTTTTGAACTTTTCCACATTTTGTCACATTACAACCACAAACTTTAATGTATTGGGGTTTGACACTATAGACCTATGCAAAGCGCTGCGTACCGGTGCTGACTATTTGAAAATGATGAGGCTGAAGAATGTTTTCCTCTTTCTTCTTTGGAAGTAACTCAACCTCAGTCAATCCAGATGCGGTTCCTCTGTTGGATCTGACTGAACCGTCTCAGCGCTTACTTTGGACTGCAGTAGCTCAATGCTGCGGGTCATTGTCCTGCTGCAAGACGAACAACGTCCCAGGCTCAAGTCTTCTAGAGCTTCTTCAGGTTTTCCATCTAGGATTTTGTTCCGGTTTAGTCTCTGACGGTGCCTTCACACCCGCCCTGTTCAGTCCGCTCTAGTTTATTTGCCTTGAAAGTCCGATTCGTTTGTGGAGGTGTGAATGTATAAATCTTGGTCTCGGACCAGTTGAAGTGAACCCTGGTGCGTTTGAAATGCCAATGTGAACACCAAGTGGACCACAGACCGCTCCAAATGCAGGTAGTGGACTATAACGCAGGACCATCTGGTTAACCAAAACAAACACTCAATAGCTCTAGCGGGAGAAAAGGACAAAGAGAAATCCTCCATACGCTAATATCCGATCCATTTTTGTTTGCATTTCTTGAAGAAGAAAGTTGCACTCAGTATCTTCCTCAGAGGTTTCCATATCATGTCCGGGATTGGTTCTTGGTGCAGCGCCACCACAGGTGAGGAGGTGAACAAGTTTTTCAAAGGATTTGATTAATTTGACTGTGCAGATTTTACAGAGGATCGTAGCAACTGGAAGAGTAACAAACATTGCACATTTGGTCTCTAATCAAACCGAGTCTACCGGACCATCAGGTGGGAAAATTCCCTTAAAATTTCGGGTTATTTCTTTCCGAGGTGGTACTAGGTCAATCAGATTTTGGAGAAGAAATGGATTCTACAGTTAAACCAAACCATATCCACATATGTTAGAAGAAAATAAAACATTTCTCACCTTTTCTACTGGTGTAAAACATCATTGTGGCGCTACTTTAAAACGGTGTTTACTGAAGTGAGGCTGTATGTATAAAAACCACTTGAACACGTCATCTAAGATTTCCTGTAGTGCAATATACATTTAATATGTTATTTTTTGTTCACCCTGCAGAGTCAAATACATTCAACAACTCTTATCTCACCAAGTCTTATCATATCTAATGTAGTCGTGTATGGAGTGTGCAGGGAAAATATTGACGGAAAACCAGATTAGTGCAGAAACAGGAGCCGGTCTCGCCGGCCATGTCAGGATGTAAACATGTTTTTCTGCAGAAACTCATCTGATTCATGGAAGATTCTGTTTTCATTAAAACTGAGTGACTTTCTGCGCAAATTTGGGTCGGCGTTCCCCCGTCTCCCCCGTCTCCTGGAAAACATCGGCTTTGTGAGTGTGAACGGTGTGTTTGTGTGCCACCTGCATGGCTTGGCATGACGAGCGGTTTACATGTCCAAGACGTTTTGGTTTGTTTTGCAGAGGGAACAGTTTGATGCGATTGTGACAGCAGACATTTGCATGTGTGCAGGAAGGTTTTCTGAGGTGGTTTTGAAAGCAAAAAAAACAAAAACAAACAAAACAAACAAACCAAAAAAAAGTGTTAAAACCGAGAGACACACTTTTTCAAATTGGACACAGTGAAGCTTGCTTTGGCAATTTATTGATTTATTCAATATCAAAAATCAGTAATGAAATCAAAATCATAAAATAGAAACTTTTTTAATTTTTGCGCAAAAAATTGGGAGATTGCTTTAATTTTCCTTTCATCTTTTAAATATTAGAAATTTGCCAGAACTAGTATTACACAGACTTTAACGCACTAAAAGTTTCAATGCAGTTAATTCTTGTATTTTATGTTTTACATATAAACATCCCGGTTAGTTAAAAGTATTTTCCAGCATCTCTTGTTATCATTTCATGAAGCAGAAATGAACCCCATGGCTGGTGCCTCAGGTTTATGGGCGTACGAGGAACATGCGAACACAAAGGTTCCAGCCTGGAACTGCTGCATATAAAAAACAAACAAACATCCTAATAAACAATTCTTATTTAATGTGTTAAGTATTTCTTTTTCTCAAAAGCATAGAAGACACAGAAATACCTTCTTGCAGGGTGTCTATGGCATGTTCTCCCATCGTTCCTATTTTGAAGATCAGCTAAAAAAAGGCTTTTCTATTATGTCTTTGCATATCTTATGGAATTAGGAAGCAAATTTCCTGGATGCTCTTAAAAAGAAACTATGTTAAATTGAAAAACATGGTAATTTTCTTTAATATGTATTAAATTACACCAGTATATATAGATACATATTTTGCTCTTTTTTGACCAGATTACATTTCCCTGTTGGATACATTTTTAGTTAGACAAAAACAAAAGTATCTTTTAATGTGAGATTAAGCTGCTGTGATAAAACATACATTAGTTTTGAGGCTCCTTCAGCCAGTAAATGTGGAGTGTTGTATGACTCCCAACAAAATCTCATAAAAAGCAGCAAACAAACCCTCTTTGTAATTGGAAAATCTCTTCTTTTTTTATTTATATATTTATAAAACTAGCAAGGCCACGTCTGATGTGGAATTTCCCATTCCGAACAGAATTTTTCATACTTTACGTTCGGCCGGCCAAGTGGGAGGAAAGAGTTTAAATTGTGACCTTGGAGCCGCGCCGGGCCGATCCCCGCAGACTCTTTCCAGCCTTGATTTTCAGCCTCCATGACGGCGAATCACTTAGCAAAAAATCAAAGCACACACTTTGCACAGGGCGGCCTTGAACCTGCGAGGAGTGAAATATATTTGACAGCTCCTGCTCTTTATTTTCAGGTATTAGTGGGTCTGGGGCGCCGCGCGGGAAGTCTCCTGATTCACTTTGCAGTATATCACCTGCGGTGCTTTGCATACCGCTGTTAACGTTACAATGATGTAGAACTTTGATGTTCTGACTTATAGCTGATGCTGCCCGCTCCAGAGATCATTACTTCCTCTGCGCCTTCCATCTTCTGCACTTTGCAGTAAAAATGAGTTATGTAAAAAAAAAAAAAAAAGAACCACCTGTTTGAAAAATAAGGAAGAAAAACTCTGCCATACGTCGCCCGTACTCCACTTTTTAGGTTTTTCACAATCTCAAATCAGTGTTGGGAAAATTCCCCCCACATGGAAGGTGGAAGTTGCACTCTGTGCTGCAATGATCACATTATCATTCCCAACAGCTTCATGAATAAGACAAAGTGTGCGTTCTGCTTTGCCAAACTCTCCAGAGAGCGATGTATAAACGCTTCTTGAGCAGAATCTTTTCAGCTCCGCACCAGGAGAGGAGAAGAAACCGTTCTTTTTAGCTGAAAGCTGATTTAGTGGCACAGATGGAAAATAAAAAAAAAACAACAAAAAAAAAAAACTGGCTGCTTCGACAAAAGGGTCTCACAGTTTCTGTTTCTGAAAACGGAACATATTTTCAAACCGAAGAGGATCAGGGCCACAAAAACACAAGGATTCTTCATTTCAGACTCTCACTTTTCATTTCTTAATTGCTTTTTAAAAAAAAGTTGAAATATGTCATTGATTAATCAAAATTAACACATTAAAGTTACAGCTCTCATACTATAGCATCAGGTGTCCCTCAGGGAGCGATACATGCTACCTTTAACTTTCTAACATATTGATGACTTGAATTCTCACTTCGTTCATCCCTGGAGGATACATAGACAGCTTTAACATGCAACATATAAAATATGATATTGTAGAAAATATGTTTGAATGTTTGACTGTAAAAATCAATGTTAAAAAAGGGGAAAAAAAACTTGTACAACGTATTTATAAGGATCTCCAGGAACATGTGTTGAGATCTCCAGGAACATAAATTTCTTCACAGCAAAATTCATTGCATTAAGGTTCTAATGATGTGTGGTGATATTAATATTGACATAAAATAAAAACAGATATATTTAATACAATCTATATCCATTTTTTTTTTTTTTTTTTTTGTAATTATTAGAACCAAGTAGAACATCTGGTACTGCTACTTTAATGTATGACATATTTATAAATGCCTTTTACAATGACACACTCTCTGATCTTCTAATAAATCATATCACTGACCATATTTGCCTGTTTCTGTCGTTTTTCCAAAACAGAAAATAATAAGTGGGACTCATGTGACAAAAAGCATCTGAACTGCTGCCTTCAAAGCAAACTACTGAGTAACTGCAGTGGACAAAAGCAAAGAATAGTTATTAGAGATTACAATCCATTTTTTATTGGGATTCAAAATGGACTGAAAGGCGTTCCTATAAATACCAGAAATGATTCTCTGAACATTCTGTAATTCCAGTTTACCGGCACTCGTGTCTGCTATAAACACCGCCGTTAC
Source organism: Poeciliopsis turneri (assembly GCA_922788865.1). Taxonomy (NCBI): domain Eukaryota; kingdom Metazoa; phylum Chordata; class Actinopteri; order Cyprinodontiformes; family Poeciliidae; genus Poeciliopsis; species Poeciliopsis turneri. Next base: position 1,665,983 of record CAKLNU010000350.1, on the reverse strand, counting down.
GACTTCCTCAATAAAACATCTCCACGTCGGTTCAAAGTACAGTAAATGTCAAACTTTCCACCATTTCCAACATCAAGTATTAATAACTTCCCCCAGACTTTCTCCCGGAAACGCATCTGAAAGTTTCCATGCATGGCTGCCTTTTCTGTTTGCCTTCACTGGGAGATGGTGAGCGTGACAGCAGCAGTAAACACCAGGAGAGAGGATGGATGGATGGATGGATGGATGGATGGATGGATGGATGGATGGATGGATGGATGGATGGATGGATGGATGGATGGATGGATGGATGGATGGATGGATGGATGGATGGATGGATGGATGGATGGATGTTACCAGCGAGATTCAGGCCCCTGCTGGGAACAGCTGGACGTTTAGCCACCAGGACGCGGCGTCCCGCTATTTAAATTCCACGCTGCCGTCCTACAAGAATGGAGAAAAAGAGACGAGAGAAGGAGCAACTGGCAGCGCGAGGTCTCCTCTCAGCGGGTTTAGGACCAGAACGCAGAGATTCCTCCGTGAAGCACTTTCCCTGCGTGTTCTTTGCTGCTGCGGGGGGGGGAGGGGGGGGATCTGGGCAGGCATCCAAGTGGAACTCCAAATCTAGTCAAAACACCACAGCCTCTCAGCGTGAAACTGCTGGCAGAAATTCCCTTTCAAGCATCTGCGGCGGTTCGGCACGCCGGGTGTTTGTCTTTCATATCGCTCCGTGTTTGGCAGCCGGCGCATGAGTAAGGCTCCCACTAATTCAGCTGGACTACCTGCGTCGTTTCTAATGCTCCGAGAGAAACAGGTGGGATTGTAAGAGGAGGCAGGTTATCAACTGTATAATCAGAGCAGCACATCTATTCCAGCTCCTTCGCTTTTAACACTGGAGCTGTAACTTCCTGGCGTCTTTTCCCTCTTGTTTCTTTGAGGCGGACAGCAGTTAAGCACAAGACCTTTATTTATTAGGATTTTGAGAGTCTAATTCTGAAGTGGAATGAAATGAGTCCATGCTTATCTTTTTTTTTTTTTTTTTCTTTTTTTTACGTTTTTGAATTCAGCCACCTTTTATTTCGATCCACTAAATAAAACCAACACAATCAGAGAACAGAGAGCAGAAGTGAAGCCGCTGCTCATGTGTGGCGCCAACTGAAACGTGAAAGTTTGAGCAAACTTGTCATATGTCACCAAAAAGGACAAGAAAAAGCAGGAATGCACTGATGTGAAAATTTGGCCTGATATCTTCAATATGCCTGATGTTGATATTGCTGTTGTCATGGCAACTCAAAGTGCTTTCATCGTGAAGACGTAAAAAAAATATGATAAACACATCATCTAGTGAACAGTTGGGAAAACCGTTAAAATGATCAATACACATCAAATATGTTTATCAATGATCCATTTATTACGGGTCAAAAGCAACTTTAGACAAGTCACAGTTCATATTTATCAATATCTTGCGTATTACATACATATATATGTTTCACTGTTCTTTCACTACCTTCAATAACCTCGACCACACCTCTGGCTTCACCGCCTCTTCTCTAGCTCCAGCTAAACTTCCCACAATGCTTTGCTGCATCACTATCACAACACATGACCAATCTCTCCCCCCGTAGAAATGAACGAACATTCAACTGTATAAATTATAGACCGTGGGTCATTTTTCTTCTACTCATCAACATCGGCCACTAAGTTTGTGGCTGTGATGTCGCAAAATTTGTAAGCGTGCAAATAAGTCCGAATGTCACCGGACAGCCCGGTTTGGAGAGAATGAAGGAAAGATGAGCTGAGTCAGCTTTAATGCAAAAAGCTACTGAATAGTTTGTCACGTCATTTTGTGAATCTCTTTCCATTAAATCCTCAGTCAAACCGTTTCCATCCATCAGTCCACAAACCTGCAGCTGATTAAATGGGATCCGCTGAGATCTTACAGTGTGAACAATTAAGCGACGGTTTTCATGCTGTCATTTCCACACTTTCTGTTTACCCCAGCAGCAGACAGTCCCTCTGCAGCGAAAAAAACAGACACCTCATGAAAATGTCACATGCAATTAAAACAGGATGGGAAAGCTCATCCTCTAAATAATTCAGACAATGGAGCGTGATCTGGAGACCGGCTCCAAACACTGCAGAGCTGCACTTCCCTTCTCACAGATTGAAGTTTTTTTTGTTTAAAAGAAATACTTCATTCCTCTGAGGAACTATTTAAATAATGTCACATTTATTGTATCATACTTTTTCAAATCCTGAAATCTTTACTACTTCAGGGGTTTGCAATCGGGTCCTTCAGGGCCACAGCTTAATTGCGTAATTGCGTAGCTGTATGTCTATGAAAAGCAGAAGTGGGGCTTCCTATACAACCAACAAGAATGCAGCAAGTGGTTTTTGGATGGTAAATCTGCAACAAAACTCGTCTTTTCCAGGAGTCATTATTCAGTGCATACAGCGGTGAAACCAGCAGACCAAACATGCTGGAGCTCAGTTTGTGTTGCTAGGCGACAGGCTGGGAGGCGCTGGTGTTGCTGGGTAATGGGCAGTGCCTGCTGATTCATCTCATTGCATTCCGGAGGTTTTTGAAATGGCTCGTTTTCTAGACATAAACTCAATGCCAAAAAATGACTAAACATTTTTTTTTGAAAGCAGTAGAAACTGAAATGTAAGTAAAGAAATATGTAAATGTAAGTACAAGATTATGTCTCCATTAATCATGACAGAATGTATGAAAGTTCGTGGGTTATGGATACATATGTGCATATTCACGGAGAACAGATATTACATGCACTTTAAAGGTAATTTACTGATTTCCTTTCCTGTGTTTTGTGACAAAAATAATGTACTGAAGACCAAAGAGAGCCATCCGTTTCAGGCCTAGTCAAAGGCCGGTGCTGTGCACGTTGAGGGTAATTCCTGCCCCTTTTCATTTTTCTCTCTCCCCCGCAGCTGCGCACCATGTCCGGACGGGGACCTGTGAGGTGGTGGCGCTGCACCGCTGCTGCAACAAGAACAAAATCGAGGAGCGGTCGCAAACAGTGAAGTGCTCCTGCTTTCCGGGCCAAGTGGCCGGTACCACCAGAGCCGCCCCGTCCTGCGTCGATGGTACGGTCCACTCATTCAATTATTCATCAGGAATCGTCTATTCTATAGATATAGATAGAATTCTTCTGTTGATTTTTCTTTTTTTTTTTTTTTTGCTGATGCTTCTTTGAGGAATCGACTTGCTGATCTCATCACAGCTTCCTCAACACTCAGTTTGAAAAGTTGGAGAGGTTCTGAAAGGCTGCTGGAGCGGAACGTGTTCTCGTGTCACCTTTTTCTAATTTATACATTAAAACTGTTACTGTTACCATTAGAGGAACCACACCGAGAGCCAACTCAGACGAGACGGATCGGATCATTTACACCTGTTAATGTATGAAGATAGAAAGTGATGCAAATGAGCTTACAGGTCACACCTCAGCATGTCTATCTGCAGCTTGAAAAAGGGGAGAAATACGAAGCTTAAAATAACCAAGGTTATGAAATCCATAAGCGGATGTGAGAGAAGAGTTCAAATTCTTGATTCGCTCATGAGCTTCACTTGTTTCTCATTTTTTCCTTCTTAATATTCCTACATTATTATTGCATAATGTTACATATTAATAAGGTATCTGCAGATTTCAGGAAGTCAAATGTAAGACTTTTTAATGCCACCTTGAATTAAATTTAAAAAAAAAAAATGTAAGACTTTTATATATATAAATATATAGACTGGAGGATTCTGTTGTATTATATTAAGTCTGGTTCGTTTGGGGAGGTGTGAATGCGCAATCAAACTTGGATGTGAACCAAAAATACGATCTGCAAAACTAAGTCTCGGTTCCTTTGACGTGAACTCTGATGTAGTTCAAATACATATGTGAATGCTCAGCAGAAGCAATCTGTAGCGCAGGGCATTCTGGGTAAATGCAACAAAAAACAAACATGCAAGTCTTGTGTTTGTGAAAGAGATTGTCCATGGTCCGTCGCCAAAGACGAAAAGACAAATCCTACAACGGCTGAACTCTGTCCCCACTCTGCTGTTGCTGTTTCATGAAGAAGGAAACTGCTCATGGTCTTCTTCAGGGGTTTTTGTTTAGTTTTCTCAAGTGACTCTTGGGGCAGCGCCCCCCACAGGTGAGGATGTAAACAGGTTTTTCGAGGGTTTGGTTAATTTGACACAATGCAGTGATAGAAAAAGTCAAACTGAGTTTACTGAACTATCAGGAGTGAAAACACCCGTAAAGGCATTTTTCTGTAATCACAATTTCCTCTTGTTTTTAGTGTTTTTTACTTTTTTCTTGGCTTGATCAATTAAAATGAGTAAGACGACACAAAGTAATGCTCCAGTTGAATCCAGAAGCTATAGAAAGGAAGTCCTGAAGGCTTTATTAGGCCTGAGTGAGTCAGTGACCCAGAGGATCTCTTAGCATGCTAATATGCCAGATTCCCAGTCTGTGCCAAGGTGGCAGCTTCACTTTGGTCTGAAAAGCGTTGCTTTCTGGCGAAGCTCCGGATCGCCGGGGTTTGACCTATTCCCTGACATTTTAGTATTGACATTTTCTGCAAATTAGAGCTGTGAGCCACCAGTCTCAGTTTAAAGCCCCTCCGTTGATCTCAGGGAGAGGAAAAATGATAAGCACTTAACCTTTTAATTATTCTTTCCTCTACGACCAGGGATTACCTTCAGCTCCTCTTTGTGTGAGACAAGCTCCTCTTCATATGAAGATAAATGGACCTCCAGACTTCTAAGACAACTCGTGTCGGGGAGTTTTAGGGACGGAGCAAATGAAAAGGCCGTCAAGGGGAGAGGAAAAAAACAACAACAACAAAAAAAGTGGAGACGTGAGAAAAAAACCTCATACACGCCATAATTTAGACTTGTAGAGTGTACTTTGTTTTTCCAAGTGATGGTCATGTTAAGTTTTGTTCCTCTTCAGTCTGTAGAGGAATACAGGCTTTTTAAAATCTGTCCTCATGGCATTGAAAATAAGTGTTTTCTGTGATTTATACGTCTTCCTACTCTAACTTCCACCTGAAAACAGCGTCGCTCCAAAGTACATGCGCAAGTGTGTAAGCAGCAAGCCAGCAGGCTAAAAATTGCTCTAAAATGTTCTACGGGCTTCAATATGTGAGGGTTATATGAGTAAAGCTTGTGGTAAGACTGTTCAGAAGCCCACATGTTGATCATTAGTCAGAGCTTTCAGGTTTGGTTTCCAGTTTGTGCTTTTAGGCTCTCTGCTGTTTTTGGCCTCTGAATTGGCTGCAGTCGTTTTCTTCTTCTTCTTCTTCTTGGCAGATCTGCACGTTTTCAACACAGATCCCCTCTGGCACGCGCGCTGAAATATTTTTTGATTTAAACTTGACGTATTTCTAAGACCTTACATAAGCAGTTAGTAGTTCTTTTTGTTGTTTTTGTCAAAGCTCACGAGTTTAAAGCTAACATGAAATAAAAACATGAGCTGAGGGACAACTGAAAGGTTCGAATCGGGTTTTGTGTCCAGTCTGAGCCGTATTCGTCTTTTAAAGCCCTGTTAACTCTCAGTGTAATGTACTCCCTCCACTTTGTTTCATCATCAATACTCCCATTTCATTTTGCTGTAAAAACCTGTGTGGCTTTTTTTTTTAATAGCAACTCCGTCTGCCTGGAGTTGACCCGGCGCTCGTTTTTTTACACGTTTGCGTTCCGCAAATTGATCTCCTCCCGTCATAAAGTCTTCATTCTTTGCCGTTTACCATTGCGGGGGACGCATTGTGTTTGGATCATATAAATAGAAAAACCGTCTTCATTATGAAAAGCATAAACGCTGCTGGAGGGGCCTGTCAAACACGGATAATGACCCCTGTAACATGCCAGATTGTAGCGTTCACTGCAGTACATCTGCTCTGTGCTGTTTGTTCCTACTGCAGATGCATCAGCGATCACTTCCCTACCCTGACACATCATATTGAGGCTGAGGCTTGTTTGCATATTCAAAATAGATGTGTTACCAGAGAAAAATCTAATCTTACATCACTTACCTAAGGAGGCTGTCAGACCGGGACGCGGCTTGATGGCAGCTTCTTTGATGATCTGAAGAGATTCCACCTTTAAGGCGCCTCGTGTCGCGCGGAAATGCGTTTGAAACGTGCGAAATGACAAGACGGCAACTCGAAACGCCCACCACCTCCAGATGATCCAGCTCGTGAAATAAAGAGCATTATCATGGTTTCAGACGGCGTGTTCCTCACAACGGTTAAAAGTATTAAAAACCAAAACTGAACTCGTCAGTAGTTCCATTACCAGTGTTGCATTCAACAGCTTGACTTTGACTTTCCTGTTGTGTCGTTTGAGGCAGTGAGAAACGTTCTCCTCTTTTTCAAATTCAGATCAAACTCTGATTACAGAGATTGTAATTAGTAATGACTTTGTCTTGCTGTATGTGATGGTCTAAGTGTTGGATTTGATTACTATTGTAACAAAGTAAAAGGTTTGAAGCTCAACTTCTTTGAGTTGCTGGTGATTTGCAGGCAATCAAGCGACTAAGGATATTTGTTTTTCTTTTCCTGAGATTTTTTTATGACACAATGTTTCTTGTGGTCTCCTGCACATGGGGATCTTTACAACACTTATTTCTCCACATCCCTTCCTGTGCTCGTCTTAATTGTTCCTTCCTTATTTTTTCCCTTTTCGTTTTTTTCCCTCTTTGTTGAGACGTAACATCAGGGACAGTTTATGTCTCCATTTAAATGTCTTTTACACAATTTGCTTTTGTATATTTTAAGACATTTGATGAAAAATGCATCAAAATGTGTTGTATGCGTACATGATGTAATTCACAGGATTTATTACCCAAATTAACCACCTGCTTTTTCAGCGGACTGGTGGAACGGAAATGAAACGTACGACCAGATTTCCTTCACATTGGTTTGAGTTATTAAAATGACAGGATGGGTTGTTTTTTTTTTTCGTGCTTTCTGCGTCGTGTCCAGCCTCGATAGTGGAGCAGAAGTGGTGGTGCCAGATGCATCCGTGCCTTGACGGGGAGGAATGCAAAGTTCTTCCTGATCTGAAGGGCTGGAGCTGCGCTACAGGGAACAAGATTAAAACCACCAAGGTGAGCAGAGAGAGAGAGAGGGAAAAAAAAAAAATCTGTTTTTATCTCTTTATTGATGCCAGAATCCGAACTGTTGAATCCAGCGTGCAGCCACTCGTCAAGGTCAGCAGGCTGTGACTTCTGTTCCTGTCGCCTCTGCCTTTAACTAAAGACCAGTGTTTGCAGCCGGTGCTCGGACCCCTGGGGTCCAATAATCAATGCGCTGCCATGTCTCCTTAGCACTTTCAAGCCACTCTCAGCACCCAAACTGGCCAATTACTCACTCCAGTTACTTGCTTTTAACATTGTAACACGATGCCTGTATCCTTCACTGTGTTATGACTACCCATAGACTTCAGTTCTGCCTCCCTCCATGTAGTTAATTATTTAAACCGCCTGCACCACACCTGCCTGGAGCCGGGAGCCTGGAGCCTTGGGCTATTGATTCTGGGATCGGTCCGAACCTCAGAATATATATAAATATATATATATATAAATATATATATATATATATATATATATATATATATGTGGAATTGTTTTCTTTTAGTCATGAGGGTTCAGAGAACATCCACAGATGCCCTGAAACACATTTCTATTATTATCAAATCTCACATGGCTATTTTTAACACTAACCATGTCTTTTGTGTTTCTTTTATTATTATTTTATATGGATGTCTGGAAAGATTTCTGCGGACAGAGACCAGCTTTGGTAACGTCAGACGCTCCACTAACAAAGCCCAGGTGAATTTCTTCCATCTCTTCTCATCGTTCTGGTTTTTATTATAATATTTGATATACCTTTTATATGCTTAAGAAGTTCCTGGTTCAGATTCCCTGTAGACCCGCCATCCATGTTAAAAAAAAAACAGAGAAATTCCCACCATGCGACTTGTGATCCGCTGTTGTCAGACTGTATGATTTAGGCACAATTCCCAACAGCGGAGCTCCACGAGCGATCAGGGAGCAGAGGAGGTACACGATCCAAACACACCACAGCGACCCGTTCAAAGCTCCATCATCACCTCCAACATCTAAGTCACACACCTTTGAACTCGGTTAGAGAGACGGCGCTCCTCTCGCTCAAATTTCCAAATGGCAGGGGGGGGTCACACTTTGTTCGTCGCCTCTGCGGCGCTTCTGGAAAGTAATAATAAAAACGAGAAAGAGGGGGGAAAAAAATAAAAAATAAAAAAATCAAGACAACATAGAGCCGGGTCCCCCCAGCTACACTCGTCCTCATGAGTCTGTATCAATCACACACCGTTGGAAAAACTCAACGATTTCAACGTGTTTGGCAAAGCAGAGACCGGCTATTAGAAAGCCTGGGGGCGCAGCGCGGGTTTCAGACGTGATGGGAATTTCTCTGCGTTTGAAGCCTCAAATGGAAGCAAGAGGTGACAGATTGAAGAGTTTCTTTTCCACGGATAAATACAGAAATCCACAAAGGTGACAAATTTAACCTGCGCTGTCGGTATTGCTTAGTACTTGAGGGATGAAAAGGAGGAAAGAAAGCGCACACACAGGCAAATGCAGCATTAAAAATCCTCAAGTCGAGTTTGTTTGTGGAGCACATTTCAGCAACAGGGCAGTTCAAAGAGCTTTAGGTCGTGAAAACACAAAAATGCAAAGTTACAGAAGACACCACACAGTCAAGAGTTGAAACATTACATTTCCTTAGAAGCCTTATGTTTATTTCTGTCAGTTATATGTCCTATAAAAAGGATTAACTACTAGTTTGTTCTGAGATATCATGAGGAGAATAACTGAAGTGTTTGGTTTGATGTTTGGCAAAATCTACAATGTATCCGACAAAGAAACCGTGGGATTCAACTGCATCTACAATCTGTTGTTAGTAACCAAGAAGACACACGTTTACTGCTTCTGTGTGAAATTAACGTCAAAGCCATATTGAATTGCTGACGTAATAAATACTGTTTTCTGTTGGTCCACCAACTATTGAACATCTCTATAATTTGGAGTCTAGTTGGAATGTTCAGCAACGTAAGTTTTGCACAACCACAATTCACTAATTTATTCCCAGAAGGACAAAATAAATGAGCTATTGATCACATTATATATGATTTGTGTTCACACTTAAAAATTGTGAGTACGCTTTTTAATTTTTTGGACTTTTTTTTTTTTTTAATCTTAGCAAATTGATTTCAAATATTACTAAGAGTTTGTCCGAATCCTAAAACATCAGCAGAAGCCCAGCGTTGGCTCTGCGTTCTCTCTCTCTCTCCGGTGTGCTTGTGCTAATTTCATGGGTGAATTCTTGCCATATGATGAAAAGACCAGTCATAGTAGCTCTAACACAAAGCATATTGCTGAGACGGACGCGGCGGCGTGCCAATTACACAACTGAATTACAGAAACACAAGCCCCGCACCTGCTGTGTTAAATCTCTCAGCCGCGCTCACTTCAGGGCCCGAATGGAAACGAATGCTTTGCCGGTTAAATTAGCACTTGTCATCCACCAATTAAACAAACCTAACACCTCGGGAGGACTTGGTTTTTCCCTTCCTGTATTTTTAGCTTTGTTTCAGAGACTTACTCAGAACGCCATTAACGATTTTTTTTTCATCCCCCCTCCTCCTGGAAGTGAGACGGGCTATGGATTGATCTCCGGAGACGTTCTCGCTTCTGACAAGAAGCAGCTTAGCTCTTTGTCTTTCCAACCCGAAATTATTCTCAAATTAGTACCACATTAATCACCATGGCAGCTCAGAATGTAAATGACTCGGTGAAGGGGAGAATTTATTGCAGCCGTACCTGTTTTGTGGAAACTGCATCACCCTGGTTTTCCTCGAAGGCAAAGGCCTGATGGCTCTTTGCCTGTTTTTCTCCCTCCACCCTCTAATTGGAGGTGATTTAAATGACATTATACACTCAGCCTTGGTCAAACAACCCATTTGAGAACGAATCTAACCGGGTTGTCACAGTTGTCTGTTCCCTATCAAAAGTTCACCATCAAATAAAAATGGCCCTGCGAGTCCGGCGACGGCTTCCCGTCAAAACCACACGTCCTCTGACAGCCGCCTGGAACAGACGGCGGACGTTGTTATGAAGGTTGTTACGTGGTGCTCTTCGCCGAGTCTTTTCCAGAACGTACTTTTATAGGAGCAGAGGAGCTGCCAGTCAGCCACCGAGCTTCATGACAGGCAATTTAATCTCAAGGAGAACGGAGGTCTTCCCGAGTATCTGACAGCGCCGAACCGCGAGCGAAGGGTCAGAGATGTTAATGCAAACCCGGCGCTCCGCTTTTATGCTAAACTGAATGAGAGGATCTAATAGGTGCGTGCACATTACTGGGCAGGAACGCTCATTTTCTTTTCAAGTCACTTTTTGAAATAGGGCTTGTATTTTATTGTTACGCAAGATGTCTCTAGAGATTTTGCGTTGCTGTAATAAGTCGACCAGCGATTCTCGTCTTCCTCAGACTTCTAGTTGTTCGCAGTACAACTATGAAATATAAGTGGATTTTATGTGATGGACCAACAATCAAGTGGTGTACACATGTATAATAGAAACTGAATGTTTTTCAATGTTTTTTTCCAAATAAGCTTCTGAAAAGTGTGGCAGGTATTTGTTTTCAGCCTCTCTGAGTCCAACGCTTTGTGGAATGATTTTTTCGCCACAGTTAAAACTGCAGATCCGACTAAACCCAGTTCTGTTGAAAAGAAATGCAATTAAAAATCACATGTGAACGGATTCAACACGCTGGAACGACAAACTCAGCCTTTGATTGTTCCTCCAACACCTGAATGAAAGACGCCCACATCTGACGAGTGCTGTGGCAGAATTAGAAATATGTTTCATACAACTGTACATCTGTTAATGTCGTGATTTTAAATGACTTATTCACATGCGATTTCACTTTCAGTTCCATCTTATCTGCAGAACTGTGTCTTTTTGACGTTGCACACATTTGTAACGGAAACGCAGCTCATGATGACTCGACGTCGGTATCGTTTCCATGGTTCTGAGTTGATCTCTTGTTTTCTCCGGCTGCAGGTGAACGCCCCATCATTGTCTGGCGGATCATAAAAGGGAGTCAAAGACTGATACGAAGGACTTTGCTGTAAATAGAGACATCCTTTATTCTGGACTAGAGATAATCTTTTAAGACTTCTGAATGAATCCTCATGAACTCCATGGACGTCACCGTGAGGCGTGCCGATCATCCCCCGCTCTGCAGACCAGTTCTCTGACATCGTGCCGCCTGTAGTGGAAAACTGCAGCGGACTTCGCCGACGCGTCCATCGTCTTGAGTAGCGCCACCTTCACAAGCCAGCGGTCTCACGCAGCCGCCGTTATCGTTGGGTTGACCGATGGATCGGCGTGTCGCTCCAACGAACACGTTCATCACCCGACGGCGGCTTTCTTCTCTGACAAATTGCAGTTAGGAGATTTGGGGGAGCAAACAGTTAGTATGATTTTCAAAGAAACAAAACGATTATCCATCCATGACATGCAATACTCAACCAGATACTCTGTGGACTCAAAGACTCGAGGAACAGATCAAACATAGAATTAAAGGGAATTCAATTCATTTACAATCTATTTCTCCTTTAAGTTTCCATGCCTTCCCCTCTCAAACTGCATTGCTGCATTAAAATTCAGTTTCTTTGGTGAGATGAATGTAAATGACAAACATTTGGATGATGAGAGTGTTTCCCAAACTCTTTCTAACTAGTGACTCAAGTATGATTTGCTAATGACTTTCAAGTGACTATCGCTGACACTTCTTTAGTCTGTGTAAGTGATGACATTAGTAATAAACAATGGTCGTGTAGCTAAAAGCTTTTGTCTTTTCACTGTCTGCGTAACAAACTCGTCTTCCGAAAAGCAGCGGGACGGCGGAGACGGGCTGCGGTCAGATGGAGGTTGACGTTGGAGGCGGTCGCCGCTCTCTTTTAGAAGAGCACGTTCGTTTTTATTGCACAAAACTGCATTTGAGGAAGCTCTGCTCTCCGCACCAAAGCAATACCAGACGTGGCCGGCGGGATCCGGAGGAGCGGCCGCCGGTCAGAGCGAGAAATGCGAGCGGATTCCACCTCGTCGAAGAACAGAGAGCCGCACACATCGCCGCGACAACCAGGCCGCCGACGACGCTCAAGCCCATGATCATTCAACAGGCTCAATGTGGTGAGTGAAGCTTCATTTGTTTTGCCTCAGAGTTAAGATCAGCATAACGGAGAGTTTATTTCATTGACTCGTTTCAGGTTTTTATTTTTGCACAGATCACAGGAAGACCAGTTTGTTGTTTTTCTCTTTCCACCCAAAACTGGACAACAAAAGTATTTGGTTTGACACTTTGGTCTCATAACAACAATCTTATTGTTTATAGCAATTACTGAAATAAAAATAAGAATGTATCATGGCAGTCACTCCATACACAGCTTCTCTGAATTTCCTCTTTGGGTAATTTGGATATTGATGGATATTGATGTACATAATCTTGTCAAAGATTCTCAGTCGTATTTAGCGTTTTAAAACGTGAGCAGCTGTTTGTTGGGCCGCTGAAGGTCTCGGTCTTTCCTGTAGGATCAGAGCGAACGCTGCAGAACTTCCAGCCGCCGCAGTTTTGATTTTTCCCGCAGAAACGCTCGAGCACTTCATCTGGAGAGAGCGTTTCGTTTGCCGTTTGATGGCTTGATGATTGCATCAGAGGGTTTGCTATTGCTGGAAGCGAGGCGCATCTGTGGGGGGAAAAAAAAAAAAAAAAAAAGAAAGAAATGGCAACAGGATATTTAAGCACACGGGAAATGTCACAGAGTCGTCTGTGTGCTGCTGGCAGAGGGGAATAAAAAAAAAAAGAAAGAGAAAAAGAAAATGATGCGATCAGATGAAACGTTCCCCGCCTGGCAGGCCGCATCACCCTGCTTTACTCCCACCTGTAAAGTTCTGTAAGAATATGCTCAATGCGGTTAACATCCACATTTCCATACCATTTTATTCCTCTCGGCTGAGTCCAAAAATTGTCTTTTGTTGTGTAAAATGATTAAATGAAACAAGTGAAGATGCTGATAGTGTCAGTGGTTTATAGCGGGTCTGCATAATGAAATTTCTCTTCCCAGAGAATCGATGAGCTTCATTCCCCTGGTGGACTGTGTAATTACAAAAGTCTCTTTGGATTATGAAACTCTGCAGCACGTTGTAAGGCGAGGATACGCCTTTGATGTGCTCTCGTAAGGACGGCGTTAATAAGACTAAAGGAAGACGAGGAAGGAAAGAATCACCTGCCTTTTACTTCATTTGATTCTCTGGAAAGTAAGCGGAGCTTTAAAGCGGGATTCCTCCCGCTCGGCCGAATCGACTCCCTGGAAATGTGGAAGCATCCCCGGCGCGCAGGGCCAGCGGTGCGGTGGCTGTTTGACTGGCACAGAAAGCATTTAGCGAGGGGATGGAAGAGACAAGGTTCATGTCAGATGGAGGCAATCGTGGCATCTGACAAAAAACACAACTCACACTCCTACTGAACGCGTCTGGTAGACCTCTCAGTCTGAGATTGAAGTTTCCGCTCTGCCTGGAAAGGACGATAGCTGGAGGCGCACAGCCTCCTTCCATCGTTTTTCTGTCTACTTCATCATAATGTCTCCTGTAAATAATCGTATGATGTAAATGAGATGGCTTAAATGTTCACGAAATGCAATTTTTTTGAGAATGGAGTTGTTTAAAGATGGTCCCGTTGTTTACTGTTCAGGTTCCTCCATCATGAAAACATGCATCCAAAACACAACGTCCTAGTCCAAGATAAATAGTTATTTACTGCTGGTAAAATATGAACTTTAAAACTTTCACCAGAACCGAACGTCAAAAGTTTTCTTTCGACAACTTAATACGCCACGTCACTAATTTGAAATCTTGTCACTTGTCACTCAATCTTGAAACTCTGTTAAGAAGCCAAATCAGATCCACTCTGCAACATTAAGACTTGTTGAAAGTCCTTTAAGAGCGTCTGGCCCAGCGCCTGTAAAACCATGAGCCCAGGTCCAAATAACGGCTAGTGGCTCCCTTTATGACGAAGATATGACTTTAAAAAAAAAAAAAATCTCATTTGGGTGTCCCACTAGAACCCGCTCTGCAGTGCCTCATCCAGACGTGTACGTTGTGTGTAGTTTTGGGAGATCTGTCCATGGGAAGACGTTGTGAGTCACGCATTCGTTTAAGGGACGCTGTGAATCTGCTGGAGTTAAGTGGCGCTAAGGGGGAGCGAGCGAGCAGAGCCTCTCTTTAAGTAATCCAATGTCGTCCGTCCACTAAACAGCAACACATGCACAGCTCCTCCCATGGGATTGATTGTATTGGTTACCCTCAGCACTGTTGGCTGTTAAATAAATAAAGTGTTCCCTCAGCCACAGGAGAATGGATATTTCACTTACATAACACTGAGTAACAATAAAGGATGGCATGACAGGAAAATAAATCACATTCAAATGACGTAGTGGAGGCTTTTAAACGCGTAAAGCTGGTTGAATGAGGAGTAAACATGGTTTGATTATGTGAGAAATGACGCTCTTTCTTACATATGTATATGTTTTTTATGTGGTACCTTGATACCTAAATGTCCAGACTACACAACATGAGGTGTTTAAAGAAATGCCTGTTCTTTCTAAACAGGGTTTGCAACACGACTGCTTGTCAAAATGCAAAGGCTGCGTTCACACTGCAGGGCTTTAATGCTCACTTCCGATTTTTGGTGAAACCCGCTTTTGTTTCGGTGGCCGTTCGTATTCTCAAATATATGCGACCAGTATGTGATCTCCTGGGTGATCAGGACAATTTGAATCTGAATATGTTGTTGTGTTTGCGCTGCAGTGAACGTAGCCTGAATACGGTAAAGGATCAGGAAAAGTTATTGACCGCCATCTTCATCGTTCTCCTGCACTCTGCAGCTACATCCACCTGGAAACAACTGTAAGTATATCTGGAAAGGTTGTTTTTTTTGTCATTTACGATATGCATCCTCGCAGATTCTGCATCATTTCTGAACCCGGGTTGCAGAGCGGATGCATTTCAGAGCTGCAGTTCTGTGATTCTGCGTTCATGCATGTTTTTAAAACTAAGACGTCGACGCTCCATCTCACTGTCCCAAATAAACATGGCACCTTTCTTTTTGTGTGCATGTTGTTCTCTGGTGGTGTTACAGTGCCACCTATTGGCTCGGCATAACTGCTGCATAATTTTCCAGATTGACTTTTTTTTTTTTTTTTCATACATATCGTTTATAAAAATATAAACTTCATCACACACTTCCTCAGGTTCTCTTTGTCACTTTCTTTGCGAGTTAATCCATGCATTAGCAACGTCGTTGTTGCCACAGTGTTCAAAACGTGTTAAAAACGTAGCGATGTATCGTTTGAGAAATGAAAATTTCTTTCTTTGAACAGGCGCCGTATAAATGAACTGTTTGATCAAAAGGTTCTGTGGTTGCAGCTCAGAACCAGAACTCTGACCATCTTCCATCCACTGCTGTCCACCTGTCGCCCTGCAGGCCAACACAAGCAACACTCTGTATCGAAATAACAGGTGGACTGATTTCCTCAGGCCAGTGGTGAAAATGACAACGAATTCACCGCATGATTATCACCACGATCAGCAACCTGGATAATAAATATTTAAACAAGCCGAAGCGGTTAGTGCTGCAGCCTCAGCCAGTTTCCGTCCGTTTTCTGGGTCTCTCAGTGACGGATCGCCATCGCAGCCACGAGTTTTTTGTTCTCTGTCCTCCGGGTGTCATCGCTATATTCAGTTATGGGAAATTTGATGTGCAATGGATCCGTGAGCACGTGCGCCGACCTGAGCAGACGCTATCCGGTCCGTCTGGTGCCAATAAAGCTGAGCGTTCCCTAATTAGTACCAAGATGGATCGCACCTATTTTGTGTTTTTCCCCGGGCTCTCTAACACTCCGCTCCCGGAGCCGGGTTGGATTACACACGGACAATAAAGAAGCAACCTGCAGTGTTGGTTAGACATTTAACATCATTCATATCACTACTCTAGGTCATCGACATGAAGGTTCAATGACAGGGTTTTGATCCACTGATTGTTTTTGTCACTTCCAGACAGCAGTGCAGCACAGCTATCTAAACAGGAAGTTCGAAAATAAACACCCTGGGAAACTCCCACATAAAAAAAACCCCTAAAAAAGACAGTGAATCTAGTTGATGTAGAAAATGTGACTCTAAGATGTCTTCAACTTTACCAGAAGTTTTTCTGTCTCGATGCTTCTCTGAATAGCAACATTCCCATGGTTTATTCCCAAAACGCTTCCAGGCTCGATTTCAAACTCCCACCAGACGTACTGTGACGTCCAACTGGCTCAAGAATGTCGATTCATACACGAAGCCTGTTGCAGAGGATTGTTTGTTATTTGCAGCAGAGCTCAGAGTGTTGTTCACAGCAGTAAAAATACACCCAGCAAAAATCAAGCAGAGCTTATTAAATGTATTTTGGACATATCTAAGGTGGTTTTAGTCATGCATTAATGCTTTTCCTTCTTTTTTGTTTTTTTAACCAGACTCAATTCTGAATATGAGGGTCCAATCAGACAGGCTATTTTCTGCTAGGTCCAGACTTCACTTTGCGGCTAAAGGATGCAGTCACATGTGAAATTGTAAAACATTTTCACCTTTGATCACATGACAAATTTTATGCTATTTTATTGGGGCTTCATGTTGGCGCAAAACAGCCACAAGTGTTAATTAAAAGAAAAAAAAAAAGATACATTTTAAAAGTGTATGCAACTAATATCTGAAAAGTGTGGCGTACTTTTGAGTTCACTCCTTACATATTCATTTCTGAAGACGCCATCTTGGCGTTCCAAAACCACGTCTGAATCCGTCACGCAGACGGATTTTAATTTCTAATTCAGCAAAGTAGATAAAATATTACTGCATCAAAACGATGTCTTATTTTCAATTCTGCTCTGCGTTGTGAACTAGCTGGTTTGAACTCATAACAAGTCTTAATTTAGTTTTAAGCTAATCTCGACTAGTTAAAGCTAATTTGCCCTCATTTCCATAATCCTCAATACAAAGTAAACATTTTCTTTTAGGTCATATCTGGTCGCATTTGTCACTCTCTTACTTTTTGAAAAATATTTATGATGTGCAACAAAGTATTGCTTTTTACAACTAGGAACATCTAATTAGCACCTTAAAGACTCAAGCGATGCCTCATGAACCTTCAGTGAGATTCAAAGAGGAGCTTCAAAAGTAAATGAGGCGGATTAGCAGAGCTAGCTAACAACTGACGGCATCATCCAGCATGTGTTACTGTGGAACATTGTCTCTGCTGGCCTGGGATTGACTGTTAGCATGTAGCATGCCTGACAGTCTTTAGTCAGAGGCCTCCTCAGATTCACTGGAAGACTGACTGCTACTGGAGTTCCTTCCTGCTCATACCGGCTCTTCGATGAAATGAGTTGCGATCGCGTTTCATTTCCCTTTGGGATAAATGAAGTATTTTTGAACTTGAATTGAACTGAAGTAGGAAATGCATTTTCACACAGGAGAACACAATTAGCTGACAGACACACAGCAGGCTTAGCGCCTCCTCCGTTAACGTTGTTTCGCCGGAATTCACATCTTCACCGAGCTCGGCAAGAAGAAAACCTGACAAGGCTCCGCTCTCGGAGACGCGAGCGGCTTTGCATTACGCCCCAGTGAGATTTCGACACAATGAGCACCGAGGCATCTGGCGTTACGTAACGTCCGCAGGAATCGTCTCTCCCCTCCAAGCTGCCTCTCCTCTTTGTCTGCTGCTGACTCAAAGTTCGAAGTCTATTGTAAAGCCGAAAATTGGCTGAATTCTGTCAAAAAAGAGAGAGAGAGAGAAAAAAAGAGACCAGCAAATTAAATCCTCTACATCTACTACAACAAATCAGATAAATGGACGGCGCCATGATTGGAGTGAGCCATCTGTGTTCTGAACGTTACCTGCGTCCAGCAGAGAGAAGCACAAAGAAAGGAGGCCCTTTCACGGCCTTGTGTTGAGCCATTGTGTCGCTTCGCCGCTTCAATTTTATGATCTCGGCGCCTGGGATGAATTTGTGATCATTAAACCGAGCCTGCAGCAACAATGCCGCAAGAAGACTGACAATAGCCAAATAACAGTCGGGAGAGAAAACAGGGGCTTTTTTTTCACCCCCCCCCTTTTTTGCGTGAAAGCAAGTCATTTCAATGACTGTCAGCTTTCTGGCGCCTCATCAGCACTCAACAAATGTGTCTTTTGTCAGTTTTGTCAGTGGCTTTGTTTCCTGAATCTGTCTTCATCTGACTGATCCAAACATGTCATCTAGGTATGCCTTCATATTCATCAAGGCCCGGCTTGACATATATTTCCTCTAATACGACTGGCTGCTTTCATAAAAGAGTCGATTATTCCCGATCCCCCCGGTGGACCCCCCCCCCCCCTTTCTCTCTCCCCCCTTTTTTAAATTTTACTTATTCAATTAAAAAGGATAAAAAAATGAAATGAGATGTTCACAGTGCTCCTTTTCAGTCCATTTTGTTCCCCACACGTTCTTGTTTTATGGGATTTTCAGTCACAAGTTAATTAATCAGGTGAAGGCGGAGGGGGTTACTGTAACCAGGACTAAACGACCCACATTCAGCTCAAACGAGAACACGACTCTGACGCGTCTGGAGGAGAGCAGGCGGCGTCGAGAGCCGGGCCCTCAGTGTTCTGCAGCAGTGCCCCCCCCAAACCCCCCCGTTTCATCTCCAGGCGGCTTTTAACGGGATAAATCCTCCTCTGACAGTGACCTGAGATGAAAGTACGAGACGTAAAGCCGGGAAGAGTTCAGGGAAAGTTCTCCGGCGCCCCACCTACCCACCCACACAACCCCGCCTAAACCTCTCTCTCTAAAACCCGGCTCCCGGAGCCGAGCGGGTCGGCGGCGGAGCGTGCTGGGGCCGCCGCGTCGGCCTGGAAAAGTTCCTTCGCCTGGTTTCTAACTTTGCTCTTGATCCCAGGAGAGCGGCCCTGCGGAGGCGCTGAAGATGCCGGGGATTGACGGCTCTAAGCTCGCCGACTCTTTGTCTCACTTGAACTTGGCCTCTTCTTTTGTTCTTTAAGCTGAGGATTCACAAGTTTCTACAGCTCTATTTGGACGCAGGGCTGGTTTTCTACACAGGGTAAAGGGGGAAGATGCTTCATGAGGAGTAAAGGTTCACTGAGGTGCAAGGAAGGAATTGCTAGTCCTTTTAAAGTCTTTAATGATTTAATGGTTTCTAAAATAACTCTCAAATTAAAGATACAAAATGATGGTATGACACAAAAAACACTATGTTCTGCTGAAGTCATTGATCATTTCAGACTCAGTGGCAGTTCAGTGTAAAAATGTCAGCATTCAATGCATTTCCATCATGAATAGGAATTAGGATTTTGCTGGGAAGAGAGAAATGACTTCAGTTTACTAATCAGACTGATTCCAGGCCTTCCATGGCAAAACGAGTTGGGCAAACCTTTCTGAACAACTGCCTCAGTACCAGGCTGATGGGACCAGGCTGCATTTTTAAATTGGCATGACAAAACTTAGTGATGGACTGCGTTCACACCTGCCCTGTTTAATCCACTTTAATTGAACTCTGGTTCGTTTGCTTTGAAAGTCCAGTTGGTTCTGTTCACAGATGGCTCAGAACAAGAGGAGGAATCCGGAGGAGAGACCCTCATTATGAATCATTTATAGCAGGCTGAATCTTTTAGAAGTACAATTCTTACGGTAGTAGTACTGTGTCAACAAACATTGCACAATTTATAGGAAGTTTGTGCACAGAAAAGAACTGAGGGTTTTGATATTCCAGGCAGATCTGTTCGGTAGAAGAAATCGATGCCTGGGTTGAAGAAACTTTTTGAAATTCTTTCTCTGAGACAGACTTTGAAACCGTGATTGTTATGTCAGTTTGTTCAAGGTGGCCCACAAGGTGAAGGTTTTTTTGGGGGGTTTTTTTCTCCCCCCTCACTTTGTTCAAACTGCAGCTGATGTTTTCAGTAATTCTGTTGGTGAACTTGGTTTGTGAATCCCGTCCAGGCTGCCACATTTTAACCCGTCTTGCCTTCCTGCAGCTGTCTTTCAGTCGGATTTTTTTCCGCGTAACAAACTGCACCTGACTGGATCAGTGTCAGGTCCGTCATTGATGCTGATTGTTTCTGCAACCCAGAGGACTGTTGCTGCTGTGCAACACCTGAGACGGCCACTCAGGACCATGTGTGTGCCCAGATGATTTTTTTTTTTTTTTCTTTTTTTGGTGGGGGTTATTGTAATCCATAGGGAAAATCTTTGGGAGCCACTGTCATATGACAAGTTGCCATCAGCTTTAAGGAAAGTTTTATTTTTTTTTACCTGTAGTTGGGTTAGTTGGCAAGTTGCTCTCGATAACAGGTTAATCATGTGTGATTCGGTTCGGTTCTGGTCCAGTTGGGAGATTCTCAGCAGCTGCGGTCATATTGACACTCGGCAACAGAAAACCTCAAGATTCTGGTTGTGATGCACTAAATAATCCCAGATATTTAGTTTCGTCTCATAAAAGATGTCCCTGGCCCAAACATAATGATAGAGACTCAGATCACGACTTGAATTATTTTTTAAATACAAACAAAAATTCAAATTCACATCACACCAAGCATGAAGTTCTGCTGTACGATCAAACCTGTTACACGCAACAGTTTTAATCTTTGTGTGTGTGTGTGTGTGTGTGTGTGTGTGTGTGTGTGTGTGTGTGGGAGGCTCAGGTTTTGAAAATTGTCTCATCCAAAGCTAAAACTGAAAAAATGTGCCAACCCCGTGAAAACCCACCGACTCAACAGATCGTCTCTCTTCCAACCGTATACGACCGAAATCTTTAAAGGGCGGCTGTGGTCTGTTTCTCTTTCCAGACTTCCACATCTTCTGGTGACCGGGTTGCTCATGAAGACACGAGCCATTTTAATGAATTACACACAATTAATTTGAAGAGCTGCACCGCTGTCAGCATGAATGTGCCATCCGGCGAGACCTTGTTTGCCATTATTTATACTGTGCAACATGACAGGCCCTCATTAATAGTGTTTGAGGAGTTAGATAAAAGGCTTGCTAATGAAAACATCCCCTGCTGCTCCCATCAGCATATGAGGGAGTGACAGCAGATCCTTTTAACCCTTCACCCGGTGCAATCTTGGTGGGCTTGGGAAGCCGTGGGATTTATGGGGCGCTGATCTTCCGGCGGACCGCCTGTTTGTTTCACACACAGACACGGCGGTGAGGGGGTGACATCGGAGCGGACACCAGGCTGCCGGGATGCCACATTAATGACCGCTCATTTCCACCGAGCCGCCGCCTAATGAGAGCAGCAGGCTCTTATTAGGAGAGCCGTGTGTGAAGTACCTGTGGGGTTTGACATAATAACAGGACGCCTCAACAACATCCCAAATGAAGACAGGAAATCAAATTGGGTCCCTGAAAATATTTTCTCGCCTGACCCAATCTCGTAAGATGTGATTCACCGCTACTTGTAAAAATGATGGAGTCTCTCAGAGCCCTGCTGCACCTCACAGCATCTCTCTCACAGCCGCAGTCACATTATGGGCCGAGATACATAAAACACAAAGGCTTAGAATAAACTAGAATGGTTTATGTTTAGGAGAACATGTGTATTAAAGTGATTGCACTGCACCATTGCAAACATGATATGGAAAAGAAGAAGAGACGCTTTGCTACTAAATGTCAACCCGGTCAGGAAAAAGTTTGACTTAGAAAATAAATAGCAAGGGACAGGGAGGTTGGTCTGTTACGCTAGCTTGACTTTTAACAACCTTACCCGGGTTGTTAATGTGCCGTGGAATTTGGTGTTTAGGTTCAGTTAAAAAAAATAAAATAAAATAAAAATGCAACAATAGCAATCTCCATGCCAACTGACACATCACCAGTAGAGCAGGTGCTTCAATCAGCTAAATCAACCACTGCTGTGTTCAGACATCACTTAATGATCGCAAAATAAACAGAACCTGGAAACATGATACTGTAACCGACTGAATGTTTGGATGTTTTTTGGTGTTGAATGCTGTTGTCAGTCAGTTGCTACGGCGACGTGTCTGCGTGTAGCCTAGCCGATGCAGAGAGTGAGAAAAACAAAGAATCGGTGTGGTTGTGGGTTGTTCTTAAATGGGTTTTCCTGTGATTCTTCCTTTGCTGTGGCGCACTGCGCTAAATTAACAACACCTGATCTCCAGGTTTCACTTTGTCAACGGAACTGTTCCACTGCAGCAGCCCAGCTTTGGATGACAAAAACGAGTCATCTTTTTGTTCCACAGCATTGTGCACATGTGCGATATTTCCACATGTAAACAATAGTATGCAACGTGTCCATAAGGAAACGACACTTATGCTTTTCCTTTATTCGAAGGAACAACCTGCAAGGTAAAAGTTTTCAAGTCATCAAGATTCACCATCCAGCTATAGAAGCTAGGAAATACTTTCCTCTTTGTTCATCAGCATATCAGAACCTTTGCTGGCCAAAAGCCTGAAATAATCAGCACAGAGTTGTGAAGAAATATTGCTGGCAAACTGATTCCTGGATGTGAAAACCTCACTGAGCTCCGGCTGCTGCTGGAGCTTCATGAAGTGGCTCCCAGCAGCAGCTTGAGGAACCATCAAACACTCCAGAGGAAAAGAGAAGCTGTTAACCTTCACATTTCCTTCCTGAAGCTGGACTGTACCTCAGCTCTTCTCTGAAACAGTGAATTGAACCAGAGGAGAGTTTGGTGCAAAAGCCAATCAGAGCAGGCCCTGGTCATGTTGGGAAAATCCCCCATCAGAGCAGGAGACTGAAAACCAGGAAGTCCAGGTCTGTGCAGTAACAAGAGGCAGGTCCTCCTCTCCTTCTACAATGTTTGCACTTTCTAACGTTTTTGGTTGACAAGCAGAAAACCAACAAGTATTGAAACCGAAGACTTTCCTCTGCTACTGACCTTGAAATTGCACAAATTGGAATTCCAGAAAAAAAAAATCTGCTCAATTGAAACACAATAATAATAATAATGATAATAAAAACATTTTTTGCTAGTTTTTGCTCTAAAATAAGGTGGGTCTTTTCTTTTTCTTTGCTGCATTGAAATCAGTGCACTTCACAAAACTGCAATGGAAACACGTTTTTCATATCGCACAAGTCATGTGATCAACAACCGGATGTTAACACTGGCAGAAAAGACGAAGAAGACAACAGGAAGTGGTTAGAGGACGATGTTTTTTACTGAATTATTACATGAACAAATGTATTCACGTGTGAATTTAGCTGCATTAGTTGCTAAATGGAAACAGTGATTGCGAAATTGTGTTTTTTTTTTTTTTCTTTTGACATTAGCTACTTGTTGACGAAGATTTACACACATTTGTGCTAGAAGTGCAGCTATAGATGTTGTCCTAGTTACCATGAGAATAGAAGAACCTTCTTGCTTTAGGCTCTTTTGTGTGGAATGGAACTTTCTTGCCTAAAACTATTTGCACATGTTGATGTTCTGAAGCAGAACTTTGCATACTTGCCCAGATTTTAAAGATCCTTCTCCATATTTGCAAATTTGTGATTCAGACAGTGTGGATTATTAGCCGTGCTGCGCACAGGTTATACGTGTGACTTGTGTCATGCAGGTCACACGTTTTGTTAATATCTGTATCTCTAGCAGCCTGACTAGGCTGTTTGTACAAAACAAGTCAGATCATTTCCGTGACGAAATGCAAGCGTTTGAGTTTGAAATGATTTGGCGTAGACCTGTAATCTGTTGTGTGCGGCAGCAATACAAGTCAGAAAAATGTTGTAATTATCAGCTCCAGTTTATTTTCACATCTGAGTCAGGATGCATCAGAGACGGTTCACAACAGAGGGGTCAATATGCAGATTCCCAAGTCCCTACAACCGAATGTTAGTCATTGGTTCATTATCATTTCAAGGAGCCAGTTAGTCATTATCTACTGATTCGGACCGACTCCTACAGACTGCATCATGGGTAAATCAAGCGCTGGCTTTTGAAGTCAAGTCATGCGAGTTCTACCAGAGAACAGAACACAGTGACCGGGGATGAGGCACCGCAGCGTTTGGACCTTCTTCCTGGAAAGACAGAATGTTTGGCTCGCTGGCTCGGAAGCTGCAACTATCCACTCCATGATGCCATCAGAGGGAGCAGGTGTCAAGTCAAAATGAGTCTGTCTTGTCTCGGCGGCGGTCTCCAGCAGAACCAGAGGGCAGGCTGCGTCTTACCCTCTTCATCATCTGGGAGGAGGAAGGAACTGAACCAGCTGTTGGCTGGAGAAGACCATTTTCTCGACTGGAAGTGTCGCCGCGCCGCGGCTGTGTGTTTGATCTGTGCGATCATGCTAGCAATGGAAAGTGTCTGGCCAAAGTCACAGATGGTGTTTGGAGCCTCAGGCACATGGCTGCCACACAGGCTCAAGGAACCTCCCTGCTTCCACCACATCTTTACTGTCAATAAAAAAAAGAAAAAGAAGACATCACAGACACTCAGGCATCTTCAGCTATGAGAAAAAGTAAAGAGGCTGTTTCTTAACATGCCTGGGTACTAACTATTTTAAAAGGACAGTATAACACGATTTCCTGCCACATAGTTCCATTTTATAGCAAAATTAAGAAACTAAAACAATTTAGTAAAATGCTATTTCACAAAAGCTATTGTCATTAATTGGAAGAAAGATGATAAAGAGAAAACAAAAAATGGAATTAATAAAAATGACCATTTTTACCATTAATTATTAGTGGACCTCTGTCTCTTTAAGAAACACCATTTAAAAACAGGTTACATTAAATGAATGTAATAATTATTGAATGGTGAATAAAGTGAGAAAAACATTCTAAAGTGTTTCTGTAAGTTAGCATTTTAAGAAAGTTTGTGAACCAGTGATAAAACTTGCACTGTAATAATTGAAAATGAATTGTCAGCCCTAAAGGCTTTCTTTGTTGTTTTCATCTGCTCAAGTGTGTTTTTAGGAGGACACCATGAATGCCTGATAAAAGGAACAAAAGTCAATTTATGCCTTTTAATTCAATAAATGTTCTACAAACACAAACCCTCCCCTGTCCTTTAGTTCACCTCACAATCTTTATGTACTGATGGGTTGTTTTTTTGTATTTGGCTTTTATCACGTTCTGCCACTGAGAGGGACAGAAAGTCAAGAGGGTTCAATAGGCATAGTGGGACCTCACAGAAACCAATTATACACAGGCTCCAAAGCCTTTATTTCTTCACTGCAGCTTTGAATGTTTTAGATATTCCATGATGAATTACCACAACCAAATGAGACAGAGAGAGAGAGAGAGAAAATCCAGGAGGATTTCTATGCCTCGACTCCCTGAGGGCGCTCAGTGTGTTGGTGGAGCAGTGTACGTTTCTCTGGCAAGCATACCTTCTCTCTTCTCTTCTCCTCTCCTCTCCTCTCCTCCGCCCACGCCCGTCTCTTAAAGCAAATCGAGTCCCAGTGGAGGAGTTCCTTCATCCAGCCAGAGCGTGCGCGCTCTCATGTACCACACACCTCCTCTTAATTAAACAATGGCAGCAAGCGCTGAAAATGTTGCTTTGAGACTGCGGAGACCGCGTGAGAGAAAGTATGAAAAAGCCAACGTTGATCTCTGAATTGTAGCTGGAGCAAAGCAACCTGTGTTGAAATGTGACCTCTGGCTGCTTTTTTACGTTGCTTTGGTTGTAACATTGCATATGATGTTTTGTCCTGTTGTGTCCGGGATTCAAACATCTGACACTTTACAGGATGTCAAAGGACAGAGCAGAGACCTTAAAGGATTCAATAAATACAATAAACTGACATAACATCGGCTCTTAAAATATGCAAGTTTGTTTCTGCCTTTAGATTGATTCAAATCTCATCCCATTTAGTCCAAATGTTTTTCGCCTTGATTTAAAGGAGCAGCTTCTGCACATCTCTGCTTTTCAGGGAGCCGATGAGCGTAAAAGCTGATT
Source organism: Poeciliopsis turneri (assembly GCA_922788865.1). Taxonomy (NCBI): domain Eukaryota; kingdom Metazoa; phylum Chordata; class Actinopteri; order Cyprinodontiformes; family Poeciliidae; genus Poeciliopsis; species Poeciliopsis turneri. The sequence continues at coordinate 1,639,934 of CAKLNU010000350.1, read as the reverse complement.
GCTGCCTCCACCCGGTTTAATTCTGGTTCTGGGCACAGCGAGTACGTCTCTGAAGACCCGAGGGATCTCCATGGATCGAACTTGAAAAGAAACGCAGAAATATAATTCAGGCTAAGACAAAAAGAGAGCCGGTGAAGTGAGTTAAAAATTGAATCTATGTGAAATGATCCATTTTCCCGATGTCGATCAGAACTCTGACCCGCGTTTTACACGAGCCGCACTTGCATCGGCACCAGTAAAGACGCCATCGCAATAATCTAACCTACAGAAAAAATAAAGCCAAGCAGGTTTTTATCTTTTCACCAGGAAGGTGTTTATTCTGTCTTGTGGTTCATGGTTGTGTTCCTATTGCTGAAATATGACCTGAACGAAGGTTCTTGTTCTGAACATCCAAAACCTTGTTTGGATCAGTTCGGTTCAGATTGTTTAAGCTCTTATAAAACTGGTGGCTCCACCCCAACACATCAGAGTATCTTTTAAATGGATAGCTGTAGAGAATCTGTTAATAACTGTCAGACATTGAGTCAGAATAACGCTCTGAGCTTGTTTATGGCTATAGATGAGGGTATTGTAGTTTACAACTCGCTAAGGATTATTTACAATACAAGGGCAGCTTGACATGAAAGACAAAATCATAATGAAGTTGGAGCTACACTATATGGTCAAATAGTCTTCTGAAGGAACTACAAAGTGGATGTAGGTGAATCACTGTAGTTTATACCAACAGTCCTCTAATCCAGGCCTGGAGGTCCGGAGTCCTGTTTCACTTTGCTGTAAAAACACAGACACGCTGTTATTATCCAATTCACTGAGAGGAAATAGAACTGCAAACTTTTTCATTCCCCCCTCTCTTAATTTTTGATTGTATGATCCTAAATATGCAATAACTTGGTGTCATGTTGGGCCCTTTATTAGAACTATGTTATTGCTATGCTCATGATGTGATTAACTTTGCACATTCAACAATTGGACTTGAAGGGTAAGGTACACAAACACCAGCAACATAATTAAAAACTCATGACGTCTCGCCTGATATTTAATAAAATGGAAACATAATAAGAAATAAACTGATTTAGGTATTGATACATAGCAGCAGAATAATTTGCGTGTTGCTGGTGAGCATGAAGAACTGAGTGAGCCACTTCATCATTTTTATTTGCTTAATGATCCTGTGGTTCTGTTTTAATTGGTTTTCACCCAAAGGGTGATGCTTTCACTAATGGTTGGTATGCTCTTATAGTAATATATAAGAGCATTATGAGTCAATATGTTGAAACATTTTCCAATACTGTGAGATTTACAAATTTATATTTCCTTAATGCTGCAATAATAAACCAGATAATTGTTTTCTAGGTTTGTCAAACATGAAGTTTAGATATATTTGCACATTCAGAACATTTATGGATGCATGTACGTTCCGTATTTGTTTTTCTTTTAATGGTCTTGCGTTGTATGTGATGGCTCAACGTTTGTAGTGCACCCCAGAGATTTTCTATGGGATGGAGATCAGAGCTTTGGATAGGCCACTCCAACACACTGAATGTACTTTGTAACTAATCTGTTGTCAGGCTTGGAATCATTGTCCATTTTAAAAACCACATTTCCCCCCAAACTTCAACTTCCTGGTTTTATGTTTTGACGATTTTCCCTCGATGTTTCCGTAAGACGTTCATTCGTAACGATGCCATGTGTTCTGGGAAATCCACCAGTCCCTCCTAAAGCAAGGACCGATTCTGGTACTCGAGTGCCAGTTTCCCTGTTTTCCCTCCAAATGTAGCTTTGATCTTTATGGCTGAGTTCAGTTTGGTGTTTGAACTTGGAGGCTCATTGACCATCTGCTTCTGTTTCTTCCCAGCATGACAGCGGCCACTGACCACAAGTTCCCATCAGTGTTTGTAAGATAAAGCTTGGCACATGAATTATCAATGGTCATGAATACACGTTCCTTCTCCGTCAGATCAAACATTTCACAACCGCAGTCACAAATGTATCACTTCGGCGTGGATTCTGAGGAGGTTTCTTTTCATCTTGAAAGATTAGATTTTGAAATCACTGGAGGTAAATCTCTCTCTCTCTCTTTGATAGCGAAACTAAACTCCTCTAGATGTCACAGTCCTAAATGTGAGGGAAAAAAACCGAAACATAATTACAGAACATATGCTCAAAAGAAGTTGAACATTTTCACATTTTGTCGTGTTGAGCTCCATATTGCACGTGTCCAATCACTTAGTTGTAGCCTAATTGATTTGCAAAAGGGACATTCGTCTTGCCCCCTGGCCAGAGAGTTTAATTGTTCACTAAGTGGGTTTGGAATCGGACCAGATGATTTAATTAATTCGGTGTCTCCAAAACTAATTGTAGCCAAAATCTGACAAATCAACCCACCTACCCCCAAAAATCTTTGACATGCAGCGGAATAAACTGATTTTACATCCTGGTGTTGTTCAGCAGATATTAAAGATCAAAGCTGACCACGCTCCTCTTCTAGTTACAAGAGGCAAACAGAGACTGAATATCTTATAACACTGCAGAAAACTGCAGTAAATATGAATCAGAATCAGCACTTTTAAAAAGTCACCTACAGCTGACTTTGACCTGATGGTCAGACATCAATCCTCTCCTTCACAGGCTTCAGTGTTGAAATCACCTGAAGGTAAATAAAGGTGCAAACATCCAGAAACTCTCTCTCGTGGTCCAGGTTTCATTTTATTTACAACATGGGAAAATGTCATGTAAGTGAAAAAAATTTGCTAGTGGAATTAGAACAAGATCTTATATCTTGCTTAAATGTCACTAGTTAGTTTTGTGTTATTTCAAGTGTATTAAGATAATTGCAGAAGAAGCTGGACACAAATACTGAGTAAAATGTTTTTACATTGTACTTGAAACAACTGAGATACAATGGTGCAATAGGGCCTAAAAAAAAAACAAAAAAACAAAAGAGTACATTTTTGCCAAGAAATTCTAATCTTGAGATTAATTTCAGAAATGTTCTAGAAAAAAAAAATCAAGAACATTTCTGACTTTGAAAAGTCAAAAATCTGCCAGAAAAAAACAAAACAATGGAATTTCCAAATTAAAAATGATCAGGTCAATCTCAAGATGAGTTGAACATTTCTGATTCTTGAATCTCAGAAATTTTAAGATTAAATTCATAAATTTTCTAGAAAATTTATGTAGTTGTTTTTGGTGGAAATTTACAGTAATTTTTTATTTTTATTTATTTTACAGTGGTCCTCTTTTGAGATCTTTGTCTATAGAGTACATTTAAAAAAATCAGTGAAGACCATCAAATGTTACTGGTAATAAAAGGCGTTAGAAAGCTGCTGAAAACTGAACAAAAAGCCTGAAATATCGACCTCGTCCTCAACAGTTCACAAACCCGAAAAATTGGAAGGAACGGAAAAGAATGCGACATTTCAATACAAACTCCAGTCAGGCTCGAAAGCAAATAAACCAAAAGGAGGAAGAAAAGTGACGCGCAAGGAGAGCAGAGTGAAGGTCAAAGAGTCGCCGGTAACAAGGCGGTGATGTATCACTGCGCCTCTACCTGCAGCGGGCCCTCAGAGAGCCGCCGCTCCGCGCCGTCCGCCATCACCTGATTGTTTTTCACCTTGTTTACAGCTGCACTCCTTCGTGGCGCTGCCTCCGTGTCCCCGCGCGCGCCGACCGTCTCATTGCGTCCGTCTCAACGAGGCATTCAGGCAAGAGAGAGAGAGAGAGAAACAGAGAGGGTAAACACGGGGACAGGTGAGAAAACACGGTTCGAAAACACGCGTGAAGTCATGCGGCGTCGGCTAAATGTGTCCTGACATGGAACGAGCTGGTGTTTAGTGTGGAAATGAGCGCGAGCGTGTTCGTCCGTCCGAAGCGGCGGCGCTCGAGAAGGACGGACTAACAGCCGGCAGGAGGCGAAGAGCCGCTGGAGATGAGGAGTGACGTGTCCGAGAAGCACGTAGTCGAAGCTAGCTTCCATTAACCTCCACACACACGCACGCACGCACGCATGCGCGCTCACACGCGGTCATTATCAGCATTAGAAATACCGCAAGCGAAGTTTTTCCTGTCAGCTATTCTGGCGGTTTGAAAAGCAGAGATCCTCACACTGAAATGTGAAGATCTGACACTGGGATCAAGTCCTTCACTCAAACTGCTTCATTTTTATTTATTTATTTTTAAGTAGAACCACTTCAAAATCAAGGAATACAAAAACCACATTCAGTTTTGCCATTGAGAATTTTTTTTTTTTTTTGGCCTTGCCTACAGTAACAGAAACTTTGGATTGCACCTCTCATCCGAAGGCAAATGGCAGGTTTCAAACATATTATTCATCTCAAACTGCCATGCTTTCACAGTTTTCTCTGTTTCTTTAGATGTTGTTTTTTTTTTTTATTGTAATATGTCTGAATGCATGAATAAAAACCAGAAAACCCACAAAAGCTAGACTGTAGATGGATGGATGCTGAACCTTTGCTGCTTACAGACAGTTGGATACTTGGATTCAAAGCAAGTGCTGTGCTTGAATCGTAAACCCCAGGAGAACCGAGTCTGTCTTCAGCTCCTTCTGGTTTCTTTCCACATAAAGTCTATCATCAGAAATCAGCCGGAGCTCACAGCCTTCCATGCGGTCATGAAAGCACGACGAGGAGGTTTGTGTTCACAAGGCAGCGACTTGTCACATCTTGGTTTTGTCCGGAGACGGACGGTGGAGACGCCTTCAGTGACAGTCGATCCTCCCGTCGCCACACGCAGAGCGAATCATCGATCTGTGCCCGCTCCCCCAGCCTCCAGACCCCGGCTCGCCGGCGCGGCCCGCTCACGATTAGCTCGTCACTCTCAGCATTTCTGGAGCAGAACTAATCAGGCTGGAGGAGAGGAGAGGCTAGCCCCAGCGCTAGCCATGCGTGACTTGTCTCACCGATGTATGCAAGAGGCGAGGAGAGGCACGGCTGAATTGGATTTTATCCGCACAGGCTCCCCGCCGCCGGTCCCTGCTGCACTTAGAGACACCTGGAGTTCATCTGTCTTGTTTGTAATTGATCAGCGAGAGTGACAGACTGCGGGAGGAGCTGATTATGTCGTAATTAGTCAGTTCAGACTCCAGTCTGTTAGGCACAGACAGCAAAGGCTGTGGTGGTGCAAAAAAGAAATAAAATATCTCCCTCGATTATTAATATTCTAATTGAGGTTTTATTGCAACACAAGTGCAACAGAATAATGGTGAAATATGAATGAAAACAAGCGACGTGTCTGTGAAAGCACCTGTAAACGTCTCTAAGGTCATCAGGGACTAACAGCTGCAGCAGAAACAGACACTCTTCCATGTAACATGCATTATTTAGCCCTTTTCTCTTCTTTCAGTTAGACGTGTGCGACCAAACACCATGTTTTGCAGCACGCCATTATTCATGTACGAAGAATGAAGACGAATGGCAGAGCAGGTCGGTGAAAAGTGTAAAAGTGAGAGAGTAAGCCGAGACTCTTGACACGCTAAGAGCTTTGAGGTCCATTTCCACCAGCGATGAAGAAAATCAGACTGAAAGTTTAGTCACTGGGAAAAGGCAGAACTTATTCTGCAATGGATTCCCAGCTCAGCTTTAGCGCATCGACTCTTTTTTCAGAAAAAGCCACAAAACACCGACGGCGCGCGTGAAACCTTTTTGTGAATTTGTGGAAATTCACAAACGTTGCCGTCGCCATCCATCTTTTCTAATGCCATATGTCAAAATTCTCATAAAATTGGTTCACAGAAGCACGGCTGCTGAAGTTATTCATTAGCTGGTTGTAACTTGAGGATGAAGTAGAAAACTGGAAATGATAGACCACTCAGCTAATGCTTTAAAACAAAAACCAAAAGCATTGAAGAAGATGGAGCCCCACGAGTCTAAAGAACAGACAACTAGAAGATTACCATGTGAAGCCAAGCCATCAACAAAGTTCTGATGAGTAAAAATATGTTAGACTAAAGAGAAATTATGCAACATTCTGTGGACTGATGAAAGAAAGATTGATCTTTCTTTGGTTGAGGCAAACACAAATCAAGCCACAGGACATTTTAAAGCATGGTGGCTTATGGCGCTGGGTCAAGGCCAGGCGATCCAAATGTGAAGCGGTTCTCAAAAACAGACGATATAAAACCAAAATATTAACTTGGTGTATTAAAAGTGCTTGATACACTGGAATCACTGTGAATCACTAAGGCTATGTTTCAGTGAGACTGCTGTCTGGAAACTGCCGGTGTTTTGTGATGTGGACTGGGGAAATGTTCCAGGTTTAGAGGAAACCACCAAGACGCCTCGAATCCGCTGGAGTTGTCATGCCAGGCCACTATCTGGCGCTGCGACTTCAGCAAGTTGCCGAAACACACATTTTAAACTTTAGCTTCCACCTCGTTTAGAAAACATTAACCATGTAACACGTAAAAAGGTTATGTCATCTTTTGTTTTGAAGCACTATGTGGAGAGGTTTAAAAAAATCACTTTTTTAAACATTGAACTGCAATTTCAGGTGCAAGCTTTGACTAGACCATCCAAAATCATCAATAAACTTTAAACCGTCACAGCTCCCACTTAACTGCTGCTGGAAGGCGATCCAGGCTTAAATGTTTTGCTGCCTCGAAACATCTTCTGTATTTAGCTTTAGCAATTTTTTTAAATAAACAATGATTTGCTCTCCTGTAAAACCGTCACCGTAGTCCAGTGCCTCAAAAAAACAAAAAGAGGTGAATATATCTTCGCTTTGGGCCAAGTTAGTTTGACCAGAAGTGTTAAAGTGCCAGAGTCGGGACATTAAAGAAAACAAACTGCATCAGGCTGAAACAAGAACATTTCTCATAATAACGAGTTTTCTGTCTCGCTGTGACAAGAAGCTTTGATATAAAACTTGTTATAACAAAATTTATAGATCTCATTAAAGCCGAAAGTGTTGCAGTTTAAATGAGGTTATAACAGGGAGACTCCTGGTCTGGTTTGAGTCGTTTGGAAGAAACTCGGTGAGAAGACGGAGAGTCAGAGGGAGCCGCTTTATGCCATTTCAAGAAGTCGTAATCCGTCAGAAGGACGTTTTGTTTCTTTTAGGTCACGATGACGAGAAAGTTTCTCATTTCAAGAAAATACGGCTGCTATGTTCACCGTCTTGCTCTGGCAGTGAAATACGTCCAAGTTTGGGTGGATTCCACTCTGTTTACTGAGATTATTGTCATCAAATGGTTTTCACAGCAGCACACATTAAATATGGATTAAGAAAGTGACAATATGTGAAACATTTAAGGTGATGAATACTTTTGTAAGGTGGTGTGTATGACTGCTCAACTGTACGGAAGTAAATAAACTGCAACAGTTTGTCATTAATCCCCCAGGGAAGCTGTTCCTGCTCACCATCTGTATCCCACAAAACGGCTGAAAACCGGAACGGTATGAAATGCTGGAAGTTGTGTAGCAGCAGTTTGTTCTCATATGTGAAATTTTTGGAACAGTTTTTGGATAAATGATAAGGCCAGTAGTGCCAAAAAAATCTTAAAACATAAAATATCTTCAAAGTAGTTGGGTCCAAAAGATTTTTTTTAATAAATGTGTTTTACAATCACTATATTTATATACAACTAATGGGTCCATCAGTTGTGTTGAACTGTGTTAATATATGGTGATTTTTATGAATGTAAATAATCTTTTAGTATTAAAAATGATGTGGTTGTAAATTCTTTTTGGGACCAACGAATGGCTGCAACTACAATTATTTTAGTAATCGATGAATCTATTGACTATTGACTATTGAGTCAATTCATTTTGAAATCAGAAAAATCAACATTTTGTTGCCAAAATTGTAACACTGTAAAGCATCCATCCATCCATCCATCTTCTGCCGCTTATCCGGGGTCGGGTCGCAGGGGTAGCAGCTTTAGAAGGGAGGCCCAGACTTCCCTCTCCCCAGCCACTTCCTCCAGCTCCTCCGGGGGAATCCCGAGGCGTTCCCAAACCAGCTGAGAGACGTAGTCCCTCCAGCGTGTCCTGGGTCTTCCCCGGGGTCTCCTCCCGGTGGGACGTGCCCGAAACACCTCACCAGGGAGGCGTCCAGGAGGCATCCTGACCAGATGCCCGAGCCACCTCAACTGGCTCCTCTCGATGTGGAGGAGCAGCGGCTCTACTCTGAGTCCCTCCCGGATGACCGAGCTTCTCACCCTATCTCTAAGGGAGAGCCCAGCCCAGCCCCTAACCCACATCATCCGCAAAAAGCAGAGATGCAATCCTAAGGTCACCAAAACGGATCCCCTCAACACCTTGGCTGCGCCTAGAAATTCTGTCCATAAAAGTAATGAACAGAATCGGTGACAAAGGGCAGCCCTGGCGGAGTCCAACCCTCACTGGGAACGAGCCCGACTTATTGCCGGCAATGCGGACCAGACTCTGACACCGGTCATACAGGGACCTGACAGCCCGTATCAAAGGGCCCGGTACCCCATACTCCCGGAGAACCCCCCACAGGGCACCCCGAGGGACACGGTCGAACGCCTTCTCCAAGTCCACAAAGCACATGTAGATTGGTTGGGCGAACTCCCATGCACCCTCCAGGACCCTGCCGAGGGTGTAGAGCTGGTCCAGTGTTCCACGACCAGGACGAAAACCACACTGCTCTTCCAAAATCCGAGGTTCGACTATCCGACGGACCCTCCTCTCCAGTACCCCCGACAGTGAGACCACTGTAAAGCATTCCCTTAGTAAATCTGAACCCAGTGAAGCTAAAACTAAAGCAGTCGAGTTTTGGCTAAAACATATTTACACACTAAAGTGTTTTTACCCTAAATGTAAAATGTTTAGATGTTTTTTGTTCAGTTTCGGCCGGGTCACTTTAATAGGCTTTAAATTAAGCAAATAGATGAGAAAATCTAACATTTGTATGTGTGTGAACTGTTTCTGCCATAACGAGCGCCGCCCGCACCCCGGCTGACGGCGGGTGTAAAATCAGCCCAGGTGAGGTGAGAACCGCGTTAACACCCCCGATTCAATCAGTCAGTCTGACTCCGAGACGAGGAGCAACAAGGCTGCCAGTTCAGCTGCAGGGGGAAAGTTTCCCTCTCGCATAACCACTTTACTCTATGCAAACATTTTTCTTCGGAAATTAATTCAGTGCTGCAAATTTAGCAGCATGAAATATTCACATTATTTTAATATTTCAGTGCAAATAATGAGGGCTCTTGACCTATGAAATTTAAATTTAATCAGCACATGCAGAATTTATTAGCTGCATTTTTCCTATATCTGTCCAGGAAATTTTTAGTGGCGATACAGAATCCTCGCAAAGCACGCAGTAATGAAAAATCTGTCCCTTAATAATGCATGAATGCGGGGGGGGGGGGGGGGGGTGGGGGGGCGAGGGGGGATAATAACGCAGCGACGGCAACGGCGGCTTCACGCACAAATAAGTCAGAGACGCCGGGGGAAACAGGGAATCCAAACAGGTGTGTTCTGAGTGCTAAAGGTGGAGAAAAAGGAGCGAGCATGAAGCGTGTGACAGCTCCATCACAGAGAGCGGGCTGAAGGTCAGGCGCCCAGTAATTGCTGCGCCCAGTTCTCATTTGTCTTAACTGGGGGGCGGGAGGTGGAGCGGGGTTGCGTTCAGATATCAGCTGCAGGTGAAAAGGCGCTTGGCGGGCCATCATCCTCAGTCACCTTCATCCCTGTAGACATCAGCACCATGACGGAGGTAGAGGAGGAGGAGGAAGGGGAAGCGGGGGGTGCACGGAGAGCCGGGGCCGCATACTCACACAGGCAAGTCCCAGCTTTGGAGAAACATAGAATGTTCCACGCATTTTCAATGTTTCAACTCACAAAGCAAATGACTTGAAGTATGAAAGGATTTGAGTTTGTAAGTTTGAAGTGCAGCTTCAGCTGAAACTTTACACAACAGCAAAGGAAATCATCGCTTTAGAATTTGTCCAGAAATGATTTTAGGTCTTTTAGCTCAGTGCACTAAACATTCTCACAGCTAGCAAAAGCTCAAACGACAATGAACACGTTAGTGAATTAAGAGATATGTGTCCATCATTGGTGCAGAGACGCCGATTGTTTTAGAAAGGACTTCATTTCAAGGAACTCTTCTACTTGAGCGATCAGAGGGTTTCTCTTTTGTTTCCTTAACACAAGTAAAAAAACTTTTCTATCCAGCAAAACTCTCCATCTCAAGAAAAAAAAAAGAAGTTTTTTTTCTTTGTCTAATATTTCCTGTGTTTTACTGTATTTCTTAGACTGGAAGCCAGAACGTCTTTGTTCTAGCAGACTTGCTTCATTGCGATAAATAAGTTAAGGACGAACAGCGGTTGCCCTCATTCCTATCAATAACCCACACTCAGCAACACCAGGCTATTAAAGTTGGAAAAGTCAAAACAACTGAATTATCCACTGAGCTCGCATACCTCTTTGTTCATGTTTGAACACAGAAAAGAAAATCAGGTTAAAAAAAAAAGATGATGTAATTTAAAAAAGGTTTTTAAGGGAAAATATTTTGTGTTGAGGCACAAGACGTCAGGACGAATGAAAGACTTTTCTTCCTGTGCAAGAGGCCATCTGCCACATCTCAAGTTTATGTTCCGGAGCATAACCAAATAGATTTAATCACTGAAAACAAGAAGACTCTTTGTTTTATCTTAAGGACCTAAAATCACTTTTGATGAGTTCACATCTGTGCGTGATGCTGTTTTCCACTGGGGATCAATCACTCCCACACCCACATACAGAAACAGAAGCAGCTACTTGCAGGGAAGCATGAAATCAAATTTTATAAACTGCAATATGCTCAGAGGGAAGTTCGCCGCACAATGGTTTCAGAGTAGTTTCTTCATTGAAATGGTTTGATTTAAACACCCTGCTACTGGAACAAAGTGTGTTTTTGAAGGTTTTGAACCAGTTGTTGAGGAAGTCTTCCCTTAATATCTAACACTGATTCATTCCTATTTTATACATTTGACTTGGATGTCATTAAAATGTGCTGTCACAACCTTAAGTTAGTGTGTAGAACCTTTACAAGGAAAAAGAAAATAATTGATGTTAGAAAGACAACATTACGGTTGTACAATAAATTGTCGGTTTAGGAACAACATAAAGAATCCGAACCTGACGTTAACAGTCTAAATCTGCGGGGCACAGCAACAATTTATAACTGGATTTTAAAGCGTGAACTACACACTCTCAGACTGATGGATGTGCATTCTCAACTCGGCGTGCCTATCATCTCATCATCGTCTTGCAGAACATTGCTGTCCCTCGAGGGCCCGTCGCCCCAGGGAGAGGAGAGGTCAACCAAGCAGCTGTGGATAAAATCAAAATGTTCAGTCAACGTCCCGGCCAACAGACACACAGAGATGACAGCTCATAGTCGAAATCTTAGGAAGTACGTTTGTCCTCAGCTGGGGAGATAATATTGATCCAACCTGGAACACAAAAGGTCTTCCAGCGGCCGGCGAGGAAGGATCATAAAAAAAAGATATCAACTCGTTTGCCATTTTTTTAAACCCAGTGAAGGCGATGTGTTTGGTTCTACTTAAAGAATACATTTCAGGAAGAGGAACGAAGCTACAACCATGAGGCAAGGCAGAAAAACAACTTGGGGAATAAAAGAGGCTCTTTGATTGTGGGTAAACAAATTGGCTTAAGCCTTAATTTCAAGGGAAAAGACAGATAAGAAATATTGATTCCTATGCATCTTTCACCTGCAATCAGATACTGTACAAATTACCTTTTGTCAATTTGTAATTATATAGCTGAATGATTTCCTGGCAAAGCTCTTTTACTGATGAAATGTGCTTTTTCTTGGCCGATGCCTCGGCCAGCCATGCGAGATGTAGAGACGGATCGGACAGGCGGGGCTCGACTCTTTAAATACCTAAAAATAGCAGAGGAGGTTTTTCCTTCCACCTCTGAAGTGTGAATATCACGTCAATAATGCATTTCATTGGGGTTCATCGTGTCGGTCTGGATGTGAAGTCAGTCAGCGTCGCCCATGGCGTCGGGTCGTAACCAGACGTTGGGATGTGAAGGTACTTCGGCTTCCGTTTGGCCGTGGTTTTCGATTGAAAAGGAGAGAGCTGCACAAAACCCTAATGGATTTTCTTTAAATGCTTTCCTCGCCGAAATAAAACCAGAAAAATAAACAATGCTCTGTGTTGTGGAGCGTCCTGCGGACTGATGAATTCTGGTGGCGGAAAGTGAAAAGCGTTCTTCCCCTCCCGCTGAGGCTTAGCTGAAATCTGAGCACTGCCCTGCTGACGGCTTCTGCTCCTTGAATACATTTTTTTTCCCCCCTTCCAACTCGATAATGACTGCATCAGCAGAGGATGGCACGGGGGAGAGAGGGAAATGGCAAAGGGGATAGTTCTCGCCTTATCTGCCACCTCCGTCTCTGGTGAATTGCGGGAGATTTACCTATTGTCATGGCAACGCAGAAATATTCCAGTCTCACTGTTCAAATATGGGCAAGATGGCATCAGGCTGCTATAAGACAATTTCATCAGATTAGCGGAAGGAGGAATTGATCAAAATGTTGACTCCTGAGACTTGACTGTACGAGTCAAACCGAAAACAATTCACCAACTTATCAGGAGTAAAATCTGATTTTCTATTAAACTTTTTATAAACCAATAGTTTGCATACCGTGGCAGAAATGTGGACCATCTTATTCTTCAATTCTTGCAGGTTTTAGGGCCAAGAATAGAGAGACATATGGATTTCAGAACACTGACACCTTTACTTAAACTGTCTCTGGTTAAATCTCCAATTCCCCAACAAGATACAGTATCCTTTGACAAGAAAACATAGGGTTTTAGATTGCACATGCTCATTTATGTATTATTAATGGAAAAAGCGTTGCAGCTTTCGCATTGCGTTATGCTGACCTTGATCCCGCCTTTGACACCAAATCATTATGACCGATTCAGTCAAGGGTCAAAAGGCATATTTTGGTGTCAGATTCTTTAAGACCTGGAAGTGGAGCGATGGCATCTCAATGGATTGGATTTGTTAGTCCAACATATCTCACCACAAACGGATTAAGTTCTGAGAAACTGAGAGTCCAAGATACCTTATATCATCCCAGAGTGCTTTGTCCTATAGCACAGTTTCCTACTGAAATGTTTGTAATGATTTAAAGAGTTAATAGTGTTTCCTTAAAACACTGAAAATTAATCCAATTTATTCATGTAGCTCCAATGATAATTGGATCATTTCAATTCATGTCATAAAAAAATAACTTGAATTCAGTTTCATACTTTTCAGTGATCCCGGTTATCAAACAGAGCAGTGTGCTCGACCCAGTAGCTCGGCAAAGGAATGGCATTTCAAAAGAGATTGCCCCATCATTACACTTCAGGCCCATTTTTTCACTCTGGGTTCAACAGAAGGGTTTTCCACTTCTTACTGAGGCTATGCTGGTAAAGCAGCAGAAGAACGCGTCGCCCCCTGAAACCGAGGCACCCTGGGCAAAGAGTCATTTTGTAATGATTTAGTTGCTTTTATTCAGACTGGGTGGCATTAGTTTTTTCCATTAGATTGTGACATTAGCAGTGAGAAATATATGGAAAATATATTTTAAAAATATAGAAATATCTCCCATTCAGGAATTAGAATTATTAATGGCTTTGAAAATAGTGTTAACTATAAAGTTGGCACAGTTTCTTTTTCTTTTCACTTTCAAAAATACTTTTACTCGTGTGTATGTGCAACAATAGCACAAAGGAGAAAATCTACTCCAGTGCTCTACATTTGCACATTCAATAGCTGCTCTGTGTAGAACGCTGGTTAATCTGGCTAAAAGGTTCGTGGTGTTCCTCACCAGAGCCGGAGAGCACAGCGACGATCTGCCTTTCACACACTGTTCTGCACTTACTGGAACCCGGGGTTCTTCTCCCAGTAGATACGAACACGGTCAATGAAGTCTTAAAGCACCGACCCTTAATGCCCCCTCTGCCCCCCATCGCCGGCCCACTCCAGAGGTTTGACAGAAACTTGCACAATTTCAGGAGCATAGATTTCCATATGGAGGACTTCATTCATTGTGGTTTAGTCTCCATGTGAAAATGAATTCAGGCTTCCAGGGCACTTTGTACAAGGCATTAAAAAGTTTTAAATTTGTGCATCTAAAATTAAGGCTTTAAAATGTCTTAAATTCACTTTTTTTAAAAACATAACTTGACCTTAAATACATTAATCATGGGTCTTAAATTTGAACATGGCAGACCTATTTAATCTCATATATATAGTTTTTTTTGTTTGTTTTTTTTCAAAGGTGGCATTAAAAAGTCTTCCATTTAACTTGCAGCCCTGATGTAGTCAAATAAATAAATAAATAAAAACACGAGGCTTGCAGACAGCGTGAGCATCGTCTCGTTTTGTTGTGTTTGACTTTCTTTTTTTAAGGTGGGAAACAGGATATATTGATAAGACTTGAGGGGAAACAGCGTCTCTGTTGCCTTGCAGTCTGACCACAACACAACACGACTCCACATATTAAAAGATGATGCAGGTCAGAGGTTCCATATACTGTGACAACTAAGTGAGACGTGAACCACGGCCTAAATCTCATATTAGCTTTCTGCCTTTATCTCAGTCCTGAGGGAGAGCTGGTTTGTGAGCGTCGTTCCTGGTTCAGCAGGTCTGGTTTTGGACTCACCCGAACGCCATCCGCTTCCTTTGCTCTCTCCTGCTGAAAATGCTGCAATTTCAGTAAAAAGCAGCAACGAATGGAAATCCCAATTTCCCACAAAGAGAAAAAGGAGGATCTTGTTTTAATATGAGCAGGGAGGGAACAATTCGAACCGGCTTGTGGAGAAAGATAATTGGGACTTTTTTTTTTTTTTTTTGCTTTTTTTTTGTTTTGTTTTGCAGAGCTGCTCCAGGAGAAATCGAAAACATTTGCAGCGCTAAAATGACAAGGAAGTATTTTTCAGCATAATTTGCATTCTCACTGTGAATAAGAATTAAAGTCTGAGGTTTAATGCTTCCAAAAAAAGAGAGAAAAAAAACATCTTAAAAACAATCGAATCAGGAAAACATGGCGAGCTTAACTGGCTGGAGAAAAAAATCCTGATGGCTTACAACGTTTTGTACACAAATCTCTGTAAAAAAAAAAAAAAAAGAATTTTATAAAACATCATCACTTGAATAACTTAACTGCTATTTGCTTTTTGGTATGAAAATACTGTATGGAATGTGCTAAGCTAACTGAAACGCACGAAACTTACATAAACACTTTAGTTTATCTTCATCACCCATGTTTAATGTTTTTCCCTCATCTCAAACATACCTGCAGTGTGTTTCTTCTTGATTCTTTCATGCATATTTGAGAAATTAATTAATCTCCACGGCAACCACTCGCCCGTACAGAACGCCTGCCTGGAGCTAGCTCCGCCCTGGAGCCGCAGCTCCTCCTCAGAGATGCACTTTCAGCACTTTTCAGCCTGATCAAATATCCTCCCAATTGCTCATCTGAAAAAGTAAATCAGACTTTCAAGCTCCAGGAAGCCCAGGAAGCCTGGATGTGTTCAGGTTTACCGTCGTTCACCACTTCATCAGCTGCTCCTCCATCAGGACCAGATGGCAGAGTCCGAGAGAACCGACAACCCAGGAAGTCCCACTGATCTGCTTTTAAATGTCTTCACTAGAAGATTACAAGTAAAGAAAAAAATAATTTCAAGTTTGTTTTTTAATTAAAATAAGAACCATCTGTGACTCAAACTGTCCAATAGAGGAGCTGGAGTCAGTTTGTGAGTTTGGCTCGTAGCTCATCGGTTTCAAACTGACTGAAACGCAAAGTCAAATAATAATAATAATGCACCGCCCGGACTTTTTACTTATTTTTATTTTTTAGTTCTGGACTGAAGTAAATGAACAGCAGGTGTGATTGCATCCCAGCAGGCGAGCGCCGTTTGTGGTGCATCCTGCTCTGTGCCGTTCACATGGCAACGAGGCCCTCCAACCCAGAGAGGTCGGCCGCGCGGGAATTCCTGAAGCTGGGCTGTCAGATCTGGCAGCCACTCAGGCATGGTGTATGGACTAGCAGGGGTAAAGAGCAACACACACACACACACGCACACGCACGCACACACACACACACACACACACACGCACGCACGCACGCACACACACACACACACACAACATGTTCTCTCGAATTCCCCAAATCCATCAGCGTTGCTCCCCTTCCAGCTCCAGCATTACACACATTCTGCGCGTCCCTCTCTTCCTCCATGGCAACGGCCTCGGCGATTCACCCGGGTTAAACCGATACTCTCCGGGGCCGAATGAGTGGCCGGGACCCAAACTGGCAGGAGGGAGCCCACGGTTTCAAGGGATGCAATTAATCTCTATCAAAATTCCCCTTTTAGGTGTGATTAGCAGAGAGCTGGACGAGGACGAGAGACGCGCCGAACATTGAGACGGGGGATAATTTGTCTCGCTAACGAGGATGTAATATTGATCAGGATGAGCAGACGGATCACACGGCTCTTCAGGACCATTTTCTCCCATCGTATTGATTCCGAACATTCAAGCAAGTCAAAGCATGAAAAATTGATCATCTGCTGCAAGACGGGTTTTTAGTTGTGGATGATCTCAGATTTTGAGAATGAAGTCAAATCCTTAAAGTTGGGTCGACTCAAAGACCTGTTGACTGGTTTATTTACATCCAGTTAAAGTCTTTCCTTGAGTAGTTTGCCGTCTTGTTTATTAGTCCAGTGTTTATGTCGTCCATTAATTTAACGCCTCTCCTCTCCAGCGACGTGACGAACTGTCCCCAAAGATCCAACACTGCCGTTTCCTCCTGTGACACCAGAGCTCCGCTTCTGGTTATTTCTGTTCTTCATGCTGAAACCGTCTCAGCCTCACGCTGGAGTCGAGTTCCCCCGCAGGGATCGATACATTTTTATCAGATCTCATGTTGTGTTTGGAGATTTGATTCAAAACCGAACACTGAGCATAACCGGAGCTCAAGGAGCTGCTTCCAGTTCATCCGCTTCCTCTTCGCTGAAGACCCTTAGACCCGCCGGAGCCGAACCCTCTGCCGGTTCTGAAGCGGAGCCATCGGCTTCCCGCTCCCTTTATCTCTCTGTAGAACCGGCGCAGGTGGAGGAGAGCTGAACGGCGGGCGGATCTGAGCCGGTATTTCCAGTAATTAGCAGGGCGTTCTACATCATTAGCCTCTGAGGGAGCATTAATAAAGGGGCGTGTTGGAGTGGGCCAGGAGAGGTTATCTAAATGCAAAAGAGCGGTCCATCTCGCGCAACTGCGTGTGGAGCTAAATGTTTGATTCATAATCTGCTCCTAATGAAGTCGGCTGTCAGAGCAGAATTTCCCCCTCGCCTTGTTCCGGCGGCGCTTTGCAGAGGCTTGAAGGTGAAAAGCAAAGGCAAGAAAAAACAAACAAACTCGCTTTAAATATGAAGCAAATGACTTTAAGTGCATTCGCTCCATCAGGTTTTAAGCTGATTACCAGAACCCTGCTGATTTCCCATTTTCATGTTTGCTGTGCTCTTCGCTGAATTTCAACATCCAGCAGGAGGAGTTCCCCAAATCTCTGCTTCAGTTTCCATGGATCCCTGACAACGTGACCGCAGACGGCTTCTTCAAAATGCTGGATAATTTGTCTCGCTCGCATATTTGCGAGGATGTGGACGATATAGATCGCATAAGTGTACCAGATCTTCTCATTCGCTCTGGTGCTACTTCATGAATAGTTCCAATTTTGCAATATTTTTTCCCTCAAACCCCTGAAAAAAATATACATTTATCAACAACAACAAAGAACAATCCAGGCAGACCGGAACGTGCAAACTTTTTTATACTTTAAAAAACGTAAATCGCTCGATTTTTGAAGCTCGCCATATTATCGGTTACTGACTGTAACTGGGCATCAAGTAATGCGAGGCAGAAGTACTAGGCGTATGAAATGCTGCCACCTGCAGGTGGGAGTTAGCATCGCTTAAGCACAATGTTTCTGAGAATTTTTGCGGAAAATTCGCAATAAGCTCTTAATGGTCGCTCACACTGGTCCTGGTTCTGCTGGAGGATTCTTCTTGTTTAACTTAAGAATCTGGATTGAAGTGTTAAAATACTGGAATAAACGTTAAGCGAGAGAAAATCACAGCCCGACTCCAAACAATAGACATGAAGCCGACTGTTTAAATGTCTTTAAGGGAATCAAAAGATTATTATATCTATTCATCATGGCTTTAAATTGAAGTTAATATCTCTAACCCTAAAGTTAAGCTACTGTTTGAGCTTTTGACAAATAGTAAAAGTCGTAAAAACAGTACCTTGTTGCCATGGTTATGGTGAAACTGTCACTAATGTAGGTAAATAAATAAATAAATAACCGCAGGAACTCCTTCAACACCACCGCCTCCAAAATCATGGCTCCAAAATTTCAGTAATTAATGAAAAAAAAAACAAAGAATAAAAATCTTGAAAAAGAACCAATCAGAGCTAACAGAGCGACTCCAACATGCTGCCAGCAGCACGAGCAATTTAGAAGATTTTATAGACCATAACGAAAACTTATAGAGTTAAATTATGACTTACAACAAGATGGCAAACTGAAAAACTAATAATAATTTCTATAAGTTCTTCATGCTGTGTCTGTTTGGTTAAATTGTATTTTTAATCGTATCAGTCTGTAAACGCCTTCCTAAAATAAAGAAATGAGTCATTTTTGCCAAAAGATGATTTAGGAAAATAATAATAATGATTTTGGCAAAAAAAATTCTAATCAAATCTATTATTTCAGGAAGGTGACGATATGTGCTCAGTACTCTGCCAGTTATCAACTTGGCAACACAATAACAACTCATAACCTTTAAATAGAACTTACATTGAAAAAGCAAAAAAAAAAAAAAAAGATTTTAGGAGCAGAAACAGAAAACATATTTGTCCTGCTCATAGAAACCTGCTGTTCTAACATGGACCTGCTGATGTTTTCACTGTGGGGACAGAAAGTGTTTTATTGCAGTGGTTTGCTGACAAACCGCTGCAGCTCGTCAGTGCCGAAACGAGGAGAGGCAAGAAATATCAGCGGCGTGTTGACGTGATGCTGAAATGTATGACGACGTGCCATAAACGGGTTTCCACCCGCGAAAAAACTAAACAACAAAAACGGGAGTTATGATGGATACAAAAGTGACAAATAAAAACGTACAGATCGAGGCAGCCGCCCGGTTCGGGTTTGTCCGGCGCAGGCAGGCGACGTGGAGACCAAACGGCCTGGCGGCCGGCCAGACCTGACGACCTGTGGCGGCCAGCGCCGCCTCCCCAAAGCTGCCCCTTGAAAGGAGACACAATCCCGATAAATGTATTCCTGTCAACATTGCTGCGATGCCTTTTTAATACACTCCCCAGAGGATTCAGGGCAAGAGCAGCCGAGTCAAACTCCATTTCCCTCGGCTGAAAGAGATATGTGACAAGAGCCTCGCTGCGGGTCAGGGAGGGTCATGGACAGCCTGGCAGCACACAGCGGAGGACCGGGAGAACGCTTTCTGTTCCTCTGTGTGTGTGTGTGTGGTTTTTAATCACACCGTTCAAAGCAGTGTGAATGGAGCCGGACCGGACCGCGGTTTTGTTTGTTACACCTCCAGAGAACAAACAGGTTGAGAAAAGTGTGGAAAGAGAAATTTTAGGTGAAGTCGCACTTACAGCACAGCTGGCTGAGTTCAGTCCGGACTGGAGGAAAGCTGCAGATCAGACGGAAAATGTCAAAACAGTCTCCGGTCCTGGCCGAGCCTCGGGGCTCGGCGCTGAAGCAGCTGTGTGACGGTTGACGTGACCTTTGAGGATCCGGGTGAAAATTCTCAACCAGTTTCAGGTTTTCCCTTCAGAGCCGGTGGGAACAGTCGCTGCGCTCCGTTTCTACAGAAGCGTCACAGTAAGAAGGAATGCTGATTTCACAGATTCCATAAGCAAAGTAATTACATTTTATGATTATAGCTGAAAGCTTCTTAGAAGTGGAATTCAGAAAATACAACAGTTATCAAATTTCAAGAAGGAATCTGAAACTGAATAATTGATTTTAAGACGCTAGTATTGATCTGATGCAGACTTTGTATCAGTATTACCTTTAATCAGCGGCTGAATGTCTCACTTTTTTACACATAAATCAGCTTTTGGCCGAGTTTTACTTCATCCCACTGCCACACATTCAAGCTAAGAAAAAAATTTTCTACAAAATAAAGCTCATAGTTGAAGTTCAGGGTTGTTGCCACGCTGCCTGCCATTTGTTCTCATTATTAGATGCCTAATTTAATCTCTTCTAAAGGTCGTCTGAAGGTCTCTCCATTGTCAGCCAGAATAAAATCAAATGTTCTGTGTCATGTCCTGATATTACAGTAGAACAACTTTCGTGATGAGCCGTCCATGGATTTTATGTCACTGAGGCATTGATTGGTTAAAGCCTCTCAGGTCCCTTCAAGTTCAGCTAAACATGTTTGGTGATTTATTTTGCTCCCAGTTGGTTTCATGCGAAGCAAAAGTTTTTTTTTTTTGTCGGTTCATAAATGTGCGACCGACAAGGCAACAGGAGGCAGTCGAAATAAAAAACCCAGAGCGGGAAAAATGTTCTATTCCTGTCAGGGCCTCTGCTGCCGTCTTCATCGACGTCTGAAAGGTCACCGTGTCGGACTGAATACTGAGAGTCTGACGGCAGGACGGAGGCCTGGAATCTCCCCTTAAGAGTTAGAATTTTGTTTCACATAAAATTAAAAAATGTATATATATTACAAGTTTAAGAAAAGCAGATCAAAGCTTCTGCACATTCAGGGGATTAAACTGGAACAACGTGACGAAGCTGCATGTGGATATTCAGTCAAACCACAAGAATTAATCACAGTTCAGCTAATCTCACAGAGATGTTTTATGATTTTTTTTTTTTTTTTTTTTAATTGGATTGAGTGTTTGTACGTTATAATTTCACTTGCCCTGCTCCTGTATTCTGAAGATCCTAAAACATAGCTTCAGAAACAGATGTAAACACCCAGCGTTTCCTCTGCTTGGTCAGCCTCTCTTCAGAGCGCTGGGCTCAGATCAAAGTGGACGAGCCCCCGCAGAATCAGAAAAAGGATTACAGCGGAACGCCAGGTTTGGTTGGCTGCCAGCGGGCAACTTCGCAGCAATTTCTGTCAGAAGGCACTTCTTTACGGTAAATCACTGACAGTCCATATCAATAATTACACCCCACAGATTTCAGGCCTCCCAATTTTTCTATATGAAACATCCCTCAGCAGGAGCAGAGGTGAAGTTCACTGTGAGCTGGAAAACCTCTTCTTCTTTTTTTCTTTTCTTTTTTTTTTTTTAACCTCAGCACTTGATCCTGGCTGACAGGCCGAAGTCAAATTTAGCTTGGCGAGTTTGTGATGTTGAGCAATTTCATTCCCTCAAGATGTTTCCTGCAGTTTATCGGGCCGTTTACGTTAGAGCACGAAACTGCTGCAAACACTCACCACTGAGGGAAAAATATTTACATACTGTACAATCAGAAAATATTAAGTTCCAGAGAATAAATAAAAAACTCACTGTATTTCTATATTAGTGACCACGTCAACAGACGGTAGCATTACTATAAGTAACTTTTAAGAGGAAAATGTTGAAGTTAAAGTGATTTGGAAAAAATTCAAGTATTGTGGTGACACATTGAAAACTGTACATTTTTAATTTAAAAATAAAATAACGGAAAACAGGCTGACTGGGGTCACCAGGGTGTTCTCATATCCCTGGGAGAAGTACCGGTCCGATAAGTTTCCAAAAAGCCTCTCAATTATTTCTCCTTATTTCCTCTGGATGTGTAGGATTAAAAATAATGATGCAATCATAATCATGCAGTCCAGTCGGCATAAAAACATCCACAACTTCAGTTCTGTTTTTTAACGCAGACAGAAACATCTGCATGTTGTTACCTGTTGGTTGGTAACAGACAGTGAAAAGCCCAACATTATAAATCCACCACCTCCACAATTAAATTTGATCTGATTTTACATACTGATTATTTTCCCCCAGAATAATAACTCCAAACAGTAAGCTGTTTGGAAAAAAAAAAAAAAAGTCGAGCGATATCTGAGTAAGTGGAAGATAATTTAGGCTTCCCTCTGGGTGTGTTTCGTTTTTCTCAGCCTTTATGAAAATGCGCTTAAGTGAAAACAGTTGCAAATGACCTTCATTTGCTCTTGGAGCTTTGATGTTTTTTTTTTTTTTTTCTTCTTTTGTATGGAGTTCTGAAGAGCCTTTTTACCCTGGGAGAATTTGTAATTTCTTACAAGGAGGGTCACTGCCAACCAAAATACAGTAAAAGTGCCTGGAGTCATTTTCCTCCATTGCGCACATTACTGAGCATCCAAACTGTAAATAAATGTGACCAATGAAACCGAAGGACTTTTGCTTCTTCTGTTCTGCTTTCACTGTTGATTGAAACATTAAAGTTCACCATTTTAATCAAACCGCAACATTCGCGCTAACTAGAATCTTTGGGACTGTGTTTCAACGCCAGGCTGGATTCGTATTTCCAGCTCCGACAAATCCTTGAGAAATTCCACTTCCTCTCTGGCGCTGCGGCGACACGAGGTGCAATCAGCGTCTCCTCAGACCAAACATCCCACATCTCATTTCTAACAAATGATGTGGTGACAAATAACATGCAGGGTACAAATGCATTTCCATATAAATTAAAGCCCAGGCTCTGGCTCCGGCTGCACACCAAATGTTACGTTATGAGTCAATAATTTAGACTAATGACTGCAATAACGCCACACTTACTGTAAGACAATGTAAGTAGATGTCATTTGGATGTGGCTCGCGACAACAACGTGACGCTAATTTGTTTGTTTTGTGTTGCCCGTTTAGAGCCGGGCTGGTCTCCGCGCGTTTTATTGATCCCACTTTGAGAAGCTTGGCGAGGCGCAAAACGGCTCATTGTGTGTCTTTATTTTTATCCCGTCTCTCAGTGTGGAGATGTTGGAAACGCGAGCAGAGCGTCACGTTAGCGCGTCGTCGGAGGGATCGCCTGACGCGTTGGGATCGCTTACGGCCGGCGGCGGGGGGCAGATCTTCACCAGAGGAGTTGGTGTTAATGGTTTCCAGTTGGCCCACGCTTCGCTTCCTGATTGATTGGCCGACGCAGGAGAGTCGAGCCTCAGGCCTTAAGTGCACACTTTTCCCCCGAGTGGACAGGAAGTGGTGTTGTTTCTTGACGTCGTTTTGAAAAGACGAATGAACACTTCCAGAGGTCATCAAAGGTCAAACAGCCAGTCCACAGCAAACATTTTTTTGTCTGTGGCTTTAAAGCTTTAAACATTTTACCAAAACAAGAAGGTTTCCAAAGAGATCAAACTCATTGACAAAACTGGTATAAAATTCTTCCCTCAGATGGACGTCCATTATTAATAAACATCTTGGATTTCAAACCAGCATTGCACTGGTACATGGATACGACTGCATGCACTGATCCTGAGGTTCAGTTTTGAATTAGTTCTGGTTCAGTCGACCCAACGAGACGCTGTGACTGTAGATGCAACAGCAAAACATTTTCTTTCTCCAGGAGTAAAATACAAAGTCGGTCAGACTGTTTAAATGGTGAAAATTTACATTTTGATGTAACATCAAAATGTTACATTTTGAAATGGAAACTCTTACGTTAGCTTATTTGTCACAAATGGATGTTGAATACGGAGACAGTACGTTAGCGTCTCTGCTGTGACTCCGCTCACATCTCGGTGACTGAAGTGTGTTTTGTCAGCTTAACAGACTATAATTCGTTGGTGTAAAATTCACATTTGGTTGCATCACTTCGCAGCATCTCCACTGCCGCTCTGATGAAACCGTAAACTGAACATGTATTGATTGCCGTTTTACCTCGGCAGCCCGCTGCAGATCGCTCCCACTGCGCGTGTGGGCTGCAGTGTGATTAGGTTGGCCGTGACAAACGCAGTTTCTGGAAGTGCGGCGCCGGGATCCCTGCCGGAGTCACGCCGGGGGGAGAACGCGAATACACCTCTGCGGCCTCCGACCTGGCTTCCCAGTGGCGCCTTTGGAGCCCGGTGCCGCTCGTTTGGAGAGGTTAATGTGTTTTCTAGAAAGCAGTCTGAAAAAAAATGAACTTCTAACTCAGTAATGTCATATTATTACTACGCCATGGACTGTGCAGTCGATATAAAGAAAACGGTAGTTGGAAGATGTTATCCCCCCAAAACAAAAAAAAAAGTTTGAGGTTGAGGGAAATTCCTGAACCTCAGAAAACATCAGAAGCAACTTAACACATTTTTCCCCCCTTCTCAAACAGTCGCACTACTTCCTTATAAGAACATTCATCTGCTGGTTGTGGTCCGCTGCGTGTTACCGAGTCCCAAATCACCACGGCCTTCTACTAGAAAGGTTGCTGCTGACAAGATTCAGAGCAAAACAATCCAGAGTATAAATGATTTTTTTCTTCAAGCCTTGGATGCATTTCTATGTTTTTCTCTCGCTAATGCAAAATCAACTGCACTCCCTTCAAAAATATAGCTGCCCAAATTGACATCATCAGAATCATAGAAATACATTTGCTGAATGGAAACATGCCAATTATGAAAGAAAAGAAAAAAAAACTCCGTTTTTGATACAAAGTTTTGCTGCTAGAATGAGATGCAGGATTTAAAAAAACAAACGTATTCATAGATTTAATTTGTGTTTCTTTTTTCATGCAAAACAACCAAAACTCTAAAGGCAGGTGTTGGTAGCAGGATGTTACCATCAGCAGTGAAACCCAACCGCTCCCAGCTGACCCAAACTGAAGACACTTTCACTTCAAATGAAACAACACATCATTGCAGTTGTTTAAAAAAAACAACACACGATTATCACCGCGGAGCCCCTGATGAGGTGATGAATTATTTCCACACCAATCTTCCTTCAAAAACAAACAGTCTTTAATCTTCCAAAGCCCGTCTCACCACCCGACCCCGACGCCTGTATCGGATGATTGTGTGTTTTTTCTTTTGTCTTTTGGGAAGGAAGACGCTGCTTCAGGAAATCATTTGTTTCCTTTTGCAATCCGGCCCGCTGTGGGACCTTCACATGCCCAGCAAAGGCAATCGTTAAGAGCCTCTTTTTTTCCCTGCTGCCATTAAGGTCTAATATATCAGCCGTGCAGTCAATTGTTCTTGACAGGCAGCTTCTTGAACTTGAACTGGGTCATCTGGTGACAGATAGTGCGGCCTGTTTGTTCAATTTCCTCCTTTACAATGGCAAAGTATGTTATTATAAATCACAGCGGATGCGTTCATCATGCGTCTTGTCAGTGGCGGTGAGTGCTACGCGGCGTGTGTGTGTGTGTGTGTGTGTGTGTGTGTGTGTGTGTGTGTTGCAGAGCGATCAGACAGTTAGTAGAAAAAGGACAAATAGGACAGGATGCAAGCTGAACATGTGTTCAGTTTATGTTAGCATAAGTTGTCTCTATGTGAGGATGTGTGCTGCATTCACAGGCAGGTATTCTGATAATTAGCTCCATTAGCAGGAAGGTTTTGCTTCTGCTCATGACAAGGGGTGAGTTTCGGTCAGTTTGGTCCCATCGGAGGCTTGGCTGTGTCCAGAGATGATAAGGACGTTATTGCTGACGTGGACCAGAGATACCGGCGGAGGACGTCTGTCTTCGTTTCGAAGGCAACGTCTTCCTGTTTGATATGACCAGTAATATTTGAGAGGACGGACATCGCTGGTATCTGGGAGTGATAACCAGTGGCGTTTTCACGTCAAGGTATTGTGACTTTGACTTTGAAGTCGCTTAAGTAAGAACCAGGCGGGGATGTTTGGCGGCGAGATCGAACTCAGTTCTTCTCCTCATCACTTCAGATGATGAAGATGCAGCCGATGAGCCTCCCTGTGAACAGCTGAGCCTCCTCCATCCACAGGTCAGCAGCCGCTTCGGGGTCAGATGTCTTGGTTGTCCTTGGTGACAGATGGCGGCGCGTCACGACTCTGTTTTTCTGACGTTGAGACGTCAACAGGCTGCACTGCTGCTCTCCAGTGTGTGCCTGTGTGTGTGTGTGTGTGTGTGTGTGTGTGTGTGTGTGTGTGTGTGTGTGTGGGTGGTTTATTCTCTAAAAAGTGATTCCATCTCAAATCGTAAATCGAAGATTTTCAATTTTTATTTATTTATTTTTTTGTTTTTGTGGGGGAAATTACAAACAAACCCTGAACCTTCAGCTGCAAGAAAAAAGAAAACAAACCAAAAAAACAGCCCAGCTGTCATTCTTTTCCATCAGCTTCTCCCGTGTCAGATCCACCTGCACGTCACTGAGGAGTAATGGACGGAGCAGACGGAAATGCGTCCTGACACGTTAAGTTGTGACTTGATCAGATTACACAGCGTGGCACCATTAATGGACAGGCTAAGTGTTTTTCTGCCTGAACCGAGGGCCCAACAAGATTTAGTTACCGACCAAAGTCTGTGACCTTGTCAGTGCCCATCATGTAATAAAATATTGACAGGATTTCAGTCAAACATCAGTTGAGAATTAACGGAGGAATCAGTCTCACCCTCCAGGACTGCTGGGCGGCTCGGTTTCACCCGGTTCCTTGTGGAGTCAGGGTTCGCTCGCTGGAGGAAAACTCCACACACTGTTGTGAAAAACGTCTGCACCATGCAGACTTCAAATCCCAGCGTTTGGTTGTTCTGGGTGGAGTTTGCATGTTGTTTGCATGTTGTTCTTTCTGGTTCTCCAGAACGGAGAGAGCAAAGTTTCCCTCCTTTCACTCCTTCCATGAAAGTTAAACTTCTGGTTTTCGGGAACTTTCATATGTAAAGTAGCTGAAGGTGCTTTAGGATTTCCCATCTTTTTGTCTCGGGGAGAACTCTCTTGCACACTGGGCATGTTGTCTCAAATGTCCTCAACTTGTAGATTATTTTCTGTACTGATTTAAAACCGTAAAGCTTGAGCTCTAATCCTGTTTCTGAATGAGGCGAAGCTCCTTTAAAATGTCCCGATGCTCCGGTCATCACCACCTGATGACCTGTGTGTCATTTTAGCTGCTTTACATTGAAACAGATCCTAATTTTCCTCTTGCTGAAAGTTTTTTTTTTGTTGTTGTCACATTTCGGTTTTGTTGAATTAAAATTTGTGTTTGGATGTTTTAAGGCGAAACCTGAACCAGGAGCCATGATTCTTATGTTCTTTGAAGACGTTAGAAAATGAAGAATTTAAATAGAAATAATCTCTGATTTATAACATTCTTATGTCTTTCTGTTCAGTGTTCGTTTAACATCAAACTCTAAGTGACATGGAACCAGATCAACATTAATAAACTCTTGGAAACAGCTGGACCAGCATCACTGTGTGCTCATAAATTATTCATGAGATATAATGAGAGGACGGTTGCCATGAAGGGGACGTGTCAATGAACACCGGACGTGGGGAAAGTGGAGCTGGGCCGGGCGGAGCGCCGCGGAGCGCACTGAGCTGCTTGCAGAGAGACGGACCTCCACATCCAGTTGACACACTTCACAGGGCAGGAACTGCCTCCACCTTCGCTCCGGCTGGCTTCAGGGAACCTGTTTGTAGTTTAATGCCAGCGTGGCCCGTGGACACGTCGAGTTCTGCCGCAACAAAAGGAGACGCGTCTGAGGGGAGGACAGGGACGGCTTTCAAACAGAATAGATTAAATGTCTTCCTCAGCCGCTCTCACCTCTGCGGTGGCTGTCCTTTGAGCTTGTCTGGCGTCCCCAGGCTGCGGCGCTAGCAGGGCTCCGTGCGTCGCCTCTGATCACCACCAATTTGCTCCACTGTCTGACAAAGAAAATACCAGTTAGAAGCTGCTGAAGTTCAGCAGCAGTGAAAAACTCTGGGAATGAGTTCGCAAACGGAACAGGTTCACACATTGTCACTAAATCCCTCTTTCAGAAACATCAAATCATTCTTTTGTGCCTCCCTCTGTTTAAACTGCATGAAGCTTCTTTAGTGCATCAGTTTCACTGTGGTTCAGGTTCTGTTTAAACATGGGGCCCGTGAACAGCTGCAGCTCATCTTACCGTCTCAGTATAGACCTTTGAATGGATTTTCTTCATACTTACCTTAAAGGTCAATCACCTTTGTCTCCCACAGCTTTTCCTTCCACTTAATTTTCTATGCGTTTGTTGGGGTTCAGCCACTTTCTTCATCTGTGACGTTTTGTGGCTTCCTCTGCTTGGTGCAGGTTTCATTACTT
Organism: Poeciliopsis turneri; assembly: GCA_922788865.1. Taxonomy (NCBI): domain Eukaryota; kingdom Metazoa; phylum Chordata; class Actinopteri; order Cyprinodontiformes; family Poeciliidae; genus Poeciliopsis; species Poeciliopsis turneri. Next base: position 1,611,741 of record CAKLNU010000350.1, on the reverse strand, counting down.
TCTGCTTGACGACAGGCAGCAGCCTTTCAATGGCTGTTCAACAGCATGAGATTAAAATTCAGTCATCTAAACCCAGAGCTGCTGCTCATAACGTGACGGATACTCAACTTCTGTTTTAGTGAAGTGAGTTTAGGAGAATTTTTTTTAACCTCTTTCACTATTCTGCTCTCTATATGTGATGGGAAACATCTATTATTACTTTTTCTGATTGATAAAATTCGGTGACCAGGTTTTATTTTAATAAGGCCTTAATCAGCCCAGAGGTTCAAACTGATGAAACATGAGGATGGAGGCTCTCTATGAAAATATTCCTCACCATCTGTCATGTTCTTTCAGCAAACATTTGAGACAGAGTTGGTTTTGGTTTGCTTTACATTGAAAGTTTTCTTAAAAGTCTGTCTGTCAGTCTTCAGATCATGCGACCAAACCAGAAAACACACTGGAGATATATATAGATTACAGCATTCTTTGTTTTAACTGACAGCCATCTTGGTAGGCGGTTGCTATGACAACAATAAGCATTACTGTTACATATGGACAATTTTTGAGTTTTAATCAATCCTAACCAGCTTTCAACAAGATTAACAAATCAGTCGTTATAGTTTTATCGTTTACTTTTTCATGTTGTTTACGTCTATTTATGATACATTTTCTTTCTCGCTCTCGTTTTCGATGTGGCCCCAAACAGAAATAAGTTGGACGTCCCTGATGTACGAGATGAAAACAAGTGAATCATGAACCGTTTTGAATGGAAATATGATTTTAGTGATAGCATTAGAAGAAAATGTCTCATCCAATGCCGAGATACAACATCGAACTGATGGGACCCCACGCGTCTTCACAGAGACCCTCTGTGTGGAGTTTGCATGGTCTCCCCGTGTTTGCGTGGGTTTTCCCCGGGCGCTCCGGTTTCCCCCCACATCTCCCAAAACATGCAGGTCAGGTCAGTTGGTCGCTGCAAATCGCCCCCAAAAAGAAACTCCCAACACATTTGATTGTGTTTTATTGATAAACTTGTCAAATTAATTCAATTCTGCTGCTGGTTTAGTGCCGCCGCATTCGCCTCCATATTTTTAGCAAAGTTTTGATCTAAGAATTAAACCTTCGTCTTTGAATGGTCATGATTTCTGCTTATTTTCACTGTCCTTGTGCTTTTATGGTTTCGTTTACCTTTTCTACTCACTTTTCATATTAAACTGCACTGAACTGCAGCTTTTATACTGTGTTTAAAGCTGCATCTTAAAGAAGATTAGCAAAAGGATCATGCAGTGGCTCCTTTAGGGCGACTGTGGCTCGGTGGTTGTCTTGTGACCGGAAGGTTGCAAGTTCGATTCCAGCTTCTTCAGCCACATTCACACCTGCTGGTGGGAGTAAATGTGTGTGTGTGTGAATGTGACTGTAGGACAACATGACGAGCTAAAGCTCCAGTTCAGTCCATTTACCTTTCAGTCTTTCATAAATCCTGTTTTTGTTTGGATTTCTTCAGGTTGCAGGGTGTTGATTAAGATTAGAGTTAAATCTGTGCATAACATGGATGATAATTATAATCATAATTTAATACTCTGGACCCTGAAGAAGCCAAAAGTTGTTATGACTGGTTTGTTTGTTTGTTTGTTTGTTTGTTATTAGAAAAAAACAGGTTTGAGCCAAAGGTCAAAGTTACTGTGTGATCTTTCTGTTAGTCTTTATTTAGAATAATAGATTAAATATAGTATAACTAACTTAGCAAAAAAAAAAGTACAATTTAACATGAAAACCATGTAGAAAAGGGAAAAATGAAGAACGATCCATGAAAGTATGAAAACAGAGAACTTAATCAGAAATCATTTCCATTACAGGAAGAGATCAATTCTTAGATTAACACTTTGCAATAAATAAAAAGCTTTTGTGTTGCTGAGCTGCTCTCTTTTCTACCAGCAGTCATGCATCGTCTGCTTGTAGAAAAGAGAAGAGAAAGAGGCTCAGAAATGCCCAATTCAGGTATTTATTTTAACCCGCCTGAAAAAAGCCTGAAAAACTAAAACAACTAAAACATTCATTTCACCTCACAAATGGATCAAAAAAAATAAATAATCAACTTTCTTCCTCTCTCCTACAAAATTAACAGGTTATTTAACACACCCACCCACCCACACACACACACACACACACACACACACACACACACACACACACACACACACACACACACACACACACCCATCATGAAACTAATCAAACATTGTGTATTTCAGCGTTGGTTGAGTTAAACATGCTTCACTGCAGAGGAAGGGAAGCAAACAGAACAGCAGCTGAGGTTGGAGACATGGAAAGTTGGAAAAGAGGATCAATATGTCTTCAAAAGTCCCTGAGCTGCAGCAGGCGGTGGCAGCACATCCAGATGGATGGCTGAGAGTCACCTGAGCCGCGCTAAATATACTGTTTGTCAAAAAGAAAAAAAAAAGTTATGAGTTCGGTCCCAGCGGCTCAGAGACTTTCTCCTCCCCGGTCAATATTAACGTCCAGCCTGACTGCATGCTGAGACGATGCTGAAACATTCCCGGCGCTTCAATTTCTCCACATTAGAATTCCAAACTGCAGTGGGTTCTATGAGTCAGAGCAACGCTGAGTCGTGCGTAACGGAGAGGTGAACTTTATTTCTTTATTTTATCCTCCGTTTAAAGGAGATCAGGGTTTCAGCAGCTTTGCAATTTCCTGGAAGTTTGTTGCAGATCAGAGGAGCGTAGAAACCGACTGGTTTGGTTCTGACTTGAACCAGAAGACTTGAGCAGCTCTATAGTGTATAGCTCTGTACACTATAGAGCTATAGTGCATAGATTTAGTGATTTATTAACTAATAAAATGATTTTCATTTCCCTTCAGATATGCAGAGACGACCAGCTGCAACAAAAAGTGGATCCAGAGAACATTAATTGAATACTTACTAACTGAATTTAAAAGTTTTGCCACTTTTATTGAAACAAAAACCTTCCTTTACTTCACAATAACATGCTGGTTTTGTTGGTCTATGAAATGAATCTCAATGAAATCATTTGAGTTAAAAATGCCAGAAATTCTTCCAAGGTGTGAAACTGCAGATGAACTGGCACATTCACATACACAAGAAAAAAAGAAAGAGTGAATAAATGTGATTTTGTTGATATACAGGCCGACCGGTTTACCTTTCAGACAGGTGACCTTTTCACCTCCCCGTCCTGGCATGAAGGATGCGGCCTGCTGCTGCATGAATCCTGGCTGACCTTGCTGCACGGACAGGAACGGCCCAGAAAGGCAGCCTGCTGCACAATCACTCAAAATGTGGACTTTTTTTTATTTATTTATTTATTTATTTTATTTTCAGGTTTAGAGGGGAAAAAAAAAAAAAGCTTTCTGGTTTCTGGTCTGGTTTTCATCTCAGAGCCTCTCAGAGTGAAGTGACTGATCTGAGTCTGTGGCTCACAGGCTGGACTCTCATTCAATCAGGTTTATTTGGAGAACATTTCGCCAACAAAGCAGTTCAAAAAGCTTTACATGAAAAAGTCACAAAAAGAACATAGAATCAAGAGCTGAGAAACCAGAGACAAACATTACAGTTTGATCATCAAAGTCATTAATACACATTGAAGTTTGGTCAATGTTTCATTCACTGTTTCATTCAATGTTTCATTCACTGTTTCATTCAATGTTTCATTCACTGTTTCATTCAATGTTTCATTCAATGTTTCATTCACTGTTTCATTCACTGTTTCATTCAATGTTTCATTCAATGTTTCATTCACTGTTTCATTCACTGTTTCATTCAATGGCTCATTCATTATGGTTCACTAGCAGCTCTGACCTGCTGACCTTTAGTCTCGATTTAAACACGTCAGCGTTTTGACAGTTTTGCAGTTTTATGGAAGTTTGTCCCAGATTTGCGGCGCATAGATGCTGAAAGCTGCTTCTCCTCGTTTGGTTCTGGTTCTGGATGCCGAGCAGAACCAGAACCAGAAGACCTGAGAGGTTCTGGAAGGTTGATCCAACAACAGCAGATCTTTAATGTGTTCAGTGATTTATAAACAGTATTTTCAGGTATAAACAGTACAAATCTGTCCTTTCTGTTTACAAGAGATTTTGGGTTTTTTTTTCTTGAGAATCAATTTTGGAATCACACAACAACAGTAAAATTCAGCCCAAGGCCACATTTTCAGATTATTTATTTACTTAAGTATTGATTTGTGGGTTTGCTGCACTTCTTTTCAAACCTGCCTTGTTGCTTATGTTCACAGTTGTTTTCGTGCTTCGGAAAAACACACAAACACATCGTAAAGCGCTTTATTTATTTTATTATTATTTGTTTTTTTGGGGGGAGTATTTATTTTGCTGTCAGGAAAGAAACAGAAAAACTTCCGGCTCCGGACCAACGACTGTCAGCAAACCAAGTGTCCTGCATGGACGTCCTGTGATGCTCCTGCAGTCGACTGGTTTTCCGTGAGGGATTGCTGAGAGTTTGTCTCTCTGGAAGACAAAAGACATGAAGATGCTGCTTCTGTCTGTCTCAAACAAACAAACAACAACAACAACAAAAAATCACCTTGATAAAACTCTCCTCCTTGGAAAGGAGTGCAGACAAAATCAGGCCTGCAGCGCCCTCTATGTGCAAGACGTGGAGGAGATTCCTGCACACAATGTGGCCTGTTTTGAGTTTTTAGCAGGTTTTTATTTTCCTAACTTGAATGGAATGAAGCCCCCCTCCTCTCCTCCTCCCCCCTCCACTGAGCGCATGCAGCGTCATCAGGCGGTAACCCGGGGAGACGGGACAGATCCAAGAGGCTCAGCAGATCTTCACTGAGCTCAAGCCTGGAAACCCTGGCACATCCTCAGATGCTCAAAACACATTTTCCTTGATAAATCCGCTACCGAGCCGCAAAAAAACAAGACGGAAAAAAACTGAGACGTCGCCAGCAGAGACGCTTTCTGCAGCAGCCAGAGGACGAGTTATAACTCAACATGTTGAGCTGAGTTTTTTATTTTTTTCTATGTGAAAATCAAGAAATCAGAGCAGCGACTGAAGCTCCAGATAATAATGAGAGAAACTTGAGAGCCTGCAGGAAAACGGAGCAAAAGATCAAACCAATAACAAGCGAAGAAAAGGAAGGTCAAACTTTTCAAACCAAGAATGATCTTGTTAAAATACTCGGAGTGTCTGCGAAGATGAATTTGTAATCTCCTCGCTGATTTCTTTCTATTTTTTTCATGATTTACTTTTTCAGATTTACAGGACAAGAAAATCACAACTGAAAAACGACATGCAGTTCATTTACTGACATGTGGTCACACAGGCTGGTCAGTGTCAGCCAGCGGGGTTCTGCGGAGCGATGCTGAGGAGTCAATAACCTACCTGCAGGAAATATTGAACTGCACTGCTGCTCTGTAGAGCGAAGGGGATTTTTACGCTGCTGAATTCTGAAAACTGACAGACAAATCATAGAAATCTCAATTTGAAGAAAGTCTGTCATTTAAAATAATAATAATAATAATAATAATAATAATAATAATAATAATAATAACAATAATCATGTTTTCCCGTTTTTATTTTTGTCCAAGACAAAATCCATGAGCTCTGAAAATTTAGCAAAAAACAATAAATCTATGTGAATATACAGTAAATATACAGTATTGATCACACATTCCTAACGCATAAGCATTTACTAAACTGTCTGTTTTTGGCCCTCTAGAAGAAATATGTTGTAAAAGAATTTCTTCTTTTTAAAAAGAAGAAGAAGAAGAAAAAACAAGCTGAAGTCAAAGTGGAGCCTTTAGCCTGCCGCTCCGCGGTGACGCGTCCGGCTCCGGGACCACGCGCCTTTTCACACGCGGGTCCAGCAGAACCCGGGTGGCTGCAGAACCCGGGTGGCTACAGAACCTGGGTTGCTGCAGAACCCGGGTGGCTGCAGAACCCGGGTGACTGCAGAACCTGGGTTGCTGCAGAACCCGGGTGGCTGCAGAACCCGGGTGGCTGCAGAACCCGGGTTGCTGCAGAACCCGGGTGGCTGCAGAACCCGGGTTGCTGCAGACCTGCAGCGGGAGCCAACAGCTCCTCACTCCACAAGCTGCCACTGGAGCAGACAGATGTGCTGATGCGCCATCCATCCACAGCCTGGGGCCCTTTCCTGACTTCTAAAGGCTTCCGCTGTCAGAACAGCGGAGCGCGTGACACCAGGGTTAAATGAAGGTTAAATGGGAAGCACTTCAAAGTGGGAGATCTCTGCAGAAAAAGAACGGCGGGAAGGTTAATGTGTGTCTTGTTGAGACGCCGGAGCAGCTTGTAGCTTTTGGCCATATCGGTTTGAGGTCCAGTTTGGGTCAGAGCGCCTCCGGGCCGCAGCTTTTATTGGTTTGGTTCGCACAGCGGCTGCATGCTGCACGATAACAGGGCCTTCAACCGCCGCGGGAAGAGCGGATGGTTTTATTTTATTATATTTTTTCTTTTCTTTTCAGGTTAGATTGTGCTCTGTTATTGCTTCAGAGCATGTGCTGCGTAACCAGGCGCTGCAGCAGCTCTGACTCTGAGTTAGTATGCGCTGGATATGAGCCAGCTGGCAGCCAGATGAAGTCTGGCCCCTCAGTGACTGTTGATGCAACGGAGCCCAGGAGAAACGCAGCAGCAGAACCTCATCTGGCTGCTTTCTGGAGGCCCAGGTTCTGTTCGCAGATCCAGTCATTCCAGATGAAAAGCAGAGAGTGATTCAAACATTTTTGATCTGTTCGTTATTGTTCTGTAGAAGTCAGCAAAAATGCAAACGGACGTCATGCCAGCAAGTTTATCACAACTTCCATTTTATCTTCTGTTAAATTCTGAGTCAGAAAAGTTTCTTGTGTTTCATAACTTCTGTTTAGTGTTAAATTGCACAACACCTAACCCAGTTAGGGTCCATCAAACTGGACGTCCAGCTGACCATCCGGGTCACTCGGGCAGCAGAGTGACCAGGATGATCGTTTTTGAGCGTGGAGCAGACGGATATCGCCAGGCGGTCTCTTCAGAAAACGTCTTTTGAAGACGACAACCCCGGAGTGGCCGTTAAAGCGGTGAGCGGTCAGGCATCGGGTCAAGGCTGGAGTTCTGACCGGAAGCTGAGTGCAGTCGTCTCTCACAGGATCTGATCATAAATCATATTTTAACTTGTTTGATTTTCCTCATTCCATGTTGAGATCAGCTGATCAGTTCAGGATGAAACTTTCATCACCTTCACTTTCAGCTTCAAGAATTCTGCCAACAAAGGTGAGCGAATCTTTATCAGTGCAGACAGAGAGTTTGCATAGAGTCACCTGAGATTAAATAATGCTATTATTGGGTTATTGCTGCAATATTTGCAATGCAGTTGCAGGATCTGTGGTACATGTGAAGTATGAGATCTGTTTTGCTCAAGCTGCAAGATTTCTGCAAGATGTCCTGACAATATGCAGCTTAGCTAGTTACACCTAGCAACAAGAGTCAGGGAGAAACCTTGTTGAGATCTTTTTTAATCCAGATCATTTCACTTGTTGTTAAGAGATTAAAGGCTCAAAGTGCGGTTCTCGTTGTTGTAGTTGCCTCAGGTCGTCCGTCGCTTCTCGTCACAACCTCCCTGGTGAATGTTTGGCCACCAAACTGTCGTGAGTTTGGTCAGAATTTTGTGGGAATGTTTGTTTATGTGGAAAACAGACCAAACTACTCAACTTCAGGAATCCAGTTTTCCAGCCACAGAGCAGGACGGACAGTTCAGAGGAACAATTGTCTGAGGCTGGGAGGAAGTAGAACGTCTTGTAATAATCATTCCTCTGATCCATCATGTTTTATGTTTTAGACACATGTTCATTTTATTTGGTCCTGCCAATTTGGTTCTGGTTGGAGAAACAGAAGAGACAACCGCTGGTATTTTATCCTAATATATACATTTATTTCTTCAGAATGATGGGCGTCGGCTTCTTGGTGGCATTAGATAGACATAAATCAGTCAGCTTTACCCGTGTGACTCTTTCCTTCATGACAGTTGCAGAGGTAGCGGAAGGTCTGACACACACTGAGGAAAGTAACGGCGAACAGAAAACACACACACATCTACACATCTACACAAAACCTGCTTCTACACAGAACATCAGCTCACAGGGTCAGACTGGATCAGTAGATTAGAATTTTGTCAAGTTACAAAAAGTGCAGAGAGAAACATGGCTTTTATTTAGACATTTCATCAGTTTATTTCTTTGGAAACAATGAGAACTTAATGTGAGTGAAGCTGGTTGTATTTTTGATAAAGAATCTGCCCAGACAGATCCATCAAAAAATGTTTCAGATCGTCAGACTAATCCTGATATCAGATACAGATGACTGGAGGAAACACAAAGTTTAGTTTTAAAATTAAAATGGTTTTTATTAAGGGTAAAAGTTGCCCTAAATAACTTGGCCCTTTGTGACAATATATCTGATGCTTAAGTTGAGTCCTGAATAATCTGTGATCCTTTTTTACTAGACACACCCAGGGCCTGATGACTGCTGTCTGGAGTGGCTTAGTCAAAGTCTGGAAAACCTTCCATCTGACTGAAAACTCCTCAGATGTGGAAAAACGTGCTGCTTGTTATTCCTTAGGACAGTCGTTACCATGGAACCGCCATCAGTATTGTTTCACACAGAGCCATGGTGGGTTGCAGCTTCACACTGTGAAAAAAAATCAATATCGAAAATCTGAATTTTATGTGACCTTCTGGTCTGGAATGAACGTATTATTACTGGACCACTAGACTATTTCTGCCTCTTTATATATTTAACAGTGAAAAAGTCACTTAAACTAGTCAATCAAAAGAAAAAAATTCAGAAAGTAATTTAAGGAGCATAAACCTTAAATATGTGATTATATGCCAAAAGTAAAGAGAGTATTTATTGGTTTTCCAAGTCAATTATGTCTACAAAAATAATCCAAGAGGAGGATATGAATCAATATTGATGTTAACATCTTTTGTTCAAATTTAAGCAAATTCTAAAAGGTATCTTTTCTTTCAGAAAATATAATAAATAAGAAAAAAAAATACTTTTGAGTTGATAAGGCTATTGGTGCACATCACATTTTTATTTCTTGATATATGATTTAATAAATAACATTTCATTTCCATGACTTTCAATTGGGCTTTACAGATCAAATAAATGCATAGCACATTAAAAAGCCTTTTCGAGGTTAATCGCATATAGATTTAGAATATACAGCATCAGTCGGCCTTTCGCAATTCACACTTAGTATTTCAAGTAAGTCAGATTTCTCCTGGTCATCAGAAGTGCGTCAGTGCTCACTCCACTGTCAAAAAGCCGAACGCTGAATTTCATTCATTTATATTTGTTCTATTTCAAAAGATAAACATTCTGTTGTTGTTTTTTTACAAGAACGTGTAGAAATCATGGAACAGTTTATGAATTTATGAAACCCTGGACAGTAGAAAGAAAACAGATTTCAAATCCGGTTTGAGCCGCCAGCAGGGGGCGGTGTTATTTGGTAGACAGTCAGTTCTCCTCAGTGAGAGCAGCAGAGGAAGCTGGAAAATTTCAACAAGTTCAAAAAAACTGAAACTCATATTGATTGATTGCACACAGATTGACGCTGAAATGATTATTTGTGGTGATTTTACTGGTAAAATATAAACCAAACCAACTGTCCGGAATATTAAATATAACAAAAACAGAAACTGTATGGACAAAGTTACTGCCAACACAATCCTGGATCAGAATGCTGACCACAGTTTTATCAGCAAACATCTTCCAAAAAAGGTCATTGCTAAAGTGGAAGAAACACAGAAAGTTGAGTGGAAGAAAAAACAAGATAATTAACCTTGAGAGGCTGTGAAGCGCAAGTTATTCATCATAGCACTTTTCAGCTCATCTGCATTTTTGCATCTGATTATCTCCCTCTCAGCGAGATCAGCTTTTTCTACCAGAGGTTTTCCATCCACTCAACTTTCAAATGATGTGCTTGAGTTGTCTTGAGTAACATTCGGATATTCTGAGAATTTGAATTTTTCAATAACTGTTAACCATGATGTTTACAATGAATAACAAACACTTGAGATGTGTTAAAAGATCAATGTATGAGTTTCACTTTTTCAACTGGATGAGAAAAACAAACTGAACAACATTTTATTTTCCCATTTTGTTGCATTTCAGTGAAACTGAGTTATAGTGTTAAAAAAAAAAAGCAACACGGCGGCTGAAACCGTGAGCAGGACAGGAGGTTCTGAGATCAGTAGTGATCACTCTGCCTTCAGCAGCAGGTTGATCTCATCACTCTGAGAGTCATCTGGACTCCTGGGTGATAACAGAAGGTGGTTTAAGGTGTGCAGCACAGATGGACTTGTATTTCCATGATTCCTTCAGCTAACACCTGTTACCTGAAGGACAGGGAAAATCCTTTGTTTATGATTGCTCTCAAAGATCAAATTCATTTTGAAATCAAAATGCGTTTGGATTTTTTTTTTTTTTTTTTTTCCTTCATTTAACATCTTTGGTGGTTCTTGCATGAACGAAGTCCTGGACGGACCCTGATGTCCTGACCCAACCCACAGCCCACAGACTGAAAATTCACAAAGTTATGTTTTCTATCTTTATGGTAAAACAATCCAGTTCAGGTTTGATGTTCAAACTTTGACCTAGAGATACATAGAACACCAAAAACAGGCCTTCAGGTTTGTTTCAAACCTGAACTATAGCTGGAATTATTGGTCATACTTACAGTGGTTATATAGTGATCAATACAAAATTGAACATGCATTTAAGGAACGGAAAACATGTGGGCACAACTGACACTAGCTGCGTTTACAATGACCATATAGTTGCGCAATTTGACTTTCCGGAAATAAATTTGGTTAACGGAAACGCGGCAATTTTGAAAAAAACTCCAGTTTCTCAATAAAATGTTGAGGTGACTTTGAAACTGGTGCATTTTGCAAAACTGCAATGGAAACACTTTGTTTGCATGACACGAGTCCCATGATCATCACCTGGCTGTTACCACTGGTCCAAACCACGAAGAAGAAGGCAACAGGAAGTAGTTCACGGCATGCTTTTTCGATTACTTACTGTATAAACAAACTTATTCGTGTGTTTCTTATTTAATAGAAACAATGTGGTTTTTTCTTCTTTTTTTTTTACATTAGCAGAATACTGACAACATTTTGCGCACGTTTGTGACGGAAACGCAGCTAGTGCTGTTCTTGTGCTGCCCCTCAGCAGAATCGCGCCCTGGGCAGTGAGGCGTTATTTCCACGACTGTTACTGAAGAGCAAAGGAAAACATGCTGCATGGCTGCGTGTGCACACCGCACACTACACATGGCTGGATTACAATTTTCAGTTAGCAGACGAAGTCTGCAACACATTTAACATTCAGGAATGGAAACGGTTAGTCAGTGACTGAAACGAGACACAGAACACGATCACTGAAAGACGCGATCACATTCCAACGCAGATACGTTAGGAGACAAATGGAACAGGCGTGAGTTTCTCTTTACTGCAGCAGGAACAAAATGTCTCACATTCACACAAAGTTTGTCGTCTTCATGTTGTTCTGTCCACTATTAATTGTATGACTACCCTGCAATCGCTACACTGCATTTAAATTTAAGGCAATGCATCACAGACTGGACTGCCACTAGAAACACATTCCCCTGTATATTTGCATTAATATGAGAGAGAGTGTATTGCTCCTGGGCTCCGCCTGTACACGGCCCCCAGTTCGCAGATGGAGGTTTTGGTCATTAATACCTTATTAAGGCCCACAGAGGAAATTACATTCAACCGTAATTAAATTCAGTGAATTGCAGCAATTTTAAAACAACGTCAGGGGCTGAAAGTGTGGCAATTTGACATTTAGTGCAGCATACCTGATATGAGAGTGGGACTACTGTACCCAAGACAGTTAATGCAGCATTTTTTTATGTCTTGATCAAAGGTTTGCACAGGTTTTATACAGCTTTACAGTGCTCAGGAGGACGGAGTAATATATGGATACCAGCATCACCAGCTGTGACCACATCTGTTCAGTTTTTTTTTTTTTTTAGAAAAGTTAGCTGTAATAATTGGGGAATCCAGTCAGAGTCAGTTTTATTCTGTTAAGCCCTTGAAAAATAAAAAAAAAATTAAAAATCAATATCCAAAGCAGAATTCCTAGATAAATCCTGGAATATCCATGCCAGGCCAGTAGGTGGCAACACTGTCAACATTTACCCCTTCAAAATACAAAAAAAAAAGGAGCTAAATACTTTAGTTTAATTTTGTCTCTGACACTTGGCATTCTTCCCCAGGTTTCATGGCAACTTGAAAGAGAAAGACGAAGAAAACGTTAAAAAACGTGCTGCAAAAAAAACATAACAGAAGTAAGCTGCGATATTAATGTTCCTTCAGATCTTCATTTTGTGACGTTAATATGACAAACAAACAATTTTTTAACACGCAATGGTAACCCACAGAGTAAATCATTAATTAACTCAAATGATTTCCAGGTGGAATCAGACTGCTTCCATTTCTGCAGGATTTATTCCACTGTTGCCAATATTCTCCCAGACTGTAGGAGGCAGTGTAGGACACCTATTAAACATAACTGTTGTTATGTGATGGGAATGCACCCAATGTATTTTTTCACAACTGGATCCATGTGTGATTTATTTAATTAGAATACTAATAGTATTTCTGAAGGGTGTTTAATCTGGGGAATGCATCTGGCTTGTATTTTCTTCATATTTCAATATGGGTTCATCTGGCTTTCCACACCAGGAGAAGCCAGAATAACAGACTGATGCAGCTTTTGGATGTTTAATCCTGGACGGTTTCAATTCAGTCAAAGTGAATCAAAGTAATGTGTTTATTTCATGAATAAATTAACACTCCGGTGGACGCACCGTACATTAAAATCAGCAGCATATCTGCCGGGTCCCACAGAGATCGTGCTTATCTTGGATGAGAGATGAAGGGAAGAGATAGGAAGTTTTGTCTGTAATAAAAGTAATAAAAGTTTACCGCCTTTTTATTACAGTTGTAGTCACAGCTAGCGTGCTGTTCTAAACAGATACTGTAGGTCACCTTCCCTACAACACCACAGTTGCTTTGGCAGTTATTTTCAGAGACGTACCGAGGCGCGCCCCGACCAGACAGTGGTTGTTCAGTGAGAGGCAACTCTTGGCCTGGAGCCCGGTTGATTTATACTTGAAGGTGTTGCACGGCTGCAGCTGGGGTGAAAGGTCAAGGTTTGGCAGTGCAGAACGGCTTTAAATATTAGTCTCTCTTTGCATGGGCTCGACTTCTTTTTGGTTTTGGTCGGCCGGGTCTGCGGAGGCCTGGGCCGCACCGTCAGCCTCCTTCTCGTCCCGAACTCCATCGGGATCTTCCGTCTCAGTTCGTTTGTACATCTCCCCCTGCTTGCGCTCACGCTCCAAGAGTCTGTAGTTGATGAAGTTTCCGATGAAAAGCCAAATACTCGCCAGGATGACAACTCCACCACAACAGAAATACATGTACTTGTAATTTTTGGTGACGTCGACAAGTTTCCCTGAAAGAGAAAGCAAAAGATGGTTGAGTTCCATGCTGTCATGAGGTCATCAAGTCAATGGTACATTTAAAACAAACAATCAAACAAAACGTGCTCAAAGTCAGGAAAACTACCTGCTAATGGTGGACCAATGAGAACAGGGCAGCACTCTATGATTGTTGTGAGTCCCACAGCACTGGAGAACCTTGGAGCTCCAACCAGGTCCATCAATGTCTCAAACAGCACTGAGCTCACCATGCCAAAAGCAAAGCCAAAGAATATTGCATACACCACCAGGCCAGTGTAGCCTTCCACTAGTGGGCAAAGGATATGGCACACCCCATTGTACAGCACAGCGAAACTGAAAAAATATTGGATCTTGGGGCGAACCCATCGCGAGTTGGCCAGCAGCCCCATGGAGGGTCTGGCAAACATGTCCACGAAAGCCAAGATTGAGAGCAGGAAGGCAGCAGAGTATTCATCCACACCCATGTCTTTAGCATAGGCGGCGAGGAAGACAATGGGCGCAAAGAAACCCAGGAACATTATGACGTTGCCTGACAGGTAGATGAGGAAGCCCCGGTGCTTGAACAGCGTCAGGTCCAGGTACTTGTTGACTATCTGCCAGAGGCTACGCTTTTCAGTCGTAGTGGTGACAGCGGCCAGCGCCTCGTCCTTCTTGACCTTGCCGGGCGGCGGTCCGAGGGGCCTCATGAGGGAGCCGGCCACGCAGCAGTTCAGCAGCAGCCCGCCCAGGATGAGGAAGCTGCCTCTCCAGCCAAACTGGTTAAAGAGATACTGGTTGAGAGGTGCCAGAGTGCTGAGGAAGACTGGGCTGCCTGCCATCGCTAACCCATTAGCAATGGGGCGCTTCTTAAAGAAATATTTGCCTATCATCGTCAACGCTGGCTGCAGGTTGAAGGCCAATCCAAGTCCTGCAACATGGACATAAAGAGGACATTCAGCAACGATTAGACTATAAGAAACCAAGTTAAGAACGAAACATACGCAGAGTATCAACACTTTTTCTAAATTACTGTTGAACTTTTCATTTGATGAAGATAAGTACATTCTTTTAAATAAAACAAGTAAAATGTAAAGTGATGGATTCAAGAACTTATATTCTAAAGATCATTTGATTTCATATGTAGTTGCTGTCAAAAACTGTTAAACCGTTTCTATTTCAGTTTCAAAATGTAACCAATTTGAAATAAATTCAAAATGGTTACATTTGAATTAAATGAATGCATTTGACATCCAGTGTCAAATGCAGTATCTTTTGAGACTGAATGCATTTGAGTTTAGTAGTAATATAAATACACCACAGTAATGTCTATTTGGCTGCATAATAACACTATGACAAGTCAGTTAAATTACATATTAAAAATTGTTTGTGTCATGGAAACATCAAATAGGATTTTAAATGGTTTCTTTTTGATAGAATGAATACAACTAATCATCAGCCAAACATTTTAGCTTGACATTTAACATTGAAGCTGCCTTCATTTTTAACCTGCACACATTATGTTGGGGTCTTGTGGACAAACGCTGCTCCATTGGTCCACAGGACCAGGGTTGAAAAATGCTAGAATAGCTGAATGTAGGGGTTGCTAAGTAAGTGCTAAGATTTGCTCTGCATGTGATTATCCAAAACGCTGAAAAACAGCAATTACATTATCTAACGTGTTAGAAAGGATGCACCTAATTATGCACCAAACATGTTGAGCAAAAGAAAAGCTGTCTAGACAGAGCCACTGCTAAGCATCTGCTTGCTGATGTTAGCATTTAGCACCAGAGAGGTACACATTCCTAGATATGTTTGTAGTTCTTTACTAAAATGTGTTTTTGGTAATTTCATTTGTTTAATAACGTAAGTTTCTCACAATATAGTGAAGAGTGGAGTCAGCTGTTATCAACTTGTTCAGTACTCTGCTAATGGATGCTAGTAGCTCCAACACAGACTTTAAATGTCTCTTGTTGTACTGTCTCAATATTAGATTCATGCATATATCTTTATCTGTTTTTGAATAATAAATTCAGTAATTCAGTCCAGTATATTATAATTTGCCAGACGTCCATAATAGAAAGTTAGACGACAAAAACCATCTAAAAATAAGTTCAATGACTGAACAGATTAAATGATGCAAACATGTTTCTTGCTCCCCCAGTTTTATTTGAACTTCTCCTTGATGAGGTGGAGGCTAATCCCTCCATCTCAACATGGACTTCCTGAAGTGGCCAGGCTTACCTCCGATGACGCCAATGCAGAAATAAAGCTGCATCACGTTGGTGCAGAAGGACGCTAAGATCATGCCCGTGGCACAAAGGCAGCCGCCCATCATGACGATGGGTCTGCAGCCGTACGTGTTGACCAGTATGCTGCTGATGGGACCTGCAGCGAATACACAGAAAACACACAGAGGCGAAGGCTGAAGGATTTACTCTGAAGACTGGAGACAACAAGCAACGTCTGCTACCAGCAAGCTTTTCATGAGCGACCGTGTGTGATTGCTCTGCCAGCATTAGAGGGACGTGCCCAACATCATCGTCCTGTCAGACGAGCTGCTTTACAGACTCCAACAAACTGAACAACTAATCAGACCCATTTCTACGTCTCTTTGTTGCGTTAGCGTTACTTTTTTACATAAGACTAACTTGGCTGACTTTACGTTTTCGATCATTGCCAGAATCAAAATATTTCTGTCTTATTATTATGAAGAGGGAAATAAATTTATCTCATTGATTTATTTACAATAATAAAAAGTGCAGCTTTTAGTACTGGAGTCTGCGAAACTTCTGAGTGCATGAATGGTAACCTGAGCATGTAAAGGTTTTTTTTTTTTTGGCACTTTCTTAGCTTAATATCTTTGCTACCACCTGGAAGATGAGTTTATTTCTAGCAGTTCATCATAAAAACCACAGACGACTGAGTCATCGCTGAACTCGCTCTTCGGGAATCTCTTCCCGACCTTGAGGAAAGCTACCCTCATTACCGTTTGTATTCTCGGGGGGAGAAGGGGAACCTGAAATTGGCCATGATGAGAAACTCGGCTGATTGCACCGTTTGTGGCCGGGAGACGACCAGCGTTTTGCAAAAAATAGGTTCAACCTCTTTTTGACTTCAACCCAGAACCATCCAAGGACCTCCACTGTACCAGCCTGTTTGTCTCGGTATAGAGTCTCTAGACTTTCTATGACTGAAAGTGAATGCAACACACTGTTTATAACATCAAATGCACCATACTGATCTTAATCACATTGCTGCATTGGCGCATTCACTTCAAAGTTCAAACAGGTCACAGCATATTACATGTTTTAACTAGGCCAGACAGCTGCGAGCGTTTCTGTCTGAAGTTTCCGACTGCTAATTTTGTAACCTGTCGGTGTTACACCTCATTCCATTGAAGCGTATTCTTTAGAAGTCACTTTGTTTGACAGGTCATCGGCAGAACCAGTTGAGCAACTGAGCAACACATCCTGAAGGATTCTGTGTAAATTCTTCTGTTTTAAACATTAAAAGATTGAAAAACAAGATAAAGAAATAATGTGATCACAAAATAACTAAGTGACAAAATACAGTTATGCCTTAGACTTGTCTGTTTTCTTTCAAGAGACGCTGCTACAATAAATCTTTTGGTGCTTTGGTGGACTTTTTGTCCACAAATCCCTTCATATTTACTCAACATTTTCTTCTATTTCTCTTAGAAATCAGTTACGATCAACAAAACTTTCACTTTTGACCAAAAAACTGCAAACTAATTTCCACAAAATAATGACAGTAGAAAAAAAAATAAAAATTCTATCCATCCCCTGACTTATACTTTTCAATAAACGATTCTCTGACTTGTTGGGAGTGTTTTTTTGTCTTTATGCTGTCCTGATGAACCAGTGGTCTTCCACACACAGAGGTCTTTAAACTACAATCACACATTCCACTCATTGTAAGATTGCTACCGCTACCTGCTTGGACCTCTATTAAATTAGGTCAGTCACTTCAATGGGGGAAATGGGGGTCCCCCACCTCTCATCCAATGAGAGACGCCATTCCTAGAAATTCTTAAATCTAGCATCTCATTTAATTTACTTGTATATTTTTATCTTCCTGAAGCAAAGAAAGAATTGTGAAATCATAACTCGTCAAGTGTCGATCAAGGCTGTTTTGTTTCTGCAGCTGACTTTTAGTTTTGCATGTTGTAGACAAGGTTAGCATGGGGTTGTGCTAATAAAGGAAAAAGGTCTTTTTGGCCATTTGGAAGGACTGGATTATTACCTGTGGGTGTCTGCTGCTTGGCTCATTACCAGCTAGCCTTCTGCTAATGGCGGCGCTGTGTAAACAGCACACAAAAAGCAGCTGCAGGGGAATTAGGAAGGTGTTAAACATTCAGAGTGATGGAATCGCCGGTGTAATAGGCAGGACAAGAGAGCAGGTGTTTAATGAATAGCTGATGAGTTCAATCAATATGAATGAGTGAGTAACAAGAGCCACTCACTTAGTACCTGCACATATTGACGGAGTCAACACATGATAATGACATTCAGCCTGTGGAAAGCTTTAAAAAGGAGATCTGTGAGTCGGGATCTGACCATTTATCCACTGCTATTCCCCCGCTGCAGTCTGCTAGAGGCAGGCCCATAATGAGCAACAAGCAGCCAACCTTGTCGGCGTTGGAGCGTTTTCTCACAGTTCTCAAGAGTTTAAGCTAATGAATACTCCCCATGATGAACAATCAGACACATTCCCTCCAGTTTGTAGCCATCATATCCATTGTGGATCCCTCCAGAAAGTCTGGATTGGCAAATAATAACAACAACAACAAATATAGCCTGCATTGCATCGTCAACATACTTTTAAAGATTTACTAAGTGCCTCTTGGTTCTGCTGTGTCTGACCAGCCAGCCTCATCATGCTTGTTCCTGACTGGCACAGATGGCGGCAGCAGCAGAGGCTCTGATTGGAGGATTACAGCGTGGGCAGATGGCAGCCACGGTGGGCCTGGGTGAGCGATCTGCTCAACGCAGACCAATATGCTGGGGCCCGTGTCCGACTCACGACCAATTCCCACCAGTCTGAGGCTTCTAATACGAATTTCAGTCACCCGTCGTCTGATTGGCTGCCTTACCCAGCTATTTAGCAGGGCTTAATTTACCAACGTCTCTGATTCTGATTGAGATCTGTAATTAGTTGTGACTGTGACTTCCATCTTTTTAGTTCCTGCCAAAAGGCACTTGTTCAGGTCCAGGGTCGGGAAAAGGGCAGCTAACGTCTCTGCAGATCCCACACATGCTGGACACAAACTGTTTGGACTTTTCCCTCAAGAACAGTGCTACAAAGTGCTCTTTACTAAAACTGTCAAAAACAATGTATGCTAAGAGCTACTTCCGAGCCTTACAGTTATTTTCAATGACTGACTGCAGCTGATTATGTCTATTTCAAACTCTAAATCAGTAAACAGTTTCACGTTAACACATATGAAGCAGCGTTGTCGATCCTATCTAAAGTACAGATAAGTATGTTAAACATGACTTCTATCTAACATGTAATAGGTTTACAGATGACAGTAGACAACCTAGATTATGTTTTACTAAGTCACTTCCAGGACTGCTTACCCGCTGCATACATGACAGCCAGCATGATGGAGGAGATCCAGGCCACCTGGCTATAGGACGCATCGAAGATGATCTGGATGTCTTTGAAGAAGACCGTGATGGCTTTGGGGAAGGCGTAGGAGAACCCAATGGAGATGAAGGATGCCAGCACCACTGCCCACCCCCACCCACCGTCTGGTGGGGGCACGACAGCACCTGAGGTGGGGGGTGGCATCACTGGCCCACCTTAACGCTGAGTTTTCACTGCAGCGACAGATAAAAAAAACAAGGAAAAGACAAATCAATGGATAGAAAACTTGCATAATAAGCTGTAGTTTTGTGGATTGTTTTTCATACATTTGCACCTTTCATTGTTCTGACCGAGACTTTCGACAAACCCTTCATCACGAGCTCTTATTTCACAGGTTGGAGTTTCTGAGCTCGTGAAAACATGGCATGTTTATTATGCTGTTATAATCAAAACCTGCTTATTTAGCTGAACGCCAAAACATGTCAAACGATATTATTTAAAGCAATTATTTGTCTTTTTTCTGCTATAGAGCTCAGGAAGCTTTTGAAACAAATGAATTCTTGTAGTTTCCTCAAAACACATGACAGCTCCATGCAACTACAGTCTGTGAATACTCCATTTAAAATTTAGGTGTTTCAGTTTTATAGTTGAAACACCTAATATATACACACAGGTGCTATTATCTACAGTCTTCTTCATATTTTATGTTGAGCATGCAGCCAATCAGAGGCAAGGAACATGAATGGCGCTTAGGCAGTTCAGATTTCATTTATTTTTATTTTTATTTTTTTACGTTTCTTCTCCAGCAGTGTGGCAGTCAGAATTATCATCTGAGTACCAAGGTGAGACCCAGCGGATTTACTTCCACAATTTATCATTTATTCATTTAACAGTTTTCTAGAATCAGAACAAGGATTTCCTCTTTTTGAGTTCTCTTTTTTCCTGTTCAGTTTTTTCTTTAATGTGAACCTTTGAGTTTTCCTTCCAGAGAATGAAACGCAAACAGAACAAATAATGAAATCACATTGGTCTCAGCTGCGATCGTGACTGAGATCAGTTTCACACGAAAGCAACAGTCAATTGTCCATCATCACCCAAAGCTAGAGAAACCGGGTCGATTTATAAGCGCACACCTCTTATTATGCCTTTATCTGACCAATTAAACTCCTTCCTCTGGAATCCTGCCTTTTTTTTTCCCCAACTAATTAACCCGTCACCAAGCACCAGGGATGACTAGTATGTTAGGTATTAGGGATAATTACATATCTGTCAATTTAACTTAATTAAAATGAGAACCTTCCATGACGTCATGACAGATTCTAAAAATAAATCAAATTTTCAAAAACCATACATTAAATGAATTTCTGTAAAGTTTCCCAAAGGAAACTTATTAAGTAAACTAATTGGTCCTGTAGCTTAATTGTTGATGGACTTGAGCCTGAACTTTATTAACGAGACTAACATGAGCCTAATTCAGCAGTCCTATCATTTGCTACAGTTACCATTTAGGATAACGTGAGTGAAAGTGTGTTTATAGGAAAATGTCCCTGATTATTACAGTCAGGCCTGGAGCTGTGTTTACAGTACACACTCATCCAGGTGACAATAAAAGCCTTTTTATTTCCAGTCATTCAGTTGTGACATTCCAGAGCTCCATGTCCGGGAGCACAAAATGTACACCTGGACATGGGTCCGGGTGCACACACACACGAACGCACACGCACACACAACGTACCTGAGATACCAGGCCCCGCCCCCAGTTCACCTTGAACATCTCCCTCCTCGGGAGATTATGGAAACATTACTACGTGGGGGAGGAGTCAGGTGATCAAATCAGGTCAGACGTGTTCCTGAGAAAACACACCTTCATCACCAACAACCTGTTCACAGGCGCATTGCAAACTGTGAAGGTAATGCCAAATATCTTCAGCGTTTCATTCTTTAGTAGTCGGCTGTTAAAATGCCAGCAGACCTCTTTGCTTTCCAAGTCATCAGCCAGTTTGAGTGTTTGCATAATATGATGTGCAAACTGGCTGAGGAAGCCAGTTTGGCCTGTTTGACTATACATGAGCAGGATCATGTCTGAGCATTTTAAAGGTGGGAATATAGCAAAGGTAATATTGGGATGATATGTATGTTTATCAACAGTCCGGTCTGCAGTTTACACATCTCCCCCAAATTCTTAAATTTCCTTCACATTCCCCTTGAGACTAAAACTATCTACTTTTTTCCTTCCATTTAACTTTCCATTGATATGACTGGATAAGTGCAATTTTAAGGCTTGGAGTGAGTCAGTGATCAGGTCATGATTTTGTAGTCCAGAATAAAATGCTTCATGACTAAAAATCTTTTTTTTTTTTTGCTGACCTGAGAAACAGAATGTTGGATTTCATTCATTTTCATGTCAGCCATAACCATGAACATGAACAGAAATAATCACAAATTCTGACTCTGTGTAATGAGTCAATTGAAATTTTGTGGTTTTGAATCGAAAATTTGATTTGTCTTCTTCTTATCCCCAGATTGAGAGCAGAGTGAAGTGTGTGGCCTGGTATGAGGCGGAGAGTGTGTACCTGAAAGCAGCCGGCTCAAACAGAACCAGCAGGATGACCCTTCACTTCTGAGACCGACTGAATGACTCACGACAACGATGTTAGAGCAGGCTGCTCCGCTTCCTGCTCCCTGCTCTAATCTGCTCAGGTTGAAATAAAACCAGGTCGGACTATATAAAGCAGCAGTTACCTGAACACACACTGGCATGACTTTGCAAAACACAATTTGCTTTGTCTCAATAAAGGGAGCTTTTGACTGAAATAAATTAATCAAGATATTAATAAAGACAGGTTTAGATGACTGGATGACCATTAGTAGAAGTCGATGTGTAAAGAAAGCACTTCTATGACTTTGTATTTTTATTATGTGATGCACTTTGAAATGACTTGTTGCTAAAATGTGCTGCAAATAAAATTTGATTGAGTGATTGATTAAATAATGTGGAACTGTTTACTAACCATACCATGAGTGTTGTTGAACTGTAGAGTGAGAATTTGAACAGCTTTAAATGGCTTTACTGGGAGCATGACTTCATAGCTGGGGAAAAGATTGTGCCTCAGCCGAGTTTGTGTTGGGAAATATAATTTGGAGTATCAGTCTCTTGTATTTCTGTTTTAATCAAAGTTAGAGATTAAGCTTTTTTTTTTTCTTCCTACAGCTCCACACAGAGGATCTAATCCATGCTAATCAGATTACAGACAGCAGCTCTCAGCAGAGATGCTGGTTTGGACTGAACGCAACCACAATGCATGCCGGTTTCTTGTAATCTATAAGCAGCTTAAGCTGATGGGTTTGAATATGAAGCTCCAAATAGAATGACCATAAAAAGAGCAGAGTTTAAAAAGGGAACAGTGTGGCTCTGCAGAACGTGTTCATAATGAGCCATTTGAGTGCAGGGGTAGTCAAGCAAAGCAAAGTCACTCTTCAGTCATTACAATGTCAACACATCCTAATGTTGCTTCCAACGGCCGCAGTCAATAGAGGCCATCTCTGTGCTGTCCTTCACTGGATGGTTCTGACAGAGTTCTAGTGGGTTTATAAAGTTGCTGGTGCCTATCTCCAGCTGCGTTCCGGGCGAGAGGCGGGGTACACCCTGGACAGGTCGCCAGTCTGTCGCAGGGCCAAATTCAGTTACATCTAATATTATTACAAAAGCATCAGAAAAACTGAACAGAAACAGAAAACAGCTGTGACTCATAGAGGGAGGGCATGAGTGCCATGGTGCCACAGGTTTGTACACAACTCTGAACAACCCGGAGCCATCTCTTTCCAACAAAAAACCTGAATAAGGTCGTCTTCTAACCAGAATGTTAGAGAAAATCAGACTTGTAGCACTTCAGCTGAACAGCAACCTGACAAACAGGCTTGACAAAGCGGTAACACGACCCCTACGGGTGAGCGGGTTCCAGCATGAACCACCACACCCCCAACCTCCTCAACTGAGTCTCATGCTGGGACTTAAAGTTATGTCAAGGCAAGCTTCGCTCTAAGGTTATCTCAGTGTAATAGCACTCCTTTTGTTTGACAAACAGTTCATGATTAACATAATTGTAGACTCTGAAGGTTGGACTGAAGCACAGACCATTTACAGTAAACACAGCGATCTATTCATCACTATGGTTCAGGTAAATACACTTGACCTTGGTTGGAGAGCGCAGGAGAATGGGCAGAGAGACAGCAGCTCCTTCTGACAACTTTTGTCTGTCTGTCAAGTACGGTCAGGTGATAACACCCGTTCTGCTAACTGTTCAGCCTCTGCACTGTGAAGTCCTGGAGCTAATTCCTGAACAAGAGTCTGGAATGGAAAGGTCGCCTTCGGTTGTTCCATGTGGGCTGCCAACACCTATGTTCAGCAGCCAATCCGGGGCTTTCTTACTGCCACACCTCTCTGGCCTCATGGAGAAGGTCAGAGGATTGAGGTGTTTCTACTGCTGTAACTAAACTTTATTTATAGAGAACCTTTCACAATATAAACACCACTAAGTACCTCACACTAAACAAATAGTTATTAAATTAAGATCAATTGACTAAAAGTGTAAAAGTGGATATAAAGTGACGCATGTAGAAGTTCTGCATCCTGCCCATTAAGAGATCTAAGTCAATACAAGAATCTTAAAATGCACTCTTAAATAAACCACAGGCCTTTGCAAACCTGTAAGCAGTGAGACTCAAATGTGGGAAGGTATTATTTAGCCAGATCTCTTGCAGCAGCAGATTGAACAATCTGCGACTGTTTTATGGAGGTTAAAAAAGTGAAAAATGGTTTGCAATAAGCAGAACACCAAGTGTGCTGTTTGCAAATGGAACTGAGTGTTGGTGTCCAGCCCAACCGAGCCGCTATAAGTCAAATACTGGCAATACAACCTGGAAACAACTAAAAACGATAAGCTTTAAATAGTCAAATACAACAAGAACTGCTTCCTTTTAACTACACAAGAAGAGCATCAAACATTGATAAAAGTTTCTGAATAACAAAAACGGCTTCTGGTACAACTGCCCTCACAACCAAAAGCCATTTTTGTTCTTTGGGTACTGTTGTCTTGAGATGTATTCAGGTGACATTGCGGCTAAATGTCATTAAATGTCACTATTCTCTAGAGCTTAGACAGCAGTATCTTACCCCTAACCACCATCATCAAACTTGGTTTTGTAAATAAAGTCTAATGAGCCTGCCCAGATGTTGAAATAGGCCACTGCTTTTCAGAAAACCACAACATGTAGACATTATCAACGGAACTGTTTAGGATCCTTATACAGAAGAAACTTCAAAACAGAATGGGACACATGACTATGAGCTGTAAAGTTTCCATCTTGGCTATAGAAAGTGTCCATCTGGCCAGCATGGTATGCAGCACATCCCATTATAAACCCGCTCAGTGTTGTTTTTACACTTGACTGTGTGTGCAGATTCAACAGGGAAGATAATGATATTAACAACGAGATATGGGAGGTAGAGCTGTCTCAAATGTCCAACCAATCCAACAGATGCTTGACTGGGCAGAGGTCTGAAATAAGCAGGTGAAGACAGTATGACAAAGTTCTTGTTAGAATCCCAGAAGCAGCTTTGCTTTGAGGAAATATGCATCACCCTGTTGACGGAGGCCACAAAATGGTCTGAAACCTCACTTAGCTAGAGGGTAGATGTCTAAGAAACATCCATATGGATGATAGGACCAAAGATTTCCCTAGAGGAGCATAGAGCACTGCATTCCCACTGCCAGTTCACCTTCTACATAATTCATCTGAGTAACATACTGTATATACCCAAAAGTAAATGATGCAATCTTCAGACATCTACATGATTTAAGCAAACATGGTTACTCAGAACAAGTCATCTTCTTGGTCCAGTTCTACATGGTTCAGTTCTGATGCTTCCATACTTGTGGTTGGCGCTTTCAGTGGTCAGGAGTCAACATGTCCACCCTGAACTGAACTTGGCGCCTCGTGTATATCTCCAAACCTTGATGATCTCATCGATTCTCCAGAGTTCCTTCCAGGGATGGCATAGATACTGACCATTGCAAACCCTGGGAGACCCCGGAAGAGCTAAAGGCTTAAAGATGCTCTGACTCAGATGTCCAGCCATCTGGGTGAGTTAGGCCCTGGTCAAACTCACTCCAATTTTTTCTTACCCCACTCCCTGCTACCAAAAGAATTTTTTAAAATACGACCCGAGGAATTTTTTTTGTAAGTTTTTCTTAATGGAACTTTCAGTCAGCAAAGCTCCTTTTTCTGGGGTAAATTTCTAACTGGAAACAGAGGGGGGGATTATAGAAAACTGCACTGGTTGTGGAAGAGATTCCATTAGAGAAAAAAATACCTCAACATATCAAAAAGGACAAAATGTTCACATGCTGCTAACTATGTAATCTTCAAAATAATAATCAGTAAATAATCACTATAATTTACTTCATTATTCTCCTGGTCGTTATGTAACTCCTGAATAAAACATAAAATGCTACAGTCAGAAACATGGGAGAGAAATGTTGTCCTTCCTTGATTAAATAACTTGATTTTACTACTTTTGGCCACAGAGGCCGCTGTTGAGTAAATTCACAAGAGTGATGTCAGGATGCTCTGTCACGCTCATTTTGAAAGAGGTAAATTTAAAACAAGAAGCTAAGACCACATTCCGCTTTATAAACCGACCTGTGACCTTACACCTAAAGGCCAGTAAGAGACGGCTCAACCGGAACAGGACGACATCTGTTCTGGTTGAGCAGAACAGATGACAACGTGCTGCTTGCAAACTGGTCTGAATCACATCCTCTTGTGAGAGGAGAGGAACAAAAACCCACCATGAGGTTATCTACAGGCAGCTCAGTAGCATAAAATTGTGCTGCTGACGGTGTGGGGCAGTGATTCCTCCCAAAGCGTAGCAGCTTAATCATACGGCGCTGCTGATGTAAGGACAGAGAAGCTAGCTTTGATTCCCATGGCCTGTATAGAGCTAAACAAGAGTAGACTTTAAAAATCTAACATTTGACAGTCAGATGTCCGCCTTTCTCCACGGGCACTTGAACGCTTCATATAAAAAAAAAATGTCTTCAGGCATCTAACATGGACACGCAGCAACCGGTCGCTACCTGCGGTAACTGTACTTAACGTTAACGTTAGTTAACTACAGTTAGTTAGTTAGCTTCCTCAAAACAAACCGACCGATAATGTCCGGGACCACCCGACAGAGACACGCCGAGCTCTTCCTTTACCTTTCAGATGAAACGTAGACGTCCGTGTGTGTTCACGCGCTGCCCGCCGAGCTCCGTGACCTTGCCGCGGAAAGATGCGTGTGTCCGTGGGAACGAGGTGGATGCGACTTTGAGTTTCCTGAGAGCGTCTGAGCCCGCTCAGGCGCAGAGTAGCTGCAGGTGCTGCCGCGCTGCGGAGGGCGGCGCTGTGCGGCTCTGCGCGGCGCGGTGCGGCGCTGTGCGTCGCGGTGCGGCGCTCCCCGGACTCTGGAGCGGATCAGGGCGGCTCAGACCGGCTCCACCATCATGTCCTCATCCTCATCTTATTAAGTATTCCTCCATCATGCTGCTGAGCATCGCAGAATGCAGACCTGCAGCCGCACAGCAGCATTTTCTTCACACCAGAAGCCCAAACTTTAATGCATTTCATGATGACAAACACAAAGTTAGTAGTACATAATGTAGAAGTGGAAGGAATTAATACATAGTTGATCAACCATATATTATAAAATAATAAATCAACTATGTGTATACACAAGTGTGATGTGAGTCATTTTGATATGACATAAATATAAATTGGGTAAATAATAATGACAATAATAATAATAACAGGAAAAATGCCTCCCTGTGGAACGTTAGTCATGTTCACTTCAGTCATCTTCTTCATTCAAGACAGAAATTGCCCGCAGCATGATGCTGCCACTACCATGTTTCACCATAAAGAATGTATGTTCAAGGGACTTTGCATAGTTTTCTCCTCAGTTTTGTTGAAAGGCCAGAAATGTCCCCTTTGGTCTCATCTGATCTCCTTTGAAAGTGTCAGTTTTTTTTCTTTTTTTTTTTTTTCTTTTTCTGTAAAATAATTGGAACTCATGTCAGGAGCATTTGATGCCATTCTGTCCCAGATTCCTCATTTGATTGCACCCAGATGTTCCAAATCCTTATTTGTGTTTCCTGTAAGAGACGGAACTGCTTCCTGCGGCCAATGGAGGTTCACTTTTAAACGCCGGCTGCGTTCCTCTGAGAAGCGGCGCCACCGCCAGCATCAGACACAATCTGGGTCATCTGTGCTCAATCCACGGGATTAGTTTGATCGCTGAGAAGCCTCTGCATATGGTGCTGGAAGACACACGATCCATGATGAAAAATACACACCTCTGCAAATTTAAACTAAGAGACGAGGCAAACTGCTGCTGGAGAAGATGGTCAGCTGGCCTAAGAAAGAAATTCTTCTTTGTTCTATGTCTATAAAATCATTTTCTGAGCTATTGTATAACTAATGTGAGCTGCTCTCAGCGCTCTGCAGGTGCTGCCAGATTGTTGTTCATGAATTTTTTATCTTTACAATGCACCAGCAATAAAAAAAAGTCCTGTGAAGCCACGCAAAAGAGCCATTCATGCTGAGTCACGCTTCTTTGTCCAAAAGCCTGACTCAGCATTTGTTCCCACATGAAGGCAGGAGACATTTTAGTGCTGGGCAGGACCTGTGTTATTTATCTAACTGGAACAGCATAGCCAAACTTTTGGAAATAGTTTACCCTTGAAATTCAAACTCACGTCTTAAACCAGAGGGGATCGTGTTTTTGTTGCACATGTGCCAAATTACCAACAGACCAGACGTCGCCTGGTCAGGGTTATCTCACCAGCACCAAGTTTGAACGGGGAATTTTAAATCAACGTTTGTTTGATAGGAGTCTCACATCAGAAAAGGTTGGTGGAAGCAAAATTCAAAATTTGCAAAAAGGTTTTTATGATCGCTTGATGTGTTTTTTTTTGTTTTTTTTTCCACTCCACCGATAAACAGTGAATGAGCAAAAGAAAGGAGAGATGGAGACATGTTTCCTTGATAAGTTCTTTCATATCAAACTCTTGAGTCCAGACCTCCAGGAGGACGAGCATGGACCAGTTGATGTCTTCCACTTTCTGCTTCTTACAGCCATTCATAGAGTCAAGGCCTGACAAAGTAATTTGCAGTTTGTTTTTCTTTTGTTAGCCTTTTTAAAAGTTCGCTCAAAGTTCACACGACAGTTGGATGGAAACATGATTAATATTTTCCCCTCTGGTGAACGGTTTGTAGTTCTTCTGACTCCCACTAAAGGCAATTTAATTACTATGAGTTTTAGAGAACTGTACTGTATGTCTGGCCTTTTTAACCATTGTTTCATGAACTACTAACCAATGCTTTATTCCGATGAGCTGTATGACATGGGTCAGTGTGGGTCGGTACACTATGGCAAATCCAAACGTATCACTTTAACCTTACAATAGAACTTCAAGGGGCTATTCAAGAGATTGCTGCACTTACATGAAATCAAGACTTTCTCATGGGAGGAGTCAAACAGCTGACCAATTAGAGCTGGGTTAGCTGCTTTCCAAACACCACCCAATAGCATGTCAGGAAGCATAGCGCCTGGATATTTCAACTTCCCATACTGGTTTTTTTTTTTTATCTAATGTTAGAAATGTGCCACAAAAAAAAAAAAAATTCACAAAATAATCAGACTTTTCAAGAATAATTTTGATTTACGTTCCACAGAAAATGTGTAAATAGCTGAATCTGTGAAAACTTCTGGATGTTCAGCATGTTAGAAAAGTAGCCATAAGGCAGATTGTAGACAGTAAAATAGAGAATCTTCATTCATTTTTATTGCAAAAAATTGAAAAGTGAAGCTAGAGTCTACACAATAAAACTTTTTTTAAAAAAAGCACACACACACACACACACGCACACACACACACACACACACACACATGCAAACGCACGCACACACACACACATCACACATGTTTTATGGAACAAACATGTCAAATGTTGTTGTGTTGCAACAGTATTAAATCAAACTGTCCATTTGATGAACATTTTTCTAAAAAGCTGAATTTGAATGAGAAGGGAAAGAAGTTCAAACATCCTGACAGATTGCAGATGCAGCAGCAGTTAGACAGGAACTGATGTCGTCGTTCTTCCTGTTGGAGCTTCCGCTCAGGAATCTGTTCAGTCTGTTTTTCTTCACTGTGTCATCAAGCAGCAACGTGGAAATGCTCATAAGAAGTTTAGAAGTTTTTTAGTTTCTGAATGTTTTCACCTTTTTCTTAACAAATACAGACTTCAAGCCAGACGATGTAGATTTTGATATGAACTCAATGTAAACAAAGTTGAAGGGAAATAGTTTTACATTGGATTTGGGTCTATACTTTGACTGGGCCATTCTAGCACATGGATATGCGTTGATCTAAACCTGCATGTTGTTGCTGTTGTCCTGTTGGAAGGTGAACCTCTCTGCCCAGTCAGTGTTTTCTTTTTTTTCTTTTTAAAAGTAGCAGATTCTAAATAAAAGTAACTGAATTCAAATTCATAACATATTTTCAGATTTCATTTTTAAGATTGTAGTTTTTTTTTTTCTTTAAAAGAATGCATAATTTCCTTTCCACTGTATTTATGTGCACTGGATTGTGCTGGCCCGTCACCTGGAGCCATAATACATGACAATAAAGTTTGTGCTTGTGATGTGGCAAAATGGGTGTGAGGACTTTCAATTCTCAGCGGATCTGGTGAAAAACCTCCAGAAGGAAACCAAACATCTTCAACAGTCGCATCATTGTGACCAGTCAGAAATTCCAGCATTTTGCCACTGTGTGACTGTTTCTTGCAGCTGACACAAGCTGCTGGTCTTGGCCTTATCTGATGAATATCTGGCGGCCTGCATGATCTGCCGCAGGCCGATAACTCTGATGTTCTGCGTGTATCCATGCGTCATAGCGGTTGCCTATCTCACTGCAGCAGTCTGACACATTGTTGCAGAGAGAAACATTTTTAAAGCAACATTGAATAGCAGAATGAAGCCAAGGACCAAATTCTACAAATACCCAAACTGACGGCGAACCGGTGGAATGTGACAAGAAGGCAAATTTGATCTGTGGAAGTCCTCACCTCACGTCTTGCAAAACTTCATGAGCTCCAAATCAACTTTATCTACTCAATTCTGGCTCCAAAACATAAATGAATCAAAATCCGCCCCCCAAAAAAACATACAAATGACCAACAAATACAACAACTGTGAAAAATATAGATGTTTGTTTTACTCATTAAAATCTGAGAAGAGTTGTGTGTGTTTATATTCAAACAGCTGCTTCCTCTTCATGAAATCCGGTGGACCCAGTAAACAGAGTCTAACTGGTGCTGCTGTTAGTGACTCTCAGTCCGAGCAATGATGAAGGAAACAGCAGCAGAGAACAAGAGACTGCAGACTGCGTTCAGATCAAATATATGTAAATTATTTTTCACATCCGTTTGAGTTTCTTGCTCATTTGTTGGTTTGTCTGTGTGCGATGTTTTCCAGGATTTTCAGGCAGACGAGAGTTTGCTTGTTTGAATTCAGATGAGATAAATATTGTATTTGTCCTCATAAAGAAATAGATTTTTGATGAAAAAAAAAAAAAATTTAAAAAAAAGCATAAATCAGCTAATTTGCCACTAAGCGCCTCATGGGCTCAACGATCGACAGCAAAATGTGAAAGTCTTTCCGTCTTTCGTCACCAAAATTTGGATTTGGGTCGTTCAGCCAACCAAGCTTAAGGTAGCATCAGCAGCACTCACGACAGATATAGGAAAAACACAAGAACAAAAAGACCAACTAGCATCAGTTACACCACAAACTGACCTAAAAGTGCTGCTATGGAACAAAAGTGAACAATTCGCAGATCATCTGCTGTCATCTAAAAGGGTAAAGCACCAACCTACTTAGAGACAGCTACCATCTAATCTGGGGGAGGAAAGAAGAGCGATAATATGGATGCGTTCACACCTGCTCTATTCAGTCTGCTTTAATCCAACTCCAGTTTGTTTGCTTATGACGTTTGGTTCATTTGGGAAGATGTGAACGTCCAATCAAACTCTGATGCAGACCAAAGAAAGCAAACTCTGGCCCGCCGAGAAAACCTCGGTCTGGGTCCGGTTGAAATGAACTGCAGTGCGGTTCAAATGCATATGTGAACGCCAAGGGGACCAGAGACCACTCCAAAAGCAGGAAACAGATTGCAGCACAAGGCATTATGGGTAAATACAATCAAAGTACATACACAAGACTAGCGCTGGCTAAATTGATTGTGGTTTTTTTCTAAAGACAAAAGGGAAATCCTACAAGTGCTAAAATCTGGTGTCACTCCATTTTGGTTTACATTACATAAAGAAGGAAGTAATGTTCAAGGTTTTCTTCAGAGTTTGTCATTTTGTTTCATTGAGTGGTTCTTGGTGTAGCGCCACCACAAGTGTGGAGGGAAACAGATCAGTTGTGGACTTCCAAACTCTGGCCTGTTATCAAAGAATGGCAAAAAGAAAAACGTTTGATCACCTTTTGAAATTTTGCCACAAGCCATGGCAAAACGGAACCTTTGGCCTACATGCAAAATCCTGACTATGGAGGAGAATTCTGCTTATCATCAAAAAAGCCCATCACTGGGGTGAAACATGATAAGACAGAGCTAAATAATGAGAAATCCTTGTAGAAAACTTGTTTGAGGACGGATAAGACTGGAGCAGAGGTCTAAAATTTTGATTACATTCAGTAAAGTTTGTGGTTGTAGTGTGATAAATGAGGAAAAGTTCATAGAAGAATAACCCACCTGCTTTTGCTTTGTCTTTAAAAACATTCCCAGTGCCTGGCCAGGGGTTCGCTTCCACCTCAGGATAGACACCTGTTGTGTTTTGCGCGGTTTCATGTGACCGTCGCTGCTGGAACCTGTAATACTGAGCTCTGCTGACGGAAGACTGGAAACACACAAACATGGCGGCTCCGATTCTAGAGGCCAACAAACAGAAACTTCAGACAGGCTCACGCTGCTGAGGCTCAGAGGGGGAAACCCAGAGCAAATACTTCATATAACAAACTGTTTTAGGAAGGTCTCTCACGGACATCACACCAATCTGTCACACAAACAGACCTGCATGTGATGCAAACATCAAGTTCACTGATGACACCAAAATTGAGTTTCTATACAGATCAGAGGCTGAATCCTCCACAGCAGGAAGAATCATATTTGCTGGACTATCAGACGCCATCATACTGCAATGAGTCAGATGACAGATTGGACTCACTGGTCTGAGGTGATAATTATTATTACTAGTGATAATAATAGCAAAATTAATATTAATATATTAGTATGTTAATCAATATGCAATTATATAATATATAATTAATATGATACTTAATAATATAGTAATTATATTGCTAAATACTATACTAAAATTATTCTAATAAATCGTAATTATTGTTAATAACAATAATAATACATTATTATTATCAATATAATAAATAATAATAATTAGTATTATTTGAATTGATCATTATTACTATTGATAATGATAATAGTAAAAATATAATAACAATATAACAACATGAAGGTATCACAATTCAATATTGTTATTATTGTTATTGTTTTTTAATAATATTAATAGTGATAATAATATCACCACACACACACAAAAGAAACAACAGAATATTTGTCCTCCAACAACCACTCTGTTATCAGCTGTGTCTGAATTCAGGGTCTGCATCCTTCGAAGGACGGATTTGTAGGCTGATGACGTCATAGAGTGGCGACAAGGCCTGTCCGAATTCGAAGACTTCTTCAAATACGTCCTTCTTTTCCCCGAATTTGAATGATGGGTCCGGCGTATCCTTCACAGCCCACCATATCCCATAATTCATTGGGAACCAGGCGTTCAAGCAGAGCGTCAATGGCGGTGAAGAGTGACAAATTATTTTTCTATTTTACTTTTTAAATGACACATTGTGATTTGGTGCAACGTTTTTAGGCAAGAATGTAAATGTGTAAGTCTATATATCTGCTTGGTTCATCAATGTGTCACCTCATTACAATGTTGCTTTGACGTTTTCAGTTTGCTCCCACTGCGTTCCCTTTTTAAACTTTGAGCCCCTGCCCCTCCAAAGGTCTCTGTACGGCCCTGACAAAACCTAAAGTAAGGTTGGGTGGAAGGAAAATATTCATTAGGTGAAAATAAAAAAAATCTGTCATATGTTTGACAAGATTTTTTTTGAGGATGTAAACGACGTGTCAAACTCATGGTTTGTGGGCTGAGCACAGCCCACCATAGTTATTTATGTGGTCCTCTAGAATCCTGAGGGCCACATTAATAGAACTTTCAGTAACATTTGTGCTCTTAAATATTTTATCATATTTTTTTACATGTACAATGCCAAATTATTTCAATGAGAAAGAAATTTTAATATAATTACATTTTAGGAAGTAATCATCGAATACAGAACCAGCTATTTATTGGTATTCTGACAGTTTGCTAAGGGGTACTTTCATCGACATCAGTGAGGACATTCATAATCTTGATGTGGATCAAACTGAAAATGAGTTTGACAGCCCTGATGTAAACCGTTACAGCGCCCTCTATTGGTGAAAAAAACAGTGGTTTGTATGAGCTTTTGAATTCTTCCTCCACTTATTGCAGAAGAAGCTGGCTCTTCACACAGTGATGTGTCCTAGCATATTAATAGAAAGTTGAGTAGAAGGAAAACGTGAGGTATGGAAAAAGTGCATATGCAACAGAAATAGCTGCTTTCAGTCAAATGGCCCAAAGCACAACAGGACACCTACCAACCACTGGCTGAAAAGAAATGGAAAGTTCTGGGTCTAGTCAAAGCACAGATATTGAAAGCCATCAAAAATCTCAGAACTTAACATGAGGAGTGGGGCAAACGATTCACAGACTGTAAGATGTCTAAGACAAGCATTTTAAAAGAAGTTATTTTCACTGAATGGGGTAAGACTAGCAGGTAGGGTTTTAGGGTGTTCAAATTTATTTAGCTGATATTCTTTCTTTGTTCAATGAGAAGAACAAAGTAAATTTTTGTTTTTTATTTGTCTTTAATTGACCAGACATAAATAAAACATAAGACTCTGTTATTATTTAAGGGCTCATCTCTTGTTTTTCAATGTCTGTACAGCAAAACGTTTCACCATTATAACCTTCACCTCTGGAGGGCACTATGTGCCTTGGACTTAACATTCGTACTGGGACAAAGCATGTCCTGCTTTGCTTTGGGCAGCCAGAGAGATAGATAGAAGGAAGGAGAGAGAGAGAGAGAGAGAGAGAGAGAGAGAGAGAGAGAGAGAGAGAGAAAGAGAGAGAGAGAGAGAGAGAGAGAGAGGCTCTCTCCACACCTCCATGTTTACCTTTCCAGTCAGCTTTGTTTTCACAAAGGCAACTGAGACTGCTGGAGGGAGGGTCACCTTTTCACCCCAGTACCTCCTGCCCCACCCATCATCTGAAGAAAGGAGACACTCAACAGCTGTGGCCTTTATGACACCTTCAACACCTGCAGAACGCCTGCTCCTGAGAGATATTGTCATGTTGTGCGTTAGTATTTGCACTTGTGTTCTATGGATGTGTTCTTTTTGGACAGTTATAGTAAAGAACCTATCACATGACCCTCCCTGTGGAATTGTGGGAAAGCAGTATTTGCTATGAGTTCCATTACTCAGAAACAAGAAGGAAACTAACAAATGACATAAGGAAACTGAGGAGCTAATTACAGGTGAGTGGATGCAGCTGGGGAAAGGAGTAGGGAGAAGCAAATGGTGGAGATGAACCAAAGTGGTAAGATTATTGATTCTTAAAACAATAAGAAATGATCAAAACAGAAACATAAATGAGACTAAAAGTCAACACACCACCGGCTCATAACGGTATTATAACCACTAACAGATATTTCATGCTTATAACCCGTCACCTGTGGCTGAATGTGGGCTGTAATTCCTCCAGAGTCGAATGAAATACTCATCAGTTGTTATTGTAAGTGCTTGATGGCAACTGTTATAGCCAAAGGCGACTCTAGGAGTCATTAGGTTTATGAGGAAATGGTTGTTCACATTGTGTCTCGTTGGTTTAGATGAATGAAGTGATCATGTGACAACAACTGTTTAATACCGACGTCTGGAATGAGTGTGAAACATTGAAATCTGTCCAAAAAGTGACATAAATAATTCTTTAACAAATGGATTTTGACAAATTGTTTTTTTTTTCATCCGTAACTATTAAAACAGTCCAGGATGACGTCAGTAACCCTCATGGTTCCCATTTATGGTGGGTGAACGACTCAACGTTTCCATAGCACCAAATGAGCCACAGAGATTGATGAAAGTCAAGGAAACCTTCTTTAAGATTTAATGGTTGTTTAATGTTAATACATTAGTTTATTCATGCATAGGAAAGAGATGGAGTCCTTGCTGAAGATGGAAACACTTTACCCAGAAACACTCAGCTCAAGCTGAGTGAGAGTAACGCTCATTGTTGGTTAGAAAACAAAAGGTCAGGATGGAGAACCAGAGGAGGTGAGAGGTGGAGGGTAAACATTCATGAGATGAGCAACGGGGGGTTTGTGGGGGACAAAAGTTTGGTGTTGGGGGTTGGGTGGGATTTCAGAGTTCCTGTGGAGTTCTGAAGATTCTTCGTCCCCCTCCTGTCCTGGAATCGCTAACTGAGGACGATTTGCTTGTAGATTACTTCCAAGCTGTTTCTTTTCCTAATGACTTAGGAAATAAATAGTAGTAAGTAATTGTGAGGTGGAAGGAAACAAAACACAATTTCAAAAATTTTTTCAAAAATTCCTCCTCAAAACAAAAATGAGAAAATGTCATCAATGAGACCAAAACTGACTTTTTGACCTTCATACAGCACTGTGCATTGGTGGATTCCCAACAATCCACAGTCCATTCATAGTTCATCCTAACTTATCAGATCTTACAGGTACAAAACATTCATGTATGTTTCATTGGGATGGATGTTAAGAGAGACTTATAGAGAGAAATATTTGCTGACAGAAAACTGGACCAGATGGAGCCAATGACCTCCATCAGGTGGAAGGAAAATATATTTATGACGTTGGAACAGAACGTTCCATGGGGGATGGTACTTTGTGTTACCAACAGAAACTCTAGTTATTGTAGATAAATGTGAAGGTAAGGAGATATCCTGAACACACCTGTTAGACTGCTGCAAAATGTCCACTTAGTGTGGACCAAAGTGACCCTACATTTCATCACTCTATCCTTTTCCTACTCTAGAAATCTGGTAGCACACCAAATGCCTGCAGAAATCTCAATTAGAGATGAACAGAACCATAATGAAAGAACAATTGAGCTTTTGTATATTTACATTTTTTTTATTTTTTTTTTTTACTGCAAACAGTGGGCAAGATTTCAAAATCACAGAATACAGAATGAAATCACATACCCTGGATATGGGAATCAACGTTTTTCCAAACTGGTACAAAATGTCCTCGAGACCAGATGGGTATAAAACTTTCACTCAACGGACACAAACTGTCCTATTGGCCAGTATCAAATATCTAGATGTTAAAAACTGACCCATGGTTGGTATAACGTTTCCGGCGTCACTATTTTGTATCAGAAACACTCAGTGTGATCACATCTGCAAAGGTCCTGAATGACAAGATCCACCTCACTGAATATGCTTTGAAATGTTTACCTTGTAAACCAGTTTGAGAAACGTGCATGCCATGCATAAATTCTGGTGACATACATTCATTTATGTTTGCAACTGTAAAGTGATAAAACAGCAAGTTCAAAGGGAGGCATTGTAAAAGTTGAGCCAAATCTGTGTCATGTCTCCCAATTTTTAACTCTAAAAATTCCCAATGAAACTGAAAAGCAGCCATCTCCCCCGCTGACTCTCCCGCAGTTACCTTCCATCAGACAGCCCTATTTCCTCTGTTTTATGCAAAAATGAGTGACTTATTAACAGTGCCTTGATTTCAATTGTGACCTCGCGGTGCCCGTCAGTGACCCGCCCGCTTTGAAATGCAAATGCAATGACTCGTCACACACAGTCCTGACATTGTTACCACGCCAGAGGTTGTTAGGTTTTCAGCTCTGGCCAGCGGGTGAGGCGGATCACACATTTATGATTGTTTGTTGACTTTTCCTAACAGGTCATAATGATCAGTTTGGGCCTGAGGCTGTTAGTTAACAGGCTGCTGGAGCTCAGATGTATGTGATGTTGGTTTCGGTCGTCCTTTGAATTTTCATTTTTTCATCTTCAGTCTTATCTTCCCTGACTTTTTACAAGTGACCCCAGACAAGTAGCCCACAATACTTCTAACCAATGTAAATATCTAAAAGTAGTCTGACCTACTCAGCTTCTTCCTCCTCACTATTTTAAAAGATGTTCTCTAAAGCCACTGATTCTTCTCGTTGGGAGGCGTACGCTGTAAAAAATGTCACTGTGGAATTTACAGTAACTTACTGGCAGCAGGGTTGCCAGTAAGTTACTGTAATTTTTACAGAAAAGAAATTACAGTCGCCTTACTGTAATTCCACTACAGTTTTACTGTAATTTTATTGCATGTTTATAGTAATTTTATTGTAAAAATCTTGTTTTTTTCTGGAGATCAATTTCAAATTCTCCCTGATATGCCGCCATATTAAAATATAGACCTTTTTGAAATGATGACATTAAAACTGGTACTAAATGTGTTCTGAAGCACAAACGTTTGAATGTAATCACGTTTCTTATTCTGGTTCTTATCACTTACTCTGAAAGCCACAATATTACTGGTCCAATCATTCATTTTGGTATAAATCTCTCTTTGTAAATCAGAAAGTTTGACTGAAATGACTGACATGAGTCAATCTAGAGATAGTGTGCTCACTCATTGGCTCACCTCCACTAATCAGAGTGAGCAGTATTGGTATGGACGGAAAAGTTGGTGAAAGGAAACAGCAGAAGGTTGATTTGAAAGTGAAATTGGATATTGAAATGAACTGACCTGCCTGGATCTCAGTCAGTGTTTGTGTGCTGCTGGATTATCAGAGGAAAAGCATGTCAGGCTACCAACCGCTAACAAATTTGGGACAATTGAGTATCAAATTAGCAACAATATCAAGTCAGGGTGAAAAATAATTACAATCAATACAACCCCCAGGCTTTAGTCCCTGCGTCCTTGAACAATTGCTGGATGATTCTGCTGAGATTTTTTTCTTCTCGCAGCTGTTTTTCATATTTCGCTAACTTGTATTGATGTCTGTAATGATTTCCCGTATTAGGAGACAAAACCTCCCTTCACACCTGTGTCAGGAGCAAATGAAGTAGAGGATTAGTAGCCAAAGTAGACAAAGCTGTTGTTCGGTTTTCAAGCATGTATGACTTCTTAGAGAGCGTGGAGTTACGGGGCGAAGTGGTGCATGTTGACCAGTCGTATTGCTGCCACATTCCACGCCAAAGTCAGCCGTCCCATTAATTACAAGAGGCAGGCGTCCTGACCGAGCAGCGCACACTGCCCCCATTTATCCCCGCTGACCTGTTCGCACAGCGACCATTTTGTGCCGGGCCCCGAGCCTTGTAATTGGCTGCAGCCGCACAACGAGACCTTCACACGGGGCCCACTCTGGAGGCTCTCAGCCGCTTGTCCACATCAACCCCACAGGCTCGGCCTTCACAACAGACGCTCTGTTCCGACGCCTCAATGCTCCTGTGTTGGGGCGAAGAGATTGGGAAGAATACGGGTTTGGAATGAACCTTAACGCTGTGCGGTCCGAACACTTTACCGAGAACACAGCCAAGCACCTTCAGCAGGAAGCTGAGACTGAAGAGCTGTTAACACAGGAGTAACTTTTGCCCTGTATTCATCAACGTTTTTATCAAAGTGCATTTTGAAGCGTCATGTTGGAAAAGGCTGATGAAAACGACAAAATTTGAATTAATTTTCTTCAGTTTTGTAAAAAAAACCAAAAGTTTTCACTCTAGCTTGAGGTGGTTTTAGCCTTTTCTGAAAAGATGTTAACGAGATGAAAACACGTTTGTTGAGTAAGCTCTGATGTTGCGAATGCTTCCATCCACTGGTGTGTCTGTGAGACGTTTTAATAGTTGGCTTCACGACAATCAAACAGAAACGTAGCTGTAAGCTGTGATTTCCTGCTGGTACTCCATTTGTTTTAGTTATTTTACTGATTTGTACTACGGCGTATTACAACCATTGTAGGACAATGAAAGGAAGAGCCAGAAAGTCTCTGAAATTTGTAGAAAAAATAAGAAAAATTTTCTGAGTTTGAAAAGTTGAAAATTTGCTAGAAGAAAAGGATAAATTCTGACAATATCAGAAATTTTCTATCAAAACACATGGACATTTCTGAATAGCAAAAGTTGAACATTCTCAACCTTTGAATAACAAAGATTTCCATTTTCTGGAGAATGCCTGAGATGAATCTCGGAAGATTTGGGAGTTTGTCGCTGGAACGTCAGTCCTCCTTTTGTTCCATCTACAGTACCTCTATAGAATTGGGCCAATCAAGCGATTATGACCTTGAGGTATTTTGTTTGGACCGATTTGTCTAGTTTGTTTGAATTCCTGGAGGATTTTTTTTTTGGAGAACGTGGCCAAGCTCTCCTCATTGATGGGGCTGATTGCTTCCTTGTGGCTGGGGAAAATTAGAGCCAATCTCGAGTGAAGTGATGAACTTCCTTCTTTAAAAAGCTGTAGTCTTGTCACACGTTTGCACCTCTACACAGCACACAGCAGCCGTGAAGCGAGCCTCAGCCCTCACATTCCTCTCCTCAGTGAAATCATGTTTTTTTTTTTTTTCTTTTCTAGCCGCCGCAGATGTGTTTGGTCACGGCGGCGCCTGCTTGATAGACGTGTTGCTGGCTGTGAAACGCCTCCTGTCCCCTTCCGTCACGGCAGCCGGCACACATCACCTCCGGTCGGTTTACGGCGAGCCTGCGAAGTTCGTCAGTCGGTCCGCTGACTTCGCCGGAGTCCCTTCAGGAGCCTCCGGTGGAGAACGGCCAGAGACGGAGGTAGAAATGTGACGGAGCCGCTAATGCCGCGCGTGGCCTGCCGCCAGTCATTATGCTCGAAATAGCAGCAGTGTTGAAAAACGACTACCCAGCATGCTTCGCTCCAGGTGGACCGTTTTGCCAGTACAAACACTCAAAAGTTGGGAGCAGGAGGGGGACGGGAGAGGGAGGGCTGTGTGTGCTCAGGCATTTTCCAAAGACTCCACGAAAATAAGTGAGAATATTCAGACCAAACATCTCAGCTTTCAGTCCTGTTTCAACCAGAAGTAAGAATTTACTGAACCTGTTGCGTTTTTCCTTTGGGGTAACTGTTCTTGTACTTTGACCGTAACTTTAACCGCCGGGTCGTGTAAAAGGGCACTCTCTTTCTTAGGTTGACAAAATAAACCAAAATACCAATGAGTGACAGAAAGATGGAAAATCACTTCAAAGCAGATTATAGAAAATGACTTTAAACCTTTGGTTAAATTGGCAGGAAACGACTCCAGTTATGAACTGGCTCTTAACATCACACACTTCCCTTTGACCTCTCCAGCTTGCATCCTTATTTTGTACTTAAACATTGCTGTTCATTGCTTCCTTCTTCCATTTGTTTGTGCGTCATAGAGTTACAGTTGAAGCCAGATATTTACATACACTAAATAAAAAGACAGACTCATTTTTTGAGGTCAAACCAACCTTTTCTTGAAGCTTGTGGTGTTTTTCTTGAATTAAAAAAGAGTTCGAGCCTCTTCAAGAGGCAGTTATCCCTAATGCTGGGCAAAGTGTGAAGTTTGAATTGAAGGAAAGTTATGAAAAAAATGTTCTTGCTAAGTTTTCTAGTATTCAGCAAATAGAAATAATTTTGGTAATTCTAAGTAAGCTAAAACTAGAGAAGAACAGATTTAACTTCAGACAGTGAGGGGAAAAAAAGTGTATGTGCCTTTTTACTTGGTGTATGGAAACATCTGGTTCTAACTGGAAAAGCTCTCAAAACTTGGAGCACCACATGGCTCTCATGGTGGTAGAGCAGGCGCAGCAGAGGCTGCAGGCCTCCACTGTCAACCCTGGTTGGAAACCCGGCCCCGGGCCATTTACTGCATCTTTTCCCCTTCTCTCTCTGCTCTTCCTTCTATCCAGCTACTGTTGAGTGAAGGTCACTAGTGACATGAAAACCTTTAAGAAATACTAAAATCTTACATATTTTCTTTCTGTGTATTTTACATTTGGAAAAAATCGTATTGCAGACAAATTTCTAGCCTGGTTAAAACCAGACCCTCTTCGTAAACAGGGTCTGTAGTGAAGGCATGGAGTCGGTTAAGGTTTTAGATTTTACACAATCACTAATATTTGGCTGTGACGGATGTAACTGCCCAGTTTGACTCGCGCAACTTCTGACTACAGCTTACCAGAAGTTGTGTGAGCTGTAAGCAACCATCCTCTACTGCGAAGAGAGACGTGCTGAGCAATATTTGGAACGAATCTGCTGCTAAAACTACAAACAGACTACATTTGTAAAACAGAAATCCACGTCATCGTTCACAAATTCTCCTTCTGTCTGCTGATTGGTGAAATTCTCTGGGAGGGAATCCTAGTGAATGGGAGAAGGTCCAGACTGAGCTGTGGAGCAAAATTTGAATGAAGTGGAGTAGCACAGGAAGATAAAGCCAGGCTAATAATTCCTATTAGTTGTAGTAACATCCCAGTTTCATTTTCGAAACCCTGATCAAATGAAAAACTACTAGTGATAACCTGCGGGTAGATTTTGTTTTTTTGAAGACATAAAGCCACAAATCCTCACAGGAGCCCGACGTTATAAAATGAATTAGCGAGTTACAAAGTAAGTAGCTAATGTGGGTTTGAAACTTCCTCGCGCTAACCATGAATTGATAAATGGGCCGCACAAAACATTATGAAGGAGCAAAACCAACAGCCCTAATATTCAAAACGCCTTACATCTACTTTCTGGTTTTTATCCTTGTAATCAGTTCCAGGTTAACAGACTCTCCCTGTAATTATGGGTATTTACTGCCTCCAGCTCAGCAGGACTGTGATGAAAATGTCACACCTATTTAGGTATGGTAACATTCGCCGTGTGGGCTGCACTGTGGGACACATAAATAAACACAACCCCGAATCTTTGACGTTTAAACAAAGAGCCTGACAATGACAGCGACACTTGTCGGGAACAACCACTGCAGGTTTATCTTGGTTGTTTGGTTCTGGACTCTTTGGGTTATGAATGGTCCAATCGACCGACGGCAGCTACAGGGTAACCATGAACCAGTTTGTAGACAATCATTAACTTTTCTGTAAACCCAAACTTTACCTCAAAGAAATGTGTTTATCTGACTCCAGTAAATGATATTTACCAGCTGGAGTTATTTTGGTTTGATGTGGGGTTGTGTTCTGTCATAGTTGATAACAATCAACTGGCCCAAACAGAGATCAGAACCAAAACGAATGGTGGTCGTTTGCAATAGAAAGATAAAAAATATACAGTTAAGTTGAATTACATGAAATTTTTTTTTAACTTTTCAAGTATTTTCAACGTGTGAAAGTTGGAGGCATTGCCCCTTGGCTTCTTGATGTTGTCAGAGGTGTTCCTCAGGGATCAGTCCTCTGGCAATTATTTTTCACAGTTTTTTTTTATTCCTAAATTTGATTAAGTAGTATGAAAACTTGACACTGTGATGTATTCCATTTACAGAGCTTAGAAATACAGAAATACAGGGCATTCTGTCTTTACCCTGAATACCCTGCTCGGTAGTCCACATCCTGCTTTTGGCATTCACATACGCATTTGAACCGCGTCAGAGTTCACTTCATCCGGACCGAGATCGAGGTTTTTAAGGCGGATCAGGGTCCCACCTCACCAAACGAACCGGAGTTTGATTAAAGCAGACTGAACAGCTGCTGGGAATCCACCAACTTCTGCTTCTGTCCCTCTCACCCTTTAAAATGAAACTTTAACTCTCTGCAGGGCTTTTCTGGTCAGATGAAGTAATAATAGTTATGTAGCTATAATAAATTACAACACAAAAAAACCCAATAAGTTATAGTTGAAGTTCATATGCTCGTTATTTTAAGTTGGTTGTAATTGAGTTTGTGCTCGTGGTGTTTCCCTCGTATAAAATCTCCATATTATAAAATTAATTATTCTTATAACAAAGGGCTCTGGTGTCAGACTACATCATTATTTTAATGCCACAACTGCAATACGCAGAGACAATTTTCATAAGTTTATAGAAAAGCAACACTGATTCCATTTACTTCCCCCCATGAACAGCCGATCGATGCTGTTCTGCAGCCCAGTTTCCTTTGAGCTCAATCAAATTTATTGACACAGTTTAATTAAAAAAGAGTAAAGGCACCAGGAAATGGAGTTGGGGAGGGGGGGAAAAAAATCGCTTCATGCTGCGTTTGACCACTAGAAAATCTTTGATCAGTATCGTCAGATGCCTGAAGAGCATTTTGTCAAAACATCACAGGGAAATTTTTAATTAAATGGAGATTCTTCAAATAAGAACATCTGGTACCATTTCAGAAATTGTGAATCATTTATTCACACAAATAAATGGCCCCGACATTCTCACCACGAAGTGTGTGTGTGTGTGTGTGTGTGTGTGGTCCATGTGTCCACAGTTTACTTTGACACCATTTGCCCTCAATTAAATACAAACGTGTGGTCGACTGGCCAAAGGGTAAGTTTCACACCTCCAGGCAGTTTGGGCTGAAACTCTTCTGAAGAAAACAATGAGGCTGTTTATTCATGATCCCATGAAACCAGTGAAATGTACTGAATCATGTTAGTAGATGTATTTTTTTTGACGGTTTGAAGGAGGTTCTTATACAGTCTGCATGTTTATGAATGACACCGGAGAATGAACAACCTCTTCAACTTCAGACTTTGACTAGGCCACCACCTTAATTTTAGCCTTCTGAGACATGATTTCTCTACTCATTAGAGAGTAGAGAAGTCATGTCATTTGGTAAATCATGTTAAGACATTATAAACCCATAGATGGTTTAAAGTCACACCATTAGCACTTTAACCCAGGGGTGTCTGAAGTGCGGCCTGGGGGCCATTTGTGGCCCACAAAGTGATTTTGTGTGGCCTTCGATCATAATAGAAAAACAGCTCCTGAAAACTTTTCAGCAGCTGTAGTGTTGTGTTAGTTGCGCAGATAAAAATTTTGCATTTTTATTTTTAAAAAAAAAACAAACAAAAAAAACTTTTGTGATCCTCAATTATTTTCCACCTCTTTGCCCACGAGGGGAAACTTTTGGACACTTCAGTTGT
The DNA here is from genome assembly GCA_922788865.1 of Poeciliopsis turneri. NCBI lineage: Eukaryota > Metazoa > Chordata > Actinopteri > Cyprinodontiformes > Poeciliidae > Poeciliopsis > Poeciliopsis turneri. Next base: position 1,567,260 of record CAKLNU010000350.1, on the reverse strand, counting down.
AAATGGTAAAATGAGAAGCCGGCCGCTTGGCAACCAGCCGCTTGGCAACCAGCATGAGCAACGTATTAAATGATTGCTGAGCAAGTGAACAGATTTGCTGAGTGCCTGGTGCGATAATTGATCTCTAATTGAAAAAAATGAACAGTTTCAGAGTGAAATTGTGCTTACAAACCGCTGGATTTGAAAGCGTGTCGCTTTCACCCGTGTGTTAGTCGACCTGCCAGCGGGTTTTGTGGAGAGGAGGCGGTGGAAGCGTGACCTTGGTCAACAGGAACCGGCTCTACACTTTGCCCGAGGGGAACCGACGCATCTGAATATCAGTATGAATATCACATGAAGAGGCCTTTTTATGTGGAAATTTGGAAAGAGCGTTTGTCTTTTAAATTGCAAATGAGAAAATATCAGCTGGCTGGCAACAGTGGAATATTAATGCAATCCTTTATTGGCAACTTTACCTTCGAGGTGAATGAGGTTGGTTTGTGTTCTGCAACGAGGCTCTTGTCTAATTAACGCTTTTTATGGATGCCGTTGCAGCATGCTGTGCAGATGTAAAGTGGACACAGACTCAGCCTCCGTCCTCATCCGACACAAATAGTTCGGTTAGTTGTTTTTTTTTTTCCTCCTTTCAGTTTGTCTAAACTGCCGAAGGTGAAGCGGCACTCGCTCCTTTCTGTAAACACGTCTGGTTTTCTGTGGCTTTTTCTGACAAAAGCTTTGCTTCTTTTGGGCTGAACACCACATCCAAGGCAAAGAGCGCAATTAAAATTTGAAAGTTTGCCATCCTGTAAGACAGAAACCACAGACATGCCGTAGCCGAAGCCAAGGGCTTAATTAGATGTCTGACTCTGCAGAATTTTTGCTCGGGGACCAGAACTTCAGCACGTCAACATTCTTAACAAGCTGCTTATGTGACTCACAACTCCAGAGCTAACTAATACGGTCATTATTTGTCCAGCTGCAGCTTTTCTGACATGTTTTATTTAACTAGCTAATCCAAGAGGCTATAAGGAAGCCTATTGGATCTCACCTGACTAAAGGTGAGAAAAAATATTTTTCCATATTTAATCATCATAAATGACTGATGACTCATGAATTAGGAACATTTTTTTGAAAGATAATTGAAATCTCAAGCGCCGCAGCCGTACCCAACCACTGCCAGACCTGCAAATCAAATAATTACTTTAGTAGACAATAAAGTAAGCTGAAAGATCAGGATGTAGCATGTCACACACTGATGTCAAAAACAACCACGACGTCAAGCTGAGAAGGCCTTGACGCTCTGTTTGCAGAGCCATCATCTGCAAACAGAAAACAAACAACTTCAATACTGTGCCAAATTCTTCCAAATGTCAGAGTTATAAATGGTAATAAGTTTATGTCACACCAAGATTGGAATAATATAGAAGTTTTTGAATGATTCATCAGTGCAGAAATGCTGCATGGTGCAAAGTGGGAAAGTTTGACGTCTGAGCCTCAAGTCAGATTCTCACTTGGAAAGTCTGAGAAGATTTTTAAGGCTGACTTCAGATCCAATATGGCCGCTCCTCGCATCGACAGCAGCAGAAGTGGAAAAACGTTTATGTCACAAAACACACGTGTACGAGTGTCACATGTCGCACCTTCAACTTGAACTGAACAAAATCAAAGAGCTCATAGACGGTGCCAGAAAAGCCTTTCGATTGAGTCAGGCACAGGAGCAGCATCTCATTGAAATTTTCAACTTGGTGTTTAGCTTTAGATTTATATCACGCACAATACCAGCCTCCGTTATATGCATACTCACAAAAGCAAGATGATATTGTTCTAAAGCACACTTCATATCTGGTGGTGATGGTAAAACACCAATAAGTTATTTACTGATCCTACAAAAAAAAAAAAAAAAAACTGAAGAAGAGAGAAGAGGGGGCGGCAATGTTCGTAGTTTGGAGCAGAGTTTTTCTTTTGTCCGTCAAAGAAGAAAAATCATTTTATTTCCATTCTGTAGTCATCAAACTGAATATATACACTCATTTTTGCCCCCCTTGAGAGAGCCCTTTTACTATACATATATATAATAATAATAATAATTATAAATAGTACTACTATGTTTATTGATGTTATTATCATGAATATCATTTTTTAGACAATGTCAGTTTTGAGCAGAACTGTTCAGTCATTTTTCTAACTTGGAATGTGGAAATTCAAATCATGTATTTATTTATTACAGCTTCTAAACTTGCTGCAAAACTACAAAATTATTATAAATTAATATTTATTATGAATTTATAATAATTATTATGAATTATTATGAATTTATAATAATTATTAATAATTATTATTAATTTATAATAATTATCATTAATTAAAATAGTGAAAACCTCCGTCACCAATATTACACAACACATGTGTAAAAAAAAACAAAAAACAAAAAAACTAAACAACGACAACAAAAACAGTTGAGAAATGACAGCCGCTGAACGGACTCCGTTTCCCATGCGCCCCCGCGGTCCCCGCCCCTCGCATACCTCTGGTGTTGCTCATACGGGGCTTGTGGCGGATCCCGCACAGGACGAGCTGCTCCAGCAGAAGCGGCGCAGCGCACGGCACCGAAAAAACTTTCCACACTGGGATGGGAAAGTTCGACAGGAACGTTTCGCTTTTTTTCCTCTCTGGTTCTGGTCCGATCCACGCAGGAGGAAGAGAAAGGATATAAACCAAGAGCCGGTTGGATAAAAGGATTAGTTTTTTGGGGGGGTGGGGGGGGAACAGGGTGGTTCATTTCATTTTTACTGAAGATTTCGCTCTTTGGATCTGCTGCATCCGAAGATAAAAAAAAAAACAAAACAAAGAAAAAAAAAACAAGAGGTTTCCATCCTTGGAGGAAACATGTCCTCCTCTCCGCAGCCTCGCAGTCCGCTGAGGTTTGCCGTGTTCCTGCTGCTGTTCGTGGGACCGGAGCGTGGATCGGGGGCCCACGCTGGGACTTGCCCCCCTCCCTGCGTGTGTTTTGGGGAACTTGTGGACTGTGGTCGGGTGAAAAGGGGCCGAATTCCAGACGCGATCCCGGAGTGGACGGTTCAGCTGTGAGTCCTGGAGAGAGTTTCTCTGTTTTCTGTGGAAACTTTGCTTGTTTGTGTCATTTAGGACCATGAAATGGTTTGTGCGGCTCAGTGCAGAGCAGAAAGGAAAAGAGTAAGAAATCACAGAATTCAGTGGTGCCACAAAACCCCCTGTTTTATTTGATTTTTTTTATATGGTTTATGGTTTAAAGATAGCAAATATTCATACAAGGTCAACTTGAATACTGTTATAACCACAAAAAAAAAACAACAAAAAAAAAAACTTACAATTTTGTGTGTCATCACAGACAGACCTTGCATGTCATTGGCCCAGTGATCAGTTGTCTCAGTTTTTCGATCATCCATCCTGAGACATAAATGGACAGACTTTTCATAAATCCGTCGATCAATCAGCCAGCAATCGGACTTCTCAGACTTTTCAAAGGCGGCATCGATCAATCACCTAGAGGTCAAAATCGGCTCCATTTCCAGAGATGCACTAATTAGTCAGGTAGACATTGGAAATGTTGGACTGACTTCCTACAGATTCACCAATCAGGGATCATAATCAACCAGTTTTTCCACAGATGAAAAGCAGAAAAGGTTTTAGGACCTTTTGCTTTAATGCAGAAATGGGAACAATCTCACCATTTCTTTGATATATATTTTTTTTATTATTTGAAACTACTCTAATCTACAACCCTGCAGAGTATTGGCATCAGCCGGGTGAAGTGTGATCAGTGCATTCCTAGTTGTGTCTAAAGCTATTTTTTCTCTCCTCCTTTGTTGTGGCAGCTGTTGTAATTACAGCAACAATCAACTACCTGATCCCTCCCTTTAGAAGTAATTGAAACAAAGCTGCTGCTGTGTTTGTGATGTTTTACAGTGCAGTGAGCCCAGTGAGCGATCGGGTCGCCTCAGCCTTCAAAACAATTCAAGCCTAAGTCTGCAGAGTTGAACTTTTTTCCTGAAGTTCCACCGTCTCGTCTCGTGTTTTTTTTTTTTTTTTTTTCCACTGGCTCCATAGGCTGAGTCCGTCCTCCGGCCTCCTGGAGCCACAGCAGCATGCACAGCTCTAAACTCATATTCTGTTCTGTCTTCCACTTCACAGATAATTGTCCTTTGGTGATTTTTTTTTCTTTTTTTTATGGCGCTGTGTTAGGATTTAGCACTTGACTCAGCGCCTGCTGAAATCCAGTTTTTCTCTTTTTGCTGCTCTGGAAACTTGCGACTTGCCAGAGAAAACAGACCCAGCCTGCGTCTCACAACCCAAAAAAAAAAAAGAAAAAAAAAAAAAGCTGGCCTTCCAAAGAAAATTGAGAGAAAAGGAGGAGGAGGGGGGGGGGTGGGGGGTTCCACTCAGGAGGAAAAATTCTTTTCACTCTGGCATGCTAATTTACGAATGGCTCTCCAGCACATCTTAAACCCCTTAAACCGCCCGACTCTTTGTTTTCCAGCACCCCATTATTTCTGCTGAATTAGTAACACCGGGGCCAGCAGTGGTACTGATTAGGGAGGAGCATGTAGCTCTGGAAAACTCACACTGATAGGGGGAAAAAAAAAAGGATGAAGTTTAAGCCAACAAAAACAGACATGTTTTCAACTGTTAGAAAAGGGAGGAAAAAATGTTTTAAAATCGTTTCAGTAGAGAAAGAAGTTAGCTTGAGTGTTTATGTTATTACAATGATACATTCATGATATTACGTATGCTTTTATTTTATAAAAACAATATACTTCTATGTTATTTTTAGGAATGGACCGATATGGCTGATCTCAATATCAGATATTAACACGATAAATATCGGTTGTTAATATCAACCCAGTCTTATTTATCGGACCGGTACAGATAACGGTCAAATATGACTAATATTGGCCCTTACTGATGTTAGTGCCGATATATTGTTCATCACTAATTGTCTTCATTTTAATCCTCGCATAACGACTCTTACAAAATATAACACATTAGCACGCAGAGGCTCTAAACAGACTAACTGACTTTGACCTTCGACCTTCTGCTGGTAGGTCATTAGACTCATAACACCACAGCTCCTTACAGTAGAATACAGTAGAAAATGAAAAAATCCCTAAGTCATGTTTCCACCTACATTTGAATTAACGCAGGTGGAAACATCTTGCCGTAGAATGCAACGCTTTTTACCAAAATGACCAAAACTACAAAGGTGAAAAAGTTTAAGCGGCAAACTAATAGTACTAGGAAGCAGACCCTAGACATCAGTTTTTATGGTTATGCAGATATTAATAATATTCTCCTGTATCTAGCTAACCTTTGGGAATGTGTGTTTGCCCTGCTGTGCCCAACATTTTCTGTTAGGGGCTCCACTACAAAAATATGAGTGTCGCAAAAATTTTAACAGCATCGTTTCAGCTAGGGTTAGCTAAAAAGCTCAAGCTAGCTCACGATAGCATGTAGGCTAGCACCAGCATGTTGACCTACAATAACATACTCCATGCAGTCTAAAAATCCCACGTAAAAGTCAAAATTAGCTAAAAAGCTAAAGCTATCGAAACTACTAATCATAGCATCTAGACTATCACTAGATGAGATGATAGCCTAGATATTATCATCCAGATACAATATGTTAACAGCAAAAAATTATTTTTTAGTTCGTGACTCACAGATATAAAAATATTGGGCGATATAGATATCTGATATTAATATTGCTATTGTAGCTGAAACTCGATATTTACAATATATATACATTTCTTGATCCTTTGGACACAGTTAAACAAATAACACCTCTGACATTGCTTCTCTTCTCCAGTTAAACACAGGACAGCGTCACCATGACCACCAGAAACACAAACGGCATCAAGATGGACATAAACATCAGTTGTTAATATCAATAAGAAAGACTAAAATGGACCAATGCTGATGTTAATGCCGACACATCGTGCATCCCTCCTTTCAGTTTCTCTGTGTATTTGATTTGTAAAAACCCTGTTTGTGTTGCGATTGAATATTCAATGTTTCACATCCAGCTGAACAAACAGAGCAGGCCAAGCAGGACAAAGCTGCAATTGTACAAAATGTTGACTTGGAGCTATTTTAAAATGCTTATGATCAATCTACCAAGTATTACAAGTAAAAAAAAATAGCGCTCATTAACAAGACGGAGCAAAAGGTTGGCAGCCATTGTTTCACAAAGTGCCAAGTTGCTCATTCAAGCCAATGCTCTTCCACTGTTGGCATCTTACCCCAGGTGGTGTAGCTCACCGCAGCCAAGAACTGGAGAAAGTTATAGCATGAATATATAAAGCATTAACATTCCCAATCAAGCTGCCAAAAAAACTAAACTTCCCTGTCCTTTTTGTCTGGAACTGATATGAGCAAAAGTAGAAAAACCCTACAGATATAATCATGGAGGAAGAACAAGAAGCAACTGAGGAAGGATTTAGTCCGGTGACTGGTTTCTGATTGCGTGGCACTCTCTGCACTCCTGCTAATTTATGAATAGTGAAAATAAATTAGATCATTTTCACGCAGAAAAGAAGCATCGTCAATACTAATACATATTTCAAAAACAAAACCAAAACGCAAATATACAACAAATTTTTAAAAAAAGTGTGAATATCAAATATTTCTACCTGGATTACAGCTAACAACAGTTCAACTTTGCTGCTTCATTGCTTGTAGGTAATGGATCAAATTCAAAAGCTACAATTTATCTAAAGTACACCTGAATGTGTTATTTTTATTATGAAAAATAACAAAGTTCTCCTAAGTTCCAAGTTCACTGAGAATAGGCATTAATTATAATGTTTCTCTTGAAAACAAATTCTCATCAGGATTAGAATTTTGAGTTTTCATGACAACTAAAATGTCTAATTCTGACAGCAATGTCACAATTATTGTATTTTTTTCCCCACTGTTGGTTCCAAGACAGCGTCAGCAAAAAGTCATAAAATGTTACTGAGATTCAACTGTGGTTTCAAAATTTTTTTTTACATGTCTTCATCACTCTGACAGGTAAAACTGAACCGATATTGACGATCAATTATTACTTCAATGTTGGATTGCTTAACTGAAGTGATGTCAGTGCTGTGGTTGTTTTTTCATTGTCAAAAGGATAAAGATAAGTATATGTATCATATGAAATATTGGTCAATATCTGTTATCTGTCATAACAGCTAAAGATATCAGCCCAAATTTTCATATCAGTGCATCCCTAACCACCATAAATTCCACAAAATATCGCGGCAGACCTTATTGCTCATCTCTCATCAGGACATTTCACACTTCATGAAAGATCAAGAGCGTACGTCCTGGGAGGTCGTCCTAAGCTCCTCCCACTGCAGGATTTTATTAGCGTTGCAGCCCCGCCCATTCAAAAACCACACGAGCGCCGTTGAGCATCAAACAACAACAACAAGGAACAGACTGATGTCATTTTGTTCTGGCAGACGCAGGCTGTTTTTTGTTTTTGTTTTTTTGTTTTTTTTTGCCCTGACGCGTGATTACGGTCAGATTTATTTTTCCGTCAAACGAGAAACAAACACGTAGCCTCCTCCGCTTCCAGTGTCTCTCGGTGTGAACGGGAACAGGACGCACTCTCTCGGCTTAAAGAGAAGCAGTTTGCGGTGCCAGATAAGGAAGTGGCGCGGTCTGCCTCCAGCAGGTCCCAGCCTGCAGGCCGGGCCTCGTGTTATCTCTCTTCACTCAGAGCCTTCTTTGTGAGGGAAATGGAAGTGTAGGGTCTGTGCAAGGTTTATCTCTGGAGCGTGATAGGACACCTCCAGTGGCGGGGCGACAACAACAACTTATCGTTGGAACACGGCGAGAAAAAGAGGAGGGGACGGACGGATGGGGGTTTGTTCTAGCAGAGTGAGGAAAACTCTGCCTGATGTGTTCATGAAACCGTCAAAACAGGCCCAGAAAGTCCAGCAGGTTGTCTCCGAGGTACAAAAGGCGATCGTCTCGCTTTTCCCAGCATTACAGATGCATTAGTAGTCATTAGGTCCCCCCACTACGCTCCCCTCCTATAAGAGTTTCTTGATGGATTCCAGATGAGGGGGTATGAAAAGAAGAAGAAGAAGAAGAAGAAGAAGTGTCTGGCACCACAGCGTTGATCGTGCTCAGCAGTGCCAGAAACGCCGCCGCTTTATGGTGCATGAGGCCCCTCTTGCCAGAGCTCTGCTGCTGGTTTTAAGGCTCATTTTTAAAAGCAGGCAGCAGACACAAGAGCACAGCCCAAAGCCGGGCCGCAGCCAAGCCCAGGCCTGGACCGGACCGGGCCGGGCCGAGTGCAGCCCAAACACGACTCAGACAAAAGCAAAACACAGAGCCGGACACACAAGACGCGGTCTGTGTGGGCATGCAGCAAGTCCTGTGTCAGTGTGACTCAGTCGACCTTACAGTGCAATAATTACGAGGAAAATAGGATGGCGTCCGGATATTTTCCAAAATGTTCAGTGGAATATATAATTGGTGTTTTTTTTTTTCTAAAAGCAGGAACTTCAGCAGTTATTCCTGCTGCTGGCACCAGAAGCCAAAGTATTGATTATTATATTTACCATCACTGATCGGTGACCTCAACAACCAGCAGAAAATGCAGTTCTGCATGTGCTTTGACGCATGAATGGGAATTGTTTTGCAATTCTGTGCTTTTTTGCCTAATTCCAAACTGCAATCGCTCAAAGAATCTACAGTCGAGAGGTCAGGAGGCCAGGTGGTCAGGAGGTCAGGAAACCCAGAGATCAATAACAACCTGGAGAAGCCTGAGTGGCTCATCTCTCTTAATAATCTTAAAACATTTTTTTATATTATTTTTCATTCTGACACAGCGAATCCAGTAAAAGGGAGACAGAAACACATTTTCCAGATAAGTTCTGACTCAGCAAGTATTTACCTCACATGACTGATCATCTGTCCCTGCAGTCAGAATCACTTACGTTGCATTTTTTCCCTCTACGTCTCTCGAAAGCTTGCAACGTCACCAACGCTTAGTTGACATAACAGAAAGATTACAATTTGCTCTGCAACACATTTCCAAAAACCTCTCGGAGATTTTCTGAGATTTTCTGAGATGTTCTGAGATTCGTGCTCTGTGCTAGTTCGTAACGTCTGCTTCCTGTTTATTGCAGCCATGCGCGGCGTCAACATCTGATGAGATCACGCTTTGCGTTGCCTGGATGACTCGCTCCAAACCAGTAGATAGAAGCGCGGCTCATATTTCTTTGGACATTTTGAAAGTTCGCTCAAAAGTGATGTGAGAATGAAATGGAAACGGAGCCACTAAAATGACTTTAGACTGCAGGACTGTAAGTTGATGCCCCTAATAAGTCCTTGCACATTGGTAAGCCATGATACTGGCAACAATCTAAATGTGTAAAACATAATGGACGATGCGCCGTCTTCCCAACACAACTTTAGACCATAGAATGGAGAATTTTGTTGGTTTTGAACTTTGATGTGCCTTTATTCCAGTTCCCACCCTTTGCCTGTTAGTAAGGCAGAAAGCTGTTAATGTTTTCTGCAGGTCATTATGGAATATTGGAGCTTGTGAAAAGTGCAGCGCATTGATGTTTACTTCTTCCTCCTTTCACAGGGACTTGAGCCATAACAAATTGCAAGCGCTCGACGGGAATTTGTTTTCCAGACTGCCGCATTTAAAGGAACTGTAAGTGTTCTTGGTGTTCGCAGTGTTTTCCCAGGTTATTAATAGTCTTTTCCGTCCTTCGATGTACTAAATCTAGCAATCTATTTCTCTTGTCTTATTTCTACAGAAAGCTGAATCACAACAAACTGGAGGTAATACCAGACCTGGGTCCTTATGCTCCAAACATCACAACCCTCATTCTGTAAGTAAAGGCTTTTGGATAACCGTTACATTAGTCTGTTGTCGCCTCAGCCTGGTTTCGATGCTCTTTCTCTGCCAGGACTATTACAGTTGGTTAAACTCATGAGTTGGGAAGTTGTTTCTCCCAACTCAGCCAAACCCGACTGACTGGGCTAGTTCCCAGACTGGCCAAGTGTTTGCAGACAAATGTCACCAGGACCATTGGAAACATTTGTCTTCTGTCTGGAAAGAGACTTCAAACTCTGGTACTTCTCCTCTTTGGGAGGAGAAGTACCAGAGATCAGCTTTCAGTCAATTAAAAAAAAAAAAAAAAAGCCTCTTGACTTGTCATATTTTATCCCTCGCAAACTGTGAGCTCGTAATCGTCTGGAATCTTGTTTTGCAAGACGTGCTTTCAGAATCACACCAGATATTAGTCTGTGAAACCTCAGCGATTTTCGTTTGGTCTGTGGCGCATTTCTCAAAACTACCCAGTGTGAAGTTGTTGCGGAGGAATGTAGATGTTGCTAGATGAGGCGTATTCCTCATCAAGCCCTGACACGACAGTGGGCAACAGCCGCAGGCCGCTGCAGCCAGTCAGTCAGTCAGTCAGTCAGTCAGTCAGTCAGTCAGTCAGTCAGTCAGTCAGTCAGTCAGTCAGTCAGTCAGTCAACAATTTGCTTGTTTTCGGAAAGAAATCTCACCTCCAGCAACAATTTAGTTCACAAAAAAAAAATAAACATGAGCTGGTTTGCCGTTCTTCAGTCTCCAACAAAGTGCTGTTCCAACAGGGACGTTGATCCTCCTGCATATGGGTTGGGTTACATTTTAATCCTTGCTTGGCTTCTAATTTGGCAAAGTGGCTCAGATACATTAAAGTACCTCAAGTGAACAGGTATGCCCTTCCCTTAATGGTCATAAAGGAGTTTTAGCATTTTAATGAGCACACCAAGTGACTGAAGCTCTACACCTCTGAATTTCATGATTTCCCTACAGTAATATAATATAGAACAGTGTTATGTTATGGGGCAAAATGTAATATTTTTTATAGTCTTCATGCCTGACGTCCGGTCATTCACTCATAAATAGGCAATGCGCGGGACTCCACTTCCTCTTGACGATGGAGAATCGCTGGGCACAGTCACTCAGAGAGTGACATGAGCAAAGGGTCGTCTTGTAATCAGAAAGTTGTGAGTTCAATTCCAGCTTTCTCTTCCAACGTGGCGACGTGGCAAGGCACCGACATCCCAAGGAGTGTTACGGTGGATGAATGTGTGTGGCAAAAGTGACCCAATGATACATAAAAAACTCCTAACAACATCAACAAATGATGTCGCTCTTATATCTTGACAGCTGCACACCTGGAAGGATTTCTGTTTTTCAGATTTGACAAAAGAATTTCTGAAGGCCACGATAAGCTCATGGTCTTTACGTTGGCTGAAAACACACAGCATTTGCTACGAATCATTCGTGGAGCTGATGAAATGAAACAAGTCCTCTGAGACTGCGTTCACACCAGCCCTGTTTAATCCGCTTTCACCAAACTCTCGCCCGGTTTATTTGAGGATGTGTGAAAGCGGAACCGGACTCCGGTCCGCCTACAATCCTAAGGTCTGGGTTCAGTTGAAGTGAACTCTATTAGATTATTTAAATGCCTAAAATGTGTTATCTTATCTTAGCAGTATGTATCTCTTTTCAAAGTTTTACGCAATTTAGACATGATTTGTCATTGGAAAGAAGAAGAAATATAACAGAAATGGAAGTAGCCCAGTGCCCTGCGACAGACTGGCGACCTGTCCAGGGTGTACCCCGCCTCTCGCCCGGAACGCAGCTGGAGAGGCACCAGCAACTCCCGACCCCGTTAGGGAGAAGGGTGACGGAAAATGGATGGATGGATGGATGGATGGATGGATGGATGGATGGATGGATGGAAGTAGCCCAGATATGTCAATCATTGCATACATTGTTATTATGGAATGCCAGTATGCCACACCAAATGCACTATGTATCCCATAATGCTTTGTAATGGCTAAGACAACCTGTAGTTGTGGGAGTTTCTGTCAGGGCTGCAGTGGTTGTTACCAGACACATGCAGGAGGTTTTTGTGTGGAACTAAGTGTCCAGTGCAACGTTTTGTAGTGCAACTTCAAAACATGACGCCAAAACAAAACTATCATTAAACTCTGCAGTTTGGGAAAAAAAATAAGGTTTTTATGCAATGAAGGTCAAACCAAAACCATATCTATGTAAGTGTGCATTTACATAAAGTAAATTTAAATAATAATCTAATAAATGCACATACAGGAAGTGACGTCTAGCACAGCAGTGAGCGTTAGAGGCCGCTTCCTTATCTGTTTCTTTTAATTAAGACAAACCATGTTATGATTTTAAAGTGTGCCAAAGTGCTCTCGACCCACCTATTATTGTCCAAACTCAGATTTTAAATGCACATTCATTTTATTGGTTTGTGTTTGAAAAAAAAAAAAAAAAAACCTGGGACAAGAGCAAAACTTCAACTTGTTTGCTTTCACATGCTATCTTCATCAGCTATCACCTCTTTCCCCCTAACGTTCAGCAGTTCAGTGTGATTTCTTCTTCTTTTTTCTTCTTCTTTTTCCACCAGTGGAACATTTTTCCAGAATTTCTCTCTCTCCTTCAAGCTGGGAGGATTGTAAGGGGGGGGGGGGAAAGGACCTCAGGGTATCAAATACCACTTATTCAAACAGCCAGTCAGACATAGCGGCAGCGCTCGCCGACTTCTTTGACCTCGCAGCTTAGAGTAAAAACAAATGGCAATAACCCTGCAGCTGGTAGTAATTGAGTCGTGATCATCTTAATTAATTGAACAATTTCCTTGGAATTTAGGGGGGGGGGGGATGGAGGGGGTTATGGACCCCATCCTCCAGACCCCACCAAATCCCCTGGGTTCAACAAATGACCGTAGAGACACCAGGTTAGATCAGGCCTACAAGGGGCTGAACGTCTTGGCATTTCATCAGAGATTAGGACTTTGCTGAAAACGAGAATTAGAAACCAAAACAAGTATCATAACAATGTTTTATGGCGTTTCTATGAAATATGTGTGTGATAAGAAGTCTGGAAGAAAATCACCCCCCCGAGTTTCCATCAGTCGGTTTGAAGATTCGAGACGACAACCAGCCCCTCGCGCTCTCAGAAAGCTGCTGCAGCTCGGCCAGCCAATGAGCTAAAACGCAGAGTCTCGTGTGTGTAAGATATCTGACAAGTTTAATATGGCGTCTCAACAATGAATGCAGCGCTGGTTTTCATTACCGGCGCCACGGCTGTGAGAGGGAGTCATCAGATTGCGCTTGAAAATTCTGTTCTTTTTCCAATAGGAAATACCACGCAGACACACACGCACACACACACACACACACACACACACACACACACACACACACACACAACCCAGACACACCACGAGTGAGACGGTTTAAAGGGAGAGAGAGGGGAAAAAAAAAAAAAAAAGCTACTTTCCGTTTGAAAAGCTTACTCTATTAAAATTATTTGCTGCTTAGTGGACACGGCTTTACTGAAAACACATGTCAACAACAACAGCGTTTGGGAAAGGCTCTCACGATTTCGCATAGTTTGCCGGTTTGTGGGGTCTGGTCGAGGGCCCGGAGCGCTGCTAGATCCTGGCAGGTAGCAGCTCGAGGGAACCCAATCGTGCTTGTATAACAAATGAGAATCTGGGACATAAACCCTGAACGATTATTAACAACTTCTCTGTTCCAGTCATTCACAGCCTTTGCCTTTCTAATTTCCCGCTGGTATAATCTGGAAGAACTAGTCGGACCTCGTGTAGCAAACCTTCTTCTCCTGCTCCTCGCCTCAGTGACATGAAAACTGAGATGCACTTTAGTGTGAGAGCTGAGGGTTGTGGTGTGTGGAGACCCCTCTGTGATTCTTTCAGTGTGCTGGACTGCGGCTGCAGAGCGTTTCAGAGAAAGGCATGTGTCAGTCACCAGCGTCAACAGATACCGTAGTTTTAGGGATATGAACGATTTCTGCCTTTTCCCGTTTAAAAAAAAAAAAGTAATTACTTCAGGGGTGTCCAACTCAAATCCACATTGGGCCAAAATGACACACAGCTTGCTTTTCCTCTGTTTTGTGGCTTTTATTAAGCCACAAAAGGTACAAAACAGAGGATATGCCGCCGTCTGGTTTAACTAACGTGAGAAGGGGCCCAATACGGGATATTTAGGGGAAAATAACAATACGGCAGGAAAGGGGATGAAAAGAAAAAACGGTTGTTTCCAACCAAAAAGCTACACCTGCTGCCTGAACTCACTGCCCACCTCAAGACCAGATTATTGCTGTTCAGAGCTGATTCTTCTGATGACGTACTAATTCCGGCAAATGTCACCATTTCTAAAAGTGAACGCTGGCTATGAAATACCTCTGAACTGTGCTGAGCACTGAGCAGCGGAGGCAAGGACTGGGCCTGCAGTCTGGTGCATCAGAGGGACTCTCTCCCTCGCCTGCTGAATCCCCACACACAAAGACGGCACTGTACAGCTCTGTTTATAACTAAGCAGTCCCTGCACTGCAATTTAGGAGGCGTGCAGCTCAGGAAATTGCTGGCCTCTGCCGAGGCATGCTTTCACTGAGGGAATGGTATTCATCAGCCAAGTAATTGGTGGGTAACTTTTTTTAAATACCTTGTTCGTAATTACCTTATAAACAAAATAACACATCGCTAAACCTGAGGGTCTGAACAGCGACGTTAGTCATGTTCAACAATTAGCTTCCTGTTAAATATATGCAAGCAGCATCAGCTTGGAGAAGAAGAAGAAGAAGAAGAAGAAGAAGAAGAAGAAGAAGATTTTTTTTTTATTTTTAACAAAACATTTATTATACAATAAACCTATTTTTGTTACATTATTTCCCTAATTCAAGGCACTAATAAATACATAAATAAATAAACAGATTCACAATAATAATTTGTTATAAATTAATACCTTCTGTTCTGAAATGGTGCACAATACATTTTGAAAACCCCACAAGTTTAAAAAACCCGACAAATTTCCAGTGGCTCTGTGGAAACAAAACTCCAACCTCAACCTGGCTTTGACGTTGACCTTCCACAGAGCCGCAGCGTCACATTGAGGTCCAGCCTGCATTCTGTCCCGTCGAGTGATATAAATAGCCATTTTTGCTTCGGAAATTAAATAATTTAAAATCCGGGATTAAAACTAGTGGTTTTACTGTGATGTACTCCATTGATAAAGACAGCATTAGAAAAAACCATATTAAAAAGACTTAAAGTCGATAAAAGATTAAAAAAACTAGTTAGCCGTGCACAATCTATAAAAACATGAAAAACACTCTCGGACATCTTGCAAAAAGGACACTCGTTTAAAACCCCAGGACTGATGACAGATAAAAACGAATTGGTGGCAATGGCTCCGTGAAGGATCCTCCACTGGAGGTCACCAGTCCTTTTCTTGATTGGAGGCTTGTACAAAGTTCTCCAGTGAGTTTTCTGTCCTCGAACTTGCTGTCCCACACACTCACGTCTCTTTTTTGGAGGGTCCTTTTGTTTAAGAGTTTTGTACAGTATCTGTACAGTATTTTTGGACCTGTTTTACACAGGTCCATCCTCGAGTCTGTGCTCTGCAGTAGGGGACCACTGTCCTCCTCAAAATCCGGGTCCAGGAGCACTTCTGGGAACGGGTCAGTGGAATCCGGCAGGCACTCCTCCTTCTCGTACAATTGCAGGAGCCTCCTCTCCTCAGCGGTCAATAGGTTTTTCACCCTCTCCAAGAAGCGCCTCGTCAATCTGACGGACCGGATTCCAATGACCGAGGCAACCTCCTGGGCATTATCAAAGTCCGGTCCGGACGCCTGGATCAGTTGCCGTAGAGTTACCGTTCCGGACCCAGACAACACCTCAGAAAGGCCCGGAACGGCGTTATCGCTGACATCCAATCTTGCTCCACAGATCAATGGTTCTTCTAAAAGCCAATGCAGAGAGTTATTCTTATCTGGTCTGTGCAATTTAAAAAACGCACACGATTTAAAAAACGCTTTGATAAAATTGAGAATTCCCTTTAACTTTAAAAAGGCTAAAATTTGTTAAAAACAGAGCAGCATCCAGCCCTAGAAAATTTACACGTCTCAGAATGCAGCTGGCCACATCCCTCCACACGGGGGATCCTGTTAAATACTTTTGCAGAAACTGCAACCGGAATACAGCGGCTCTACTGGCCAGGTGGACAAGGCCCTGGCCCCCCTCCTCTCTGGATAAAAACAAAACGGACTGCGGCACCCAGTGATGGTTGTTCCAGAAGAAGTTGAGCATCTCTGACTGTATTTTTACCAGCAGTCCTGAT
Organism: Poeciliopsis turneri; assembly: GCA_922788865.1. Classification (NCBI taxonomy): domain Eukaryota; kingdom Metazoa; phylum Chordata; class Actinopteri; order Cyprinodontiformes; family Poeciliidae; genus Poeciliopsis; species Poeciliopsis turneri. The sequence goes on along the minus strand of CAKLNU010000350.1, from coordinate 1,551,066 downwards.
GGTGGATCTAATACAGCAAGCTTGTGCCACAATTGTGACGCAACCAGATTATTCAGAACCAGCACTCTTCCTCGTTAGGACATTTTGTTATGCAACCATTTCCATTTTGCTAGTTTGTTCTGTATTTTTTGTTCCAAGTCTTCCCAGTTTCTTTTTACAGTATCCTTTCCACCTAAAAAAACACCAAGATATTTAAAACCGTCTCTCTTCCACAGGAGTCTTTGAGGGAGAACTGGTAGCCCACCGGGCCACTCGCCCACAGCCAGGGCTTCGCTCTTTCCCCAGTTCACCCTCGCAGCAGACAAGACGGAGAATTTTTCTATTATCTCGGTTAAAATGCTGACATTGTGTTGATCTTTAATAAAAACAACAACATCGTCAGCATAGGCGGATAAAATCAACTTGTTGTTAAAACCAGGTAAAACCAGACCATGAAGTTCTGAGCGTATTTTCAGGAGAAGGGGTTCCAGGGAGAGTGCGTAGAGCATCCCCGAAAGCGCGCAGCCCTGTCGGACGCCTCTACACACCCTAAAAGGAGCACACAGGCTACCGTTGATCTTCAGCACACTCTCAATGTCACTATACAGTACTTGGATCTTAGCAATAAGACCCTCGCTGAACCCGAAGCTCCTCATAATCTTCCAGAGGAAGCCGTGTTCAACGCGGTCGAATGCTTTTTCTTGATCTAATGATATCAAGCCTGTCTGCAAACCCAATGAACCGGAGACTTCCAAAATGTCCCGAATTAGGTAGATATTATCTACCATAGACCTGCTGGGGACGCAATAGGTCTGATCCCGGTGGATGACCTGCTCCATGGCTCCTCCCAGCCTAGTGGCCAGGGCCTTAGAGAGGATCTTATAATCCGTACAAAGGAGGGACACGGGGCGCCAGTTCTTAATTTCTTGTAAATTTCCCTTCTTGGGCAGCAAGGTGATGACTGCTCTGCGGCAGGATAAAGGGAGCGAACCGGTAGACAGACTCTCGTTGAATACGTCGAGCACGTCTTGGGCCAGAAGATCCCAGTAGGCCTTGTAGAACTCGACCGTGAGCCCGTCAACGCCTGGAGACTTCCGACCCTGCATGCCAAGGAGGGCTGTGTGTAGTTCCTGGCTCGGCCTTCCAGGGCTGTGTGTAGTTCCTGCAACAGAACTCCTCCAACAGTTCATCGTTCTCTCTGTGTTCGCTGCGGAACAGAGAACGGTAAAATTCCACAGCCCTCCTCCTTATCTGCCCCGGTTCGCTCAAATGCTGCCCCGTGTCCGACAGCAAGGAGTGGATCATTTTCCTCTGCCCGTGTTTCCTCTCTAGGCTGAAGAAAAAGCCAGAGGGAGCATCCATCTCTGTAATGTCCTGTATCCTGGATCTGACCAATGCGCCTTGGACTTTATTTTCCAGCAGGTTTGCTAAAGTTAGCTTTTTAGATTTGAGAGCTTCAAAATGCTCTCGATTTCCTGTGGTGTCACTAAGTCGTTCTAATTCCACTATACTTATCTCCAGATCTCTGATAGATCCGGCAATGTCACGAGTGACATTGACAGTGTGCTGTTGACTCAGCAGTCTTATTTGAACCTTTCCATAGTCCCACCACTGTCTAAGAGAGCTAAAATCAGGCTTTCCGTTCCCTAAAACCAGTCCAAAAATAAGTTAGAACCTCTTTAAAGCTCTGATCATAAGTTAAAGCAGAATTAAAATGCCAGTACGCGCTTCTAGGTAAAATGTTTCTGATAAAAACACTACCTAAAAGCAATGAATGATCCGTAAAAGCCACTGGTAAAATCTGGCATGTTTTAAACACGTTAAAATGATGCTTAAAACAATAAAAACGATCTAAACGAGCTAAAGAGATTCTGCTATCAACAATGTGGGACCATGTGTACTGCCTGGAGCCTGCATGCATCCTCCTCCATACATCCACCAGGCCATGAGACGAGACCAGCTGCTTCAAGACCCGTTGGGCCGCCGGGTGCGGCTCTGCGTGATTGCGATCTAAAAACTCGTTCTCAGTACAATTAAAATCTCCACCTATAAAAACATAATCCTCGGTCCCGCAATCACCCAGCCTCTCCCCAATTTTCTCATAAAAACATTTCTTCTCTGCATTGGCTATTGGAGCATAAATATGAATAAAAACCATGTTTAAACCATCAAATTTTGTCTTTACTAAAAGACATCTCCCTTGCTCCACATGTTCGATTTCTATAGAAAGTGGGGTGAAAGCTTTTGAAAAAAGAAAGCCCACCCCTGCAATCTTGGAGGTGCTATGACTTAAAATCACCTCTCCCCCCCACTCCCTGCCCCAGTCTGTTTCTATTGTATGATCACTGTGTGTCTCCTGTAGATATACGACATTAATCTTCTTTTGTTTCATCATCTGATAAATCAAGGCCCGTTTTTTAGCCTCCCTCGCCCCATTTAAATTCAAGGATGCTATTTTAAATGAATCCATCTTAGGTAAAAAGCTAAAAAAAACATACCAAAACACTACAATAGATATTAAAAAACTACTGTACATCATTAAAATTGTTTTCTGGCTTTAGAGATTATTTTCTTTAACCTAAAAATTTCTGTATCTGTGAAACCTGAGTCCTCTTTATGTTTAATGTGATGCCTTGCAGAAAAATAGAAAATTCTTAAATTTGGGAAATAGCTCTCAATTTTAATCCCTCTGAGACCTTTAGTTTGTTTTAAAAAGGTTCTATATGCTTCAACTGGGTATCTCGGTTCTCTACTCGTCTGAGATACGGAAGCTTCACTGGTATCTGAGAACCAACTCTCTGCATCACTGCTGTCCGACACCTCCTTCCTCTCCACATCCAGCTTGCTTTCCTGCACAGCAGCCACCACCTTTTTCCTCTTGCTGCGCCGTTTCACCGGGACACAAGCTTCCAGCTCCATTTCTTCCTCTGCCTCACCCGTTTCTCCCTCCACTCCAGCCCCTATAAAACCCTCCACACTGTCTTCTCTTTGTACCTGTCTTTCCCCCTGAACCTCTCCCCCTCCCTCCTCGCCCTGATCTCCACACTCTCGATGCTCCTTCCCTACACTTCCACCCACACCACCATTCACCTCATCGCCACACACCACCGTGCTCTCATCCTCTCTTATACTCACATTTTTACTACTTTCCTCCACCGCTTCTTTAACAATGTTTTCTGTCACATCCTCCTCCACCTCCGCTGGTTCACGCTGCAGCTGCACTGCAGCAGCAGCAGCAGCGGCGGCGGCGGGTTCTCCCGCCGCAACATTAGCAATGTCTCCCTCCACAACATCCCCACTGTTTGTTTTTTTACCCTGCTCAGCAGCAGCGGGCTGCTGCTTTGGCGAGTCCGGCTTGGCCGGTTCTGCCTTATCAGGGCACATCTTTATGATGTGGCCCTCCTGCCCACAACCAAAACACCTCATTTGCCCTGATGTGGCAAACAAAACATAATCAAAATCATCCACTCTAACGTGGAAACGCAAATTCATTTCCTCATCCTTTCTGTTCAGTATCATAAATAACTGTCTTCGGTGAGAAACAACATGTTTCAACAGCGGTGATTTGCATCCGGAAAGGACTTTTTTCACCGGCGACACCACCTTGCCATGTCTCGACAGTTCTTTAATTAAAAACTCATCACTGATAAAAGGAGGTACATTTGACAACATTATCTTAGTGGTAGGTAACGTGAGCGGTGAAACTTGTAAAAACAACCCATTCACCGAAACACCCTTTTCCACCACCTGTTGTGCATGTTCCACTTTATCAACAAACAACACCACCGCTCCATTCATTCGTGCCGCCGACCTGATGTTCCCGTGCCCAATCAGTTCACCCACCGCCAAACAAACTTCCTCCACGCTGCACGGAGAACCGGCACCCACCTTGATGCCGTTCTTCCGCGTCAGCGTGGAGAAAGACCCACCACCGACTACACCCACCATGTTGCCGTCAGACGCCGGCAAGCCAGGCACGCCTGACGGCCACACCCAAAAAAAAACGAAAAACCCCCTTAAAACGTGACGAACTAACACAAAAGTACAATTAAACAAGTGAAAAAACAAAACACCTAGTGAAAACAGTAAGAAAAACAAAGATAGAAAAAGATACGCAATCGCACTCTCACTCTCTCTTCTTCCGCTCTTCCGCACTCACCCTCCTCTCACACGAAGAAGAAGAAGAGAAAAAAAAGGGCATGTCAGAGAGTTTCATGTTGGGTGGTAGGTTTTGTGAGATGTTTGACTTTTTTTTTTTTTTTTCTCGGACCGCGGTGGAATTTACAGTCTTCACTGACTGCATTTTTGGGAACGTGACACCGTTTTTGCGCCACTGGTCAGATACGAAGCATTCCTGCAATTTATAGGAGCAACTGTGTCTGTATTTTCAGAGCAAACAACAGGATCAGTGGGATCTCGGAGGAGCAGCTCGGAGCCTTCGCCTCCCTGGAAACACTCGACCTCAGCAACAACAGAATAGTGGAGATAAAGAGCAGCTCCTTCCCGGCTCTGCCTCTCAAGAACTTGTGAGTTTTATCCTTCTTACATGGCCTGAACTTTCTTTTGTTCACAACTACATACTACATACTGAGGTTTTTTTTCTGTGTAACATGGTGTTAAATGAACGGCACGTTTCAGCAAGTTCCTCTGAAATCCTTCAGGTTCCTCTGCAACAATCGCATCTCATCTCTGGAGTCGGGCTGGTCCACCAACCTGGCCAGCACTCTGCAGGTTCTTGAGCTCAGCCACAACCGGATCTCCAACATCCCAGCCAGGTTCTTCCAGCTGCCCAACCTGCAGCACCTGTAAGCTCTGCGCTCCTACAGAAGTCGCGGGTTTGATCGTTGCACCTGCTGGCTCTTTCTGATTCAGGACGCTGTGGGGTTTGTTCTTTTCTTCTCCAGGGATTTGAGCAAAAACCAGATTCGCCGGGTGGAGGGCTTGACTTTCCAAGACCTGCCCACCCTCCGCTTGCTGAAGCTGCAGAGGAACCGCCTCTCCGGGCTGATGGACGGGGCCTTCTTTGGCCTCAGCAACATGGAAGTCCTGTAAGTTCACCTTCTGATCAGTGCGTGCCGAGATGATTTCCTTCAAACTTTCCCAGCTGTTGTATGAAGTGATGCTGCGTTCGCCTTGTCTGCAGGGAGCTGGGCTTCAACAACCTGACGGAAGTGAGCAAAGGCTGGCTGTACGGCCTGGGGGCCCTGCAGCAGCTCCACCTCGAACACAACACCATCAGCAGGATCCAGCCTGAAACCTGGAAGTGTTGCCAGAAACTCAGCAAGCTGTGAGTCCATATTTTTCCCTCTCTCTGGACTCCTTCCCCCCTCCATCCGGCTTCGCGATTCCATTCGCCGTCTGAACCCCCGACACTCCTACGTGCCGCTCCGCCTGCCCTCCTCTGCTTTGCTTACACTTCAGTTCCTCCCGCCACCAACCAGACAAAGCAGAGTCTCTGTTGCTCGGCGGATCAGTGCCAGTGTTAAAGCTCTGCCAAGCTACTACACACCCCGCCTCCTCTGTCCTGCTCTTATGTCTCATGAGACTTTGGGATTTTCAGTTTGACACAGACTTCAGTAATTTCCCTAGCCACACACGCTAGCTCCTGGTGGGCAACGACTGGTGAACAGTATTGAGGATTAATACGGTTATGAAAATTCAGCTTTTGATGAGATGAAAGAGAAATGGACTGGAGTTTTCTTTGGCTCTGCTGACCAGCTGCCTGAGTCCCTGTCCAGAAACAGTTGATGTTTTTTGTGTAGTTTGGACTAAACAGCGTCTTGAAGACAATGCTCTGCGGTTACTGGTGTCCAGGTGGACAAAACCTTCCATGTGTTTGGTTTTCATAGCAGTGAACCGTCCTTCTCATGAGACAGATGGTTCCAGATTGTTTGGCTTAAAAACTGAACCGACTGTGTCTAAACTCACAGCACATGATTTATAGCACCGTGTTATGAACTACAATCCCCCTTAAAACATCCAAAAGTTTACATGCTAACCACGCTAGGCTACATGACAGAGAGACATTCATGGTTTGTAATGACTAGAGATGTACCTTCTCCATATTTGACTGTTTCTTACTAATCTGACTTGCTTATGAAGTGTGTGAACATTAATCTGCTCAGTTTGTAAAACTCCTAATTCACAAAAAACTCTGACGGCTTCCGGTCCTTAAGACTGGCGGCTGCTATCCATCGGCGTCTCATCAAACGGTTTCGTGTGGAGGCTTTACGCCCACAGCGCCACTCACAGGCCTGGAGGACAGAAAACAGCGTCTCAAGCCGTTTCTCTTCCATGCCAAAGGATCAGATGCAGAGGTACATGCGTGGTTTTTTTTTTTTTTTTCGTTGTTGTTTTATTTTTTTAACAACAACAACCCATGTCAGGACAAAAAAGTGATTATGTCATCAGTTACATTTTTGATGTAAATATAGTGATACTTTTAAAGTTTGCCATTTTGACTCCTTGTTATTTTGCCGCTGGTTTCTGCTGCCTCTGGGAACAGATTCCCTGTTGTGGCTTTTTCCATCAGCGGCCGGCTTAATGTTCGCCAAGTCCGGGATCCTTTTGGACCCATTCGCTTCGGGTCCTGCTCTTAACTTGTAAACAAGTTGCTGGTGAGCCGGGAATATACGTCCAGTCGTCTGACTCGTTCTACTTTGGACCAAAAAAAGAGTGTCCTCTATTTTTTAACTACATTCTCTCATAACCGAGCCAACGCGTATTGGTTTTGATTACATCAGAATCACAAACATTCAAGGAATTGACCGACATGGAAGAGTTTGTAACTGTGAACTGGAGGGAAACTTTTTCCCAGAACAAAATAACAGCAGAAAAAAAAAAAAGAGTCTTTACTGTAATTGGATCTAAAAAGGATGACCTCTGGGGACATTAATATAAACAAATGCCACACTTTTGTTTATATTGTTGGATGGATATTAGGGGTGTGTTGCTGTGCTAATCTTCCTTGATGTTTTTTTTGGGTTTTTTTCCACCCTGCAGCAACTTGTCCTCGAATCACCTGTCCAGGCTGGAGGAGTCCAGCTTCGACGGCCTCAGCCTGCTGGACGAGCTCCACGTGGGAAACAACCGCGTGAGCTTCATCGCGGGCGGAGCGTTCCGCGGCCTCTCCAACCTGCAGATGCTGTGAGTCCAGTTCCAGTTCCAAAAAGACGTGTCGCAAATGTCACTACTGGGTACGGAGGCCCATAGGGAACACGCAGGATTTTTGTGTTTCGTTTGTGTTGCCAGGTGCATTATTTCCTCGGTCGGTCGGTGACATTTTTCGCGAGGTGACATAGAGGACAAACGCTTCCCCGCGTCCTCTAAGGGGCGCGAGTAAGAGCGGGTGTTTGTCGTGCGGAACGATCCGTGCTATCCGTAGCTTTTAGCTCACTTCGGTACTGGTGAGCAGTGATTTGCTTTGGGGATGTGAAGTAGATTATTGTCTTGATGTGTCTGCGCACACAAATAAAAGAAAAGGGGGGAAAAAAAAAAAGAGGAACTCAGACAGGCACAACCGCAACCTCAGTAACCCCCCTCACACACACGCACACACACACACACTCCTCCCCACACCATCCTTTCCTCTGTCCAAATTGCTCTCCCACACCACATCCACCCATCCCCCCCCCTCCCCCACCTCCCCTGTTCCCACAGAAAGACTCAGTAACGTTTCCCGTAGCAGAGAGTAACTACAACCAAATGTGAGCGGCGCTGCTGAGGTCATCGCAGGGCAGGTGTGCGTCTAGGTGGACGCGGACCGCTTCAGGGCTCCAACGATCCCCGGCCTCCCCCCTACACACACCGACATGAAAGCACACACTCACACCCTTCCTCAATTTCAACCAGCCATAGCCAGGCACGCCGAGGAGGAAAATAACTGTTTGAAGTCAATAAAGCAGCGAATGGATCAAAGGAAGCAATTTTTTTTTTTTTTTTCGGAAAATTCTAGGCTTTTTGGTGATCTCGATGTCATTTTCTTTCTGCGGGCAGCAGAGAGAGAGAAAGCGTTTGACTTTTCCTTGCTGAAAACATTTCAAAGAAACATCAGCTGGTTGGATTATGCGGCTTCGCTGTTATACGGCTGACTATTTAGCGTTGGGTTAAAAGTCTCATTTTGTGCAGAAAGTCGTAGTAAGAGGAAGGAAAAAAGTGACGCAGCGAAGCGGCTGAACGAGTGTGGAGTGTTTTGTTTGCCTGCTAACGCCACATTATGTGCTCGTTCACTTTGGACTTATTGCTAAGTTAATATTTGGCATGAAATACTTCATAAAACATCAAAATCCCACCAAACAGAGATTTTTATAGTAGGTAAACTCAAGGTTTGATTGTGGAATTTTTTGATTTTTTCTTTTTTTACACTGTATTCTCTCTTAAAGGGATCTCCAGAATAATGAAATCTCCTGGACTATTGAAGACATGAACGGGCCGTTTTCCGCTCTCGAAAAGATGAAAACGCTGTAAGCTGGTCGAGTCTGACAGATCGAGTCGCCTTAATAAAAGCCGAGATCTTGTGGTCTGATGCAGCCTTTGTCTCCGCTCTTCCAGGTTCCTGCAGGGGAACCAGATTCGCTCGGTGACCAAAAAATCCTTCTCGGGCCTGGAGGAGCTGCAGCACCTGTGAGTCGGCCTCGCGCTCCGCTGATTGTTTTCAAAAGTCCGAGCCGTAAACAAAGCGGCCTGGATCATAAAAGCGGTGTTTGTTTCGTCTTCTCCTTTTCCTCTGCTTTGATGTGGAGTCAAGAAAAAAAGAAGAACAAAAAACAAAAACGCTGCCATTAGTTTCCTTATATGTGAGCCAAAACTATATCGATCACAAAGAGAGACAAAGTGGAGACAACTACGTGTGTGCGTGTGTGTGTGTGTGTGTGTGTGTGTGTGTGTGTGTGTGTGTGTGTGTGTGTGTGTGCGCGCGTGTGTGTGTGTGTGACTTTTCAACAACTGCATTTGATTCTAATTAGAACCAATGCCAGAGCTCACAGCAGTTCAGAGTCAGGCCTCTTTTGATTAACAAAGCGATCTGTTGCCCAGAGTTTTATTGTTTTTTTTTCTCTCTCTCTTTCTTGTGAATGAAGATTGTAAAAATGTCTGCGCTCCGAACATCTGATGTCTGCAAAAAAGTCTCTCTGAGAACCTTATCGGTGCTGATGCTTTGTCGTTGTTTTTTCTTATTTTTTTTTTTCTTATTTTTTTTCCTCTGCTCATAGAGATCTGAGCAATAACGGCATCATGTCCATCCAAGCGAACGCCTTCTCCCAGATGAAAAACCTTCAGGAGCTGTAAGTGCTGGCACCGCCACACCGCTGGCTTTCTTATTAATATCCACTCCAAACACCAGCGAACAGTTTGATGATGTTTTCAAATGTTCTTTGTAATTCTGCGACATTGCAGTTTTGCTAACTACGTTCATCAGTGCAGCTGAAACTCAATACACCCAAGAACTATTTAGAGCAGTTAAGGTTTAGTGCCATTTCTATTGAGGCAGTTACAATAAGTTAGTCCTTTTTCTGTTTTATAAATATATTTATTCAAATACTTACAGGGAAAAAAAAAAATTCTCCTTAACTAATTCTTAAACATCTTGTTTTGTCTGATTGCATTTCTGATGCCGTCTCCTCCTGGTAGGCGTCTGAATACCTCCAGTCTCCTGTGTGACTGCCAGCTGAAGTGGCTTCCCATCTGGGTGGAAGAGCAAAGCTTCCTGCCCTGCGTCAATGCCAGCTGCGCCCACCCGCAGATGCTGAAGGGCCGGAGTGTGTTCTTGGTGCGCCAGGAGGAGTTTGTGTGCGGTAAGTGCATTTATTCCTGATATACACCAGCCGTTTCAATTGGGTGCTTTTTTTCCCCCCAATGGCCGCTAAATATTCAAATGTACTGTTTGTCCCGTCATCTGCACACATGTTGACGTTTCTTTCTTGTTCGTTCAGACGACTTCCCAAAGCCCAAGATAACGGTGCAGCCAGAGACCCAGTCGGCCCTCAAAGGAACCAACGTGACGTTCGTCTGCTCTGCCGCGAGCTCCAGCGACTCCCCCATGACCTTTGCCTGGAAGAAAGACAACGAAGTCCTGAATGATGCCGAGATCCACAACCAGGCACACCTCAGGGTGCAGGGCGACGCGGGAAGTGAGACAGAAGTCACAGAGTACACCACCACACTGCAGCTGCGGAACGTGGAGTTCTCCAACGAAGGGAAGTACCAGTGCGTCATCTCCAACCACTTTGGGTCGTCATATTCCTCTAAGGCCCGGCTCACAGTGAACAGTAAGTTTGGGGGTGTGCTAAATTGTTAGACACGTTTCACCAGACCCTCGACTCCAAATCTTAATCTGTTTTGCTTTTTTCAGTACTTCCTTCTTTCACCAAAACGCCGATGGACTTGACGATCCGCGCAGGCGCCATGGCGAGGCTGGAATGCGCGGCCACCGGTCACCCGTCCCCTCAGATCGCCTGGCAGAAAGACGGAGGCACTGACTTCCCTGCCGCTCGCGAGCGTCGCATGCACGTCATGCCCGAGGACGACGTCTTCTTCATTGCGGGCGTCAAGACGGAGGACATTGGTGTCTACAGCTGCACGGCTCAGAACACAGCTGGAGTTATTTCAGCAAATGCAACTCTGACTGTTCTTGGTGAGAACTTTTCCCTACACCTACCAGACCTTCACTGTTTCATAGTTTTTCACAGTATTGTCAAAGCTTTTCCTGTACTTCATGCAGAAACGCCCTATTTCCTGCGCGCTCTCATGGACCGGACCGTGGCCAAGGGCGAGACAGCCGTCCTCCAGTGCATCGCCGGCGGAAGCCCTCCTCCTAGACTGAACTGGACCAAAGACGACAGTCCTCTAGTGGTCACCGAGCGCCACTTCTTTGCCGCTGCCAACCAGCTCCTCATTATTGTCGATGCTGCTGAGGTGGATGCGGGAAAGTACACGTGCGAGATGTCGAACGCTCTGGGCACGGAGAGGGGGGACGTTCGCCTGGCGGTCCTACCGAACCCCAACTGTGACTCTGGAGTGCAGAGCGGTGGCGGGAACGTCATGGGGAGCACATCCGGGGCAGAGGACGATGGCTGGACCACAGTGGGGATTGTCATCATCGCGGTGGTTTGCTGCGTAGTTGGAACTTCCTTGGTCTGGGTGGTCATCATCTACCACACCCGCCGGCGGAACGAGGACTGTAGCGTCACCAATACAGGTCAGAGGTCACTTGGTTTGTCGGATAGTCCAAGTGTCTGAGCTTGCATTAACACGTGACCTTGTCCTCCAGATGAGACCAACCTACCTGCGGATATTCCCAGCTACCTCTCCTCCCAGGGAACACTAGCGGACCGACAGGATGCCTACATCCCGTCTGAAAGCGGCAGCAGCCATCAGTACATAGCATCATCCTACAGCGGTTTCTACCTGCAGACCAAAGACATGAACGGTACCAACACTAGCCTTTTCTTCTTTGACTTGAAAGCTAAACGTACTGAAATAAAATGTAAGGTTGTAGTAACACTATTCACCTGGTTGCCCTTGGGTAGGTCTTTGTCAGCTGGATACAGGAAGTGAAGCTGATATGGAAGCAGCCATCGATCCTTTGCTTTGCCACTACCAAGGTACGATTGGCTCGCTGCTTTGTCGCGACAACATATATCCCAGTGACCCATCTGAAGTCTTCACAGGTTGGTACAAGTCTTGATCCGGTTCCAGAACTATTTTTAAAAGGGCCATGCTATGACTTTGTGTTGACTTTTTTTTTTAGCTGTACATCATTTGACTATGCTATTCCTTCGTCAAGAACATACCCGGAGTGTTGCCTTGATTCTTTCACTCATTCCTGCAACGAGGAGCTGCACCTTGTTTCTAGCCTACCGAGGCTCCTCCACTTAGCTACTTCAGACTAGCCAGCAGTAATTAGCAAACACCTGATGGAAGTGTGCGTCTGCAGAGCTCGTTCTAGGAGCTACTTCTCAGAGTATGCTAGTAAAAACGTTGTTAAAGGGTTAATAGAGAAGACATGAAGGTGGAGTTTCAGGAACAGCAGGAGTTTTTAAAGAGAAAGACCCAATTTCAAGTAGTTAAATTACATATTTATATATATATAGCTTTTTTGTTCTTTTTTACAACTGCAGTTACTTAATTGAGCTAAAAACTAATGGCACTTTAAGCTAATGGCACTTTAACTATATTAATTAGAAAACTAATTAATATAATGTCTGCCTCTTCACCCTCAGGTTTTTCGATTGACCAAAAGCCAGTCGGCATGGAGTCCTACAGCGGCAGCCTGACCAAACCCAAAACGATGGACATCTTGCTATCGGAGCATTTTGACGTGTGTCCACCCTCTCTAGTGACGCAGCTTCCAAACACCAGCCTCAGTCAAGACCCCGCGCCTCAGCAGAGGGAGCGGCAGACAGCGGCGGACGAGGAAGATGCTTTCGACTGCGGAAAACCTCATAAATGTGTCCCTCCCTGCAACACTTTCATGGGTAAGCTGTCGATTAACCAATTTTTTTCATCCGGACTTGATTCTGCCTCGGCGATGGTTTGACTTTTCAACATGTTTCTTCCCCCCGCAGGTACGTTCGGGAAAGCTGCCTGGACTCCCCACAAGGATCTATACATCCCGCCGTCAGTCACGTATCACGGCATGACTCTTCACGAGAATCCTTACACCGCTTTGGACGTTGACTCGGACCTGGAGCAGAGCATCAAGGACTCGTTGGAGCAGAGCGGCCGTGTGTATGAGCTGCCGTTTGACGGCCGTAGAACTGATGCCAGTTCACAGCGCAGGATGAGCTCCTAGCCGGTTTTTCATGAGAACCAAAAAGGAATAGAAAAACACGAACATTTCTACCTCACTGAATGGACACTAAAGGATGTCTGTAATGTGCAACAAGTGAATGTAAAGGACAGCTTCACGCAAAATAGCACCGGTTATTTTGCTGGGAAAAAAAAAAAAAAGATTCTGTTAAATAACGTAGATGAATATATACATTTTTATATAAAATTTATTATATTTTGTGAATTGTTCATAAACAGATTTGATTATTTTTGCCTACCTTTTTTTGTACAAATACTTTGCAGCCGTGGCTTTCCATTTATGTCCGCTTTGAATAAAGCAGTGTTTTGCACATGTGTAAACAATAAAGCGTGTGCTGCTGCGCTCACTTCTGGCTTTTCAAGCCCTCTGAAAAGACGATCTGTTTCAGGTCTGCATCTGAAACAGATTCACCACTGTTCATTTTCAAATATATGGCATCCATTTTCATCTAAATTCAGTTCAGATTCATCCAGTATAGTCCAGTCATATATTCAGATTTAGGTTTGGATACATTTCGTTCCAGTTGCACCATAATTATATTACAATACAGTGGAAGTTCAGTTATGTGATGCAAACTGCTGACAAGTGATCAAATGCAGGCAATGGGGACGTCCCCAAAAACTCGCAGCATTCACCATCGCAGGTTTGGTGTCTGCACATCTTAAATTTTAAATCTGCAGTTGCGTGTTCGATTCCCAGTCTGATGACCTCGGTCTTCCCTCGCTTTCATTACCCACGTTCCTTCCTGACTACTCTCAAATAAAGGCTCTCTTTAAAGATCTTTCTAAAATAAAAAAATTCTTAAATTCATAAAAAAGTAAATGGAACTGACATGTATTAATGACAGGTCTCAAATTGTGTTGAACTATTTAATCTTGTATGTTTATTCACTGGGTCCTATGACTTTAGGTGGCTAGTAACTGAATGCTAACACTCTTGCTAGCTACGTAGCATGGATATCATGGATAAGTACATATTTATCACCAGTTATCTGAACAGCAGTTGTTTTTGCCACTGACTAGCTTCTGTTGCCGTTCCTCACATGTAGGCACCGTTCCGCCCCAAAAACAAACTTTCGCTAAAAAGAAGAAAAATGAAGGAATCCTGGAGTTAAACAGCAAGAGCAGTTTCTTGAGTCCCTTCAGGAAAAGGACCCGGCTAAACATGGAGCCCCGGGGGCCACAGGGACTTTGTGCTGGACGGAAAAACAAAGAGACTGTGCAGACGTTATTGAAGGAAAAAGATAGAACTCGGCCAGAGGTAAAAACAGAACACAAAAGATCATTTCCACAATCACTTCAGCTGTGGTTCTGTCCGGAAAAAGACGCAGCGAGACACAGAAGATCTGAGCCAGTACTTTCTATAGGACACAAAAGATGAAGGCAGCAAGAGCTTTGCAGAGCTTCAATCCAGGAAACATAGGAAGAGAAGAGAAGAGAAAAGAAGGTGTCTTTAAAAAAAACAAAGACGATACTATGAATAATCCAATAGTTACCTTACACAGAGACACATATAATGACAGGAATATTCTGCAAACTTTCTATGAGAAAGAGAAAAAAAGAGTATATAATAAAATTATTGCCAGCAATACCTTCAAAGGCAGCACTTCTGCTGAATTAAAGACAAAAACAACTCAAAGAACATGTTGTGCAAATAAGTACAAGTTTTGATGAAACACTGGAGCATGGTATAGCTAAATGCTGTAAAGGGGCATTTCCTTAGAGCAGTGGTGCTCAAAGTGGGCCCTCGAGGGCCGGCATCCTGCACGCTTTAGTTCTCTCCCTGTTGGTACCAACAACCTTTTCGGCATATCAATGTTCTTCTTAGGCCTTCAAATGAGCCATCGTCGAATCCAGGTGCGTTGAACCAGGAAGAGAACTGAAACATGCAGGATGCTGGCCCTCAGGGACCCACTTTGGGAACCCCTGCCTTAGAGGTTGTTTTAGATTAAAAACCAGTGGAGGAGGATCCAGAAAATCTCTTAGATCGCAATAGTTCTCTTAATTTGTCTTATTAAATTGACTTTTACATGTATTAATAATCTCGCCGCAGGGATTATTAGACAGATGATTGTTGACGCTCCACAGCAGGAGTCAGAACACGGAGAGCTGGAAACAAAGACTGCAACTGTGTAGGATGCGGAACATAATTTGGATCATCGTGTTTCTCATTTGAAGGAGCACATACTGTATGTGGAACGTTTTGCCACCAGTAATCAAACAACTAACTGGCCTTAAAACTCTTACATCTCATGTGAAGAAGAAACAGATCAAACATGTGAACACTGAAACTGTGCCGCGGCTAACACTTATTACTCATTATTTACTGTTAGTTTGTTGGGTTTTTTTAATTTGTCTTTTTTTCCATTTTAAATAACTTTTTTTCATAATCGTCTTTGTAGAGGTTGACATCTTGTTGGTCTTGAAATATTTAAAAATGAAATAAAAACAACTAACAGGGTCGATCACTTTTCCTAGTTTGGAAAGTTTCTTTTAAAAAACTGACTTTTGTTTCTAATCGATTTTTCATTTTTGTCCAAAAGAAACCAAACTTTTAATTCTGTCCAATTAAGAAAATCCAAGAAAAACTGAGCGGGAAAAGCACAGCTACATGAAAATGTCTTGAACGTAATGTCAAGAGCGGAAATCGAAAAAGTCTCTTGAAACAAAGAAATACAAATTCTGTGGGGAAAGTCAGTAAAAGATGCTCAGCGTGTTGCAGGTTTTTGGTCGTTTTGTGTTTTCACTGAGCAAAGGAGAAAATATTGTTTCTATTGAGTCCAGTGCAGCAATTCGCAGGTAATTGAATGTCTTTTTTTTTTTAAACCA
Source organism: Poeciliopsis turneri (assembly GCA_922788865.1). NCBI lineage: Eukaryota > Metazoa > Chordata > Actinopteri > Cyprinodontiformes > Poeciliidae > Poeciliopsis > Poeciliopsis turneri. The sequence continues at coordinate 1,535,451 of CAKLNU010000350.1, read as the reverse complement.
GCAATTACAACTATTATCTGTTATACTGGCGTTATTTATAATTTTATTAATAAAGCTGGCTGTGATTAAACCCAGCTTAAAACGATTACATATAATTTAAATTAATGTTGAAACAGTGTGGCACAACGAACCTCAGCCCAAGCTGGGCTGTGTGTGTTTGCAGGGTGACTCACTCCGCCCCTCACCCCAGTCCTTCTCCCCCTGATGGATTGTTGTTTCAGGCCTCTCCTCTTAAACATGAGGGGGAGGTGAGGGGGGAGGGGGGCGGGGGGGAGTTGGGTGTGGGTTGGGGGGGGGGGGGGGAAGGTGTGCTTGTGCACGGGGCAAGCTGTTGAAACTTGCACTTGGAACTCGTCTTGCGGCTCGGCGGCCGCCACAGTGGAGCTGTGTTTATGAAACGGCAGATTCACGATGGTGGTGCCAGCAGCTCTGGAGAGGAGGGGGGGATGGGGGGCAGTTGGGTGTGGGGGGGTTTAATCAGATCCTCTGCTCCAGCTCGAGTCGCTTCAGCTTTAAGAGAAACTAACCGATCCCGAGAGTGGGAATCGCTAACAGAGGAGAAAACTTTCCATGCATGTTCTCATCGGGTTTGTATATGGATACGCTCCTGAGATTTGCTTTTATATGATGTATTATTTTTCACTCATCCCTTTGGCTGAGTAATGTTTAAGTTCACCTTCTCAGTGTGGAGTTGGCTGAGTGCTTTGTGTGCCTTTGGTCTGTTTTAAAGGAATGGGTTCGGGGTGGGGGATGGGGGGGAAGGGGAAGGGGTGGGTTGTTGGAAGTCCTGCCAGTTCTTCGAGGAGGCCGTGATTAAGACAAGATGGTTCAGCCACACACATCCAAACACCTGGGGAACAGCTGCCGTGCAGCGGCTGAGGCAACAACCGAAAGGTCTGGTCCGTTTTCGTCTTATCTCAGAGCCAGAAGAACCCAAACTCCCAGCGACCGGGACGGGTTCTGGAGTGATAAATGATAAACTCAGGGGATTCTAATTATACCCCCAGTTCCAGACAATGTGGTGGTATTTACATGAGTGACACGTTGTTTTGAGATGAATTTTCAAAAGCCTTTGTGTGAGGTCAGAGGAGGGATGATGAAGAAGGAGATGTGAGTAAACAGATGTCAGAGCAGGAGAGGAAGGTTTGGGAGTTGAAGAAAGCGATGCTGCGCGCATTACCAGCGCAGCACAACTCCTTTTGATCATGTTCTTTGGATTTGTTTTCAGGCAGTTAAATAGTCTAAACACCAAGAACATAACGCGAAGCTGAACTGGTACAAAGGGCTGCTCTGGTGGGCGACTTCAGGTTCTAAAGAGTTGTGGCTTTTTTTTTTTCTTTTGTGGATGAAATATTTCCCTCATTGCTTTCACCAACAGCCCCTCCACCACCACCACCTCCCACCCCACCGATGAAAATGAAAGGGATCTCTGAATAAAATCACATTTTAGACGATTAAAACCAGGAGAAAAATCACAGGAATAGAGACAAAAATGTTTGAAGGTTGATAGAAACCTGAGATCTAGTTTTAGTCATGTGGAAAGGGACAAGTTTGGGAAAAATATCCAGTGAGACATCATGTTTTTTTTGAACTGATTCGTGAATCCGAAGCTCTTCAGGGACATCAGCAGCTACAATTTTGGAAAAACGCAGCAAATGCAGCAATTCCCAGGTAGGCGGAGCTTGTGGCTCCACCGCTAAAACACCAATGTCTCCTCTGATTGGGTGATGTATGATGAGTGCTACCACCACCACTAAATTATGAATATATGTCATTGTATGTGTTTACATCCATTTTAATGACTTATTGCGTGAACAAGCTTATTCACCTGGGATTTCCTTTTAATGTTTTATTGAATGAAACACCACAATTATGACATCAGCAGAATATAGATAAAGAATTACAGGCATTTGTAATGGAAATGCAGCCATAGATACTGTAAATAACTAACTTTGACTGTTCTTCACTCTGTAACAACATTCACACTGAAGAGCGTTGGATTGACTTTTTAAATTGTCAACTGGTCCTAAGCAGAAATCCTGTCTTCCAGCTGTTTATTGTCCCTACAGCAGCGTACAGTTACTGACGCTTTTTATTGTTTTTAATCTCAAAAATAAAAAACCATCTCGTCTCGATGGTAAGTTTTCTTCTTGGACACAAACTGATTCACAATAAGTGTGTCATCCCCTTCACAAAGGCGAGGTTTTACACTTCACTGAACTCTGCATGTTACAATTAGGCTGGCGGCTGTAATTCCCCTGTGCAATGGTTTATTTACTACGTTTAGGAAAGTCTCTGAAATTGCTGCAACTATAAAACAATTTGTGGCCTGACAAGTGACTGTGGCACCGAGGGTTTCCACTTCTAAAAGATGTTTTCTCGGCGAGTCTGCGCCCTGTGACAAGCTTTTGCACCGCTGGGGCTCGTTGGGGGGGGGGGGGGATCATTCGGCCCCGCTTTGATTTGGTGTCCAGTGAAATGAGACAGGAAGTGAACCATTCTCGCAGACCGCTGGTTACTGGCAGGAGACCACCGGAGCCCCAGCCTCAGATCAGGGGTCTGATCTCCCCTGCCCTGATCTCCTGCTCCATTCGCGTTTTGCGGTCAGACCCCCAGATCCGGGGGGGTCAGCTCCTCGGGTCACGTCTGCTTTGAGGGAACGAGTCGAACACTCTTACCAGGCCCCGGTCTTATCTCGCCACCAGACACTGCGAATTTTGTAGCTAATTTGCTTTCATCGTTGCCAGATGTGCTGACATGCAGGCAGATGTTTGTTGTCACTGCAGTTAGAAACAGCTCACAGGAACCATTTTCTCTGCGCCGAAAGCAGAGGAAATCTGTGGGCGGACCGGGTTCTGGAACCTAAGATCCGCCGATACCAGACTCAAGAAATTACCTTCAGATTTTTGGACCGTATCGGATCGTAGATGAAAGGAATCGCACGCAAAAACGGCGAGCCTGGAGAGATCCCACGGCCGTATAACACGCTCGCATGAGCAACCATCTTTGTGATTCCCAGCATGGATTCCATGAAACCCCCATCAGACCGGCTCTTTGTGTGATTAAAAGCATACACGAGAGCTTTGCATCTTGCAGATGTTGCCATAAATCAAGCGTTGGCTCTGCCTCTGCAACTGGCTGCCTGACAAATGTTCCACAATAACGGCAGGCCCCCCACTCCACCCTTCCAGTAAAAGAGGGAGGAAAAAAAAGAAGAAGAAAAAAAAAAAAACGGGGTAAAAGAAAGGGGGGGTGGAGGGGAGGAAAAAAAAAAGAGAAAGCCTTGGAATTTCTGCTTGTAACTCTTTCAGGACTATTGTAAAATCTCAGCCGTGTCAGCACAGGTGGAAACCTGACGGCTCATAAAACGGCGAAGCAAGCAAGCAAGCAAGAAAGAAAGAAAGAAAGAAAGGAAGAAAGAAAGAAACAAAGAAAGAAAGAAAGAAAGAAAGAAAGGAGGAAAGAAACAAAGAAAGAAAGAAAAATTCCGCCCAGTCTGGGCTTTCTCTGCACAACAATGTCTTAAACTCTCTGTCGTCCCACTGTGACTAATTCCAAACAAATCTAAAGAGTCAAATCAGTCCGTGTGTGTGTGTGTGTGTGTGTGTGTGTGTGTGTGTGTGTGTGTGTGTGTGTGCGTGTGTGTGTGTGTGTGTGTGTGTGTGTGCACGGGCGGCACGGTCTACACCCTGGTGCATGAAAAAGGCACAGCCATAATAGCCGAGACGCAGACCGAGCCGTGAATCACGCTCTCCCTGGAGCGATGAGGAGAGATCGTATCTGCAGGCCACATTAAACTCTGGCTCGGTCCGAAAGGCTCGAGTCATCCCTGCTATGTTTAACATTTTCCCTTTTATTTTTATTCTTGTTTTCATTTTTATTTGACGGTCCTGGTCGATTTCAGACATGACCTGGAATCAGCAAAGTGAAGGTAGAATATGTTTGACCCCACAGATATTCCAGATCGTCAGACAAATAAATATAGTTTGAGAAATATCTGGGAGTTAAACTTTTAAGTTAGTGGAAAAGGATTTTTAAAAAAAAAACTCAATGGTGATTTTATCTACTAAGGGAAAAAACTCAGTCCATTCTGTTGGGGGGGCAGCGGCCATGAAAACCTGATTCAGCAGCGGAGCTGTTTCCACACAACACGGCGTCATGTTGTAACACGTCAGCCTGTTAATAGAAATCTTGCTAACTCTCTTCATGTGGGCTCTCACTCCAACTCAACTCTGACTGCTTCGCATTTTCCCCGCTGTCTTAATAGATGAATGTCTGTTTGGTTGCCAAGTTGCAGCACATATGACTGCGGGGCGACGGGTGAAAGATACAATTATTTTAACGCAATGAAGGAGAGAGACGTGGAAAAAAGGCTCCTGCACCTTCTGCACAGCTGGCTGACGCCGGAGTTCAGCTCCAAACGTATCGATTCGTACGAAGCAAACATTAATCACAAACAGAAAAAAAAAAACCCATTAAAGTCTGTGACGATGATTATATGACAGCATTGGGTTTGTTAAAATGTTCCTGTTTTACCACAACAAAGGCAGTAAATCTTTGGCTTTGCTGCCTAACATGAGGTCGGGGTCACTCTCCCCCTGACCTTTAACATCTTGAAGAATAAACACATCGGCCCTACATCTGGGCTTAACCTCCACTTGTGCACAACAAACTTGCCTCTCTAATCTAAATACTGACCTCGTAGAACCAACGTTGCCTTTTGAAATGATATTATAAGCCAAACTTGAAGCCGTGTTTCAGTTGAAGACCTCCATGCCTTTTGGGTGCCACCCAAAGCCGGTTTCCAAAGCAACCCGTTTTGACTGCGCCGATGTCTTGATGGAAAATGATGGGAAAGGCTTTGCGCTGACAACGAGCAAAACAAATACTGACGGGGCTTTAATTTCGGGAGAAGCCTGCTGTCAACAGCTCAAACAAATGCAAGCAAAGGAAGGAATGAGGACCGGGGGTGGAGGCGGGTGGAGGCGGGTGGAGGGGTGAGGGGGGCAAACAGAAAGAGACACACACTGAGTGCCACTCTTCAAGAGAGAAGAACCCAAACGCTTCTCCCAAAAGCTAATCTGATAACAGGGTGTGATTGTTTCTTTAAGGTGAACCTCCAAGTATCTCCCAATGGTGCTTTAGAAACCGTTTGGCGCAACGCCAAGCCTCACTGCCCCAACAATAACCCGAAACCATTAAAAGCATACGCAAGAGCCTTAAAACAAAAGGTTCGTCTTGTTCCTGCAGTGAAAATAAAGCTTGGAGAGTATTTGCTAGAGGTCTTGTATCTGGAATGCCAACTCTTGTCATTAATGAGTAGAATACGGAAAGTTTGACTGGGTTTACAGATTCTGGTCCGTGCATCCAGAGTGTTTTTAGCACAAACAAAACAAGAACGCATATTAAGATGATTGTGACCCCCGTTTTTGTCAAATCCCCCCAAAACCCCCCCCAAAAAAAGGTTTTAAAAAGGAAAGAAGAAAGTTTGGTGGGCTTCTTCATTTCGAATGGAAACCGCCAATATTATCACACCCAGTGAGCAGTCCATGCATGTTCTGGCAAGCGCTATTGTGCAAACAGCCCTGCTTTTTAGAGCAACTGAGCTGTTGAATATTTATTGTTTGGTTAAGGTTTTAGAGAGAAATTATGACATCAGTCATGGGAGCGATTCAGCAAGATGAAGGGAGGGGAATTTCCCACTTTTGCCCCAGACAAGCTCAAACTTGAAAAGCACCGATCTGTCCAGACAGACAGTAGAGCCGGGTGGACAGATCCGTGTCGGGCCAACACGATGCTCGGTTTGAAGCTTACTGGTTATCACTGCTATCGGACCAAACAGCTGTTAATCTCTGCTCCATTTCAACACTTAGGGTCAGAAGCAAAGGATGGAAGAGTCATCCATGGTCCAGTTCAGCCGAACCAGGGAAGGTTCTCAGTTCCTGGTTCAAACAGTCATTTGGTTGCTCTTTATTGTTTAGTTATTGAATATCTGTTATGTAACCATGGTCAACCATGGTTGTTCAATAGATGACTGAGTTTGACTTGACTAATGTCACAGTTGGACAACAGGGAAGCGGGGAGTGGTTGCCCTGTCAGACCGTCAGTTCCCGAAACCACACACAAAAAAAGAAAACCTCATAAACGTGCATGCAGGTCCAAATGACCATGCCTCTGAAAAAAAAAAGTTTCCTCAACCCAAACCTACTTTATGTCCACAGAATACAACACATCAAGTCCAAAAAGTACATTTGGTTTTTGAAAGCTAAGAAAAGCAAAAACTGTCAGAAAGTAATGTAAGTTCTTGTACAGGACCCGAGTCTGGAGCCTCAGTTCTACATCTATTAGCTTACAGGTCAAAATGTTTTAGCTGACATGAAAACTGTTCAAATGAATTGTCAAAATAGAAGTAACCCACCAAAGGTGGCTTATATTTCAGTGCAACTGTACACAAAACTGCTGAGAAATACAAAGATCCGTCACAGGCACAATGTGTCAAATGCCAGCAGGCCCACCCAGAGCAGTGACTGCAGTCGTTTGTTCTGCTTTTTATTTTTTCACAAGCTTTTTTATCATCTGCAGTGTTGCACCGAAAATGTTCACACAGCCTCCCACGTTGGCTAAGTTAGCTCCAGATGGAAAACGGAGCCATCTTTCCCACAGAGCGAGGACGGGCATATCTTCACCCAATTTCATAACAAAACTCCAGGAATGTTTTCCAGACTGGATGCAAACAGACGCCGTGCGGCGACTCAGCATCTTGGAAAAATGACCTGGCGCTGCGGGCTCGCTTTCTGACACATAAATAAGGCTGTTAAAAATGTTGCCTGCCTGCAGGATGGCGGCCGTCCACGGTGGGGGAGAAGGGACATTTACAGTCCCACACCGTGAAATTGTTCACGTTTTGTCACATCACGACCACAAACTTTACTGTATTTTTTTGGGAGGTTAGGGGGGGTCGTGGGATTGTTGTGCATATTGTGAAGAGAAAACAAATTATGAAATGTATAAAACGTGGATTTCAGTTACACCAGCTGCGCTTCCGTTGACCATGAAATTGCGGAAACTGAAATTTTGAAAATTGATTTGCTCAATGGAAACACAGCAATTTTGAAAAAGCAAATGATTTTTTTGATACATAGGTTTTGCGTTCCCATTGAGCTCCATTTGTTCTGTAGAATTTCAACTGGGCCAATCAGTGGACAGAAGGAGCTGACGACTTTCTGACTGTTGATTCTCTGAGCTGAGTTAGAATTATAGCAGGTTTTGGCCACGCCCCCAAATATTGAGCAATAAAGGTTGGAGCAAGAGGAATGTTTAGGACATTTTATTGTTGGCAAATATAAAATCCAAGCCTCCAGCCAATCATTTCTCAGCAACGGAGGGTCCAGACGGTCCGGGCTGAACAAGGGGCTGCTTTTCACCAGGCTAGCTTTGCTCTGCCCCATAAATTCACAATGAAACAAAGTAAAGTTTGAGGTTACGATGTGACAAAACGTATAAAAATTCACTTTGCAACCGTAGCGCTCGTCCTATAAGCCACATGTTCTGGTTTCAAAGTTTGCGAAACCATTCAAACCTGAACTGAACTGAAAAGTGGGAGAAAGAAGTGGCTGACTGCCGGAGTTTCAGGTGGGATAAGAAAGAAAGAGAAAAAGGAGAGAAAGCCTGCAGAGGCTAACTTCTGAATGACTATCATTACTGTAATGACTGTGTAATGTTTTCTTTCCTGGACCAGTAATTGTTACCAGCCCCTCTGCTCATACATGCAGGTGGACAAATTGCGGCAGAGAATGACTTTCCTTGAACGTGGGTTGAAGTTTTCATAAGATCCAGGCTTCGGTGCCGAGTTACCCGGCTTCAAACCCGACTGATGGGATTTGCGCTACAGTTTCCAAACCTCACCAACAAAAAGACAATCTCGTCATAATCATCATCTTGTTGTTTTGTTGTCAATGAAAAGCTTGGTAATCCAGCGGTCCTGTCCTTGAGAAGATCTCAGATGACGATGCTGGAACCGGTGGAGGTCTTGGACATGACAGGCTGTTTGCTTAATCTGACCCTTTTAAACTTCCATGCTCCATAAAACTCATACACGCCCCACCGCCACCTGCGGCTAACTGACCACGACTCTTAAAATCAGCCAGATGTTGCTGCAAGTCCAGGATTCCTGAGCCAAATCAGAACAAATACTCGTTACTGGTGGAGATGGACTGTGTGTTTAAATGGGATTGCATGTGATTCAACAAATGATTGTGATTTGTCGAAACGCTTCCGTTCAGCGTATAATCAATAAACACAAAGTGTGTCTCCATCTCTCTGACCGGCCATGTAGCTTCAGGCGATGCGTCAAACTGCAAAGCTTAAGTAGCTTCAAAAAGACAAGAGTTAAAGAGGAGCGGCAAAAACAAATGAGGTGGATTAGCAACGCTTCCCAAAAAACCAACAGCTTCCTCTGCTGCCCAGAAACTGAGCTGTTAGTGTGTCATGACATTCATCACACGCTAACAGCAGCAGCACTCTTTAGTCAGAGGCCTGTTCAGATTCACTTGACTGCTACAGGAGCATCACCTTCCACTCTGACTCTCTCAAGAAACTTGGATGATATGAATTATGACACTTAATTTTCCCTTTAGAATAAACACTAAATAAATTACTGTTGTATTGTAGTGAAATATATATTTGCTGAAATTAATATCAGTTACAAATTATAGTTTTATTGAAATAAAGAATAGAAAATGACTTTCAGGATAAGTTTTATCACACTGCTTTGTAATATATCCCTCTGTGTTGAGTTGCATAGTTTCAGATTGTGTTGCACATGTTTGTGTTCATGTTTCACATGGGAAAATGTCACAACCATAGGAATAAATTCATATTCATAACCAGATCAGCCCTGGACGTTTCACTTGTTCCCTTTGATATGAGAACTTACATGTTTGACTTTATTGAAAATGCACTGAACTCTGCAGCAGAGGAAACTGCAGGAAAAAACCAGGGAAGAAAGAGCGATTTACTGCGCAACTTCATTTCCATTTCTTAAATAAGCATTGCTTTGAATGTGGATTTTGTTCTTCATTAGCATGTGAAAACACAGTGTGGACACGCACAGACCTAGAAAGTGTTTCATTCCATTTTTGGCCATTAGTGTTTCACACACACACACACACACAGAGTCCCCTCCCTCCTCCTCCTTTTTTCCCAGCAGTGACTTTCAGTCCCAGATGTTCTCTCACAGCCTTTTTTTTTTCCTCCTCCTTTTTTAAACCCTTGCTAGTCAACTTACTTCAAAAGCAAGTTGAAGTTTGAACCGGTTGCAGTTGCAGCCCTGAACGCAGCACGTCGTACTGTAACTCCTAATTTTAATCACGTCGTCGTGGCTACGGCGGTCGCTTTGACACTTGCAAAACAGCTCGAAATATTAAAAACAGTAGAATATTAAAAACTCTTAACACATGACAGGCAGCAGCTGCTATTGTTTTTTGGTGAGACTGGAAACATTAGTAAATTATTTTTTTAACTTTTTTTTCTAACTGTCCTGACAACATGAGCAGTGTGTTGTTGTTTTTTTTGTGTGTATGTGTTAAATTAATATTAAACTCATCTCATTGTTTTATGGTCTCAGTTTAACAATGTTGGTTTTTGGATAGAAGCATCAATTCAAAGTATCTTGACATTTTTTTTTTCAGTTTTTTAAATTTACTTGCGGTTTTCTTTCTTTCTTTTTTTTTTTAAAAAAAGAAAAGCTTCATTCACAAGAAGAATTTCCTGAGCGCCTAATCCTTCTGCTAGAAAATCAAATCTAAACCATAAAATTACATCAAATGACATGCAGGTCAGTGAGGACGAGTGGCTGACTTCACTCCTGCATCAGAACATCGAACTTATTCCCAAAACATACACAGGATTATGTAATTACAGCAGCTTCATCTTTTAGAAATTTGAGGAAAATCATTTTTGTTTTTTCTAGTTTTTTTCAGTCGTTGAGAGCTCAGTGGTGTATTAGCTCGGTTTTAAGAGGTGATCCTCTATAAAGGTGAACGATGTATTGGTGAATTATTACTGATCACCAATGGATGAGGTGTTACTTCATACCATGTTAGCTAAAATAACACTTGATTTTCTGCTTGTTGGTTGCAACCTGAGTATGGTGGCCCGGAAGGCTCAACAAACTGCAAACGCACCAACGCAATAACAAAAAGCGACAAAGGAAGTTCTGCTAAAACTGAAGTTTGACATTTTATTTCATCATAAATTCCACTTTAGCTTAATTTCTGTCCTTCTACAAAATTTGTTCTAACATAACTTCCATTGTGTCCCTCACTGTTGCATTTTGCTGACCTTTCTGGGTCACTGTACCCAAGCACAGCATGAGGTCCGGATCTTAAAAGAAACACACCTGCAGGGTTTTTGGTTTATAATTCCACTTGAACATTTTCTCAGTATTGACATAAGTCTCGCAGCCTTTCCACTCTGTTTCCGTTGCTGTATTCCAGCTCCCAGCTCTCCCGACTTCATGTTTGTGGAGCGTGACTCAAACAGCATGTTGGACCATGTGAAACCACAGCTCTGTGCCGTGATGTCGGGTTGCCACGAGGCGTCCGGGGGGCCGCCACTTTGTGTAGGACCTTTCCTCTGTGAAGGAACATCTCATAACGTCCCTTCTCCTGCTCTCCTGAGAGTCAAGAATAGAAATGACAGGATCTCACTGCAGATAAAAGAAAGATGTTTATGGACTCTGAACACATTTATTAACCTCTTGAATTATGCCGACTAAGCCTTACTGCACGGGGGCGACGGCGTGGAGGAGGTCACCGCTGCTCGACAAGAACAACCAAAGCGATTTCCGAGCTAATGAACTGTGAGATGAGTCACTTATACTCACATTTAGGGAATGACATTTCAGAGAGAAGTCCTGCGTCTTGTTCAAGCTTTAAGTTTGGTCGTGTTCACAGTTTGTCAACCTAATGCAGGTCTGAGGTCCTCTCTGTGCTTTGTTCAAAGACGACATAAATCATGCATGAGTGGCACTTGGACAGTATTCATATGAAACAAGTCATGTTTAGATAGATGGATTGACTGAAAATATTTTTTGTCTATCTGTGCATCACATTGAATTTTGTTCTTGTCATATGTTGCTTTTTTTTGTTGTTGTTTTAGGGATTTCTTCTCTTGTCCATGAAACCAACATTTAACATCAATTCTAATTAGTTAAATACAGAGACGCTGAAGCCAAAGTCAGATTTTTTACAGCAAAAGGAAACAATTGAAAACATTTTAAAGGGTTTTCACGTCTGGGCAGAAAATGCGGAACATGACAAACCGGGGGAGGATTCCTGCATTGCAGGAACCGAGCAGCGCCACAGCGACCCCTTAAGGTGCCATGAAGAAGTGCAGCTCTGCTTCAGAGAAGGACACGGTGTGATTCACTGCACAACATTGTTCTGGAAAGCGCGCGCCTTTTCCAACCCAGAGTGAATTTCGACCTGACTGGATACATCCACCACAGATGTCTGCGCAGCCAACGGTAATAGGAGGCCGGACGTTTGCTGACGGTCTCCAGGGAAATCAGATCCTTCACCGTTTCTCTCATCAGCTCCAGCTGCCCTTGAGCAAGGCTCCTAATCAGTGACTGGATGATATTAAAATGCCTGGCTAAGTAAATCGGGTCTAGATGTATGGTGTCATTGTATGGCTTGTCCCACTTTGTTGATCTAACCTTGATTTAACTCCTAAAGCTCATGTTTATGCGCCCAGACATAATGGTCTGTCGGCATAATTCAAGAGGTTAATAATATGCCAATATTTGGAGAATTTCAATAAAGCTTCTGGGTGAGATGTAAATTAGCCATAAAAAAAAAAAAATCAGTGGGTTTAAGCTGTTAGATGCACTGATCCCAGTTCTGGAGCCAATTTTTGACCTGTTGACCTGATGATAGCTGAGCTGCTAAAAGCAGATCCTGCCTCATCAGCAGGCGAATGGCGGAGGTCGAAGGTTATCATTGGGTCGGAGCCATCCTCTCAGCAAACTGTGATAGAATCCACATCGAAAGATGAATTCCAACCAAAGGGTGGAAGACGAACTGTTAGGGTTCGGGTGTCCAAACTTAAAACAAGGCTCATTTGTTTTAGTTGATACTTAAACAAGAAAACGACCTTATCCATTGATTTTATCTACTGATCTGATCTGCAAACGTCACAGTTCCCACTGACCATATATAACTTTGCAATGTTACATTTGGAAAAAAATCAACTTAATGTAAACATGGCGATCTAAAAAAAACCAAAACAAAAAAACCTCTCGTTTATCAGAGATTTGCTGCTAGGATGAGGGATTATATCGGGTTAATTTGGGTTTATTTCACAAAACTTCAATGGGGACACTTTTATGACATCACAGAGTCACATGATCAACAACTAGAAGTTGCCTCTGTAGCAAACCACAAAGAAGAAGGCATTTCTAATATTAAGTCCCTTTTCTCCCAGAGATTATTCAAAACATTTGAATGTGTGAACATTTCCTTGAAAATGTAAATGGGGTGTCCTCATTTTTTCACACAGATGTATATTGTTCAGTAACCCTGCAGCAGCTTAATAGATCACATCAATGACTCTTGGGTGCTGCTCTATAGCCCCGTCTTTCGCCACCAGTTCCGTCCGCTGTCCCAGTTCCCATCTGTCCTGTCAGAGACGAGCAAATGTCAGGGAAAAAAAAAAAACCCCGTCCTGTAATCCTCCCCCTCATACCGAAGACACGGTAATCCCTCCAGCCGTGGATGTTCAGGTTCAGCTGCTGCGCCTGCTGCCGCAGCTCAGCCGTGGAAGTGTGACAAAGCCCCCCCAGATTGGAGGACAGCTCTCTGGACTAACAACACCGGAGAGGAGAGGTCAAAGTAAATTGGCTCACTGGGGAGGCCGGTCCACCCCGCAGGCGTTCGCCCACTCGTCCCAGCGACGAATCCGAGTTCCCACAGGTCACCCGCTTAGCTCCAAGATGGACGGCGGCGTTTCGCAAATGGAGCGGGAAGGAAAACGAGGTGATCCTCTCAATGTCACCGGAGCCTCACATGGCAGGCTGTTCACAGGCAGCAAATGTGTTCGTTCTGGCGGTCCTGCGTGGCGCCGAGGCTTAAGCTGGGTTTGAAGCCGGTCGCAAGACAGGGCGTTGCATCTGGAGCAGCGTCTTTCACTTTGAGGCTTCTTCAAACGCAGCTCATGTTTTATCAGGAGATAAAGGTTGAATTGACTACAAATAAGTAAAGGTTGCCTGTAAAGTAACTCTGTATTTTCTGCCTCCCAAGATCCATTTTTCTTTCCCGGAAACATTGTGTTTGGAGTTTGCACATCGTTTGCTAGACATGATCTACAAAAAAATGTTCAGGAATAGGGCAAATTTTCCTTAAATAACTTGGAGTTTGGTCTCACAGAAACAATCAGCCAACAGGTGGATCAGTGAAAGTTAACCTGTGGAGAGGAGGAGGTTTACTGCACAAATAAAACAAAGCATCAACTTCAGCAAGAAACGTAAAACAACCTTTTAAACAGTGTTGTATAAAGTACTGAAATCTCGGAGTCAAGTAAAAGTATAGGTACGTCTCCAAAATATGACTTTGGTAAAAGTAAAAGTCACTGACTGAAATGTTACTTGAGTTAAAGTATTAAAGTATCTGAAATGTTTTGTACTTAAGTACAGAAAGTACTGTAAAAATGGATGAACTCAAGTAATGTAATGAAAAGTAAAAGTAAAAAGTAAAATAAGGCAAATGCAGTTTGAATCACATTTTTTATATTTTGGTAAACTTGTAAAATACACTTAAAATAATGTAAACAACCAAGTGCAGGCAAAATGAAACCTGCTAATAGATAAACCTGCAGCATCATTTAGTTAAGAAAATTAGGAGCTTTACCTAAACCACAAGGTTTAAATAATTAATAAGAGAAAAAAATAAATAAACTTGTAATCCAAAAAATACAATAATCCATGAAACAGCCAACACGCAGTACGTTCTGATGACGTCACCACATAGCGCAACTCTCTCTCGGTGCGTCACGATCCGGAAACAATAAAGCTAATTGAAAATAAAGCCGGGAAAATGTTTGAAAATGACAGATAAGGATTAATGTGAACTGAAGCGGGAACACCGCGTGTGACCCACGATGAACCGCGCCAGTTTAAACTGCAACAAAACGTAAGTTAGCGATTGTGTTAATTAGGTCGTAACTCGTGACGCTCCTCCGTCACAGTAACGAGTAACGAAACCACACATTGAAAATGTATTGAAGTAAAAGTATGCAATTAAGTTCGGAAATGTAGTGAAGTAAAAGTGAAAGTTATCAAAAATTTTCTTACTCGAGGAAAGTATGAAGTACTCCAAAATATACTTAAGTAAAGTAGTGAAGTATTTGTACTTCGTTACTATACAACACTGCTTTTAAAAACTGCAGTTTCCAAGCTTCAGCTTCAGCAGCCTGACACTGCCCCGCTCAGCTCCTGCAGACTAGCAGCAGCAATTAGCTGAGCTCGTTACATGATCTACCTCTCAGTTCAAGGGTTAAAATAGGAGCCACGTTATGTTGACTTCATGAAGGCGGAGCTTCAGAAAGAGCAGGAGTTTTTAAAGAGACAGAGACCCAATTTCAAGGCGTTAAGTATTGAAGTCAAATTTATTTCAAGCCATAAAAGAAATGGCTAAAATTTGTAATTGAACTGTATTGAATCAACAATTTAATATACTTAAAATAAATTGTTGGTTTGCCTGTGTGACCATGTAACTAATAAAATATATCAAATTATTTCAGCGGACATTTATTTATCTTTAGCAGGAAAACTACAACAGCTCTGTACCTCGGCTTCCTCCTGTCACTGCATGCTCTCTCCTCCGTCCACGGCTCAGGAGTTTACCAGATTACTTTCAAACACACGTGACTCATGCTGCACTTTTCAAGGTTAGCTGAAATGGCGGCCGGGGTGTATTAATGAGCCTGCGACTTCAGGGGAGGTAATAAAAAGAAAAGCAGCTCTGCTCCTGCACCCTGGGACATTGTCCAGCGGTTGTTATGTTAATCATTCGGGCCTAATTAATATCATGCATATTATTAGGAAAATGAAGATCCAAATGCCACCACGTGTTAATTGCCATAGAAGAAGTTGTGAATGTTAAGAGTTTGTCCTCACTAACTTACCCAAGGCCTTCGTTAGAAAAGGAGTAGCTCACGTTTTTTTTTTTGTTTGTTTGTTTAAGTTTTCAGGGGCAGCAGAGGGGAAACACACACTTTTAATTTTTTTTTTTTTTTTTTATCACATTTTAGAATGATTGTAGTTGAGGATTTTATAGGTTGACTGTCCCAGTAAACCTGCGCCGCTCAATGCAGGATGTTTGGTGGTATCAAGAAGATCTACAGTGCACCAGTGTGTGTGCGTGGGTGTGTGTGTGTGTGTGCGTGGGTGTGTGTTTTGAGGGGATTTCCTGATGTAATCTCCCCTTCTTTCATTTCTAATAAACCTCATTCAGCAAGCCACAAATCCTTCCACTTACTGTTGCTATTGAGGCAACGTGGGAAAAGGAAAAGCTCACTTACCTCTCCACCTCCTCTCCACCAGCGAAGGGCCACACATACGACTGTCAAAACCAACAAAACATCCAAATATTTATGTTTTCTTCACTCGATTTGTTTGAATGTTAAAGCTGCCGTTAAAGCCGGGTAATATCCTGTAAAACCAAACACTCCCTGACATATTTTGATGTAATCAAAATTGCAATTAAACATAATTATCACCACCTACAGCATTTCTGAAAAACTTTCTTTTCTTTTCTTTTCTGTTTTTTTTTGAAACTTGAGTTGTGTTCTGCCGTAACGCGGCCCCGCTGAAACACCGGGGCCAAAACGGTCGAGTCCAAGTCGCATAAATTTGTCGTAATTTCAGGATGATCTTTGCCAACTTTCCAACAGCTCCTTAATTAATCCTCAACTAGCACACATAATTAATTGATTTACATGCGCACCCCCCACAGCAGTCTCCAGCAGGGCCTTCCTGCTGGGGAAGTTAATTGTCAGGTTGGACCGTTCGCCTCCAGAGACTTTGTGCTGTGAATTATAATGAGTTAAACTCTTTTTCTCCTTTCACTGTTGCCTGTTAATAATCAAATTACATTTCCAAGAACTTTATTTAAAGCAAAACAAAAAACAGATGCTATAAGTCAGTTTTCAGTCAGTCCTAAATAGACAGTTCAGATATTTTTAATTGGGGTTTTTGTGGAGCGGTTATGAGGAGTCAGTATCTTATTTACAGTGGGGGGGAAACAACACATCTTTTCATTTGAATTTAAAACAACAATACAGAAAGAACTAAAACTTTAACATTTCCTAAAAAGGGATAGTTGTCATCTCGCTTGGGAAGTTGCCGGTTTGATTTCCGCTTCCTCTGCTTCAAAATGCTGATGTGCCCATGGGCAAAACACTTAAGTCACCTGGTCACATTTGCAAGCGCGACTGGGTGAATGTGTTTCTCCCAGTGTTGGAAAAAACATATTTTAAATGTGAGCAACATCGTTGCTGTTCTGCTTCAGTCTTTTATTTGAGCTATCTATGTTAGCGTTAGTTTACAAGCTAGCCAAGTTATTTCCAGTCGTTGCTGTGACCACAATCCAATCGTAACACGCAAGTTAACATGTTTTGCTAATGAAATGATTTTTATTCATCTTTGCTGTTGTTAATTCAAATGAATTGAAATGGTGTATTACAAGAACAGCATGTTTTCTAGAGAACTGAATGCCCTGCTGTACAGTAATGTTTTCTCTGTTACACATTTTAGTGATAGGCCTTTTTTATTTAGTAGATTTTGTCCAATAAAACATGTCAGATATGATGTCAGGTGATAAAACGAGTTCCAGGTTGCCCTTCTCGATCTACACTCTTGTCCTCATGAAACTAAATTTGACTTTTTCCCCCCAGGCTGAGGAACCGGTGAGTGGACCGAGTGCATTTCCTTCTCCCAGCATTCCCCCTGAGTCCTGGAGACGGGACAGAAAAGCGAATATCACAGCCAAGGCGCGCCGCCTCGTCCTACGGCCTTTTTTGTCTCTGGTTTATTTTGCTGCTTTATTTCAAGCCGTGGTCACCTCAAAGTCATCTGAGACCTTGAGAAAGAACTTAGCCTACATGCTTTTTTTTTTTTTTTTTTCTGTCAAAATGTTGAATTTTTTTTATCCCCCCCAGAAGAACGGATTAAGCAGACACTTTCTTCTTTATTAAAGACAGCTTTACTAATCGCATCGCTTTGAAAAGCTAAATAATTTAAGTGGCTCATTATCAGCTCCACGCCTGGGAAGAACAGACACCTCGAACTGCAACGAGGCAGCTGGGTGTCTCCGCTTTTCACCGTCTTCTCAGCACAATAGCTAAATTTGACTTTCTGCTAATTAATGAGATGAGTTCATTACTGCTCTCGAGGTTAATGTGTTGTCCTACAGCAGATTAGTGGAGGGATTCTGCCGCTGCCGGAGCATCCTAATTAAATCACAGTGGGTGCTACCTGCTTTAATAGATGAAAATAATGAAAGTCGTCACTCTTCTCAGCAGCAACTTGATTACCGTGTCCCGTCTCTGCTCATAAAAGGCTCTACAGTCACCTGCAACAGAACACGGAGAAATTAATTCAATTACACCGAGCAATAAAAGAAGTGAAAGCGGTTTATTTGGAAGTTTGATTTGGACCTGCTTGGTCCTGATCATAGAAAACTGGTGGGCCAAAAGTGCCATCTAAAGGCCAGCAGTGGTAGAGCAGCCATACAGTATCACAGCTACAGTTTTCTGCTAAAATTCTCTAAAATACAGTGAGTTGAATAAAAGTTCTGCCTTCATTAGTTGTGTCATTTTGCATGTATGGAGATAAATCAAGGCCATAAAATTTGATTTCTTTCAGTTGGAGTTTGGAGAGTTAAATTAAGCTGGATATTTGAACATATTTCACTTCTCATTTTGAATATTACTCGCTTTAAGTCTGTTACCAGAAAATAAATCTGCCTCAAAATCTCATCAGATTTGCCTCTAATGTGTAGCGCACATTAGCATCTTTTAGCTGACTGTTTTAATAACACATTTTAGTTTAGAATTTATATTCAATTTAAAAATGTTTGTGGTAAAGTTGTTTCCATGGCTAAGAAATATGTCTGCTTGAGTTGTTTTGCAACTTATAATTGCAAAACAACACAGTAAAAACTGCCTATTTGATAAAATATTAGTTTTTACAGTTTTATTCTCTTTTTATTTTACTTGTTTCATTATTAATAGTATTGGATGTTTTCATTTTAAGGAAATAATTCTGCTTAAAATTATCATTCAGCTTCACACGTTCCTTCAACTTGACAGACTGGGTTAGCATCTCCTAGGAAAACTCACAAACATCACATTACTTTACTCACTTAAAGACTACTTTCCATTTTATGTATTTTTGTGTTTTTATTATCAGACAAATTTACTAATAAAAAAAAATAATGTTATCGACATTGCCAACTCGCTCAAACGTACAGGCTGCTTTAACTTGTTTTAGCTAACTACTTTTTATTTTTATATCTTTCAGCTTCTACTGGTTTATCTTTAAAAAAGTGTTTTTTTTCTGTCTGAGTGGAGAGATTTCAGATATTTCCATCACTAAGACAGATTTGCTTAAGTAGTAGCAAGTTTCCTTATTATTTGTAGCGTTAGCATCTTTAACAACTTGGAGATCACCTGTTAGCTTGTTTCGTTTTATTTGAAAATACCTAGACTAATACATTCATTTATGAGACTGTTATGTACTTGTATTTGAAGGATTCACACTTTATTACATTTTACTTCCGAACATTAAACCGTTTTACCTTTTTACCAATACTGATTTGCAAACAGGTTTTATTCCCATGCTAGCACGCTGCATGTTCTATGCTACATGTTAGCATTGCTTCATTTTAGTTTGTGTGTTAGGAACACTTTCCACTTTTTATGAAGGACTTTTCCTCTTGCTCTTGACCTCAGCATGTTTTAAGGTGAATCCTGACGACACCAAACAGCTTCAGCCATCAACCATCTTACACATCCAGCCTTGTTTTTGCATGTCCAATTTCATCAAACGTACTTGGCAGCTATTATTTGTTTACATGCCCAATTCCATTAGTAATGCTATTGTTCAGTGTGATTTCTTCATTTAGCCTGCCTGGATGTACAAATCCAAATATCATTTCTGCCTTTAGTCTTCTTGTCTTTGCCTCGCATTAATCCTCCCCGTCTCAAAGCTGCCATCATTTTCTTGGTGATAATTCCAAAATTATCCTAATCCCACCCACCCTCTTTGATGCCCAAGCCTACGCGTCCTCTGCTTTTGTGGCATTAAGTGGATCACATTAAGAGTAGAATGTTACACTTTGGTACAAAAAATAGAGTGACGCAGAGTGACTTTGACATGCAAGAGGCTGTTGTTTTTGAGACAAGAAGTATGAAGAAATACTGTGGCTAACTGCAAACTTTTTCCCTTCTATAAATCTCTTAATCTCTGAGTAGGGACACAAGAGTCACTGAATGCTAAAACCAAATAAAGTTGTCAGTAATGTCCTTTTACAGAAGGCTCATGGATGTGAACAAAACTTAGTGTATAGAGGAACATTTTCCATCATAATTACTGTTCAGTTAAAACTCATCTTGTTTGGGATTAGATCAAGCCAGACTGACGCGACAGGCACGTCTTTCTCCCGCTGTTGACTTTGAGTTCCCAACTTTTCAAACCACAAGAAACTTTTTCACTGTTGCTGTAACCGTTTTGTTATGGTTCTAACAGTGTTACAATCACAACAGAATGATGTATGCACACAAGAATCTGATCATAAAGTCTGCAATTTTGGCCTCCACAAATCCTTTATGTTGATAAAGCCGTAAGAAGTCCTGTTTACAATTTATAGTCCTGAATCAAAGTAAATCCATAATAAAATTCACAGAATTATGTCATTATGAGCTGCAGTCTTCCAATTTCCTTCAGTAGTTCTTTGTGAGGCGCCACCACAAGCAAAGAGGCAAACAGGTTTTCCAAAGAGTTTGGTTGGTTTGGTGCAGTGTGAACATGAACCGCAGCAACTGAAAATACAACAAATGTTGCAATTTTGGTTCCCAAATCAAACAGAATCTACCAGACTATCAGATGGGAAAACACCTTGAAAAGAAATTGCTTGGCCACATTGACCATTTTTAAATTTAGAGGAAGTGATGTAAGGCTGTTTTGCTTCACTTATGAGAAATGAACATTATGAATGAACTTCATTCATTGTTGAAGCAACTAGGAAATTGAAGCTTGGGCTGAAGTGGGTCTTACAGCAACCCCAACCGTCCCACCAACTTATTTACAAAGTGGCTTAAGGTCAACAAAGTTGATATTTTATAGCTGTCATCATAAAGTGCTGATCTCAACCCCATAAAAAATGAGTGTGTGAGCAAGGCAGGAGACAAGATGACTAATTTCCACCAGTTTCATTGCATAGAATGGGCCAAAAATTCCATCAAACTCTGGAAGGAAAACCAGAATATTTGACAGCAGTCACACGGTTCAAAACACAAAATTCTGAATTTGAAGAAATTAGAACAACTCTTATTCTAACCAACCTAAACCAGAAAAAAATGTAGCCAAACTAAATGTTTCTTTTCATACAGTGCGTGTAAACATCTGGCTTCGTCTGTAGAGCCACACAACTTTCACTGTAAAACTTGAAAAACGAAACAGAAATCTCTGATCTGGTTCCACCCAATTTAATTTTCAATCCCAAGTGTAAAATCAGTCGGTACAATCTCTTCACACAGCAGCAGAGTCCAAGAGGAAGAAAATGAAATGCATTGTTGCTCTTGCTTTAATCCATTGTCCAAAAAGACAAAATAATCTGCAGCTCTTTCCCCACATGACCTCGAGGTCCAGGCTGATGCACAGGACTGCGCCCCTCTCTGATTGTTTCAACTCAGTCATTTACTTCTGTCCACACTGCAACTCGTGACACCGCCAAGCATTAGTCGGCAATGTTGCCCGAGACCTGCAGAATCCCGATACGTCAAACACTAAAAGTTCGCGTAGTACCGATCCCTGTTCATGTATTCCCTGTGGGCGAACTCGGCGTCCTTTTTGCTGTGTGGGATCCGTCCGAAAGGGGCGTGATCGTTGAAGCACGAGTCGAAGACCTCGTTGACAATTTTTTCCGCCTCCTCTCGGTTGACCTTTCGCACAGCCAGGATGGAGCGTACAGCCCGATCCCGGACACACTTCTGTTTGAACAGAATGAAACGGGTTCTGTTACAGACACGGAGCTGGTCGTTTAAACGGCGTGTGTGACGTTTACGCCCGGCTCATGTACCTGATGATGTTCCTTTAGGCCAAAGTTGCATCTGGAAAATTCATTGCTGAAGGAGCAATCCCCACTGAGGTTTGCTGCTCGAATCTAAACGAGATAAACAGAATGTCCAGCATAACACTGTTCAGCTTTGAAAATGTTCCAAAAACAGGAAAAAGATCAGTACATCATTATGGCTACACCTTCTCACTCAGCAGATATCAATGGAGCAACAATCAGCAATAGATAAAAATACATTCTAAGATTAAAGAAAAATATACATTCCATAATTCTAAACGCCATTTTAATGTCACTGCAAAATGTTTTGTTGTCATTTGTTCTCCCTAACTTTCTACCCAAAATATCTGCGCCCCCTAATTAATCAAAACAAGGAATATTAGAGAAATACTAATAATCCAAATCAGAAAATAACTGCCGAGATTCAAAGAAAAGAAAAATATCATTATTACTGTTATTATACATTTAGCAATTCCATTTTTGCTGTGACACCACTTGGATATGTTCTGTGACTGGACATGTATTTCTATAGTTGTTTGTTCTCTTATCTAATCGGATGTTTATCATTTTGTAGATCAATACCTCGGTTTGTTAGAATGTAATGTTTGTTTTGTATGCACTAATTGGTGAATTAATTTAATTTAAAAAAAACAACAAAGAGAAACTGAGGCAAAATCCCTTTTCAGAGCTGATTTTTGGAAATGTCTGCATGAACAGAAATAACAGAAGAGAAAAAAATGTTCCAAGAAGCCAACTACTTATTCTCCTAGTTTCTTAACAGAACGGCGATATTAAAAGCTATTCCTCACCTCAGAACAAGCCAGATGTCTGAAGTTGTTGAACCAGTCCACGTGGGCCCGGCAGTGGTCGAACGCGTGGATGAGCTCATGGGTGACCACTCGGTTCATGTGAGCCTGCTGGTGGATGTTGTTCTGACACAAAACAATCTGGAGGAAAGGAAACGCGACTCAGATGAAAAGACGAAACCTCGAAAGGGTAACACCATCTCTAGGACCCGTCTCATTTCCTACCTGAGAGGAGGCAGCATCAAAGCCACCGCTGACCGTCCCATCGCAGTCCTCACAGGAGAAATGTCTGTCTTTAAACACTTTGCTGAACACATGATGAAAAACAAAGGGAGGTGTGTGATACGCTGGAGATAGAAGTGGAAACCAATGCAGCTAGTTAGCAGTTTCAGTAAATCACAGTGACAAGGATGAGGGATAGAGGATGACTGTATCATAGAAACGTAAAGTCAAGGAAACATAGGAGTGGTAGTATTATTCTGTGGGCAGATCAAAAATATTGATAATATCAATACCAAGTCATTATCGGTATCAGATTTAATGGTGAAATCGAATCTTTATTTTCAGATTCCCTTATTAAATTTTTTTTTTGTGTTGTAATTTCTCTATTCTACCATAAAAAAACATATTTGTTTATTTAGAAACAATTTTTAATTTGTTTTGTTGTTTTATTGCTTCTCTTTATCTTGCTAATATGTTATTACAGTATTTTGTAGAGATACATTTTGTTCCAATTCTAAGGTTTCAACAATAGAATTCAAACAAACAAACAAAAAAAAACAAAAACAAAAAAAACATGAAAACTTCAGACAAAAACACCTAAATATCAATATCAGGCATTTGATATATCAAGCTTAATTAACAATGAAGAATTGATACCAAAAAAGTATTGGTATCAATACTTTTGTATGGCAATACACGCTCTCGATTTATCTGACATTGGAACGCTACTAAAACATGCAATGTTGCACATCATTAGCACTGTGAAATACATCAGCAATTTAAACAAGAGAAACATAAATGAAGGAACTTCTGGAAAAAATATTATTCAGGCACTGATTGAGGTGAATGTTTTGGTTTGAAAGCATTCATCAAAAAAGTATCATATTCAGGTTTTCCCTCAGTGTTTTAAGCCTGGCGGCCCACCAGGCTCAATGTTAGCACTAACATGCTAATATTGCTTATGTTTTAAAGCCTTTTTTAAATGTTTGACTTATTATTATTTTTGAAATACTTTATAGTTGGTATTCAGGCATTAATCGTCCAATCTTTTGGTAGCGCATAATTATACAGCAATATTTTAAAGTTTCCTGTCAACATTTCTTAACTGAAAAACGGGAGGGGCCGCTGAATGAATGAAGTGCTCTGGCGGATTTTGTGGGGGGAAATTTGGAATTTGTGAAAAACAGCGGAAGTATTATCTGGGTCAGCCTGCACGTGCGGTTAACATTAGTCACCAAATTAGCAACATTATTGCTACATTTAGTGTCTTTTCGGAAATACACATCGGCACTGGACGATAATTACATTCATAGAAGCATATGAGACTCAACGTTCACTGATAATTTCAATATTGTTTAATAAAAAAAAGCAGCAGAAGTAACTTTAGTATTTCGCATCCTGTCTATGTTACAGTTGGCGTTGACATGTCGTTTCCGGTTATAGACAGCTGTGCAGTCCAACCTACCAGCCGGAGTTCTTCATGGCACTGAGGAGGAGTTTGGCATATGGACCTGCCAGGGACACACAGAGGAGTTAGCTTTAGCTGGAGCCACCTAGCATTCACAACCAATCACTGTTAGCTCCTTGAGCTAATGCTACCTGCTGTCACGGCTCGTGCACTCAAATAACAAGCACGTCACTTGTTCACATTAAGACGTCTGCAGCTCGGAATGCTTCCCCTCTAAAATGCTACATAAGCAAGCATCGATACTCACTGGTTTCCATGGCGAACGTTAACATGACCTGACACTTGTTTCTGAATGAGAACAGGGTGGTTCGGTCTGGGCTCTTCTTGCTCTTCTCGGGCTTCCTCGGGTTTCTCTCCGGGAAGAGGTCATATCCATATTCCTCGTCTTGCTTCGTCCGATCCATTGTGTTTGATTCGTGAAGTGTGGAAATGTCGGCATAAAGTTCTCCGGGTTTTCCACCGCTAGCTAACAGGAGAGGTCATTGCTGGGTTTGTGGATCACGTGGTTTCGTGGTCAAAGTTGACTGACAAAATTTTCAGGCAAAACAATTGTTTAAAATATCAGGTATGTGAAGTCTTTGAAGGCTATTTTCCTGTCATTTTTATAATACTCTTATTTATTTTCTTTTTTAGTTTCATATGAGTGGGTGCGCATCATTTATCACCGGGCGTGACACATGTGCGCCGTGTGGGCGTGGCGTGGACACTATTTGAGCTTCCAGATGAAAGTTGCTTCGTTGTTAAATAAAAATTATTATCTCAGATATTGAATTATTACTGTTATGGACACTGATTGGAACCCTCCCACTTTCCCATATGAAATTTTATGCAACCGAGTTATTACTCTGACTGGTCCTGTCTGACTTTCTTCATCTGGGTAAAACCTGTTGCCCTAAATTTAACTCCACCTTCATCGCCTCTTCGTCACTTTCAGCCACGTCTTGCACCGGCTGACTGTTAAGGACTTCCCTAAGTGTAGTTTCCTTTCAGAAAAGTGTGAACTGTAGCGCTAACTGACGAAAATTTGTGAGCCAAACTGATAAACTCATCTTACTTCCACACACGTGGCTCAGTTATCTGTGTATTTTTCGTAAAAGTTCCATATTTAAAAAAAAAAAAATTGTTTTCTCCTTTTCGGAGATTGTTATCACAGTCGATCTTTGGTTACGTCGTGCGTACGTAGCGCAAAGGCTGCTGGTCCTCCGCTGTCATGGCTCCGAACATAAACAGAATGTCGTGACTAGCAACACTTTTCGGAGTCTTTTGTCACTTGAGCGGTCACTACGAATTAACTGTGAGTCCAGGAAGGAAGCGGCAGGTATTTCAGAACGGTATATAATTAAAGCACAGTCATATCCGGCCTCTTTTAATCCAATGATGGTTCTGTTTTGCTAAGCTGCTAGCTGCTCGAGTGTCACACAACGTGATTCTCGTGTTTTACCTCGATGCTGCTGGTGCTGCGTGGATGTGAAGACTAAAGCACAGAGAAGTGAAGTGAAAGAGTTTTCCAAAAATAAATGTCTGTTTGGCAGAGGGCAGCATGTCCGGGGGGGACAAGGCCGTGGAGTTACAGCTGCAGATCCGGCAGAATGCGGAGGATCTTCACAGCTTCATGAGGGAGCTGGACACCTGGGAGACTGACGTCAAGAGGAAGGATGAAGAGCTGAGGACTGGACGAGTCCAGGGGCTCCAGGTAGGATGTCCCCTGCTGTTAGCAGCATCTTTACACTGATGCCCTTAAATAAAATCCAAATTAACCATTTAATTGGCAAAAACTATAATCGTGACTTGGAAATGTAATCAGGACTTAGAAAGTCAAAGTTCTGACTTTGTGTCTTAAAATTAAGACTTTAATGTCATAATTGTGATATTGAAACTCATAATTATGACTTCAAATATCGTAATTAGGAAGTCAAATTATGTCTGTATCTTAAAGTTATGACTTTGACTCTTATAATTAAGACTATAAAACTTGTATTTGCTGGACTTCACAGTTTCTTTCATAGCTTCCATAAGTCTGTGTGTCCTGTTGCAGAAAACCCTTCCACCTGTGCGTAACAAGGGCTACAGGTCAAAGATGCGGGAGAAGAGGAGGAAACAGGCGCCTGCTGCTGACGGCGACGCAAAGGCAGAGGAGCCCAGCCGAGCTTCCAGACCCAAATCCTGTGATTATGGATCGTGGGACAAGTTCGACGTGGTAACCCAACGTCTCACCTGGGCTTTCCACAACCTGAGTTTTCATTTAACAAACGGTGACTGTGCGTTCCTCCTCTTGTCGGCAGGATAAAGCTCTGGCAGAAATGGACAAGGAGGCCGAGTCCAACGAGTCCGACGCGGAGGAGGTGGACAAGGACAGAGCTCAGTCTGAGAAGGAGAAAGTAATGAAGTTTCTACATGCGACACACAGACAGAAAGAGATGGGGGAGGGGTTAAAAGATGACAACTGCGTTTGTTGTTTGTTTGTTTTTTTGTTCTTGTTTCCAGGGTAACAAGTTGTTTAAAGAGGGGAAGTATGACGAGGCCATAGAGTGTTACACTAGAGGGATGGCTGCTGACCCATACAACCCTGTGCTTCCCACCAACAGAGCCACATCCTTCTTCAGACTTAAGAAGTAAGTCTGACTTCACTGTAAACAAATGGGCTTCATTCGACGGATCAATAATCGATTGATGATCATTTATCTACTTCATTTATCTACTTCACTACTATACAAAGTAGATAAATGGTAACATTGGTGACGTAAAATGTACTTTGTTGGGCTTTACATCATGTTACAATGTACTGTACCAGAAGTTGTTTCATGCATGTCTTGAGAAATCCTTTAATCTCCATGGCAGCCAGCAGAGCAGAAACGCCTGTGTGGAGCTGCTCCGCTTTGAGATGAAGCTCCCAGAGCAAACCCTCTCCCCCAAAACCTCCCTCACTCGGCTCCTTCAGACTAGCAGCAGCAATTAGCAAACACCTGTTGGAGCTGTGCATCGGCTGACCTCATTACAGGAGCTACATCTCTGTTCAACGCTGGTGAAAACGCTGTTAAAGGGTTGATGCAGGAGCCGTGTTGTGATGACTTCCTGAAGATCGGAGCTTTAGAAAGAGCAGGAGTTTTTATAGAGACAGAGGCCCAAATTTCAAGGTGTTAAATTACAAAGTAATATTTCTGTTGGGACATGTTTGATACATATGACGTTTTTTTAACTCCTGAAGTTAGAATAGTTACTTAATTGTGTTATAAAATGGCTCTACGTGCCTGGAAAATGCATAATTCTTTCCCTTAAAAACAACAAACAAACAAACAAAAAACTAAAAAGTGTGGTCCACATTTGTTTTCAGCTTCTTTCACTGACCCAGATCTCACCTTCAATGCAGCTGTTCTGTAGCTTCATGAAGACCAAAGTACACATGAGACAGATTTTATGGATATATGCTCATTATAACACATTGAAGTTTGTGGTAAAATGTGAAAAAGTTTAAGATGAATAAATACTTTTGATACGTTGAAGATGTTATTCAGTTTTCTCCAGTTGTTGTGATAAATCTTTGCCTTCCCAGGTACGCCGTGGCCGAGTCGGACTGCAACCTGGCCGTCGCCCTTGACGACAGCTATTACAAAGCGTATGCTAGGAGAGGAGCCGCTCGGTTCGCCCTGCAGAAACACCAGTCGGCTCTGGAAGGTCTGAATCGGTTTAAACCGGGTTTTATCTGAATCGGTTTAAAAACTGGGTTTTGTTTGAGCCGTCCTGATCTGAGGCTGTTGAATGTGTCTGAACAGATTACCAGACGGTCCTCCGGCTGGACCCGGGCAACGCCGAAGCCCAGAGTGAAGTGAAGAAACTGCAGGAGGTGAGGGTTGGGTGGGGTCAATGGGGGTCAGGGTTCAGTTTGTCCTGCTGCTGCCTAACCCATGTTCTGGTGGGTTCAGATCCTCAATCAGGGGGACGTCCGAAGTCTGGCCGTCCAGCCCGCCGCCGCCACCGCCGCCAACCACGACCAGCAGCAGCAGCAGCTGGGAGAGCAGCAGAGGAAACAGGAAGCTGTGATGCAAAAGGACAGAGTGAGTCCAGGTTTATCGCCTCTCTTCTCTGTCAGTTTGTTCTGAAACCCAACGGAGACGTCTGCTCTTCAGGGAAACGCTTACTTCAAAGAAGGGAAGTACGAGGCAGCCGTGGAATGCTACAGCAGAGGAATGGAGGCGGACGCCATGAACGTCCTCCTGCCTGCCAACAGAGCCATGGCCTTCCTCAAGCTGGACAGGTCGAAACATCCATCAGTTCTCACTCCATCCAACAAATGATAGCAGGAGATCATAAACAAACTCTCTCCATCTGTCTTCCTGCAGGTATAAAGAAGCAGAGGAGGACTGTACAGCAGCCATTTCTCTGGATGACACTTACTCTAAGGCCTTCGCCCGCCGCGGCACAGCCAGACTGGCACTGGGGAAACTGCAGGAGGCCAAGGAAGGTGCTGCAGCGTTCCCACAGCAACCAGCAGCAACATGTTGGGTTCATTGTTTTCAATAAGCATACATTCCTCCTGTTTTTTTTTTTTTCTTGTCTTGTCTTTCACATTTAAACATTCTCCTGGGAAGGTCCACCACTTTTTATTGGTGCTCAAAAATAAACAGCAATATGTTTGGTTTTTTCTGAAAAAAAAGAAGAAAATAGGCAAAATTTTCAAAGTCATATTTTCACAATTTCTTTCATTTGTAAACTAAATACTTAATTAGCAACACAATTAAGATTGCTAATTAATTATGTAGTTCACAAACTGAATAATTGGTTTGCAAACGAGATGATCAATATATTTAGTTAGGACGCTAAACATTTAGCTTCAAACTAAATATTTAGCTAACATGCTAAATATTTAGCTTCAAACTAAATGTTTGCATATTAGCTAAATGTTTAGCTTAGAGCTAAATATTAAGCCTCAAACTCAGTATTTAGCTTCTTTAGCTAACAAGCAAATATTTATCTTGGAGTGAAATGTTTAGCTTCCTGATTAATGATTTCATGAGACTCCACATGTTTGAGTGATTGTCTCGACTTTCCGTGTGTGTGTCAGATTTCCAGCGGTTGCTGCAGCTGGAGCCTGGGAACAAGCAGGCCCTGAATGAGCTGCAGAAGCTGCAGACGGTACGCTAACACCTGCTGGGTTTTCCGTCTGAGCTACTGAACTCTGACCCCGTGGCGTCTTTCT
The DNA here is from genome assembly GCA_922788865.1 of Poeciliopsis turneri. Lineage (NCBI taxonomy): Eukaryota > Metazoa > Chordata > Actinopteri > Cyprinodontiformes > Poeciliidae > Poeciliopsis > Poeciliopsis turneri. Next base: position 1,506,408 of record CAKLNU010000350.1, on the reverse strand, counting down.
CCTCCAGGTTCCAGGCTGCAGCGGCAGTCTGCAGGCGGAGGACGGCGCCCAGAGGAGGACGGTCCAACCCGTAGACAAGCCAGAACATCTGCGCTCAACCGTCGGTTCCACAGTGATTCAGCTGCGTCTGACTAAAGGTGTTTGTGAAACCCACTCATTTAGCTTCTCCTCCGGTCTGTAGAAACCTCTGAGACGAATCGACATCCAGGAGATCAGCGGGAAGCTGGCGCCGCCCCAGCAGGAAGCTCTTCCTCTGTTAATCCAGGAAGTAGGAAGGAATACTGACTCGCCGCTGTCTTCATCGCCCAGCGCCAAGATCATCAAAATGGAGGAAGCAGCAGAAACGCAGACACAGAAACATGACAGGTGACTTTTACATGCAAGGAGGGGAGGAAACCATGGTTACCACTGGGACTGGATCACAAAACAATATAATCCATTAACTCAACATTTGGTTTTTGAAAATGTCATTTTTGGGAAATCTGGATTTGTATTTTGAACCAATGCAGTGCTTAGCTTTCCATGGGTGAGAGTGATGTCAGCAGGGCCGCCATCTTGTTTGGAAGTTCTAGCTTCTTCAAGGCAAATCGGTGATGGAATGTTAGGATTATGAGAATAAAGTAATAATGTTACAGTAATACTGTTGTAGTGAAATGAGACTAAACTGTATGACAATAGCAAGATCAAAGCATCAATATTACCAGAATATAAAAAATCTAGAAAATGAAGTGACATCGTCATAAGAACTCCTTCACAAAAACAATTAAAATGAGAAATGTTGAGCATCTTGTGAATCTGAAGAGTGTGGCTTGCATTTGCATTCTGCATGCTCTTACCGATTTACTGACTTCATCCATTTTCCCATCAGCCCTGGCACAATTTCCCTGTGTTTGCAAACGCAAAAGCATTCCCATACCATGCTACTGCCACTGCCGTGCTGCCCCCCTGTCCTCCTGTCACTTTTACATCCAGGTGCGGAGTGGCGTTCCTAACCGTTCTCCTGTGCTCTCCAGAGTTCCTGCCAGCAGAGATGCCAGCCAATCAGTTCAGGAGGAATCCAGTGAAGCATCTGAAGCACCAAGTTCAGATGTTCCTCCTGCTCCCAGCAGCAGCTTCCAGCTGGAGGCGGACCTCCGCAAGCTCAGCAAGCAGCCGGAGGCGGTTTACAGATACCTGAGGGTGAGCTGCATTCTCCTTTCACTTCAGCACCAGCGGCTCTGCTTTCATTTCATTTTTAAGCCAAACATTCATTTCCTTAAGGGTTTTTGGATGTAGTGATTCAAAAAATAAATAAATAAATAAAAACCTCCTATATTATCAGACCAAATCCTAATGTGTTTTTTTTTTTTTTCCTTGAAAAAAAGTTTAGAAATAACAGAAAATATTTTCAAGAACTTGCTGATTACTTTTGCACTCATTCCTTTTTTGGGAATTTACCTGAATTAAAATATTTTCATAAAGCTGTGGGTGAGCTCACATCACTCTGAACTATGGAAGCTCCAGAAGTCCATTTGTGAAAAAATAAAAACCTTCATAAGCAGAAAACTTGATGGATGGATAAAAGTCATTTCTGGGTCCTGCCATGTCTGCATGCTGAACATTCTTGTCCTTGTTGGCAGCAAATCAGTCCCTCAGCGTATGGCCAGATCTTCCAGAACTCTCTGGAGCCGGACCTGCTCAACCAGATCCTCAGAACCCTGCACGATTTCTTCATAGGGTAAGCTCTCTGGATGTAAACATCAGAACCCAGCTGCTTTTGTCCGTTCAAAGTGCAGAACGGTAAAACTGGCCTGTTTGGAACAGGAATGAACCTCCGGCCTCCATCTTGGAGACCCTCGGCAGCCTGGCGGGCGTGAGGCGCTTCGACATGGCCGTCATGTTCATGACGCCGCAGGAGAAGAAAGGTGGACTCCTCTTCATCCTCTGCCTTCTCGCTCATGTGAGATCATGGTTGAAAACGTGTCGTTTCCTCCCTCCTCTCAGTGCTGAAGGAGCTGTTTGACTTCCTGCTCCAAGCCCAGCTGGACCGGCCCACCGTTTCAGAACTGCAGAAGAAGTACGGACTGTGATGGACGGACAGACGTGTTCCCAGCTCCCAGCGTCTGCAGTGCGTTTTTCTTCAACTGGCCAAAAACAACCTGACGTTTGCTGAACTGATCACTTAACCAAATAAAACAGGTGTGTGCTTCTGAAACTTGTGTTCTTGTTTGACTGGATTTATTTTTATGAGATGGAGCAAAAGGAGGAGAGTTCATCTAGTCAACTGCCAAAACGAGCGGATTTCTGCAATTCAATTGAATTATTACATCATTAATAATCAGTGTTAGCGCTGCAATAACATCAGTTGGCTGATCTGATGTTAGTGTTGTGCTGTAGTGTCACGACACAGCCAGCAGGTGGAGCCAAACGTAAGTTTGGAATGCCGTTTTGGATGTAATTTTCCAAACGGCTTTCCAGTTCCATCTGAACCGCAAATCAGAAATTATACTTTTAAAACTTATCAAAACATTTAAATAATCATTCCTTTATTAAGTACATCTAGCTAAATGTGTAAAATGCTTCCTAAAACTTCAACTGATTATGTAAGATCATACATCTATGAGCTGCTGAGAAGAATTCTGGTTTTATAATTCTATAATTCTGATTATTTTCTGCTGGTATATGTAGTAAAAAAGTTCAGTTTTTGGAGTAGAGATACACCAATATAAAAAAAATGGCTGAAGTCTTTCTTTATATTTCACTTGTTTTTTGTTAACTGTTGTTAAGCCCTAAAGCAAAAAAAAAAAGTAAATGTCAATTTCTTGTAAATCACCAACAGTTTGCAAAAAATAAATGGAGCAAATTATTTTGAATATCTGAACTATTTATTGACGGTAAAAGCATTGACAAACGATTTGGACAACTACTAATAGATGCGATGGAAAATATTTCTGCGTGTTGGTGAAAGTTGATGTCTGCAGGTGTCTGAGCTCTTAAAGTGACGTTTCCTTTGAGTCCCTCGGCGGCCGGAAGGTCAGGATCTCTGTGAACGTTTGACCTGTACAAAGAGAAACGGGGGTTAAAGGTCTTCGGTTTGTCACGAGCCTCCTTTGCTGCGTCCAATCAGAGGAGGCGTTGTCGTCCCGTTCCGGAAGCCCTCCCGATCCCCGCCTCACGCTTCCACTGCTCCAGCGGCAGGTCCGTGTTGTCCGTGGTCTGGTCGTACGGCAGCGCCTCGCTCTCCTCCTCCACGTCCCTGAACTCGCTGAAGAGCGGCAGCTCCAGAGCCTCCGACGCGCTGGCCCTGCTGTCAGGGTCCAGAAGGAGCATCTTTTCCAGGACGCTCACCGCTGCGACGCGCAGAGACGCGTGAAAGTTGGCAAAAAAAAAAACAAAAAAAAAAAACAACCCAAAACAAAAACAACAAATAAACGACTACTTCGGCAATGAAGCCACAGAAAGTTCTCGCGTACCATTTGAGCTGGCTTTGGAGAAAATGGAGTGCAAATCTTTCTTTGGCACTTTCGGTAAACTCCGGATGTAGTTTCTGGCCTGTTGAAGGACAGAAAAGGACTCGGTGTGATTGGAACATTTATATCGAACCTTCATTTCTGCTAAATCATCTTTTAGAAAAAAAAAAAGAAAAAAAAAGACTACTAACTTAGAAATGTTACGATATTCAGCTTCCTTTTGTCTGATGCTGTTAAACAAGTTACAGTTCAACCAACTTCCTTCAAGTCACGATGCTTCCGGTTTTCAAAATAAAATCCATCTGATTTTGACGTTGATCTCAAATTTTGGCCTTTTGAAACTCAGACATTTCCACGCTTCCTCTAGAAAAAGTTTCTGACATCATTTCTGAGATCTTTTCTCACAAACTTTAAACTTTTCAAACTCAGAACTTGCCAAAAGAAATTCCAGAAAATGTCAGTGATGAAGCTCAAAATGTCTTTGTTTTTGCTACAATTTTTTTCTTTTAATTTGAGAACGAGCTAAATAAATTCAATACTGGCTGTAATGTGAATCCCAATGGACAGAGCGTCTGCTGAAACCGAAGACAGTCGATTAGACGCAGCTTACATCTTGACTCTGTAGCTTGAGAACAAATTCGGGAGCCGGAGTTCCTGTAACCTTCATGATTTCTCTTAACTGGTCCAGGTCTGATGAAGGAAACGGTTAAGAATCGTTGCTCGAATTCATTTCTATCATCGTTCATATCAAAATATTAGCAGGCAAATACAGACAGGACCTCTCAGCAAACACAAGACTTTTTACCACATTGTGAGGCGATTGCACAGTAAAAGACGTTCAGAGCGACTTCAGGGAAACGTGATTCGTTAATGTTTCCGCTCGTGGTACAGTAGCAGTACATGTCCTGTGATTGGTTCTCAAACTGTAGAAATGTTGGTCAGTTCATACAAACACCATCACACTAGTCTATGTTATGTGTCAGGTAATGATTTTCTATACACTGTAATGAAATGATTACTTTATAGTTATAATTACTGGAGTCCAGATAAGATTTTAGAGAACATACTGGCTTTTGTCAAATCAATCAGCCGGACAAGGATACGGTCGTTTCCCTTGAACAACGGTTTCCCCAGCAACATCTCTGCCATGATGCAACCCGCTGACCAAATATCCACTGCAACGCAGAGCAGAAGCATTGCTGCAAAACGATTCATCTACAGCTGCATCGGATCCCTTTTGTTTTTGTTTTTTTTTGTGATCGCCATCACCAGTCTGCGTGTAGTGCATCCAGTTGAGGATGACCTCCGGCGCTCTGTACCAGCGCGTCACGACGTAGCCGGTCATCTCCGCGTCGGCCTGCCGGGCCAAGCCGAAGTCCAGGATCTTCAGGGGAACGGAGGGTAGGTACCGCATTATGTTTTCAAAAATGAGGAGGAGAATTAAGCAAGACAAGGGGGCTTACCACTGAATTACCTTTAGCTCACAATCAGGGTTGATGGCCAAATTTCCAGGTTTGAGGTCCTGATAGATAATGATTGATACTCATTAGTGAACAGAAGGTATTTACTCTTTAATTTGTACTCATTAAATGTTAAACTTAGAAATGCAGCACAGGACTTGAATACATTGTTTTGTCTAGTTGAAAAAAACAGATAATCAGACTTGGTAAAGGTCAAAGATCACACACCCTGTGGATGATCCCTGCAGAGTGGATGTACTGCAGAGGAAACAGATGCAGGAAAAACATAAGCTCTGCTCAGAAAGATGTCATTTTCTTTTGTGTCCCCGTAGAAAACAGAATGTTTGCAGAAAGTCTGTCCACCTTAAGGCCTCTGAGCATCTGATAAACCAGGAACTGGACGCGATCCTCCGACAGCCTCTCCATCTTCATCAGCTTGCCGAGGTCGGTGCCCATGAACGGCATCACCAGGTAGCTGAGTGTGAGGAGATCAGTGTTATGAGTAGGACATGAACAATAAATAAAAACTTCTGGAAGAAGTGAGTAGAATAGGAGAGGAGCTTACAAGTCTCGAAACCGATCCAAAGAGATCTCAGCTGTGAAAACATCCAACAACCCAATCACCTGTTAAAGACCAGGAAAATGATGTCAAATTTACTATGTTACTCTATCAAGCATTTAGTTATGGAGCGCCACACCATACCACACTGTACTAGTGATGGGTCAGGCTCAAAATAATCTAGCAGTCTATACTTTGGAGTCAGTCAGAAGAGCAGGCCCACATTTCTCTCCCTTCAGTTGCTCAGCTCTCACTCTCAGTGGTTTCTGGGTTTGATTTATGGGTTTGGTTCCGGTTCTGTTTGGTAGATTTGCCAGCAGTGTTTTGGTCATTTGTTATCTTGTCCAATGATAAATAAATGTTTGGCAGAAGTTTTGTAGGAAAGTAAAAAAAAAAAAAAGAAAAGCCTGCTTTCATAACAGAAACATAAAGTTTCTCATATAAACACTAAATGCAAGCAAATTAACGTTATGCTACACGATACATTACTATGTTATAGTACTTTGTACTACAATGCCCTATACAAAACTCTGCTACAGCATAATATCATATCCTATCCTCTACTGTTCAATACTATAGAATAGTATTAGAGAGCGTCGTCATAGCGATGCTATTCTATACTACAGTGTATCGATTTCTGAACAACAAATTGACAGATTGCAGCTGAAATCTTCCTACATTGTCATGCTTCATGTGTTTGAGGAGTCTCAGCTCTCTGTAGGCTCTCTTGGCAAAAAGTTTGGACTGGAAGGGCCGGTGGAGCTTCTTGATGGCCACCTGCGTCCCTGAGCGCCGGTCCCAAGCCGAGCTGAAGATCAAATTCAATTGAGACAGAAATGGAAATATTATTGTTGAAAAGTAAATACATTTTTTTCCCCCTCGTTGCACAAACATTTAAAACAAAATTCACTTAAAAAAACTTTTCCCAATATTATTGTTCAAGCGCTGAAACCTCCTCTGCCAGGTCGCAGCGTTTGCAGTGGGAAAATGGGAACCTTTGTCATCTAAGACAAAGCAGTGGAGCATTCATCCACTTAACTGACTCTGTGACTTCTCATAAACAAAGAGGGAGGGAGGCAGGTTCTTTGTTGACCCTCAGCCACTCTCTCACAATGCAGAGGGGCCCCGCGGAGCCAGCTGTGGCCAGAAGGGGACCAAAGCTGCAAGTTTGACTTGGATGAAACAATAAATCTCATCAAAACTCTCAAAGAATCACAACAAGAGAAACAACACAAACCTGTGTCTGGTTCACTACGTCTGGGTGAAACACAAATGAGGTGAATTAGGATTACTTTCAGTTTAAGTGCAAAGAATTTCACTTTTTTCAAGTAAAATTGAAAAAAAAAAAAAAACTTTACAAGGAAAAAGAAACAAAAAACTAAAAATAAAAACAAAAAAAACAAACAAAAACAAACAGAAGCATGGCCGCAAACTATTAAAAACAAGCAACATATTCCAGGTGATTGTTTCACTCTCAAAGCTGTTTCTCTTCTGGACTCACCACACGGTTCCGTAGGCTCCGGTCCCGACCTGCTTTAGGTCCCGGTACCTCTCCGGCACCTCCCACGCGGTTCTGTTCACCTCCTGCCGGTAAAAGCCCGTCCGGGACCGAGCAGCTCTGGCCATACTGCTGAGGTCAGGATGTGGCCCGGAGCCCCGAACCTCATCAGCGCAAGTAAAAGTTGAGGAGTCCAGACCGAAACCGAGCGGAACATTCCTCCAGACGGACCAGCTGACAACTGGAGCACACACACACACACACACACACACACACACACACACACACACACACACACACACACACACACACACACACACACACACACACACACACACAGCCCTGCCCCCGCAGCGGGTGGATCCCAACGCGGCTCCTGGTCGCCCTGGGCAACAGTCTGTGGGTGTGTCTGCACGGTGGGGGGGAACATCTGCCCCTGCTGGGGCAAAACCCCCCAGAGATCTAATAATGACACTCACTGATCTGGTTCAAGAAAACATATATTTTTTCTTAAAGTAAATTCTTACATAAAGAAAGAGACCATATTGGAATAAATTAAATGCAAAATTATTTCCTAAAAAGAAACTGAATGTTTGTGCCACTTATATCACCCAGTGTTCCTGCTCTTCAAAAAGTTGTTGGTGTTTCAACAGTAGCAGGGCCACTGAAAAAAAAAAAAGAAATAAAATTCAGATTTTATTTTTTGTCAGAGACAAAAGTGAGGATCAGGATGCATCCGCTGTAGCAGTCAGTGTCACAGCGTCTGAAGGAGCCTCTGAAGCGTTCTCCTCCAGGCTGTTCAGCAGAATGTCGTGGGTTTAGCTCAATGTTTGTGGATTTGTCTTTTGCTGAAATGTGCTCTGACAGCAACGTTGATATTCTACTTCAACTGATCCACAGGTTTTGTTTTTGAGGTGTGCTTATCGCACGCAGTGAGGAATTACAAACATTCCTTTGATTCTTCACCAAAAATGATCAAATGGTGAACTCATACATGTTCATCTGTGCCATGAACTGCTCTGTTACACCACAATCCGCTATGCTACGTTGTGCTAGGTGATCATGCTGTTGGTGTTGGAAGCAATCCAGTACTTTAATGGTCATATTTTTGAAAATTCCTTTGTAGCATCTTACAATTTATTTTTTATACATGTTTTTTTTATTTTTTTTTTATTTCCTGCTGTAACAAACTTTCCTGAAACTTTAACTGGCATTGAAACAGAAATTTCAATCTGGACTTTTTAGAACACATTTTCTTTAATAATACAGCCAGAATACATAAAAATCACTGAAAATATTTGGTGCAAAAAAGAACCCAACAAAGAAAAACCAAAGAAAACATTCATATTTATTCTGTTGAAGCTTCAACTTCCATAACTGCCTGTTGATTAAAAAGCTGACATTCCTTGCAGTGATCTGAAACCCAAACGACTGAATCACATGCCGACGCGTATTCAAAAGCCACCACTAGATTTTAACTAACGTTCCACCACAACTACAGGAACAGAAACACATCATGTTGAAACATCCAGACTCAGACGGAGACCGTTTCCATTCACCAGGACGATCGCCTCAATATTTCTCATCCGGTGTTAATGGACAAGTTGCTGAAAATGCTGCAGGAAAGCAAAAGAAATAATACAAAAGACACATAAAAAAATTTTTGGACTGTACTTGTAAACATATGCTCTTTGTGCTGCTAATTTAGCAATATGTAAATGACATCGGGTTCATTAAACTGGAGTGAATTTAAAAATCTGAGGCAAAATAGATCTAAATGACAAAATAGAAAAAACTTTTTAAACAAAAAATGTAATGAACATAGATTTGTTGTAGGTATGGACCATTTATTGGTATCAAGGTACATCAAATATTTCATTTCCAAGCTGCTAAAAGTTTCTCCCATTCTGATTTAAAGTTCCTCATAATGATGTGAAGAGATGGTGACATTAGAAAATCACTAGTTTTATTCAGATGTGGCGTTTTTTCAGTCAGCTTGGTCGGCTGGCTGAAATAAAACATTTTAACCCTCCTGTTATGATAGTTTCTGAGGTGCAGCAATGATGTTCCTGGGTCAATATGAGCCGGCGAGTTTTAAATCATGCAATCGTGTCAGAAACCAAAAAAATTCCCCCAAATCATTTTTGTATCTGATTATTAACTCCAATACTAACCATTTCAATCAATATTTGTGCAATGATAATTTTTTATTTCTCGCAAATAAAGGATCAATGATGACAACTTACTCATTTACTCATTTAGACAATAAAAAATGGAATTCACATTTTTTCTGTCCACTGAAAAAAACAGCCTATAAGCAAAAGAACAATAAGTTAAGTGAAATTGATTTTTTGTCAAATTTTTTATGACTTTTTTTTTTTTTTTTCAATGGGTAATCCTTATAATTAAACTTGAGGGGGGCTGCAAATGTGTAAAATGAACACATTTTCAATGTATATGTAGAGTGCACCTATTAAGATCAATAGAAACAGTTTCATGCAAAAAAAAAACAAAACAAAAACAACTTTCAACTATTAAAACAAAGAAGTAAACTTTAAAATCTGGCCTGCAACATAACAGGAGGGTTAAACAATAGTCAGAAATTTATAAGCGGGATGTCCGGCTGACTCATCTGATTCATTTACCACACATTTGTTCTACATTTTGAAAATAAGTCTGTTTATCAAAATTAATAAATGCTTCAGTTAACATTATTTAACTGTAATAATTTTTGTTTGCAGTGTTTCGATTGCACTTTGACAGCCGGCATGTAACAACTAGATGATGATATGACTTTTTATTTCTGGTGACTAAATTTTAAGAGTCCACGATATATATCAGTATTTATGCTGATGTGGGTCATTTTTAACATGTCAGTATTGGTCTGATAAGTAAAACTGGGTTGATTTTAACAACTGATCTTTATTTCCGTCTTGTTTGTGTTTCAGAAGCAGGAGGTCGGTCATGTGACAGTGAACGTGATGCGTTGCACGATTATAGGGCTTTTCCATATTGTTGCATCCATACTAAATATTGTTTATATACTGAATATTTTACAAAGAGAAACACTGGTATTTTTATGATGTTTATGATGTAGAACTGGGTGGATCTGGGACAGTAGAAGGACCCTAAAATATTCTAATCTTCCACCTGCTTTAGAAACCTCCCGTCTTGCGCTGGAGCCATTTGACTTTGTGAACAAATGGGCCAAACAAAACTCCAGTGGGCAGTAAGACGACGGACGACGCGGTGCATCGATGTGCGCATGCGGCGACGACATGCGTCACGCATTTCAAATGGAAGCTTCGCATCGGATGATGTCGGCCAAAAATGTTCTGCGAAGGACGAAAGACAGAAATGGAGCTAAACGAAGTGGACGATGCTTTGACCCGGGTTAGACTCTGTTTGCGTTTAACCACCATCATCAGACCTGGAGAGCACAAGCAGAGCGTCATGGCGGCCATCAACAGCTAGAATGTTGCGTTGTTTGATTGACCTCCTGCACTTCATTGGACAGATACCGTCTGAGGCTGTTTGCAGAACTGAACATCAATCAGTGTAAACTCACATACGGGCAGCAAACAAAGGCTTTGGCATATATTCATTACCTTACTAATAACAGCACAGTTGGTGTTCAGGTGTAAATAGGCAGGAGAGACGAAGCAGCAGTTTGTTTGACTGAGCAAGTTGAAAATTCTGCTATTGTGCATCATGAACAGAGAGAGATTATAATACGCTTCCAGTTATAAGACACGACTGTAAAATGAGAATAAATCATGCTTCAAGCGACCTTTAACCTTTAACCTTTAACCTTCTGGGTCCCTTTACTTGTTTTTTATTTTATTTTATTTTGTTAAACCCATTTGTCAATGCTGCCTGTGTTAGACATGACCAGGCGAAATCTTTATCATCTCACCTTCAAAGTTTTTATTAAATGGAATATCACAAACTGTGTTCCTTCTCATAGTTGTGTTGCCATTGACTACCGTTCGAACGCCATGTTTAGAACACACGACCAATGAAATCTGAGTTTAGTTTGAGTTTAGTTGTTTTTCCCCTGGTGTTGAAATTCCTCCACAGTTTTTGCTTGTTGTGTAAATCCGTCAATTTCATAAACAGATTCGGGGGGAAAAGCAACTTTTTGTGTTTTTTTTTCTGAAAACATGTAGATGTTTAGTCACTAAAATAGACATTTAAGGAGTTAAAATTCCAAAACATTTGTAACTTTTATTACATGATGAGAACTGAAGTTATAAATGGCAATGATTATTTTTAAAAAATGGTTGATTTATGAAATTTCTGTCATATTCTAAACATAGTTGGTGGCGAAGCAAACAGAGGGACTCCAGAAGGTTAAAGGTGAATCCCATTAATGAAAAGCTCCAGGTTCATGGAGCTGATGGGTGATATGTCCCTGATGTTGCTTTGGAAATCCTAGTGTGCGTATTTATACCTTTGTCTTTACCGTTCTCTCAACCTGTCAGGACAGATCTGTTCCCCTCCCCGAACCCCCCAATCCTTTCGACACCCAATCGGTTCCTCATTTCTGCGTCCGTCAGCGGGAAGTCAGTTACATAACAGGAAGCGACTTTCTGCTGCGAAGATGTCATTTTTTTACACCGTCCCAAAAGTGATCCCTGCGGCCGGAATGTTTGTGCGTCGGGTCCCCATGGAGACCGCCGCTGCCCTTTTCACGTCGAAAACAATCAAACACAATTAATGTTGCTGTTGTCCACGGTCTGTTTTGCATCCAGTGAGTGTGTGGTTGTTGGTCTGGGTGGTGGTGGAGCAGAGGGGGGCCTTACTGCTCCGCCTGGAGGCTGTCCGTCTTACTGCCCGACGCCTTGAAGCTGCTCACCTCTTCGAACACCAGCTCTACAGACAGACAGGAGCAGCAGGGGGGGAGAGAACATGTCAAAGTAACGGTGAGGGTCTTAGGTACAGACATGTGCATTGATTTTGTTTGAATGTCAAACATTTTGTCACATGAGACATCTAACAACTTTCTTTTAACCAAGACTTTCTCCTTGGCCACTGACTACTGCTACTCTCACTCAAAAGGTGGCGCCAAAATCACGTCAGATCACAAGGAGAAGAAGAAAATCAACAGAAACGCTTGTTTGCACAAAACAAAATCGCAGTAAAGCACGGTAGAGGCTGTGGTCCAACATGACGAAATGTGAAAAACTTGAAGGGGTGTGAAAATATTTGCAAATAAATGGCAAAGCTATAGGAAGGATATTTAGTATTTTCAAGGCCTGTGAAGAAATTTTATAGCACAATCAAGTAACTGTTATCTTAATCTGTTATGAAAAGTCAGAAAATATCAAAAACAACTTCAAACACATTTGTCATATCTGATGCCTGGAAATTGGCGCCTGTCTCTTTAAGAAGCCTTTCCGACACCCATCACAACAATGCTTCTCAGTAATGCTGTTTAAGAGCAACAATGCTTCTCAGTAATTTTGTTTAAGAGCTCTTCAGAGCCGTTCTTAGGAGCTCAGCAGATCCCCAGTTCCACCAGGTGTTGGCTAATTGCTGCTGCCGCTAGTCTAGAGGATCTGTGTGCGGGAGGGGCGGGAGCTCAGCTGGGGAGCTTTAGGTAAAGAGGTGATGCATTGCATGAACAGGCGTCAGGGCACACCTGACTGGTTGCCATGGGAGATTCAAGGATTTCTCAAATTGAATGAATGAATCACAGCAACACTCCATGTGTTTGATGAGCAATTTTGTTTCACAAAATTGCTCAAATTAAAGCTGACTTTAATTTCAGCTGTGAATTCGTAAAAACCACAAAGATTTCACCTTTCCATTCCTCCAGAGTCCGGTCCTTGCTCTCCAGCGTTTGGTCGTAAGGCGGAGCCTCCGGCTCGTCGTCCGGGTCGTGGTACTGAGAGAAGTACGGGTGGGCCAGGGCCTCGCTGGCCGAGATCCTCTCATCACAGTCCAGAACCAGCATGCGCTTCAGCAGGTCGATGGCTGCCAGGGCGACAGGAACAGGAAGGTAAGTGGAGGAGGAGTTTGGCCGCGGCACACTGACGGTACGGACAGAGCAGCTGGTGTCACACAAATCAGATCAGACTCTAAATGGTTTTCTGAAAATCTGAGAATGTTGGACGATTGAATCTGAGGTGCATCACCAAGAGGGTTTGCTCCTCTGAAGATCTTTTCCATGTCTTGTTGGGGCATGAAGGGAAGAGACTGGATGTACTTCTGGGCCTGCAAACGGAGAGCAGCGGTCAGCTTACCGACTGGTCAATGAGCGACTCCGTGAAGCGAATGTCTGATCTCTCTGATCAGACTGCTGTGGATGAAAATAGCAGCAGAGTTTTTATTTCCCCGTCGGTTCCCAGTCGGTTGGTACTCACGTGTTCGGAGCAGATCTTCTTCAGCAGGTCCGGTGTCGGGGTGCCGACCACCTCCATGATTCTCTTCAGCTGGTCGATGTCTAACAGAAGGAGTTAAAGGGTTTCCTGTTTCTGCTTTCGGTCAACTTACAGGTTTCAGCTCAACCAACTTTTATATATCAACAGAAAAATGTTTACAAATGTGATTCCACATATCAAGGTAAAAAAAGGGGCATTTTAACCAACCTTTGAATAGAAAAATTGGTTTTTGAATCAAAGTCTAACATTCAGGATTGAATTGCTAAAGACTTGCATCTATGCTACAGCACACACAGCGGGAATATTTCTTAAGAGCCATCCCAATAATCTGGGAATATTTACGGTAGTTGTAAGTGGAAAATCGGCACAAAAACAGGCGTCAAAGTCATGGTGTGTGAACGAGGCGTTGGATGTTCTGGGTTCTTGTTTGACCATCAGATTGGGGGATGATCTGCTGCTTTTTGAGATCTTTTAGCTGACTTTGGGTTTTCATAACGGATCTGTTTAAGTGATTTCTTGAGGAAGTTGTTTTACGCGACGCAGCCTGAGTCTTCAGAACATATTGACACAAACTCTGCAGACAGCTTTCTTTGTAGGCATTGCAAGTTACCCAACTCTCAAAGATCAGACGATATAATTAAATTTAGCTCAGTTCTTCGGCTCTGAATAGGAAACTCGAGCTAATTCAGCCTTTTGTTGCTGCTGCTATTCATTCCACGTAGTAGCAGAGCTCAGTTTCTGAAAGAGCAAGGATTGTAATGCAAATCCGTGAGAGATCGCCGCGCCTCCGAGAGGTGATGGGAGATTCCTGCGAATTAGAAAGAGGAGTCATGCCAAGATGATAAAGGATACAGTCAGTGCCGGGGAACAAGACTTTCCCTTTCAGCAGTTCTCCCATGATGCAGCCCACAGACCAAATATCAACTGCAACAGAATGCAAAGAGCTTCAGTCAAGCTGTCTGCATTGAGTTCACTTCCTGAACATCCGCTGTGTCAGAGCAGCTCACCATTCTGGTTGTAGTGCATCCAGTTCAGCATGATCTCTGGTGCTCGGTACCAACGTGTCGCCACATACCCTGTCATCTCATCGTCCGTCTGCCTGGCCAAGCCAAAGTCAAGTATCTGTTGGGAATGGAAGAAGGTTTCCTCTACGGTCCATGGAGGCTGCAGTAGAAGCTGTAGTGTTGACGTGAATGTGGATCTTACCCTGAGCTCACAGTCTTCGTTCACGGCCACGTTGCTTGGCTTCAGGTCCTGGAAGGGACATTAAACGCCAGTAAACATCAGTAAATTCAAAACAAACAAGGTCATAATAGGCTGAAGATGCTGATTGAGATTAAATATAGAGTGTACCCCTAATAGCTAACTTTACCGAATAGCTAAAATCAAGGAATACGTGAGACCAAAAGGTGCATAGCTCTTTATTTTAATGATTCAAACACCAAATACACCTTAACATGCATTAATATCCTGGAAAACTGAACCATGAATAGACATGAGTATATCTAACACTCACTCCTTATTATGACTCATAAACTGCTCAGGGTCGATTTGCAAATTTGTGCTGTCATTTTGTTCCAACATCTCACAAATACCAACATGTATCAACATGTATCCAGGCCTGTCACAATAATCAATAAATCCATTAATTGTACAATAAATTAAAACAAACTCAATCATTTCCATTGGCATGATTTATTGTTTATCTCTCAATCTACCAAAAACTGGAGGATAAAAGTCTTCAGTTTGGTGCTTAACTAGCTCTTTTTTGAAGGACAACTTTGTTTACTTCAACATTTACTTTATTTGTTATTTTTGCATATTTACTTTGGCTATTTAAAATGTCTCCCAGTTCCAGTGTTAAATGTTCGTTGGAATTTCAAGTTTACTGATCTTTTAGAACGAACTCATTCTATCACTTAAAAATGGTCTCAAGACAACAATATTATTGTTTATCGCAATAACTTCTGGAACAATTTATCATCCAGCAGAATTTATCGTGAATGGCCGACATGTTGCGATCTGTTTTAGTTGGTAATAAAGCATTTCTAATGGATTATGGATTCTATTTCACATCGGCTTTCAGTTATTACTATCATTTTTTTTTTTTTAGATTTAACCGTCTTTCCATCCATGGGAGTTTTGGTTCCTGTTGGACTGATGGATTCTTGTGGAACTTGAACTCCAGATCAAATCCAAACTACAAAGAGCAAACTGCTGCCAGCAATCAGTAATAATGCATATTTATAACCACGTTTCCTTTTTTTTTTATTTAACTTTAATTATAACATCTAAACTATGTTCAGAAGCTCATTTTCTATGAACCACGAGGAGGTATAAATACAGACTGAAGTAACTGCATAAGGGCTGTTTACACAACCAAACAGACGTGACAATAAAAGCAACAGGAAATTTGTCTCGTTGAGCTCATTTGGGCCCATAAATAGAGCAAATGCTACTGATTAGAAAAGACGATCTGATCATTTCAGTACAGATGACCTGGGCCCAGCATGTTGCCAGGATACCACAACAAACTAAATATGTAATTAGCAGGTTCTTACAATGCCAGGACAGTTTGGTCTGCGCATGTAGAGGCTGGGATTCACTGAGCCCTTCTTGAATGTTGTAGATTTATCATTTTAATTGTGAGGATGTAGCCGAATAAAGATGCAACATTACCAGCAGGAAGCCTCAAAGTGAAGACAAAAGAAAAAAATAAATAAATAAAAGAAAAAAAATCTTTTGGTAGAATTAACAAGAATCTGATGTGACCAGCTGGTCTAGTCCAAGGTTCTTTCTTCAAACAGACTCAGTGGTTTGAACAATCGTTTCAAAGTCCTGCTACTGATAACAATTTGATGCTGAGGTGTTAAAAGATGAAATGTTTCCTTTTCTGTAGAACTGATACCGATGATAACTTCACATATTCAACATTCCTCATTTTCATTTAAAATGACTTTTTATGGATGAATTCTCATAATATTACAACTTCAATCTCCTAATATCTTGACTTAAATAACATTATGACTTTATTCTCGCTATGTTATGACTACTCTTGAATAATTATGACTTTATTTTCCTACTGTTAGAACTTAGATCTTGTAGTTAACGTTTTTTTTTTTTAAGCCTGGTCCTAACACGCCATCTGTGCATTAGCATTCAACCCCTTTTACTTGGACACCACCAAGGAAGGTTTTCCTCACTTCACTGATACGTTTCCATCGCATAAAATCCTGTCAGAAACAGCCTGAGGCTTGCGGCTGAGAGAGCAGAGCAGACGGAGCGTCTGGTTCTACATTTAGACGTCTATCTTTTGAGTTTCCCACCAAACCAGGACAAGAAGCAGGAACTCACCCGGTGGATCAGTCCGGCTGAATGGATGTACTGTTGAGCCGGCGGCGGGGTGGGACAGGAGGACACGGGAGAGAGGACATAAAGGAGGCAGAGGTCAGAGAGCAGCTCACCACATTAGTTTCTCCTTACAGGCAGACTGCTTTTGTCTTCACCATGGTAACGGGCTGAGGCTGAATAGAGCGCCTCGCTACAGCTGCCTGTCCGAGCAGCTGGACTCGGTCGGTTCCTCTAACCTCCACGCTACCTTCGAAACACAACTATGACTTCCTTCAACACAGAGACCTCAGTCTCCAATGCTCTGCTACCATCAGCATCATCCTGATGATGTGCGGAGGAAACGCCGTTGTTCTCGGTTACCTTTAGGCCGCGGAGCAGCTGGTAAATTAGGAACTGCACGTGCTCGTCCGACAGCCTCTGAAACTTGACGATGTTGTTGAGGTCTGCCCCCATCAAGTTGGTCACCAGGTAGCTGGAAAAGCAAAGATGGACAGGGGTGGGGGAACTGGCGATGCTGCCATAGCAATCGTCACGAGATCTCTGCAAGCCTTTAATCCCCTTCAGGTCAACACCTCGTCCATCCACATGCATAAAAGCCGCTACACCTGAACAGCTTGTCAGAAATACCAAGTCAAAACAGATTTACAGCTCGTTGAAGTCTTCTAGTGTCCCCGCCGGCGTGAAGACGTCCAGCAGCCCGATGACCTGCAGAGACACAAGCGGAGTCGTGGGTCTGTCTATCCGGGAAAGGGGCATTTTAACATTTTCTTCTTCTTTTGTCGTTTTCACTAACGTTCTCGTGTTTCATGTGCTTGAGAAGCCGCAGTTCGCGGTACGAGCGGCGGCTGTGGATCAGAGACTGAAAGGGCCTGGAGAGTTTCTTCACCGCCACCTTGTGCCTGGAGACCACGTCATAAGCCGAGCTGGGAGGGAAGACAGACGCAGGAAGCTCTGAATTCAAATGATCGTTTCATTCATTATGGCAGAAAAAAATAGCGGACGCACAACGTGACATAAACATGACACCAGTTATGAACATGAGGGAGTCTTCCTGAATGTTGTCATAAAGTGTCGTTTGGTAAATAATGACACTTAATGCAAAGATAACATACTTAATGGACTATGTCTTTTTTTTCTTTAAAGTGCCATTATTTAATGAATAATGCAAACTTGACACTTTTAATGCAACTTTGCATTAAAAATGTCATTCTTACAGAATGATGCTTCATGACAACAGTCATAAACAGTCATGCAGACTCCTCCATTCTCATGACAGGAGTCGTGTCATGTTTATGAAACAGCCCTTCAAATAAAGTGTCACCAAGAAACTTGTCCAAACCAAGCAGGCCCTGTGAGAAAAAATAATCAGATCTGTAAGGGTGTGAAGACTTTTTCACTGGCAGCTGAAGGTAGAGAGAGGTTCCTGATGAGTCTGCGCTGGATGGGGTGGATATCAAAGACAGGAGGGTGGAGAGAGAGAAAGAGGATGCGGCGCAACAGAGGAAACCAGGATGTAATGCATTATTCGAGTGCTGCTGGTTTATTTTCTTTCCCCCCGTCTTCCTCTTTTGAAATGAAAATGTCCTGCCATGTAACAACCGCTAAGCCCTGCTGCAGCCGCCATTGTTGAGCCGATGTCTGTTCCAGCCTGCCAGCTTCATTTTGACTCACAGTCAATGCAGGCATCAGACAGGCAGGAAGGAAGGGAGGGAGGCTGAGGGTTGAGAAATGCCAGCAAGCGCAGCAGAAACGGAGCGAGAAGAAGTGAAACTTGTGAAATGTGATTATCTGAACAAAACCGAACGGAGACAACAAGGGAGGCTGCAACGTCCTTTCCCTTAAGAAACAAAACAAAGCAGACAATAAACATCTCATATGATTTTCTACAGTGTCTTAATGTCCTGATGGTCTGTAATGTGAACATGTTTGAATGAACGGCTGACTGTGCTCCTGGATAACCTGCTGTCACGCCTGATGTCCACACAGAGTCCAGCTGGGACGTCCCCTCCATCTGAGCCCACCGGCCCACAGACTCACACATACCTTTCTACTCTGCCAGCTTCCATACAAGGGCCTCAGCACTCCACTGTCAATACACACACACACACACACACACACACACACACACACACACACACACACACACACTCTCCACTAACAGAAGCCATTGATTTCTGTTCTCCTCTTTTGTTTCAGCTTCATTTCAACATCCTCAGATTTCAAAATGGAACAGGAGGTGCAGGAGGAGCAGCTACTGTCTGCTGGAAACAGAACTATTTTTAACCAGGCCTGCTCATCTGTTAAAATGATTGCTTGAAATACATAAAGAAGAAATTTGCATTATTGTTTGCTCATTCATTAAATGAACAAATCGCCGACATCCGTAAAAAGTCTTAAATTCACGTCGCTGAAATTAAGACCTTAAAATAAAATACGTACAATCACAAGTCATGTTGTGGGAGGAAAAGGCCATGCAGGATTTTCTCTATTGAGTCGCATGCAGACGTCTTCACTGCGATCTGTCAGGTTAAAAGCTGCCAGCACTAGTTTGCTAACTAGTGTAACTAGAGTGAATTCATCATCGGTTTCCCGGACGACTTGTCTCTGTTTCCAACCCCCACCAGGCTAGATGCACTCTGTGCAAAACAGCTTGGCACTGCGAGGGTTAAGGCTGCAGAGAGCCATATGCCGTATGAGAAGCACAAAGCTGCTGCCAAGAGGCACAAACAACCACAGAAAGATCCCGGAAATGTTCTCGGTATATTTCTGTCATGATATGTGTCTTAACTTTTATTCATAACCGTCTCAAAAAGTCTGACATTTGAAACCTGCATCAATTCTGCAAGCTACCTTCTGTTGTTTGTGACTCCACTAAATACCAGAAGTAAAGACAATCAAAGAAATTAAAAAATATATATATATATTGTATTGCCATATATATATATATATATATATATATATATATATATATCTATATATCTATATCACCCGAGAGGGCTGGGGTTCGAATCCAGTCTGGGTCCTTAGGCAAGACCCTTCAAGCTACTGCCTACCTCATACCATGAGAGATACTAAGTTGCATAACATGCCGACTCAGACGTCGCCCGGCCAAACAAGGTCTGCGTCAGGTGTTGGGGGAACCAGAGCACCTTGATGACAAATGGGCTACTGGAACAAGACGGAAATGGGCGAGAGATGAAAAATGTGGATCTGTTGGAATGCTACTACTCAAGTAACCCTAGTCAGAGGGGTTACATGCAAAGACTGGGGAAGGAATGGTTACTTCGACATCCCCAGTCAACACTTAAGTGCTAAACAACTAGTAGCTCAGTGTTCCAACATCCGCAAACGGCAACTGCTATCACAACTTGAGATTGACGAGATACAACACAAATGCTACGGCAAAAGGGAGGAACCCGGATGTCAGAACTGTGGGGACTTAACTACAAGTCCCCACCCAGTGAGGGGATACACGGCCCCAGTGAGCGAATCAGAGCTGAACGAGACAGCTGCTGACCTGAGAGAGAGAATCATGACCCGAATGACAACCAGGCCTCCCCGGCGCCAATTACAACGGCTGAGTGAAGTACCATCAGAAAGTCTCATTGAGAATGTGAATGCAGCATTGAGAACGATCCCTACCAATACCATAACAGAAACCAATGAGCTGATCTACAACTCAGCATCAGTGATCCTTGAGATGCTTGGCTATAAGAGCAACCATGAGACCCAATACCCACCATGGAAAAGACGGTTAGAGGCTAAAATCAAGGTAACAAGGAGGGAAGTGAGCCAACTATCAGAGCTCCACAAGGGTACAATGAAAAGACAAGTACCCAGAAAGTACAGGCAGATGCCCATACCTGAAGCACTCGAAACTGCCAAACAGAGGCTCCAAGCCTTGGCCAGCCGCCTAAAGAGATACACAAGGGAGAATGAATCCAGAAGGATTAACCGGCTCTTCTCCACTCAACCAGCTAAGGTGTACTCTCAATGGCAGGGTAATAACAACAGAGCAGACCCACCAAGGCTGGAGACTGAACAATACTGGAAAGGCATATGGGAAAGGGAGGCGTCCCACAACAGTGGTTGATCTCTCTACGAGAGGACCATAGCAACCTCCCTGAGCAAGCCCCGGTAACCATCACTGTGACAGATATCGACTGGCAGGCCAGTATGAACCAGCTGCTACAAAGTGGGACTCACCCTGAATGGTTAACCGAAGGGCGGACAATCCTAATCCAGAAGGATCCATCAAAGGGTCCAGTCCCACCCAACTACCGACCAATAACCTGCCTCTCCACAACCTGGAAGCTCATGTCAGGCATTATAGCGGCCAAGATAAGCAAACACATGGATAAGCACATGAGCATGGCACAGAAAGGTATCGGTGTAAATAGCAGAGGAGCCAAACACCAACTCCTCGTAGACCGCACAGTTGCCCGAGACTGCAAAACCCGACACACCAACCTGTGCATGGCTTGGATTGATTACAAGAAAGCCTATGACTCAATGCCGCATACTTGGATCATTGAATGCTTAGAGATGTATAACATCAACAGGACTCTGAGAGCCTTCATTGCAAACTCAATGAGGCTGTGGAAAACCACCCTTGAAGCCAACTGCAAACCACTTGCACAAGTGTCCATCAAATGTGGCATATACCAAGGAGATGCTCTGTCCCCCGCTACTGTTCTGCATAGGCCTGAACCCCTCAGCCAAATTATCAACAAGACTGGCTACGGATACCGACTCAAAAAATGGGGCCAACATCAGTCACCTTCTCTACATGGATGACATCAAGCTGTACGCCAAGAGTGAGCGAGACATCGACTCACTGATCCACACCACCAGGATCTACAGCACGGACATTGGGATGTCATTCGACTAGAGAAGTGTGGTCGGCTGATTACAAAGAGGGGGGAAGGTGATCCGCACAGAAGGGGTCTCACTCCCAGAAGGAACAATAGCAGACATAGAGGACAGTTACAAGTACCTAGGTATACCACAAGCAAATGGCAACCTCGATGAGGCCACAAGGAAAGGAGCCACAGCTAAATACCTCCAACGAATAAGGCAAGTCCTGAGAAGCCAGCTCAATGGCAAGAACAAAACTGCGGCGATAAACAGCTATGCCCTGCCAGTAATCAGATACCCTGCTGGAATAATTAGCTGGCCAAAGGAGGAGATAAAAGCCACAGATATTAAGACTAGAAAGCTACTAACAATGCATGGAGGGTTCCATCCCAAATCCAGCACCCTGAGACTGTACACGAGCCGCAAAGGAAGGAGGCAGAGGACTAGTGAGTGTGAGAACCACTGTCCAGGACGAAACAACTAAGATCCATAAATACATCAGGGACAAAGCCTCAACAGACAATGTGCTCAGTGAATGTCTCAGACAACAGGGAACGGAGGTTGAAGTGCCAGAGATACCATCATGGGAGGACAAGCCCCCTACATGGGATGTACCACCAGCAAATAACCGAAGTGGCTGATATCAGTAAATCCTACCAATGGCTGGAAAAAGCTGGGCTCAAGGACAGCACAGAGGCCCTCATCATGGCCGCCCAGGAACAGGCCCTAAACACCAGAGCAATAGAGGCCCAGATCTACCACACCAGACAAGACCCAAGGTGTAGGTTGTGTAAGGAGGCCCCTGAGACAGTCCAGCACATAACAGCAGGGTGCAAGATACTGGCAGGGAAAGCATACATGGAACGACATAACCAAGTGGCAGGCATAGTGTACAGAAACATCTGTGCAGAATATGGACTGGAAACCCCTGAGATCAGTGGGAAACACCCCCCAAAGGTGGTGGAGAATGCCAGAGCTAAGATCCTGTGGGACTTCCAGATCCAGACAGACAGAATGGTAATGGCGAACCAACCAGACATTGTCATAGTGGATAAACAACAGAGGAAAGCCGTTGTGGTAGATGTAGCAATACCAAGCGATTGCAACATCAGGAAAAAAGGAGCACGAGAAACTGGAGAAATACCAGGGCCTCAGGGAGGAACTGGAGAGGGCCTGGAAGGTGAAGACCACAGTGGTGCCTGTGGTCATCGGGACCCTCGGGGCAGTCACCCCCAAACTGGAGCAGTGGCTACAACAGATCCCAGGAACAACATCAGACATCTCAGTCCAGAAATGTGCAGTCCTTGGCACAGCCAAGATACTGCGCAGGACCCTCAAGCTCCCAGGCCTCTGGTAGAGGACCCGAGCTCAGAGGATAAGAACCACCCGCGATGGGTGAGAAGGGAATTTTTTATTTATTTATATTAACACTGTAACAATATCAGGAAAATATAAATATACTTTTCCTAAAAATTCTGCTGACAATTTCAATTTCCTGACTTTTTTTCCCCCCTTATCATTACATATCACTATTTGTTATAAAATCAGGGCGAGATTGATAAAATTGATAAATTATCCTCCAAAATTGCCTTCTATCTAAACAACAACCCAGTTAAGAATTACAAAGATTTCCACATTACCTTACAATGGCGCTTCTATCAGTTTGACCTTAAAAAATTGTACTTAGACTAAATTTGAGCCCAAAGTATGTATGAAAAAAAGTCACATTTTCTAAATATCCTTCATTGCTCAAATGGATATCCATAGATGATTAATAATTTGGACAAATATCATATTGTCTGCACTCCCCAAACAGCAGCTTGAAGCATTTATCTTTATGATTGCAACTTTTATGTCTTCTTCACGGCTCTGGTCCACCTGTCAATAAACCTTTAATGCAGTTATATCATTGAAACTCCAAACAGGGTCAGAGAAAACTGAACTCATTTCTCAAACCAGTTTAGCATATGTTCAATCAATAATTGTGGCAAAAAAACATAATAAAAATGAAGCAAAAATGTTTAATTAATACCTACTCTGGTTCAAACTCAGTCTCCTTCTGTCTTAATGTCTTATGATGGAAAGTAAATATTCAGTTTGTTTACAGCTTCATGACATGAAGCTGAAAAGTCAAGAAGGCTGAATTAGAAACAGATCATAACAGCCTTTAAAGTTTGTGTCTCGCAGCTGATCAAAATTTAAGAGATGGTGCATGTTTAATTATTAAGAGTGTTTTAAATTTATAAGTCACACAGAGCCTGTGTGACTTCCTGTGGCACACAGGCTCTGTGCTTCTAAACTATCACTACATCCAATTCTGCATCCTGTCCTTTTATTCCTCATCGAGAAGGCGGAACATATTCTTCAGCTTTCGTTTCGGCGAGTTTTATTAAATATCCACCCCGTTAGGGAGAAGGGTGATGGAAAATGGATGGATGGATGGATGCTTGACCTGTGGTCAGCAGTTTTCATTGGGTTTCGAGAACTACTTGTTCCTTTATTTTGATAAGTAACAAGAGACGTTACTGTGCCCTTTATGAAGCAGTATTTAAGCGAACTCCCATGCACCCCTGACTCCCATCCCCCTTCCTGTGTTGGTCGGACCTCGCCATGAGAAAATTGGTGACAAAGGCCAGAGATCAAAATTAGAAATGCAAAGAAGCTAGGGTAGAGTTCAATTATATCCCTGACACAATAGTCCTTCTCCTATATTTACTTGGACATGTTGGAAAATTCCACAGCAAGTGCACCACGCCTTCCATCCATCCACTGCAAAAGAATTTGATATATACTGAAATATTAGCATAAATATTAAGCAAGAGCATTACCTAATATGCAAACTCTGATGAAGACTCACATTCCCCTCTGGATAACACGTACTTGAAAATAAAAGTGAAACTAACAGCATGACCAATTTTCTGATTTATTGGGTTAATCTTGTGACCCTTGAGGTCATCCACAGAGCATTAACATTTCCTTCCCATAGAGTCAGCTGACCCTTCAAAATGGAGAAAACAAAACAGTGAAATAGTGACGTTACAGCTAAAGTAATGTACCCCAACTTTTATACCAAAACACAAACACATGCAATTCAATCAGTGGCACATCAAAATAGACAAATATATTTTAAAGATGTTACACGGCTTGATATTCAACAAGATCTATAATCGTTCTATTTTGTTACTAGAGAAGAAAAAACTTTCTATCCCTTGCGATGGGCAGTAGTAGCGGTGCCATGGTCACATTTTCATCCTGAGATTGTGTTCCCTGAATGCTAAACAGCCTTTGGCAACATATTATTTTTGTCCAAGAA
Source organism: Poeciliopsis turneri (assembly GCA_922788865.1). NCBI lineage: Eukaryota > Metazoa > Chordata > Actinopteri > Cyprinodontiformes > Poeciliidae > Poeciliopsis > Poeciliopsis turneri. Next base: position 1,481,535 of record CAKLNU010000350.1, on the reverse strand, counting down.
GATCAGATCCACAGTGAGCAAACCGCTTTCATTCTGCAACTTTGAGGACAAAAAGACATGCCTGACGAATTTGTGCTGCGAAAGAAAGACTTCCAGAGACGGATAAACTGCAGCAGAAGTCGTGATCCAGCCATACATTTTTAATCTGCTGCTATTCTGAGCACAACTCTGAAAGCTGCGGAATTATGAAGCAAACAGAGAAGTGTGCCAGCGATCAGATATGACAGACGGTATTTTTACTGAAGTCATGCTAGCAGTTTGTGAGCTGCTGGGATCAAAGCTGCTGTCTTAGCATGTAGCCACGGGATTCGTTAGGTGTGGCCATACAGCCTGGGTTTGTGTGTAATCTGACCCAATCCATCATCCCACACTGTGGAATCACAGGTCCTGTTACACTGATGAAACTACTCTGACAAAAAGATCCCTTAAATTAGGACTGGCGGGGTCAACCTGATTCAGTCCAGAGGATAGAATCACATCTTTAAAAGAAGAGAGGAGAATCAAGTGCTAATGCCCACATATCTCTAAAACGTTTTCACATTTTTCACATTCCAAGCACAGATTTAAATGTGTTTTATGGATACGAGTTTTCTTTAAAAATCAAAACCTGAAAAGTGTGGCATGCATTCACAGTCAATCTCCAAAACTTAATGCTGAACTTTGATTGGGCCATTCTGACACATTAAAGTAACCCTAAGACTAACCCCACCTGGGTTTCAAGACTGTTTTAGCCTCTAACATATTTTTATCCAGGATGGCCTTGGAGTTAACTCCCTCCATCTTCCCAAAAACTCTGAGCAGCTCCCCCATCCCCGCTGAAGAAAACAAGACGCTGCTGCCACCGCCATGTTTCACTGTGAAAATGAAAAAAGTCCAGTTGTACACCAATGTTGCCGTTTGCTCACCACTTTTTACAAAACGTTTTTCTGACATAAAAAGCAATTTTTTGTGAAGTTTACAATGTTTACTTATCCCATGATCACATTCCCTTACTGCCACCCCGGCAGAACATTCCTGGGGACGCCACTGGTTTTACCACACCTTGGAGTTCTTTCATTTTTGTTCTTTCTAAAGAAATGTTGTTTTTAAAATTATTATTCTTAAAGCAAGAATATAAAATCCCCTTTTCTTCCTTTAGGTAGGCTGCTGGTGTAGCTTTACTGAACACTGTTCAAGGAGTATCACCCAGACATATTGCTATGGCAACGACATACCACTAGCTAATGAAGTATTTGCCCAAATATGAAGCAGCTGCAAGGTTTTACAGGGCAGGAAACAAAGAGTGTGTGCAGGTGGCAAAGCAAAGAAAGTGCTGGATGATGATGATGATGATGATGGGGGTGATGGGAATGATGATGATGCAAGCAGCTGGATTCCTGAGTCTCAGCCTGGCTGTGATGCTCAGGCGGGGACCTGCAGGGATGCAGCTGAAAATAAGAGGCTCTATCAGGGCATGCATGGGACGATTTCATTCTTGAAATCCCCTTCGTGCACTAGCAGCTATTTATCTTTGTTTGTGGGCAGTGATAGTTCACGCTTTCCTGAAATTAAAGAAATAAAAGCAGAAGGTCCAGATCAACGCTCATGTCTGCTGCTGGACTTCCAGTAAACGCTGTGGCGGCGAAGCCTCGCCCCTCCACCGCCGCGCCGCCGCCGCGCCGCGCCAAGCCGCGCCGCACACCCAACACTCACCACACCGTGCCGTAGGCTCCAGAACCCACCGGCGTCAGGTTCTGGTACCGCTCCGGAACCTCCCATACGGTCTTGTTCAGCTCCTGCCGGTAGAATCCCGGTCTGGCTGACATGTTGCTGTTGTTATTTATTTTTCTCAACCGGCTTCAGGAAAGGAAGAAAGGAAAGAAAAGAGAGGTGGAGGGGGAGAGCAGAGCAGAGCAGAGCCGAAAATAGGTAGATATGGACCGCCGTCTTCTGCCCGAGCCGAGCCGAACTGCTGCTGCTCCCCGGACAGACAGACAGACAGACAGACAGACAGACAGACAGACAGACAGACAGTCAGCGCCTCTCTGTCTCACCCCTCCCTGACTTCCTCACTCTCCCAGACACCGCCCCCAACCCCACCAGTCACTTATATTATATTATATTATATTATATTATATTATATTATATTATATTATGTTTTGTTATATTATATTTATTGTATTGTATTACATTATATCATATTATATTATGTTAAAATATATTGTATTGTATTGTATTGTATTGTATTGTATTATATTATATTATATTGTTGTTATGTTAACTGAAGGAGCCATCATCTCGAAAAGTAACTCAGTCGTGACCTGATTCTCAATCTTAGTATCTTACTAAAGTATTTTAGTAGTAAAGCACTAACATTAACTGATAGGTTAAAACTGTCTGATAGTTTTACCAGAACTGAACAAAAACAAGAAGAGCTAATTTAGCCCTCCTCCTCCCCCCAGAACAAAATAACTAATAAATTATTACATTAATTAATTAATCAAAGAATGACATAGGTGGTTATATTGTATCATATTATGTTGTGTATATTGTATTGAATAAAGATTCGTTTGTGGCCAGTAGGGGGCAGTAGTTCGGTAATCAACTCCACCGTTCAATCATCAAATAAGGTAAAACAAACAAAAACCATCCAGGTTTCTAAGATTACACATTCAACAAACTCTCAGATTTGTCTATATATAAACTCCCCAAAATCACAAAATAACCAGGTAAATCCTGAAGTCTGAACAAATCAGTGTGTCTTTGTTTTCAAAGAGAGTTTTATCTTTGTTAAAGCTGAAGAAATGTATCATTTTAAATTTCTCCAGATGCATAACATCATGTAAAAGTCTAGATTTTTCAGCCTGTAGGTTTATATCTGAAAGATCTGTAGAGACCTGATTTTAATTAATTGCTGTAGCACATGATGAAAGATTAATATGGGCCGAAAGGTTATTATACTGAACCAGGGGAGAATACAGTTTCTGTCCATGTCTTACAGTGAAATAGTCCAGAAAATGATCAGATTTCACAGTATAATGACTATAACCTAATAATACCTAATGGGGCTAGGTATTATTGGTTTGTGTGCCACTATGCCACAACTCAGCATATCAGCTAAACTCAATGTAGACAGACTGGATCTTTGCTGCTAAGTCTCAATAACTTTGCTGGTGTGTGTTCTCCAGGAATGTTGTCCTTATTTCCACTAAGACCATCCAGGTCGCAGTCTCCGTCGGCAACCATTTCTGATAAGTTCCCTTTTGTTGCACATTCTGGGAGAATATATACCTTTAAAGAATATATTGTGCAGTCAGAGGTGGTGTTCCTGCAGCTCTGCTATCAGTCATTAAGAAAACTGAGGATGCTGCTGCTGCTGATTGATTTCTGGAATTTTGACCTGGTGAATCTAAAATATTTCATCTTCCAGGGGTTGATTATAAACTACTCAGGGACAATGACCAGATGTAATATCAAACGTTCTGGTGGTCTTCATCATTTAGGGCAGACTGTGAGCAGAGCCACCTGGACCGGCTGCCTGTCTGAGGAACACCATCAGCTCCTCACTAGAGAGGTTCCAATCCTTCAACTCCTTTGTTTGCATTTGGAAGAACATCGTGATGCACAAAAGGTCCCGTTTCAAACATAGTGTAAATGGATCTGGATCAGGAAACACAAGACAACACAGATTCTTGTCAAGTCTTCCAATAAAGTCATTCACAGAAATCCCAGAGACATTGGTTTTGGTCTCAGTCACTTGAACTTGAGCTTTTTCTTTAACAAGGACCCTGGCATTTGGTAAACCCACCCAGCTGAGGAAGCTTTGGTCTGTATTGTGTGTAAAATCTTGAAATGTTGGATCTTCAATTTGAGAGACATGTGATGGTGTGGCATGTTGCCTGTATCATTAGTGGAGGTAAGTAGGACACCTCAGGATGCTGGTAACTTTCTGGGTCACATACAGCTGGATGCCAATATCCACACTTTATCATTGGTGGAGCAGTGGGTGGAGAGACCAGCTGGGTAATCCATCATAACAGTGTTAACGGTTGCAGTACATCAGGGAGAATGGTGTAGTCTGCCTGGTTGCTCAGCTGGTCTATTTAGTCCAGAAGTAAAGGAAATACAGCTGGATTGTCGTCACATCTAGAACAGAACCAGTGCTTGTTGATTCTGACCCGTTTCCACTGTTAAAACAGCTGAACTGTGTTTGTGGTTTATCAGACTCACTACTGCAGAAAAAGTCTGAATGCCGCCGGTTTAAGGGCTTGACTTGACTAGATGCAGTCAGATTATTGGAGCATGTAAAAATATTTCTTCCTCTAATAATTTTTGTTTCTGATTGATTAAAATATATCTGTCATTTTAAATGTGAAAAATAGTTTTAAAGGTTTTCTTTTTTGAGAACCATATGTGCCAAATACACTTTCATAATTTTTGGCAGCTGGTTGACTAATAATTAATCATAACAAGAATTTAAACTGGAATAATTTTCTTCCATTTCTGGCCTTATTGAAACTTTTCCTAGTTACTCATGGAGTTTCTGTTGAATTTTTCAGCTTTCAGGGCCTCCAAAATGATGTAAATCTGACAGTAGGGGGCGTACTGTTCCCATGTTTTGGATGTGATTTGAAATATCAGGAAGAGCCTGACATATAGTAACTTACAGGCCACTTCACATCCAGGAAGGACGTTTTCTCAGCAGAACCCCGAGTGGTAATAAACCGATTTCACCTGCAGATGGTCATAATCTTATGGCTGATCAGTAAGGATGACGAACATCTATTTTTTTCTTTTCCTTCAGTGAGTCAGATTCAAGGAAAGTTTCTGTGATGTGTTCAAGGACAGCATGTACTGCAGATCCCTTTACACCATCACATTGAACAGCCAGTGAGGCCCGCGTGTTTATCACTCACCACAAACATGATTTATTAACTGATAACATTTCCAGCCACCTTGGATCTGTTGAGCAATCCAGACACGCCTTCTGTTGTCTTATCCCATTAGAAATGATTGTTTATCATTAATAAATGACGGTACTAGGACTCACTGCAGATGAATTCAGTGCAACCAGTAATTATCTTATATGTTCATGTGAACCTAAAGAATATTTCCCTGAAGTGCAATATTAAAAAAAAAAAAAAAAAATAGCTGCAGAATAAAAAACATCTTCAAGTTCTTATTCTCAATATCACTTCTCTGGAGTAATGATTGCATTTTATAGGCGTAAAACGTCCTTGGCTCCTAACATCACACCATCACTCCTTTTCCACTGTAGCTACACATTCTAATGTATTTAATGTATTTCCTGCAATGCCTTTATTTGGAATAGCAATAATAAAATCCTGATTCACAGGGTGAAAATGTGTCATCATGTTGGGTTTCCCCCTCATCTTATGATCACCTTGTATTCTCCCTGCGCTCATATTTACAGCATTTGAAACCAGAAGCCAGAAGTCCTACAGTTTAAAAGACTCTAATCCCTGCTTGATCTATTGATCTAAACTGTTAAAAAGTTACTTTATTAACTACAAGTCTAATATTCGACGGAAGACATGGAAGAGCAAAGAGTAGCAGCACAAACTTTGTTGACCAAAGGGAAATTTCCATTGTGCAAAACTTGAGCTTTTACAACAGCATTGTTTGGAAAGCGGGTTAAATATCATTGTGTCTGATGAGTGTGAGCTGATATCCTGTTCCAGAGCCGGAATCGCCTGAATCAGACTGACACAGATAAGACGGAAGGTGTTCAAATAATTATGTTTTGGTATCATTCTGACATTATTGGTTTTACGAGTTTGTGTTTCATTTAAAGGTAGTGTCCTAATTTATTAAACCTGTGCCAGACAAAACTTGTTTTTTCTCTTAACCTTGGACATGCAGCTGTTTTCCTATCTACAGGAAACTACCTGTGTGTAGGACGTTAGTTCCTGTGTTCCTTTTTCCTTGTTATTGGAATAGCCCCCTTTCTTTGATTTGTTTCCCCCCTCATTCCTTTCACTCCTGCTTTGCTTTGTGTTGAACACATGTTGAGCTGTTCAATCTGTTTTTCTATGTCTTCTCTCTTTTGCAAAAGACTTGATTGCAAACTAATAAACATTGTCTGTTTACTAGACAAAGTTTATTATCTGAACAGACAATAAACTGTTTTGTCTACATAAACCTATCTCCTAATATGTAGATTAGGTTTATCTACCTAATATGTAGATAAACCTATCTAAAGATAGGTTTATCTACATATCTAAAGATAGGTTTATCTACATATTAGGTAAACCTAAAAATAGGTTTACCTACATAAACCTATTTTGTAAGTAGGTAACCTATTTTTATGTAGGTTGAGAAAATACCTATCAGAAGGAAAGTGGGTCTTGTCAACAAATGAGAAACTGTATAGTAGAAATATAAATAAATAAATAATAACAAAGAAGAATCTTTTTTTAAAGCAGAGTTGCTGGTTCTGCAAGTTTAAGTTTCACTAAAACTATTGTGGGACAACCAAGAATAAAGCATGTTTATTTCTGCTTGCTTCTCGACTATTTTAGAACATTCTTTGACCTTCGAGAACGTCGTAGCATTTAACTGGATGTTGCACTTAGTACTACCCTTTTCTAAAAGTTCAGTGGCTTATCCTGGCATTCTCCACAAACCTCTGGAATATTCCATTCCAAGTTAACAACCAGAATGAAGCTGAAGTTAATTTCCAATTCAAGCTTCGATTCGGGAAATGGCTAAAGGGCGATTCCACTTAATTTTTCCACTGCCTTCTATTGTGACCGAGATCCAAAAAAGTGGTGAAATCAACCTTTTTTTTCAGTTTCACAAATCAGAAAAAGGTTTTACAAATCCTAAATATTGTTCTAAATATTCTGCTATTAGTTGAGAATGATTTAGTCTCGGTTTTAAGTGTTTAGGTATTGTAGTTTTGGAATTGGAGCAGTTGTACTGTGACAGAGATAAAAAAAAAAAGGGGGGTAAAATCAATCTTTGCTAAAGTTTCACAAATCAGATAAAAGTTTCACAAATCACAAACATGGTTTTAAATATTCTGCTACTAGAGCAGAATAATGCTCTAGTAGCATTAGGTTTGAAGAGTCCAGGTGGTGTAGTTTTTAAACTAGAGTCGACAAAAATGCAGAACGTAGTGAAAAATGAGGCTGAATCGTAAGTTAGAATCGGAAACCAACTTTGTACATCCAGAGTAGTGTTGGTCTGGAGGTTCCTTCAGGCCCCGTGTTTGTCATTTGAACCTTTCATTAGCAAAGTATATGTGTTATTTAGGAACATCTTTCTGTGTGGAACCAAAAAGCCGAGTTAGTTATGCAAATCTTTTTCGTTACAGTTTGAGGAATCTTCTAAAGCAGGTTTGTGAAGGACTTTCTCCCCTGAAAATAAAAATATATTTCTGTTAATCCTAGTTCCACTTGTTAAAGCATGGGGAGGGCTTCACTGATATTCAAATAAGTAAGTAAGTATAAAATATAAAAAATATTGTCAGTGTAGTATGTGTCCCTGTTCATTTCATTGGACTGAAATGAATGTCCTTCCAGAATCCATTGAGAACCAAATTATTTTTATTGTGTCCTGATAGCTCTTAAGTGTGTGTACTTTTGTTTCATCACTAATGCGAGTTATAATTAATAATAATAATTTAACAAGCAAATCTTAACACTGTACTTGATTAATATTTAACAAAGGAAGCACTATGAATAGCAACACAACAAACTTTGATGACCCTCAAAGGAAAATTCCCACAGCGTAAAATTTGAGCTTTTACAACAGCATGGCTTCGTATGTAGGTTAAATATTATAGTTGAGGAACTTTATATTCTCACCTACATTGTTGTGCAACTAGTCTCTCCACGTCTGTGCCAAAAGTGGAGATAAAATCTGATGACCTGAACCAGACTGACGCAGACAGGAAGGAAGTAAAGATGGACTTATCTCTCAAGTGTCTCTTATCAACAAATGAGACAATGTGCAGGACTAACACGATGTCACAAAGAAATCACAAAGAAGAAAATAAAGTTTTCAAGAGTAGAGTCCTTGGTCTTGAAAGTTCAAGACCAAACTTTCCAGAAACATTCCAAGCAGCAGGGACGATAGCTAACGATGTGTTAGCATTTAGCATTAGCCACACAGGCTGTTTCTGTCCGTTCTGTCACTTTATTACTTTATACTTTATTTATAAAGTGATAAACACGATGTAGATGGACTCAATGTAGATGGACTCAACATTTTTAGACTTTTCCATGCAGATTCACAAAAGGGAAGTTAAACAGTAAATAAATCAAAACAAAAAGACTAATAGAAAAAGGAAGATAAAATTCAGGAAATTTTCACAGACCAATCAACGACTTCTTGAAGTTTAACATTTTTGTGCAGCACACAGTTATTCTCTTATAGAACCACACTTGTGTGTTTATTTGAATTTGATAATAAATTGCGGCATCAATATTTTTTAGTTTTACTCAGAAAGCAAATTTAGGTGCATCTTTTCACTAAACTGAGCTGAATACAGTTTTTGAAGGAGCAGTGATCCACATCAGGTTCATTCAACTGAGAAGAACCTGCAGATGTTTCCAAATAAAAAATAAAAATATTCAACAGGATACTGTTTGTACTTCAATGATTTTTGCATCTGTTATTTAAATAAAATTTCAATTTCTGTGGCCTGCAAGTCCTTTCAGTTGATCGTCTCAAATAAGGCTAAATGATCCACAGAGGGCAGAATATTCAGAACCACTGGAGGTAAACAAACGTGAATTCAATCTGAATCGACTCACACAGAGAAAAATAGCAGTTAGAAGATTTTAATGAACAAGTTCTTTGGCGCTCGAACCCGGCGGAAGACTTGCGAGCTGAGAATCGCCGAGGCAGATGATCTGTCCGGCGAAGCTCGGATAGTCTTCCCCCCGGTCCGAATCCTGGTAATGGAGCGGAGACTTGGGAAGGAGGAACGAAGAGTGGGCCTGGAGGATGTTCGTCGGGCTGAAGGTGGAGATGGGGAGGAGGCGGGATGAAGCGCGGCTGACGAGCAGTGGACCCCCGGTGGCTAGACTTCTTAAAGGGACCGGCTTAATGATGATTGGCTGGCCACCGCGAGGCGCCGGTCCTGGTTGGCTGCGGCGGGGCGTTGCGTGAGTGATGTGGATCAGCTGTGTTCTGTCTCCCAGCTTGAATTTACGCCTAGGCTCCATGACAAAAAAATGGTTTACTTTACTGTTGCCAATAAGCCATAATCAAATGGTGACAGTTTTATTCATGGGTATAAAACTTTCAAGTAAAATACTATGTGGAATTCAAGCTGCATTTTCCAAATGAATAGAAGTTTTCCTTGAAACAAGAGGTGTTTTTTTTTTTTTTTTGGTCAGGTTTTTTGTGTTAGGATGAAACTCAACTTTTGCTTTTTTCAAGCAACAATTCAATTTTCTATTTGCACCTTGCTTTTCCTGTAGATTTTATTTTCCACAGCCCATGTGACTGTGTGACCTTTGTCCCTTAGCCTGTCCTGCTTGGAGGACCTGCAGGTCCCCAGCATCAACATCGTTCAGCTAATGTGTTTCATCTCACCGCAAACTCCCATTTCTTCAAACAATGAACGTGACACGGCTGTGGCCTTTAGACATGAAAGCTTCAACGCAAACATACACAGAGCCTCCTCTGCGACACACACACACACACATACACGCACACACACACACGCACACACACACACACGCACACACACACACACACGCACACACACGCACACACACGCACACACACGCACACACACACACACAAAGACGAAACCCAGTCCGGTGGGCCGGTGAATTGGGGAACTCTGGTTCCTGCGTTGGAGGAGGAACACCTCTCCTTCGAGAACTGACTGTTCTGTTAGAGTAAGTGACGTTTAAATGAGAATCCGGTTTTGTTGGGTTTTTTTTTTCTAAATTAATACGTGAAAATTATTCTATGAATAGATAAAAAGTTACAAACTTCCATTAGGATTTTATTTAAAATATTTATTTGAGTCTTTATTTTCTTTTGGACTCTTATTATCTCTATCAGTGGTTTATTGGCTATAGCTGGTATAAAGTCTGTGTCATGAATGCAGCTTTGAAGAGTTGAGGCTGAAGCTCTGAGACTGATTGTTTTTTTGGGTCAGAACACGCTCTTGGACTGGGAAATAGAAGCGTTTGTGATCTTATGTGTGTTTTCCTATCTGAAAACTCTTATCTGAGAGATAACAGCAGGTTTTTACAACTGATGCTGCTTTTCATCAGCTCTTTATGGGTTTAAAGATAAAATTAAAACAGATTTGGATGTTTTTTCTGTCCCTGTCGTATGTCCTGAAAAATGAATAGAATCTTCAGTACCAGTTCAGATTTTTATTCTTGTAACTGATTATTTTCCGCTTGTTCATTTTGTCCAATACTTGTTGTGTATTTGCCTTGCTTATCTCTGATGAGTGTGTGTTAAAATCTGAAAGATATCTGAAAAAACAACACAGATTAACTCAGTGGTTCCCAAAGTGTGGGGAAGCAGTATGGATGAATGGGGGGAGAAAAAACAGCTACACAACAGTGTTTCACTGTAAAGATGGTTTGTAGTGTGTTTTGTTGCAACCTTGAAGTGTGAAATAAACTTCAGTGGAGTTTGAAAACAAAATATGTGCATATGTTTATGTCTGGTTGAATGATGTGTGTGCCCAGTTGATTTTTTTTTTCTTTTGTGAAGGGGATTCCATGGGGGGCCCAGAAGAAAATCTTTGGGAACCACAACCAATAAAACAGCTGGTTGGAGAGGATCTACTTCGTGAGTCTGAGCAGAAATAATGACCTTTATCTAAGTTGATTACATTTTTCATCTTCTGGCTCATTTTAATTCCATTTATTTAGGATCAGTTGAATTCTGTTTTATCTCGTTAGATATTAACTGTTTCACAAGTGAAACTGAATGAACCATCAACAGTTCATTGAACTCCAGGAATATCAATATGTATTTGAAATATATTAACGCGCAAAAATTTTCCTTTTTGTAGACTTTTTAGTGTTTTTTGTTTCTCTGTACTGACACCTCTTGACAGTAAACCTGAAACCATTTGAAAGCCAGTTTACAGTTCATTTAAAGATTGCTGCATTTTCCAGGAAAAGGTTTTGATGGAGTCCTCTCCATGTTGGAAACATGCCAAATCTTTTTCTGCCACTGCCAAACAACTTTTGGTGGAGGCAAAGTGATGATGTGGGATGGAATCTCCCTTCAGTGGAAAATCATGATACAACTATTCAACCAGAAGAACCTGAAGTTTGGCTGTGGCTGAAAGATAAAAATAATAAAGTGCCGAAAAAGTCTGGCTGAATTTGACTAACGTCTAGTCACATTTTCTACAACTAATGGTCAGACATGAAATCAGAAAATGCTTCTAAAAAGTATCAGTCTGATGGTGTGCAGAGTTACGGGAACCACATGTTGCAGCTCTTGCACAAAACACAAAAGATGGCATTTTAACAGGGTTGTGCAACTCTTCAGATCCACTCTGTCATTCATCTTCAGAATTTCAGATCACTGATGACAAGATCGATAACATTTTAATCCCACTGTAACATTGTGTTTTTATTGTGGAGCTGGATTAGAAATTCCAGGTACCACGTTGTAAAAAAGACTCTCCTCTGATAATGGCAGTAGTCTTTCAAGCGTTTTGGCTTCAAAGTAAAGATACCAGCGTAAATGTTATCGTTTCTTGATCAGTGCCATGCATGTGAATGTAGCATTCACACCGTCTGCCCAGATAACCTTGGAACATCTTGTGTTTTCTGCCTCATACTCTGGCTCACAGTCACTTTGTTACACTTGTTTATCAGAGGTTTGTAATTTAGCCCTTGCTAGATGCTTTTGCCTTTCATTGTATTTGTTTGTCTTGTAGTTGTGGAATGCTTGAACTTACTCACCTTTTTCTGGACCAGGTAAATACTCTCATACTCATTGACGTCACTGTTGGCAGACCTGAAACCTATCAGACCTGAGACCCTTTATTGTTACAGTTATCAGTCTGATAGCACCATGCCTTGTTTCCTAGAAGCACAGCCCCCAGGACAGTCGGGGTCATTCTGTGAGCCACATCTCAACTTCTTGTTGTCGTTCCCTGGGTCAGTGAGACTGAAGCGTGTCCAGCTTCGGCCATGTTTCTGGCTTATAGTTTTTAAAAGTTTTATCTTATGCTTTATAAACATTGCAGAGGTTTCTGCATCACAGAGTGTCTGTGGGTTCTCTCCAGGTACTCCAGGTTCCTCCCACAGTCCAAAAACATGATTGTTACATTAACTGGTACTTTAAAGTGTTTACTGAGTGTGTCTCTGTTGCCCTGTCACGGACTGGCCTCCTCTCTACGGTCAACGACTGCTACCTACTTGCACATAGATTTTTTTAAATTTACATATATTTATTAATTATGTTAAGTGGTTAGGATAGTTTTTACTTCTATTTTTGCAGACATTTTGAAGTAATTGTACTTCAAATCTTAAATTCTATTCTGGATTTAACACAGAGCCAATGAAGAGAAGCTAAAGTAGAAGAAATATGATCTCTCTTTTTTAAATTTTCATCAGGATTTGGGTGAGGAGGAGGAACCATGTTGTTGTAGTTGTATGCGGTTTTCTCAAGTGTTGTCATGGCCTCTGTTTGTGAGAAGAACAGATTCTTAAACCGTGAGTATGTCTTGTTTCATCACTTCAATCATCAAATTTCATAAACATATCAAACAATCTGAATAAACTGCTGGGCATTCTCTGAGAGGATTTGGGATTTTTTTTTTTTCCGGGTGCAACCCAAACACTCAACTCCGTAGACCTGCTGTGATTAGAGTCAGCTCAGAGCTATAAGCAAATAAAGCTGACATGACGAGACATATATCTTAATTTACTGCTTCTGTCCTTGATTTTATCAGAAAATCTAAGTTTTTCTGCAGATGTCGAGTCATGCTGACATGGCAAGAAAAATGTGACACAGTGAACATTATGTTTCAAAAGCTCTTGATTGGTGGATTGGCATTGTCCTCGTACAATATTACTGTAAATTATACAAAGTTATGGTATTATTTGATTAATTTCTCTGTCACTTCTTCATGGTGATCTTAAGCTTATATGACATAATGTGTCAGACCAACTGCAATCGCTAACAATAAGGATATCAGGGTTTTATCACGTGTTTCACTTTTCACATGCTTTCATTTTTTGGACGCAACTTCAGTACAACAGAACACATAAGTTCTACATCCCAAACTGGAACAATAATAGAAAGTGAACTCTCATATCGCCGAACTGCTTTGACTCTATTCACATTATACAGGTCTTATCAGACCATAAAGAGCTGTGAAAAATATTTGCTCTCTTGTTATATCATCAATGTAGTGTTATTAACCACATGTTTTGGACAGCTGAGTTAAATTTCATCCAGACTTCATTCCTGTAAAGGACTCAGGCCATGGTGTCTTTACAGATCACATGCCAAGGGTAAGATTGCAGTGACAGATTAAATTTAACTGACCATGATATTACCCTGTGTGGCTAAACGGCACTTCGCTGGTTCGCTTGAGCCCCCTTCGTCCTGTTGACCCCTGACATCACCCCTTCAGCATGCACGAAAACTCAGCGTTTTGACAAGTTTGAATCAGACATGTCTTATGAACATCTGACCAAGTTTGAAGCAGATCTATCGAAATCCCTAAGAGGAGTTGGATCAAATGTGTAGGCTGTGAACGGCCAAAATGGGGTCAAAATCGGACCTTCAATCCAAAACGGCCGACTTCCTGTTTGGTGTAGACCTTGGTCACAAGAGATTTTTCTGTGCTTCTTGGGGAGTTGTACAATTGTGCGAAATTTCATGTCTTCACGATAAACTAAGGTTTATGGGGAGGGTGTTTTTAAATTTTTGGTGGGGTGCTGTTGAGCCATTTCTGTTGTGATTTATGCATCAACCTTAAAATACATAAAATTTTGCGCAGTGTTGACGCGAAATTTGAGCTAAAACAAAACGGATTTAGTTTCTACCAGTCGAAAACGTTAAAGTTAGCTTTTATCTAGTGCGCTTTATTCAAAATAGTTTGTTTTGAAGATATTTACACTGGCTGCAATACTGAAAAAAATGATTTCCAATCCATAAGGTTATATCTATTCAGTGTAATTCTATGATATGTGCTTCATGACCTATTTTACATTATATTTAAAATAATTATACTTTCAGAGTTTTGCTGTGGTTCTCTTTCAAACTAAGAATAGACAAGTAATTAAAGTGTAGAAATATTGCTTGCAAAATACTGTAATTATATATTTGTGAATATAATTTGTATAAATATATCAAATCTGGCGTGAGCTCAAAGTGCGACACAACAGTTAGCTTAGCAAAGGATTGTGTTTAAAAGTAATAGTGGATAAATGGCTTAAGAGCATTTATACCACAGCAGGTATGAAAAAGCACAGATCAAGTTTCAGTATGTGTTACTGTGATGGCTGGGGAAGAGATGACACCAGTCTTATCAAAATACGGACTCATTCTTGAATTGGCTAAAGCTAGCAAAAACCCGTCATGAAAAACTTCCTGGGGGGTGCTGTCACGGTTGCTTAGAGACGGGCCGCACCCGCTGCGTAGCTCACTGTCTGCGCCTGTTTCAAACGGCCGCACGGCGCCGCAACACGTCGTCGGCAGCGAAAACTTGCGAAATACAGACGTGAGTAAGAAGACGCACATCCCTGGCTGAACAGCGTCAGTGAGGATAAGTACAAGGCAAATGGGAAAATGTAACATGATGTTTTCCTGTTGTGCTTTCAATAGAATATTGTGGGTTGATTGTCTTGGATGTTGAGTTTAAATTATTACTAATACAGCACTATTAGCCAATTTTATGTTTAATGCATTAACTGTTATTTTGTATGGATATGTATGGTATTTCTTTCTGATTTAGAGTAACATTTTTTTACATGAAGAATGTGATATGCAGTGCCACTCATTGCATGTTTTTTTTTAATCCAGGGCAACTAGTTGGAAAAAAAAAAGTTAACTAAATTGACTCAAAATATTTTAGAATTAGTTGACAAAAAATAAAACAATTTTA
Source organism: Poeciliopsis turneri (assembly GCA_922788865.1). Classification (NCBI taxonomy): domain Eukaryota; kingdom Metazoa; phylum Chordata; class Actinopteri; order Cyprinodontiformes; family Poeciliidae; genus Poeciliopsis; species Poeciliopsis turneri. The sequence continues at coordinate 1,466,468 of CAKLNU010000350.1, read as the reverse complement.
ATTATAAAATTATGTCTAAAACTAAATGATATTTTAGTCAACAGGCTAAGGCTAAAACTAAAAAAAAAAAATGCTGTTAAAGTGAACATTGCATTAGTATCAGTGGGTTGGACCAAATTCTACACAACCTGTAACCATTAGTCTTCACAGCCTTCACTTATTTGTAAAAGCACGCCATGTGGAAAATGGTTCACATTGTTCTAACCGCTATCAAACATTAATCCCATCACTGTAATTTATCACTCAGCATTATGTCACATAAAAAAAAAACCAGTCTCGTCAAACATCCAATCAGCCCATACCAATTTATTAGGGTTGTTCATGTGTAATAAGAAATTTACCCGAGAGTGCAGTCAAAATCTTTCATAATTGCTGTCTGATTAAAACTATTACGCAACCGTTTGATCAGAAAGTCACATGAAGAAAAACAGATTTGACTCCCAGAAAAAACAAAACAAATCAAAACAAAACAAAACAAAAAGGTAAAAAAGCTCACGTTTCCCATGAAGCAGAGCCCAGCCTGTCCTGGACCCTCAGCAGAGCCGTGACAGATGCTGCCACCGCTTCATTCAGCTGAGGTCATCCACACACTGTAATGTTTGCATTTCAGCTTGAATACAGTAAATGAATCATCCACAGGATGTCTGACCAATCTCAACACTTTGATTCTTCATTCACCTTTGCAGTCGTAGGAATTTATAAACATTTTTTTTTTTGCTATTTCAAAGATGAATCGGATTTAATATTTTTTGCCTTTCCTAACTTCCTGTTATCTTTTCTTGTCTTTTGTTTTTCTTAATTTCTAGTCGTGTCCCTGGAAGTTCACATGTCTGCACCTTCCTGTTAAAAAAGCTACTTTACTTCCACTTTATAAAATCAATGATGTGTCCTGACCACATCCTCCAATGCACTGAAAGTTGCGCCCACAGATATCAGTGGGAAGAATGGTCAAAGGGCGTCCAGCAGTTGGATGAAAGAGGGACCTCATCATAATTGCTGTTAATAATTACAGTGGTGATAAGCAGCTGAGGTGGGATTTATTGATGGCAGAAGAGTCTGAGGTCCCAGTTGATCCCTGGGTGCTGGAACGAGAGCAGCAGAGCAAGGAAGCTTACAACTGAGGAGTGTATGAGGTATGTGGAATAATAGACCACTATGTGTTTAATGGGAATATAATATAAGTAATAATATAAAGTTCTTTGACAGTTTTTCAAATGATTTACACATGAAATTCAAAATTTGTTCTAGCCTAAGAAGTCTTATTGCTAAAATGAATGTGAATTTTAGTAAAAATATTTTTTATCATTTTTTGGGGAGCTACACTGGATTAAAAGGTAAAGAAAATGTCATGCAACATAACTGACAAAATAATAATGGTAATTTAAAAATAAGATGGAAACTGCAACAGGAATTTAAATCTAATTAGATCTAATTTTAGTAAAATTGAAAGAGGAAAAAGTCAGATTTATAGTAAATAAAATTTAATTTTTTTAATAACAGTAAAAGTGACGATGTAAAGTCCCGTTATTCTAGGGAAGATTTTGCATTTTAGTCCAAAACATTTTACTCTGAATTTCATCGTCTATATTCTAATTTAATCAAGTAAAATTACACAAAAACTAGCCTGGTAGAAACTAAAATGACTCCAAACGACCCATTTGTAACTAGAAATTTATAATTCTATTTCCCCCCGCTCCAAAAAAAAAAAGAAAAAAAAAGCTGACTCAGACTACATACAAAGTTGCTGTAAAAAGTGTGCGTTGGTTACAATTCCACAATTCCAGGCGCTCCTCTCTGATTGGGAGCGAAAACAGAGGCTGTCAGATCACATCGCCTGGTTTTTGTGTTCTGTCTGAATCTGAGGATCTGGAGTTTCTGCTGCTTGCTGTTGTTCATCTTTGAAAAATGATGTTCAAAGGTAACACATCTTTTCTCCTCCTGACCTAATGTGATTATTAGGCCTTAGAGTCACACAGCGGGCAGCAGCGGTCCTTCAAACAGCAAAGGCAACATGATGCGAGCAGGAGCCAGGCATTATGTGGTGGCCAGGCCGCTGTACTCTGAGGAATTATTCGACGAGGAGCATAAGAAGGTCTACAGGCATCGCAAGACAATTCTGGACCACGTCAAGCAGTACTTCAGGTATGGAATACACACACCTTTGGTCTTAAAGAAACCATTTTAAAAAAAGAATGATCAAATAGACAGTCAACAAAGGCACAGCTGGATGCTGAAGTATGAATTTCCACTTCTGGAGTTCACAAACTCACGGTTTTAAAAATGTCAAACTTAGTAAATGGCTAATCCAACTTTTTTGTGCATTTGAGTCGATGACATCACAAAAGGCAAAAACGGAAAAATAGAGCCAATTAGCTACCATTAGTAAATAACCTGGGCAGAACACAAGTAAGCAACCTTGAAGGATGAATTTAATGAAAAACATGCAGCAAAGAACAAGAAGCAAAAACAAACAAGTGTCAGAACTTCAAAGAGCTTTAATCATCAAAAACTTGGATGCTTAATTTTAGTAAGATATATTTTCTATTTATCAAATAAACTTTTTCAGGAAAAATAACCAAAGATAATTGATAAACAATTTGATAATCTTTGTATCGGCGACAAACTAAATACAGTTTCACTAAAATCTGGATTGCAACTTTAACGTTGGATTTTGGTCATTTCTGATTCAGCCTCACTCTAGACTCTCACCTGAAAGCTTGAGCATTCAGTTGGGCTGAATTTAAATGAGGAAAAATTGGTTGCTGAAGTTCAACAAAGTGAGGAAGTTTTACTGTCATTTTGTTGATCTTCGGCTCGGCTTTTACATTTTAAACGGAGATCTTTGTTCAGCTCAGGGTTTATGATGTTTAAGTCCTAAACCCCCTGAAGATCTGCATGTATATAGAGCTTTAAACCTTGTTTGGCTTCCAGGTAGCACTCCATATTCTAAACACACATTTTATATTCAGTTCACTGTCTGACATCAATTTCCCCACTGTGAGACTATAAAGCATATTTCTGTTCTGTGTTGGAAATGTAGGATAAGTAAATATTTCATAAAGTCATAGATCAGAAGATTAACAAACCCGTCCCAGTTTATTGTCTGGTAGGAGTAATTTTCCACTGACAGACCTCAGCATTAGTTTCATCCATCCATCCATGCTTGAGCCAAGTTTTTCTTCCTTTCTTTTCCGTCCACAAGGTCAACTATTGCTCATATCGATCAGGCTTTCACAGATAAATGAATTTAACCAAAAAGTTCATTATCACACCAGGAGAAACAAAATTGACTGACCTTTCAAACTCCAAGAAGAAAAACAGGCCTTTCTTCTGGATGTAGGGATGAATGACCTTGTATAAACATTTATTTTCCCAATGACTGGATATCATTAAAAACACAGAAAGTGGATTATGGCGCAAATGACAGAATATTGTTTCTAAAGTGATTGTACCTCCCATAACTCAGCAAACCCCCACCCACAACACAGCTGCAGACGTTTTTGCCAGCATTACTCAAAAATGTAAGCAAAAATGTTTAATTATGGCTAGTAAATGCTGTAGTGTGTTTTAGTTACTTAACCCGTCCAGGCAGTGACTGTCTTGCCCGTGTTTCTGTTTCGCCCGGCCTCAGATGTGACGCCAAACGGGCCAAGAACGCAGCTCTCTCTCTGCTGCCGATCATCGGCTGGATGAAAATCTACAGAATCAAAGAGTGGCTGCTCAGCGACATCGTGTCTGGTGTCAGCACAGGACTGGTGGCTGTCCTGCAAGGTAAGATTCAACGGCGTGTTCACCGAGTCGCAAACAAACGCTGCAGAGGAAGACTTCGTCCTGATTGGATAGCAGCAGATTAAACGGTCCAGATGACTAGCAGGGTCGACTGAGGGCCGATGGGATTTTGCTATTCATTAACGTAAAATGTGCATCAGTCAAAACACTTCCTGTGGTCATTAGTTTTCCTCTGAATGTGAACATGCAACAAACACACCCAGAAGTGGATTGATAAATGTTCAGCCACTCTGCTTATCCACATCTCTGAGTGGACAATGGCTGGTTGTCTTAATCTGAGGAATGTTGATGATCCTGATGTTATGCTATTGTAATACACACAGCTGTTTGTCTCTTTTCAAACAAAGGTATCAACATTGGTTTATTCCCACCTAATATTTAGCCCAAATTTATGATGCCTGCCGACTTCAGGAATAACTTGGTAATTTTTTTTTACCTTAAATAGCATTTTTAGTGATAAGATGACTGGTAAAAAAAGTTATAAAAAATAACTATTCCGATGTGATTTGGATGTGTTAGATGGTGTGAAGCAAGATTTAAAAGTCCAAAGGTTTTTAATGATCCTTTGATAAGCTCCAGATTGGGTTGGCTTTATTGTTGATTATCATAATTGGTCTGTTGTTTGGAATGATGCAATGGCAGTAAAGGTTCTGATAGAAGAGAGATAGAATAAAGGTTTGATCATACACCTCAGTGAGTGTTTACTCTTCTGGCCTCCTCTCTTAGGGAGTACCTCAAGCCTCTGCTCTGGGGTTCATACTTTTCTCTCTGCATGCTGTTTTACAGCTATATGTCAAGGAAGCACTATGACTAAACAGATGACATCCATATTTATATATGATTAGTGTTATGCAAAATTCAGTACAGGGCAGTTTTGATCTTTCTCACTATTACTGATTACAAAAAAAAAGATAATTATTTTTAATGGTACTCAAAAAGCTCCTGTGTTGAAACTGGATCGTCCGGAGACATTCATAAAATCCTGTCTCAAAACATTTTGTGTAAAATTAACAAAAATGGTAAAAAAAAATAAATAAATAAAAATATATTTCTTTAAACTTAGGTTTCTGTCAAAGAAAAAAAAAAGTTTATCAATGACATTCAAAAGTCATGAAATTATTTTTGTGAGATTAGACAGGCCTCGTTATCATGGCCTCATGGGATCAGGGTGCATTAACTTATTTCCTTAGCTTATGGCTCTCTGACCTCACTTCCTGTTAGATTTTAGATGAACCTTAACATTTAATTTCCCCCCCAAAAAACAACATATTTTCCTCTCAGTATTTCATCATATTACAAATTACTAAGTGTTTTATTACATTTCCTATTTCATGTAATGTGTAACCAACGCATCTTCTTTTGCCATCTAATGTACTCTTCTGGTCACCAGCTGTCTTTTCTAATGAGCCTTTAAAATAAACGTAACCTGGTTTGACTAACAGACATTACCAACGTACCGTAACTCTGATAACGTTTGTCATTGTTTTGCAGGTCTTGCCTACTGCTTGCTGGCCTCTCTGCCTCCCTGGTATGGACTCTTTGCTGCCTTTTTTCCAATCATCACCTACTTTTTCTTGGGAACCTCTCGACACATCTCAGTAGGTAAGGCTGACATTCAGAATTTGGGGAGGTGTGAACGTACAATCGATCTCTCATCCAGCCTAAACAAGTGGACTCTGGTCCACCTAAAAACCTGTGTTTAGATTTCGGTTTTGTTGAAGTGAATTCCAGTGCTGTTCAAACACCAAGCACACCGGAGAGCAGGAAGTGAAATCCAGTGCAGAGCATTCTACAATCTAAACAAATATGTGGGTCAAATAGCTAGCAGAAAAAATGGTTTGTGTTCAATGTGTAGAGAAAAAAAGAAATGCTACAACCTGTAAACTCTGACGCCACTCAAATCGAGTTAAGAGTTTCAGTCCTTCAGGATGACGAGTCTTTACCTTCTTCCCGTTGCTAATTGGCAAAGTTGCACAATGGTGTTGCAGCAGTTGATATCTGGTAAAATGTTGACAGGGAAATAAAAGAAATCAAGTTCATCCACAAACCTACCAGGTCCATTCTGGGTTCAGCCTAAAGCGGCTACAACAAAAGAACCAAACTTCAGAAGAAAAAAGAGAGAAACAGAAAGGTTAGGGTCTAGCAGGAGCTGATGAACAGACCGCCTGCTTGGTCCAGGCCAACTACAAATAAGTCTTTATACGTCATCTCAAGGCGAACACTCAAGCACCACAAACGAGATATCACTCAAGCACATTCACTCCACTACATTTCTATTCTGCAGGTCCTTTTCCAGTCTTGTGTCTAATGATTGGCTCGGTGGTGACTCGGCTCATCCCAGACGAAGGGCCAGCTGCCAACATCACAGGGTTTACAGGTCTGACGGTAGACGAGCAGAGAGTGTTGGTGGCCTCCTCTCTGACCTTTCTGGTTGGCATCATGCAGGTCGGAAAGCTTTTCAACCTTTCAGTTCATCACGTCAGTTCTACAGTCACGTTTTAGTCAGTAAATACATCCATACAAAGCTTGTTGTGTTATTTCCCAACATGTTTATTGCACCAGAAACGAGATGCCATTCAGACTTGGCAAGACATGCCGAAAGAAGCTACTGATTAGATCTTGATAAGAGCTGATGAGGAGAACCCACAGTGGCAAATGAAAGTTAAATGTTCATCAGCTTTATCTCACATGCCCATTGCAACTATCCATGAAACCCTCTATTGCCCTGAATAGACTACCATGGCATAGCTACGCAGTTGGGATGGTAGCAATACAAAGAGATAGGTACTTGTGTAATCAAACAATTGACCTCGAGTCTCTGCCAAAGGTCACTTGTGTTGGCAGCGATGTGTTGGTGCTGCAGATCTGCTGGTGTTTGTAGGCACAGTTATCTCTTAGTTTTACTGTCAATAGCCTGAAACAGGAAAATATTGAATTCAGCAGCTGAAAAAATGCCATGTTGATGTCAATGATTAAGGAGAATAAGGTGACAGTGGCTTAATGGACTTAACAGGTCAAGTTAAGTTTATTTGTGTGGCACATTTCAGCAACGAGGCTTCACACAAAGTGCTTCACACCTTCAAGTTGAACCTTGAAGCAGATGGGCTGTAGAACCAGGGCGCCACAAACCGGGGGTACAAGTTCCATGGCTTCTTCAAAATTAGATTATAACATATTTAAAAATTTATTCCTGGTCCAAAGAGCCTTGGTGTCCATTAAGAGGCTCATTGTGTCTCAATGAACCATCAGTCTCTTACACAGTACTAACAAGTGGCCAGTTAGAGTGTTTTTCTTGTAGTAGACAATGAAATAAAAATCACTTTAAATTATTGGTGAAATTGTTTACGAAGCATCTCTCTTTGTACCCTCTTAGAATTCCTCCGTTCAGCTCCTTCAGACTAGCCAGCAGCAATTAGCCAACACCTAATAGAACTGCACAACTACTGAGCTCACTATAGGAGTTACCGCTCAGTTCAACACTGATAAAAACCTTATTAAAGGGTTAATAGAGGAGCCATGTTGTGATGACGTCCTGAAGGCAAGCGCTTCAGAAAACAACAGGATATTTTAAAGAGACAGAAGCAAAATTTCATAAAATGGTACCATGTGTTTGGAAAATGTACAACACTGCCCCTTTAAGGCTCCATGCACTACGAGCACTTTAGTAACTGCATGAGCAAGTAAACATGAATTACATTTTTTAACAGAATTAATTTGTGAATGTCATTCTGTTTGTTCTGTACAGAGACAAGCCTTAAAATTAAAGTTGTGTGGTGAAATTTGGAAAATAAGACATTCAGAATATTTCTAAGCAAATTCAATTGGATTTGTTTTTGTTTTCCAGCTGGCAATGGGAATCCTTCAGGTGGGCTTCGTGGTCATGTACCTGTCTGACACCCTGGTCTCTGGGTTCACCACAGCTGCTGCCATCCATATCCTTGTATCTCAGTTAAAGTTTGTGTTGGGGCTCCAGGTTCCTGGCTTCAGTGGACCCCTCTCCCTTATATATGTAATTACAAATTTTTCTGTCGTTTTCTAAACTTAATGTTGGAAAGGGGGCAATGAGGTGATGAATCCCTTCAACTCCTGCTGTGTTTTTCAGACTCTGAAGATCATCTTCAACAAGATCACGTCCAGCAACATGTGTGACATCGTAATCTCCCTCGTGATCATGGTGGTGGTGTTTCTTGTGAAAGAGCTAAATGACAGATACAAATCGAAACTGCCTGTTCCAATCCCAATAGAGGTTATCATGGTGAGCAAGCATTGTGAAACATCCTTATCTGATAGATGCAGTGATACCACAGGTTTATATTTCATTTTATGAATGTAAATACATTTTAACGGGACATAAGACCACAAGGTTTCTGACTGTATTACTGTAAATCTAGTAACACCAATAATGCGTGTCGTCTAGTTTTGACCCCCATGTTCCCTGTGTTCTCCCTAGACTGTTATTACTTGTGGAGTTTCTTATGCATTTGACTTCAAGACCAGATATGGGATTGATGTTGTTGGGAAAATTCCCCGAGGGTGAGTATAATTTGTTCTCTCTTCCATTTACTTTGACTGGCTATGGATTCCATTTGTCTGATGGATTGTGTGCTGCAGATACGAGGCTCCAGTCGCCCCAAACCTTCAGGTCTTCCAGCACACGGCGATGGAAGCTTTCCCAATGGCTATAGTGGGTTTTGCTGTGGCCTTCTCTGTGGCAAAAGTCTATTCAATAAAACATGATTACACAATAGATGGAAACCAGGTATGCTGCAACACTGACTTGATATACAGTCTAGTATGCTTGTGATGTGTACCTCTGTACCAAGGTACATTTTCTCTGCAGGAGCTGATCGCCTTCGGAGTTAGCAATATCTTTGGAGCGTCCTTCAAGGCCTTTGCAGCGAGTACAGCACTTTCCAGGAGTGCGGTGCAAGAAAGTACAGGAGGAAAAACTCAGGTAAAATAACCAGATTTTTTAATATCAATATTTATTGTAGTTGATAAAGGCGTTTATTTTAGACAACCTGATAGAGTGGATTTAAGTACAACTATACAGCCCTGTTGCATCTCCAAAACAGAACTCTGTGAAATCATAGATTATGAAAGACTAATTTCTTCCACATAATCAGTGCATGTTTTACTCTTAGGGCTTTAACTACAATGTAGTAATCTCGTTGTATAAATACTATTCCAAGGACACTCTACAAGTCCATCTGCATTTACTTCTCTCACAATAAGGTATTATTTAGCTCTTCACATGAAGACAATGCTACACATTTGATAGAGAAAAAATATTTCTCTCGCTAATTGTTCAACATTTCAACTCTGTCTCGTAGTCTCTTTGATGACTGTTGTTGCCATGACATCACCAGTGTTGTGACCTAATCTATTAGTTTACGATTGTTGTTTCCATTACATACAATAATCCAATTGTTTCATAATCAGGGGGTATATATTTGACATATTCCAATGAAAAATGTTGACTGGCTTCAAGACAATGTCAATATGGACACAATTTAAACATATGATAGTCATGGTTAGGTGTTTTAGAATTGCCATATTCATGTTGAAAGTCAATGTAAACACCTGCTGGGATTAATATCCTTTGGATTCTTTCAAGGCATGCAAAGGATATAGCAACAGAACATTAGATTCTGTTGCTAGAATATGATATTTTCTCCTTTTAAGAAATATTCAAGTCACTTAAGGCACTTGAAATCATTTACAAATCCTTACAAATATGTTTCTGATTGTTTTAGTTGTGTGGATTTCCCAGTCTGATGGTTTTTCTGTATCTATTCAGATTGCTGGTTTACTATCAGCTATTATAGTGATGATTGTCACTTTGGCTATTGGATATCTTCTGGAGCCTCTACCAAAGGTAAGAGAACTACAGTCTGCTAAAACTGCCACACTGACAAAGAACCAAGTCTCTGAAAGGAACTCTTGTCCCGGCGTTTTGACAGTCTGTTCTGGGTGCCGTGGTCATCATCAACCTGAAGGGTATGCTGATGCAGTTCAATGAAATTCCTTATCTGTGGAGGAGAGACAGGCCAGATTGTGTAAGATAACAAACAATTGAGTTATTTCAGTACATATTTCCACAAATTGAGTTAATAAAGACCATTTCACTAAAACAAGTTCTTCTTTTTGGCATGTATAGGTGGTGTGGATGGTCACCTGCGTAGCGGCCATCCTCCTGGGACTGGATCTGGGATTGGCTGTTGGTCTTGGTGTCGAGTTGATCTGCGTCGTCCTCCGGGTTCAGTTGTCAGTATCTTGCCAGGGTCTACTTCCTGATGCAACAAAAACTCTAAATTACAACTGACAAATAAATACTATGGTGATCTAATATGATGTCACTAAGTTAGCCTGTTGTAGAAATTTCAGCCAACCAAGAGTTTCTTGTATTTTAGCATGCTTTGTGTTTAGCATGCTAACACAAAGCATGATGAGCCCAGTTTTTCCCAATGATGCCAAAGTTGGTTTAAGCATAAACAAATAAAGGTTTTGAGTTTGTAACATAGCAAGTGAAGCAGTGATGCTAGCAGCATAGAAAGTACCAATGTTAAACTTTTATTGCGTTTCTTTGTTTCAGCCCTCGCTGCAGTGTGCTCGGCAACATTGAGGGGACAGAAATTTACAAAGACAGGAAGGACTATGTCGGTGTAAGTTAGCCTCATTTAGCCTTTCTTCTATATATCAGGCAGCAAGCTATAGCAAGAAGCATGAGATTTTGACACAAAACTTGAAACTTCAGCCATGTTGTCATATTTTGACGTTTTACAACCAAGAAAACATTACATATATAATTTTCTTTCTACGTTAGAATTAAACACAACTTTGTGTCCGTCAGATAACAATAACTTGTTCTTGGTGATCCTGATGTTCCACAGATCAATGAACCAGAGGGGGTGAAGATCTTCAGAATCCCGTCCCCAATCTTCTTCGCCAACATGGACTTCTTTAGGAACAAGCTGGTGGAAGCTGTGAGGTTCACCACAGTGTAAACGCTTCTCTTAAAAAGATGCATGCACATTTATCTTGCAAATTTGATCCTTGTGTTTTCAGCTTGGCTTCAATCCTCTGAGAGTGTTGAAAAAAAGGAACAAAGCTCTGAGTAAGATCCGGAAACTTCTGAAGAACGGTGACCTCCAGTGGACGTCGGTGAGTATTATTTGTTCAGCGACAACAACAGCACGAGACTTTCACTCAGATAAACCGTTCCACGGCACAATCAAAGGTTGAACAACTCAGCACCTGCACTGATATCACCACCTTGTCCTGCTTTGATATCACTCTGTGAATCTTCAACAGTGAAACACACCCACTTAAGATACAAACATTCATTCAATTTCACACATAAAAATAAGAAATACAGTAAAAACAAATGAAAACTGTATGTAGCATAGCATAACCTTTGCGTAAATGTTGTGGCAGGCGACACAATTCAACAGAAACCAGTACAGTTTGATAAACATGACATAAACAACTGTTAATGTAGGAAAAAGCAGAGAATTATTCTATAATCGCTGGCCTGTAAACAAATCTAACGTCAGTATAAAACGAGTCGTCCTCATTTGGAAAAACCCCGATGGAACCGATTGCAGATATGCTTTCTAGTAAACAGTGAAAGGTTTATCTCCTTCTATCAAGATTAAACAGTGTGAATGGGACACAAAAAGCCTGTGATCCTGACAGTACTCGTGATTTTGTGTTGTATAAATAAAGATTTACAATGATCTGATTGGGATTATCTTCCGCTATCTGTGCCAGAAACCAATAAACAAACACAAGGTGAACTGTCCATGATCTGTTGTTATTTTGCTCTTCCAGAACATCCAAGACCAGGATGTAGTTTAAAGTCAAGTTAAGAATATTTAACTTGACTTTAATAATAAATGAAATATGCAGAAAGAACCACGAATCAAAGAGACATCACAACTCATACTAACATAAAATAAATTCACAGACTCTGATGACAATTCAAACTAGTCATATTATTCACATTTCACAGTCGTGAAAAATGAGGACATTATGAGTGTGTCTGACATGGACATTTAATATCACTTTGAACGATACTTTGTTTTTCTTTTATTGAAAATGCAGTCAGTCTTCTGAGACGTGAGAACTTTCAAAATAAAATCCTAAAAACATTTCCAACATTCCATCCTTCATTTGCATGTAAATACCAGTCAATAGCACATCAAGTAGCATTTTTCCTAGACATGCTATAAAAGGCCTTTGGTTTGGCAGGTTTCCCACTAGTAAAGACCCAGTAAGAAGGAATGTTTCTGTTGTTTTTCTCAATGTTTAAAATCCCTAATTAAACATAAGTCTGATTTCCTGCTGCAGAAAGGGTTCCTGAACACAACAAACAGCTCCCTTGTGGACCCGTTAGAAGACAGCGACAGCGAGGAGCTGGACAAGCCCATCGACTTCAAGGACCTTCCCATCCGCATCGACTGGAACGCCGAGCTTCCTGGCAACATTGTGGTTCCCAGGGTGGACATCCACAGCCTGGTGCTGGACTTTGCTGCCGTCTCCTTTCTGGACATATCTGGATTGAAGGGACTCAAAACCGTGAGGGATTCTGTTTCCACTGATCCGAATATCTTCTTATCGCTTCCACCTTTCTCCCTCCACCTTCACCTCCTCTGTTTCCTGTGCAGTTGCTGAAAGAACTGGTCCGGGTTGAAGTTGAGGTCTACATCGTAGCTTGTGATCGTAAGTGTGAAACTCCAACAAGTTCCAACACCTTAGCAGCATCATCTTTAAAAAGTCCATTTTCTCTGGTTCCTCAATCAGAGAAGAGACAGAAAAAGACTTGATTCCAGGTCAAAGATCACCTTCCAGCTGAACAATGACCCTAACAGGATGCCAAAGCTAAAACAGAATGGTTTAGATGTGTTAGAATGGCCCAGTCAAAGTCCAGATGTAAATCTGAATGAGAATCTGATTTCTACAGGTTCTCTCCATCCAATCTAACTGAGTCGAGTTGTTTTACCAAGAAGATTGAGCAAAAATTGTAGACTTCTAGAGCCGCCTTTCATTTGCATTTAAGTTGACAATCTGATGCAAATGCTGGAAGTTGAGTTTGAAGCATCACACCAAGACTAAGACTAGCTGATTTTGGAAAGACAAAACCTGAAGCTCTCACATCAAGAGGAACAGGAAGTTTTGATGAAACTCTCATTTCTTCTGATCCACAGCGTACATCCTGGAGAAACTCCACAACTGTTGCTTCTTTGATGATGAGGTTCAGCCCTCCATGTTCTTCCCCTGACGCTGCACGACGCCGTGCTGCATATTCTGGAGAAACATCCAGAGTCGACAGCAAGGAAAGCAGACCAGGAAAAAGGTCAAATCCTCCTCATCTGATCACATGACAACATTAAATCAGACTAAACGCTTCCTGGTTTAGCCAGTCAGGATTATCCACAGCACACTAAAATCTACACTTTGTGATGGTCACTCCAGAAACACTGATGTTGCTGTTCTTACATCATAACTAATCTGCTGGTCCACTAAGAATCATTGTCTGTTTGGAAGACCAACTTTCACCACATGCTCAGGTGCTTCTTGAAAATGAGATCTAGATCAACAGAGTTTACCTGGTTAAATAGAGGAAATAAAAATAATAATAATAATAATAATAATAATAATAATAATAATAATAATAATAATAATAAACTTCCTGATCTGGCTGATGATTGAATTCATCCTGAACGACCTAAAACTGGAAATGTCTTATGTCAGAAACAAAAAGCCAAAAATGTTTGCATGTTTATACAGCATAATTGATTCCACCTGTACAATCAAAATGTATAAAACCTGAATATGTTCATGTTTCCCGACAGATACTCACAACAGTGACAGTCCACCATCTGAGCCGCAGTCTGAGGAGCAGAGATAAAAATGTAAGATGATTTTCTTTTTGTCCAGCTGAAGCTTCCTGCTGTTGTAAACGCCCTGCATCGTCGGGTCATTGCCACTCGGTGAACTCAGTGTTTAAGTTTTGCGAAATATTTAACTTGTTTCATTTCATTCAGCTTTATGAAGGTCAAGGACAAAACACTTAAAGCGCCACGACAAAGAAATAAAACATGTCGGCTTTAAAGGCTCATGCTTCAGTCTGTCTGCAGACCATGAGCCTCTTTCTGAGCTACAGGCAAAGCAGCACATCATCTTAATGTAAAAGGGAAGCAATAATCTGTTAGCTTAGATTTTACATATAAACTTCAAAAGGTGGTCAAAGGTGGTCAGCTCTGCTTATCTGTTTGTCACATAAAACCTCCATAAAGATGCAAAAATGTGAAAAATACATGAAACTCTTGTCTTGCAGGGTCCAGTGCCAGCTGCAGAGACCAAGTTCTAACCAGGACAGAAGACAAAATCAATAAACTAAATGGAAAAAAGAAAAGAAGACTATATATTTTATAGATTGCTTTATTTATCATGCCTAATTAATATATGTTTTATAGATTATATTTTAAATGATTGTAAAATCATTGCATTGGATGGTAAAGAAACATAAATTTGTAAATTCTAACTGAAAAACAAAACACAAGCGTGAAAAGATGGAATCCACCTCATGGTGGCGCTAGCAGAAACAACTCCTGCTGTCTTCATCTCAAATCATTCTGAATGTCTACAGGAACTGACTTACTCAGTTCCTGTAGACTCTTCCCGTATTGATGGGCAGCAGCAGTTGTGTCCCTGAGGTCATTGCTGATGTCTTGGCATCACTCACCTGGATGCTCTAGGACAGCAAACATCCACTACTCAAATACAAATTTAGAAACACTTTATTGATCCCAAAGGGAATAGAAATGTCATATAAATTAGAAATATGTGCAGTGATGGCTGTGGGCAGGACTCCTGCTGTGATTAGGTTTTTACACTGATGATCAGTTTATGTCATGAATTCCTGTAAAACATTTTATATATCATGTCTGTTGTTTATCTAAGCTTGTATTTACCAAATTTCAAGTTTTTTATATATAAAAGAAAATGTTTTATGTGATTGTTTCTGTGTGAGAAACATCATAGGACCTAGAAGAGATGCAGATGTAAATATATCCATTCCATGTAAACTCTTTTTATTATGAATTTAAGGTTTTTTTATATTGTTGTACATAGAAAATATTGTTATACTCAATGAAATGTACTGTTTTATTACAAAAGCCGTATGCTGTTTTTCATACTATAAACACTTAATTTGTAGACCTTCTTTGTTGTAATAATGAATCTAGAAATTAATAATTGTGCCAAAGTTTTGTGACAGCTCTGTTCTGTTATCAAAATTAAAAATAATCTTTACACAACTTATTTTTATTGTTTACTTCTTGTTTTGTGCTCATGAATATTTTACACTATGATAAGGAATGAAAGATATACTATATAAACTTCTATGGTTTTATATTTAACTCTTAGCTCTGCTACAGTACAGCAACTTTGTCAAAGTGATTTAAAAAGATTCATTATTCCTCAAAAGCTGCTAAATGTTGACAACATAAAACAATCTACTTTTTCATTTTTTCCACATTAACCACCATAAAGTAATGACAAAAATAATTAAAAAAAAGATTCTTTTTGTGGAACTTAACTCCAAAAATTCACTTTCTTTCTATCATGGCATTCTAGAAAAAAAGGGCCCAAAAATAACTCCTTGTGGAATCCCACATAGGATTGTAGCACCACTGAAAGTAAATCCTTTAATATTATCTATCAATGTTTCTAAAACCACTAGAAATTTGTTCCTGACAAGCCTTAGTTTAGGAACCTGAAAGTTTGTGAAAATTTGTGATTACCAACATCATGAGCCTAAAATCAATCTCAAAAACGTTCCTACGATTTTAACGATTATGACGTGGAATTCTGGCTGCTTTATCACTCTCACTCATTCCCAGGTGAAGTCATTAAGGAAACTGAGGATGCTGCTGCTGCTGATTGATTTCTGGAATTTTGACCTGGTGAATCTAAAATATTTCATCTTCCAGGGGTTGATTATAAACTACTCAGGGACAATGACCAGATGTAATATCAAACGTTCTGGTGGTCGTCATCATTTAGGGCAGACTGTGAGCAGAGCCACCTGGACCGGCTGCCTGTCTGAGGAACACCATCAGCTCCTCACTAGAGAGGTTCCAATCCTTCAACTCCTTTGTTTGCATTTGGAAGAACATCGTGATGCACAAAAGGTCCCGTTTCAAACATAGTGTAAATGGATCTGGATCAGGAAACACAAGACAACACAGATTCTTGTCAAGTCTTCCAATAAAGTCATTCACAGAAATCCCAGAGACATTGGTTTTGGTCTCAGTCACTTGAACTTGAGCTTTTTCTTTAACAAGGACCCTGGCATTTGGTAAACCCACCCAGCTGAGGAAGCTTTGGTCTGTATTGTGTGTAAAATCTTGAAATGTTGGATCTTCAATTTGAGAGACATGTGATGGTGTGGCATGTTGCCTGTATCATTAGTGGAGGTAAGTAGGACACCTCAGGATGCTGGTAACTTTCTGGGTCACATACAGCTGGATGCCAATATCCACACTTTATCATTGGTGGAGCAGTGGGTGGAGAGACCAGCTGGGTAATCCATCATAACAGTGTTAACGGTTGCAGTACATCAGGGAGAATGGTGTAGTCTGCCTGGTTGCTCAGCTGGTTTATTTATTTTAAACGTGAAAAATAGTTTTAAAGGTTTTCTTTTTTGAGAACCACATGTGCCAAATACACTTTCCTATTTGTTGAGGCAGCTGGTTGACTAATAATTAATCATAACAAGAATTTCTGACCTTATTGAAACATTTCCTAGTTACTCATGGAGTTTCTGTTGAATTTTTCAGCTTTCAGGGCCTCCAAAATGATGTAAATCTGACAGTAGGGGGCGTACTGTTCCCATGTTTTGGATGAGATTGGAAATATCAGGAAGAGCCTGACATATAGTAACTTACAGGCCACTTCACATCCAGGAAGGGCGTTTTCTCAGCAGAACCCCGAATGGTAATAAACTGATTTCACCTGCAGATGGTCATAATCTTATGGCTGATCAGTAAGGATGACGAACATCTATTTTTTTCTTTTCCTTCAGTGAGTCAGATTCAAGGAAAGTTTCTGTATAGGAAGTAAAGATGGACTTATCTCTCAAGTGTCTCTTATCAACAAATGAGACAATGTGCAGGACTAACACGATGTCACAAAGAAATCACAAAGAAGAAAATAAAGTTTTCAAGAGTAGAGACGTTGGTCTTGAAAGTTCAAGACCAAACTTTCCAGAAACATTCCAGAAACATTCCAAGCAGCAGGGACGATAGCTAACGATGTGTTAGCATGTAGCATTAACTGTTTCTATCTGTTTATCCCTTTATTTAGAATAATCAGTACACAATGTAGATGGACTCAACATTTTTAGATTTTTCCATGCAGATTCACAAAAGGGAAGTTAACAAACAGAAAATAAATCAAAACAAAAAGACTAATAGAAAAAGGAAGATAAAATTCAGAAAATTTTCACAGACCAATCGACGACTTCTTGAAGTTAAACATGCTTTTTCAGCACACAGAGTTATTCTCTTCAGAACCACACTTGTGTATTTATTTTAACTTGATAATACACAGTGCTTCACCAAAATCCATCCATCCATCCATCCATCCATCCATCCATCCATCCATCCATCCATCCATCCATCCATCCATCCATCCATCCATCCATCCATCCATCCATCCATCCATCCATCCATCCATCCATCCATCCATCCATCCATGTTGTTCCGCTTTATCCAGGATCGGGTCGTGGGGTTAGCAGCTTTATTATTAGTAATAATAATTAATATAAACAAGTTAAAAAAGTGGTTTCCATCATCCATCTATTATCTATTTGAACTGTAGGAGGAAGCTGGAAGAGAACTCACTCATGCACATGGAGAACATGCAAACCCCATCCATAAAGATGGTAGGAGGAAGGCTACCCTCTCATTCACCGAGGTAAACCCCAACGTACAGGCACCGAGATGGGGGGGCAACAAGTATGCCCACTCCTGCCCGGTGCCTCTCACCATGGGCAACTCCAGAGTGGGAGTATGTCCAGCCTCTCTAAGGAGACTGATTCCAGAACTGGATCCATGCGTTGAGGTAAGACTGACTATTTCCAGCCGAAACCTCTCAACCTCACACACCAGCTCTGGCTCCTTCTCCATCAGAGAGGTGACATTCCACAACCCAAGACCCGAAATGGCTTTTCTCCATGGGGTGTCAAAATGCGGTAAAACAAAAATGTTTAGACTTACATCTGGGCAGATGTTTCCTCTTCTCAGTCTTTCCTCTTCGTTACAAATGGTAAGATTGCTCTGACAACCTTGGATGGTTGGCGAAGATCTCCTGTCTTGGCGAAATTGTCCCCAGGACAGATCTCTTTTCTTTTCCTAGTTTCCTACCTCTTCAAAACTCACAGCAAACTTCCCTGATCAGCCAAGTTTGCTTCACAGCAGGAGGAGGGTTGAAAAGATAAGCATCACATTCATCATATTCCGTACTGTAGTCCTGAGAGATACTTATTTCAAACTGGATACCAAGAAGTAGTTTGTTGAAAACTTTTCTCACTCCTGTGGTCATCAAATATTTTGATTTTAACAGTTAATATTATGTTTAGATTGAATTTAAAATTTAATGGATTTAAACATGAACAAAATATTCATACTTTATTGTATATTAAAACCATTCATTTAAGTAGAATATTTAATAGAGGGCACAGATCAGCCCCCTCCCCCCCCCCAACATGGACCCGGTGTCTGAACAACATGGAGGCAGAAACTCTGTACGTGCCATTAGCATTTTATTTAAAATATTTATTTGATTCTTTATTTTCGTTTGCACTGTTGTTATCTCCATCAAAGTCTGTGTCATAAACGCAGCTCTGAAGAATGGAGGTGCAGCAGCCGGAAGCTACTACCAGCCTGACTGATTGTTTTTTTGGGTCAGAACACGGGCTTGGACTGGGAAATAGAAGCGTTTGTCATTTCCTTTAATTACGACACGATGTGTGTTTTCCTATCTGAAAACGCTTATCTGAGCGATAACAGCAGGTTTTTACAATCGACGCTGCTCTTTATAAGCTCTTCATAAAAGAGGGTTAAAGGGTTCAAAGATAAAATTAAAACACAGACCTGGATGTTTTTTCTGTCCCTGTCCCTGAAAAATGAATATAATCTTCAGATTTTTATTTTCCGCTTGTTCTTTTTGTCCAATAGTTGTTGTGTATTTCCCTTGCTTATCTCTGATGAGTGTGTGTTAAAGTCTGAAAGATATCATCTGAAAAAACAACTCAGATTAACTCAGTGGTTCCCAAAGTGTGGGGCGCCATTTATTTAGGATCGGTTCGATTCTGTTTTATCTCGTTAGATATTAACTGTTTCACAAGTGAAACTGAATCATCCATCCATCCATCCATCTTCTGCCGCTTATCCGGGGTCGGGTCGCGGGGGTAGCAGGCCCAGACTTCCCTCTCCCCAGCCACTTCCTCCAACTCCTCCGGGGGAATCCCGAGGCGTTCCCAAGCCAGCCGAGAGACGTAGTCCCTCCAGCGTGTCTGATGGTATTTTAACAGGGTTGTGTAACTCTTCAGATCCACTCTGTCATTCATCTTCAGAATTTCAGATCGCTGATGACAAGATCAATAAAATTTTAATCCCACTGTAACATTGTGTTTTTATTGTGGAGCTGGATTAGAAATTCCAGGTACCACGTTGTAAAAAAGGCTCTCCTCTGATAGTGGCAGTAGTCTTTCAAGCGTTTTGGCTTCAAAGTAAAGATACCAGCATAACTTGTTTATCAGAGGTTTGTAATTTAGCCCTTGCTAGATGCTTTTGCCTTTCATTGTATTTGTTTGTCTTGTAGTTGTGGAATGCTTGAACTTACTCACCTTTTTCTGGACCAGGTAAATACTCTCATACTCATTGACGTCACTGTTGGCAGACCTGAAACCTATCAGACCTGAGACCCTTTATTGTTACAGTTATCAGTCTGATAGCACCATGCCTTGTTTCCTAGAAGCACAGCCTCCAGGACAGTCGGGGTCATTCTGTGAGCCACATCTCAACTTCTTGTTGTCGTTCCCTGGGTCAGTGAGACTGAAGCGTGTCCAGCTTCTGTCTCCTGAAGACTCTTACTTGAGTACGACTTGGCCTGCCTTGACAGAGCCCTTGAGGCAGTTTATAGTTTTTTAAAGTTTTATCTTATGCTTTATAAACATTGCAGAGGTTTCTGCATCACAGAGTGTCTGTGGGTTCTCTCCAGGTACTCCAGGTTCCTCCCACAGTCCAAAAACATGATTGTTACATTAACTGGTACTTTAAAGTGTTTACTGAGTGTGTCTCTGTTGCCCTGTCACGGACTGGCCTCCTCTCTACGGTCAACGACTGCTACCTACTTGCACATAGATTTTTTTAAATTTACATATATTTATTAATTATGTTAA
This sequence comes from Poeciliopsis turneri, assembly GCA_922788865.1. Lineage (NCBI taxonomy): Eukaryota > Metazoa > Chordata > Actinopteri > Cyprinodontiformes > Poeciliidae > Poeciliopsis > Poeciliopsis turneri. Next base: position 1,446,205 of record CAKLNU010000350.1, on the reverse strand, counting down.
GTGGTTAGGATAGTTTTTACTTCTATTTTTGCAGACATTTTGAAGTAATTGTACTTCAAATCTTAAATTCTATTCTGGATTTAACACAGAGCCAATGAAGAGAAGCTAAAGTAGAAGAAATATGATCTCTCTTTTTTAAATTTTCATCAGGATTTGGGTGAGGAGGAGGAACCATGTTGTTGTAGTTGTATGCGGTTTTCTCAAGTGTTGTCATGGCCTCTGTTTGTGAGAAGAACAGATTCTTAAACCGTGAGTATGTCTTGTTTCATCACTTCAATCATCAAATTTCATAAACATATCAAACAATCTGAATAAACTGCTGGGCATTCTCTGAGAGGATTTGGGATTTTTTTTTTTTCGGGTGCAACCCAAACACTCAACTCCGTAGACCTGCTGTGATTAGAGTCAGCTCAGAGCTATAAGCAAATAAAGCTGACATGACGAGACACATATCTTAATTTACTGCTTCTGTCCTTGGTTTTATCAGAAAATCTAAGTTTTTCTGCAGACGTCAAGTCATGTAGACATGGCAAGAAAAACGTGACACAGTGAACATTATGTTTCAAAAGCTCTTGATTGGTGGATTGAATGAATTATGCTAATGTAAAGAAGAGGACGACAGAAGGGGAGAGTCTTTTGTGACACACCTGTGACCTCCTCATACAATATTACCTTGAATTATATAATATTATGGTATTCATTGGTTTGTTTCTCAATCACATCTTCATGGTGATCTTAAGCTTATATGACATAATGTGTCAGACCAACTGCAATCGCTAACAATAAGGATATCAGGGTTTTATCACGTGTTTCACTTTTCACATGCTTTCATTTTTTGGATGCAACTTCAGTACAACAGAACACATAAGTTCTACATCCCAAACTGGAACAATAATAGATGCTGCCACCGCTTCATTCAGCTGAGGTCATCCACACACTGTAATGTTTGCATTTCAGCTTGAATACAGTAAATGAATCATCCACAGGATGTCTGACCAATCTCAACACTTTGATTCTTCATTCACCTTTGCAGTCGTAGGAATTTATTAAATTTTTTTTTTTTTGCTATTTCAAAGGTGAATCGGATTTAATATTTTTTGCCTTTCCTAACTTCCTGTTATCTTTTCTTGTCTTTTGTTTTTCTTAATTTCTAGTCGTGTCCCTGGAAGTTCACATGTCTGCACCTTCCTGTTAAAAAAGCTACTTTACTTCCACTTTATAAAATCAATGATGTGTCCTGACCACATCCTCCAATGCACTGAAAGTTGCGCCCACAGATATCAGTGGGAAGAATGGTCAAAGGGCGTCCAGCAGTTGAATGAAAGAGGGACCTCATCATAATTGCTGTTAATAATTACAGTGGTGATAAGCAGCTGAGGTGGGATTTATTGATGGCAGAAGAGTCTGAGGTCCCAGTTGATCCCTGGGTGCTGGAACGAGAGCAGCAGAGCAAGGAAGCTTACAACTGAGGAGTGTATGAGGTATGTGGAATAATAGACCACTATGTGTTTAATGGGAATATAATATAAGTAATAATATAAAGTTCTTTGACAGTTTTTCAAATGATTTACACATGAAATTCAAAATTTGTTCTAGCATAACTGACAAAATAATAATGGTAATTTAAAAATAAGATGAAAATTTCAGCAGGAATTTAAATCTAATTAGATCTAATTTTAGTGACATTGAAAGAAGAAAAGTCAGATTTAAATGTCCTTTTTACCCATCGTTCATGAAGGAAAGGAAATGTTTATTTATAGAGCACATTTCTGGTAACAAGGCAGTACAGAACCTAAAGAAAGGAAAAAGTAAAATCCTAAACTAAATGCTGATTCCCCAAGAGAAGTCCACAGTTCTTAAACTAATAGGGGATAGAGAATGTTGCCTTTGAACACCCTGGGTGCCAGGGAGCTGAAGGTGGAGATGATTGAAGGAATAGTGAAGGTTTGGACCCTGTCAGACGGTTCAGTTTGTAGCCTGTGGTGCATTTCAGCAGCGGGCAGCTGGAACTGCCCCATATCACGACAGAAACGTTACATCTGTCCGGGTACTGTCTTTACCCATCAAAAGCTGGTTAGTGATTCAAAAATTATGCAACAAAGTGACTCTAAAAAGTGGGTTTAAACTAGACTTAAAGGATTTCTGATTCGGCAGGTTTTTTGTCAGAGATTCTTCTGGATTTGTAGTGCACAAGGCTGAATTTGTTTGTTTCTGGGAAGACAGAGCAGAAGAGAACCAGAAGACCGAATGGACCAGAAAGATGATACGACAACAGATGTTGAACAGGTCGAGGTAGTAGATTGTTCAGAGATCTATGAACCTATATGGTGTTTTAGGTCTATGCTATAAGATGTGATGACTTCAGAACTGCGGTGATCTGCTGCGTCTCCCTGGTTTTAATGGAGACACTGCTGCAATAATCAATGAGACTACAGATAAATGCGTGGATCTCGAGATCCTGAAGTGTTTTCATCTTGTTCTGAGGGGGATGATGAAGTTTGGATCGCTAAGAGATGAGCATGACTTCATGGAATGCAGAAAACCTATATAATAGAGACCTTCATCTGTCCTGTAAACCCTCCAAAAACTGCTTATTTGGAAACACAGAAAGAGGGGTAGAATAAGTCAGGATTCTTGCTGAAGTGGAAAACGAGAGCGCAGTACACAAGACCTAACTGAGTCAACATTGGGGGCTGGTGTTCTGTTGGGACGTTGAATGACTGATCGCCATACGCCCAGCACAAACGGATGGTAGCAACTGACAGAAAGGGATTACCAAGAACACTTTTAGGTAATCAGCCACATGATGGAGAAGTCAGATATTCAGAAGCCTTATTGTCAACGATGGCCCTTATTGGCGGTTTACAGCCTTATTGGTGGTAAACAGTTGGACTATCAGGAACAAGGAGGCGTGTTTTATACGTGTGCTTTGTAATCGACAGTAAATAGCTCCAGCAGTAATTGCACACAGAAACTGCGACAAGCATGAGTGACTGAGCATTCATTTATCAGAAAAAGAGTTGACTGGTTTTATATTGTTGCATGTGCCAAACTGACAGCTTGTGTAGATGACATGGACCTCCATAATGAGCATGTCTGTGTACTCACTGTGTATGCCACCTTAACACGAGTCGGAACCAACAGATGATGAGGAAAGGAAGTCGTCAGGGCAAGTGGCATTGAGCACTATGTATGACCTGAGAAAGAGGACGCTCGTGAAGTTTGATTCGCTGTGCAGGTGAAAGTTAACTGCGGCCGAGGGCAGAGGTTGACACGGGAGACTGGGAGATATGAGGACGAGGGACGGTCTGTGGAATTAGAGAGAGCCAGCAAGATAATGATCAGATTTACTCGGCCCCTGAAGGTCGGCGCCTTCTAGGATGTGTTCTGAGAAAAGTGCAACATTGACCCAACTGTGGTGGGCTGGGTTCCATATTCCCCACTTTGTGCACCAGGTGCGGCCAGATGGGTGCGCCGCTGCTAAAGTGTGTGTGTGTCTGTTTTTCCCGCTGCATTTCAGATGCCTGAGTGGCTTGTGTTCCTGATCTGCTCATCTGAGATCATCAAAGCCGTATTACAGTCAGTGGCTGGGATTCCGACTGGTTTTGGGTGCTGCACCCAAAACCAGTCGGAAAGGAGGGGAAGTAAATTCACACAGCATGAAAAGATAGTAAGGCTTGAAGCCTTAGTATCTTTAGCACCCTGGGGGATTTCTTTCAAGGCACAAACAATGTTAAAGTTTGACTTTTTATGTGTAAGTCAAATGTTTGACATGGGAATAGACTGTCAACAACGTTGCGTTTCTGCAACGTTGTTGCTCTGCTGATGTTACCGGCTGTGGCTGAAGGCTGTTGCAGCTGTGCAGCTTCCAAGCTGACAAAAGAGCATCCGCCATTAGAAAGGCGGAGCCGGTCAGACATAGATCAGTTTAAAATGAGCTGATCACGACCCTGAAGATGCCAAGATGCAACAGGTGGCGAGATAAACATGACTTGGAGGTGCTGGTGCACTGACAGTGACATCATGTCAATGGAAGAGGAACGAGTCAGGAGCGGGTACATCTTACCTAGACAACGCCCCCAATGGGCGCAGTGAAGTTGCTACGTGGAAGTGAGCGTAGGGGTCTGATGGCGGCATTCTCCCGGCAACGGAGCGAGTCCATGATGAGACGAGAGCAATGAAAAACCAACAAGCGTCAGTGCAGCCACGGCGGATCATGGAGACGACTGGCCCTTGGCTGCATGGGACAGCGCTGGTGAGCAGCAGCAGCCAAGCAATATAGTGAAACGGAGCGGGGAACCAGGCGGAGGACAGAAGATGCCAGCGACATCAAGGAGGAAAGGACTGAAAATTTCCAGCTTTATCGCCGCTGATGGAGGCCGAAGGAAGGCATGATGGGAGCAATCAGATTAGTGAGTAGAAGTTGAAAGTTAACAGGAGCACAGCTGGCAGCCGAGGGCTATTCACTGGATCTGAGCAATGAAAGAAGGGATGGCGGAAGGTCCTTCTGCGGGCCGGACCAGGGACAGCAGGACCAGGATCGCTGATGGAGGGGAGGCAGCTGAAATATCAGAGAAGTAGGAAAAGCACACTCGTAAGCCTGAAGCAGGTGGATCCATGGTTTTTGGCCTTTTGAAGGAGCTCTTGCGCAGTGATTGGCTGGAGCGGAGCGACATTCTGGTGGTGGTTGGCTGAGGTGTGGCAATTGATGATGCCAGTAGGCTGAAGAGAGTCTCATAGCGTGAATTTACGTCAATAGACTACATTAATCTTTGAAAAATGATGTTCAAAGGTAACACATGTTTTCTCCTCCTGACCTAATGTGATTATTAGGCCTTAGAGTACATGTGTCAAACTCAAGGCCCGGGGGCCAAATCCGGCCCGCCGTAGCTTGTTATATGGCCCTCCACAGACTAGACTAAACACTAAGTGTGATTAAATATTATGTTATCAATCATATCAATGCAGTTTTTATCTGTTTACTGCCAATTTATATCAATCAATCCCTCCAGTTTCTTGAGAATTTAGTTGATGTATGATTATGGTCCATGATTTATACAGCGAGTAAATAAACAGTCGCACTTATTATTAGTCCCTGAAGGGACTGAAAAGATCTTCAATAATATTATGCAATTTTAAGAATTCATTGACATACGAACAGTTTGTGAACAGGTTTTATCAACACATTCTGGCACAACCGGCCCTTTAAGAGCCTTCATGATCTTGATTTGGCCCAAAACGAAAATGAGTTTGACACACCTGCCTTAGAGTCACACAGCGGGCAGCAGCGGTCCTTCAAACAGCAAAGGCAACATGATGCGAGCAGGAGCCAGGCATTATGTGGTGGCCAGGCCGCTGTACTCTGAGGAATTATTCGACGAGGAGCATAAGAAGGTCTACAGGCATCGCAAGACAATTCTGGACCACGTCAAGCAGTACTTCAGGTATGGAATACACACACCTTTGGTCTTAAAGAAACCATTTTAAAAAAAGAATGATCAAATAGACAGTCAACAAAGGCACAGCTGGATGCTGAAGTATGAATTTCCACTTCTGGAGTTCACAAACTCACGGTTTTAAAAATGTCAAACTTAGTAAATGGCTAATCCAACTTTTTTGTGCATTTGACTCGATGACATCACAAAAGGCAAAAACGGAAAAATAGAGCCAATTAGCTACCATTAGTAAATAACCTGGGCAGAACACAAGTAAGCAACCTTGAAGGATGAATTTAATGAAAAACATGCAGCAAAGAACAAGAAGAAAAACAAACAAGTGTCAGAACTTCAAAGAGCTTTAATCATCAAAAACTTGGATGCTTAATTTGAATTTTCTTTTCTATATTGAAAATGTAGGATAAGTAAATATTTCATAAAGTCATAGATCAGAAGATTAACAAACCCGTCCCAGTTTATTGTCTGGTAGGAGTAATTTTCCACTGACAGACCTCAGCATTAGTTTCATCCATCCATCCATGCTTGAGCCAAGTTTTTAGGATATTTTGTGCCTTTCTTTTCCATCCACAAGGTCAACTATTGCTCACATCGATCAGGCTTTTACAGAGTAAAAAGGTTTAATTATGGCTGGTAAATGCTGTAGTGTGTTTTAGTTACTTAACCCGTCCAGGCAGTGACTGTCTTGCCCGTGTTTCTGTTTCGCCCGGCCTCAGATGTGACGCCAAACGGGCCAAGAACGCAGCTCTCTCTCTGCTGCCGATCATCGGCTGGATGAAAATCTACAGAATCAAAGAGTGGCTGCTCAGCGACATCGTGTCTGGTGTCAGCACAGGACTGGTGGCTGTCCTGCAAGGTAAGATTCAACGGCGTGTTCACCGAGTCGCAAACAAACGCTGCAGAGGAAGACTTCGTCCTGATTGGATAGCAGCAGATTAAACGGTCCAGATGACTAGCAGGGTCGACTGAGGGCCGATGGGATTTTGCTATTCATTAACGTAAAATGTGCATCAGTCAAAACACTTCCTGTGGTCATTAGTTTTCCTCTGAATGTGAACATGCAACAAACACACCCAGAAGTGGATTGATAAACTGTACTGTAACTCTGATAACGTTTGTCATTGTTGGTTTGCAGGTCTTGCCTACAGCCTGCTGGCCTCTCTGTCTCCCCGTTATGGACTCTTTGCTGCCTTTTTTCCAATCATCACCTACTTTTTCTTGGGAACCTCTCGACACATCTCAGTAGGTAAGGCTGACATTCAAAAAACAAAATGTCTGTGAAAAACTGGGTTTTCTACGTTGTACTCTCAAAGGAGCCATTCAATTTATTTCTCCTACTAGTATTTTTGATGAGATGTGAAAATTATTATTCATTTCACTGTACATAATTTTGTAGAATGTCATGGTGTTCTAACAGTAATTAAAGAGCTAAAAACGCAAACCAAAAACCAACTAGTTGACCTGGGACAAACTAAAATGCAGTGGTCTTCATCAGACGTCCCAGAGGTCACCTGATGAAGACCAGATGATCTCAGATTTATCTCCCACAGCCTGGGAGTTTGAAAAGTTTTCATACTCTGATGTTCTGTCCTCCAGCTTCAATGGAAGACTTCCCTGAAACGGGGCATCATACTCAACAAATGGAATTGTGAATTTTGTCTTTTTTTTAATTGCTGCTATTTAAGGTTGCATTCATACCAGTCTTGCTTAGTCTGCTTTAATCCAACTGTAGTTTGTTTGCCCAGAAAGTCCAGTTCATTTGGGGAGGTGTGAACGTACAATCGATCTCTCATCCAGCCTAAACAAGTGGACTCTGGTCCACCTAAAAACCTGTGTTTAGATTTCGGTTTTGTTGAAGTGAATTCCAGTGCTGTTCAAACACCAAGCACACCGGAGAGCAGGAAGTGAAATCCAGTGCAGAGCATTCTACAATCTAAACAAATATGTGGGTCAAATAGCTAGCAGAAAAAATGGTTTGTGTTCAATGTGTAGAGAAAAAAAGAAATGCTACAATCTGTAAACTCTGACGCCACTCAAATCGAGTTAAGAGTTTCAGTCCTTCAGGATGACGAGTCTTTACCTTCTTCCCGTTGCTAATTGGCAAAGTTGCACAATGGTGTTGCAGCAGTTGATATCTGGTAAAATGTTGACAGGGAAATAAAAGAAATCAAGTTCATCCACAAACCTACCAGTTCCATTCTGGGTTCAGCCTAAAGCGGCTACAACAAAAGAACCAAACTTCAGAAGAAAAAAGAGAGAAACAGAAAGGTTAGGGTCTAGCAGGAGCTGATGAACAGACCGCCTGCTTGGTCCAGGCCAACTACAAATAAGTCTTTATACGTCATCTCAAGGCGAACACTCAAGCACCACAAACGAGATATCACTCAAGCACATTCACTCCACTACATTTCTATTCTGCAGGACCTTTTGCAGTCGTGTGTCTGATGATTGGCTCGGTGGTGACTCGGCTCATCCCAGACGAAGGGCCAGCTGCCAACATCACAGGGTTTACAGATCTGACGGTAGACGAGCAGAGAGTGTTGGTGGCCTCCTCTCTGACCTTTCTGGTTGGCATCATGCAGGTCGGAAAGCTTTTCAACCTTTCAGTTCATCACGTCTTAAGACAGTAAATGCATCCAAACCAAGGTTTACCCAACATATTTAATGCAACATGTTTACCAGAAACGAGATGCCATTCAGACTTGGCAAGAGGACTTGTTTATGCCGAAAGAAGCTACTGATCAGATCTTGATAAGAGCTGATGAGGAGAACCCACAGTGGCAAATGAAAGTTAAATGTTCATCAGCTTTATCTCACATGCCCATGGCAACTATCCATGAAACCCTCTATTGCCCTGAATAGATTACCATGGCATAGCTACGCAGTTGGGATGGTAGCAATACACTGAGATAGGTACTTGTGTAATCAAACAATTGACCTCAAGTCTCTGCCAAAGGTCACTTGTGTTGGCAGCGATGTGTTGGTGCTGCAGATCTGCTGGTGTTTGTAGGCACAGTTATCTCTTAGTTTTACTGTCAATAGCCTGAAACAGGAAAATATTGAATTCAGCAGCTGGAAAAATGCCATGTTGATGTCAATGATTAAGGAGAATAAGGTGACGTGGCTTAATGGACTTAACAGGTCAAGTTAAGTTTATTTGTGTGGCACATTTCAGCAACAAGCCTTCAAAATTTCATAAAATGGTACCATGTTACTGCAAAATATACAACACTGCCCCTTTAATGTTCCATGCACTACGAACACTTTAGTAACCGTAAACATGAATTACATTTTTTAACAGAATTAATTTGTGAATGTCATTCTGTTTGTTCTGTACAAAGACAAGCCTTAAAATTAAAGTTGTGTGGTGAAATTTGGAAAATGAGACATTCAGAATATTTCTAAGCAAATTCAATTGGATTTGTTTTTGTTTTCCAGCTGGCAATGGGAATCCTTCAGGTGGGCTTCGTGGTCATGTACCTGTCTGACACCCTGGTCTCTGGGTTCACCACAGCTGCTGCCATCCATATCCTTGTATCTCAGTTAAAGTTTGTGTTGGGGCTCCAGGTTCCTGGCTTCAGTGGACCCCTCTCCCTTATATATGTAATTACAAATTTTTCTGTCGTTTTCTAAACTTAATGTTGGAAAGGGGGCAATGAGGTGATGAATCCCTTCAACTCCTGCTGTGTTTTTCAGACTCTGAAGATCATCTTCAACAAGATCACGTCCAGCAACGTGTGTGACATCGTGATCTCCCTCGTGATCATGGTGGTGGTGTTTCTTGTGAAAGAGCTAAATGACAGATATAAATCGAAACTGCCTGCTCCAATCCCAATAGAGGTTATCATGGTGAGCAAGCATTGTGAAACATCCTTATCTGATAGATGCAGTGATACCACAGGTTTATATTTCATTTTATGAATGTAAGTACATTTTAAAGGGACATAAGACCACAAGGTTTCTGACTGTATTACTGTAAATCTAGTAACACCAATAATGCGTGTCGTCTAGTTTTGACCCCCATGTTCCCTGTGTTCTCCCTAGACTGTTATTACTTGTGGAGTTTCTTATGCATTTGACTTCAAGACCAGATATGGGATTGATGTTGTTGGGAAAATTCCCCGAGGGTGAGTGTAATTTGTTCTCTCTTGCATTTACTTTGACTGGCTATGGATTCCATTTGTCTGATGGATTGTGTGCTGCAGATACGAGGCTCCAGTCGCCCCAAACCTTCAGGTCTTCCAGCACACGGCGATGGAAGCTTTCCCAATGGCTATAGTGGGTTTTGCTGTGGCCTTCTCTGTGGCAAAAGTCTATTCAATAAAACATGATTACACAATAGATGGAAACCAGGTATGCTGCAACACTGACTTGATATACAGTCTAGTATGCTTGTGATGTGTACCTCTGTACCAAGGTACATTTTCTCTGCAGGAGCTGATCGCCTTCGGAGTTAGCAATATCTTTGGAGCGTCCTTCAAGGCCTTTGCAGCGAGTACAACGCCTTCCAGGTGTGCGGTGCAAGAAAGTACAGGAGGAAAAACTCAGGTAAAATAACCAGTTTTTTTTTAATCAAAATTTATTGTAGTTGATAAAGGCATTTATTTTAGACAACCTGATAGAGTGGATTTAAGTACAACTATACAGCCCTGTTGCATCTCCAAAACAGAACTCTGTGAAATCATAGATTATGAAAGACTAATTTCTTCCACATAATCAGTGCATGTTTTACTTTTAAGGCTTTAACTACAATGTAGTAATCTAGAGCAGTCATTGCTCTCCTTATACATTGCATGGCAGGCACCTATTGTTCTTCACCTCAAAATAACTGCCGCTTCCTGCTACCGTTAATGTGACCCGTATCGCTGCGTTCCCTCACAATATATGTATTAAAACGTGCGGCGCGATTCCGTGAGGGGAGCTATTACTTTTGTTGGCATTTCGAGTAACTGTGGCGACATAATTAACAAAAAAACGAGCCAAATTCAAGTTAAAACAAAAGACTGACACAAAACAGAGTCAGTTAGACTCAAAATAGACAGAATTTTATCTCCCTCTGATTCATATGGTGCATCAAAGAGTGATGTCATCACTGCTGATGTCATTGTTACCATTGAAGCTGAACATTTTAATGAGGACTGGAATCGAAAAGCACTGACCTAATGTGACACTGGACATATAATGGCATGTTAACACCAAATGCGTTTTGAGAGTCAGGTGATTCTGGTTTGTATTCAAGGTCTATGTGGAGTGTTGGACACGCTGGATGTGTCCAACACTCCAACGCTCAACACGCCTCCACATCGACTGAATGCAAAACCAGACGCGTCTGACGCTCAAAACGCATTTAGTGTTACCACCCCATTATATGTCCAGTGTCACATTAGGTCAGTGCTTTTCGATTCCAGTCTTCAGCCCCTCTGCTCTGCATGCTTTACATGCATCTCTATTTCAGAACAGCTGATCCAAATGATTGCATGAGCTTTTTTCATGAAAACTGACTGGTTGTCTCACAGAGATAGAATTCTTTCTCCACCTGTCTTTATCACACACACACACACATACACACACACATGGATGTATGGGTCCGTCCGTCCGTCCGTCCGTCCGTCCGTCTTCTTCTTCCACTTTTCTGGGGTCGGATCGCGGTGGTAGCACCTTAAGAAGGGAGGCCCAGACTTCTCTCTCCCCAGCCACTTGTTTCAACTCTTCTGGGGGAATCCCAAGGCGTTCCCAGGCCAGCCGGGAGACATAGTCCCTTCCCAGGACCCAGCCTCCTGGGGGACGTGCCCGAAACACCACACCAGGGAGGCGACCAGGAGGCATCTTGACCAGATGCCGGAGTCACCTCCACTGGCTTGTGGAGGAGCAGCGGCTCTAGTCTGAGTCCCTCCTGGATGACCGAGCTTCTCAACCTATCTCTGAGGGAGAGCCCAGACACCCTATGGAGGAAACCCATTTCGGCCGCTTGCATCCGTGATCTTGTTCTTTCAGTCGTGACCCAAAGTTCATGACCGTAGATGAGGGTGGGAACGTAGATTGACAGGTAAAACGAGAGCTTTGCTTTTTTGACGGACCGGTACAGCGCCCGCTTCACTGCAGGCGCTGCGCCAATCCGCCTGTCAATCTCCTGCTCCCTTCTTCCCTCATTCATGAACAAGATCCCCAGATATTTGAACTCCTCCACTTGGGGCAGGACACGCCCCTCGATCTGGGACCCTTTACTGCCTCGGTCTTGGAGGCCCTGATCCCCCTCATGGCTGCTTCAGACTGTGAACCGCTCCAGGGAGAACTGCAGATCACGACCATCAGGACGGATTGACTCAATCAGATTCTCAAGTTGTGTGAGTTCTAGTTTAACATCTGAACTCTGAAACATCGGAACAGTTAAAGATGAATTTGCAGTAAATCAATAAAAGTCATCAATCTGAAGCCACAGGTTGGGCAGCACCGCTCCAGTTCTCTGCGCGCCACGCCCCTCTTCAGAGGCGCGTCTGTCCACAGCGTCTCGGTCTCTGCAGCTGACAGAATCGGTAACCGGCCTCCATCCATCCAAGCTCCTTTGTATTGTTGCTTCAATCAGTCGACACCTGCATGGGCGGCAGATTCATCCACGCCTCCTCCTCGGGCTGAACCACCATCAGTCCACTGCTTCAACAAACCCAAAACAATCTAAACATGCAAAGCATGTACATCTTGGCACTGAGACATCCATCCTTTGTTTTCAACAGATAGTGCAGTTCTCTGCAATCGTCTGCGCTTTTCTCTGTGGCATCTGAGCGGATAAAAACAGACTTACAGTTTTAGCGCCTCTTCAGCGAATCTGTTCCCAACAGCTGAACCACTGAGTCATCAGTTAGTTTGTAACGGTTCGGCTCTCAAACTGAACCGCTACAGCGTCACGATCAAGCCCGTAAAAACCAGGGCAAAAACCGACATGAAAACTCCCGCAACTTCTGCGGTGCCCAGCTTTTTGAGCAGACCCTCCTCAAAACTTTGAAAGGCCTTTTTCATTTGCTCCTGCAGCAGCTCGATCATCTTGTCTCTGACGCGTTCATCCTTGGTTTTCAGCAGGTTCTTCAGCTGCGACCCGCTGAACGTCTTTTCCAGCTCGACCAGCACCTTGCCGCACATGCTCCTGCGCTTCCTCCACGTTGAAGAAAATTTCTTCGGCATCGTGAGGCCTTCTGTGATCTTCTCGACCATCTTGTGGATGAGGGCAGTTTCCTCTTTGCCGAGCTGCTCTAAAGCTTTCAAAGCCCGGCACTCGATCAGCAGCCCGAGCTGCAGGTTGGCTGCGAGCAGTTGCAGCTGTTTCCCCTGCAGGACTTTCTCCATTGGGTCCGGAACATCGGGGCGGTTAGAAAATATCCGTTTTACGTTCATCTTCTTGCTAAAACTCTGCGTGAGAACTCTGCGAATTTCCGTTTGTTTGTGAGGAGCTACTGCAGGAGACAACGACTCAACACCTATCAAAGCCTTTGTGACGCCGTCATTCAGTGACGTCCTGTCAGTGACGAGAGTTTGAATTTGAATGACGTGAACCACGATTGCAAGTCCACCTGTGTTAAAAACAAACAAACAAACAAACAAAAAACGTTTTTTGATTGGCCTGGTGAAAATCTGTTTAAATCCAATGACTGTTCGTCATCTCCGCCAGTAGATGAGAAGAGCAGATCAAATTTCCACCACGGGGATGTAAAAGGCGCCACTGATGATTGCAAAGCTTTCTAGCAACTTTATTGCAACTGAGGAGCCACTTGTTCTGTATGAGGCACCATGACTTTTTTCCCACTGGGGCCAGTTTTGTTTGGGCAACATTTTTCCTTTAAAAAAATTGGGTGTCCATCATGTAACCTGGTCATATCTCGGGACCTCTTTATCTTTCTGTCTCACACACGACAGTTGGCATCACCATAGCAACGGAACACAGCAGGGCCGAGCAGCTGATTAGGACTACAAAAACGCATCACTGTAGTTCTAACTATGGCAGAACTCTGAGGAATGAGCTGCACTTTATAACTACTGAACTGATTTTAACCAACCATTGATACTCACAGGATGTGGCAATGTTAAATTGAGCTTAATAAAAATTTCAAAATAAAAGCCTTGACAATTTTTACATCACATTATTGCATTTTATAACTGATTTAACTGAATCAATGTTAATCATGGGATAAGTTGGGACATTTAAAAAGAAGTTAACTGAATATTAAAATAAAAGCCTTAAGTTTCGACTCTGGCTGGATATTATCTTTTTATCTCAGGTAAGGGCACTGTCTTGCACAGCAAGACAGTGCATTAACATTAGCACAAACATTAGCATTTCACTGCCCCCCACTCGTGCACTGCTATAGGCAGTGCAATAAGATTAGCCACATTATCTTTTTCTCTCGGGCTAGTTAGCATTAGCGTCTTACCTTAAATAAGCTTTTAGCTATTTCTCCTACTTGTGAGCAATTTTTAGTATACTGAATGGAGTAACACTTAAGACACTTGAAATCATTTACAAATCCTTACAAATATGTTTCTGATTGTTTTAGTTGTGTGGATTTCCCAGTCTGATGGTTTTTCTGTATCTATTCAGATTGCTGGTTTACTATCAGCTATTATAGTGATGATTGTCACTTTGGCTATTGGATATCTTCTGGAGCCTCTACCAAAGGTAAGAGAACTACAGTCTGCTAAAACTGCCACACTGACAAAGAACCAAGTCTCTGAAAGGAACTCTTGTCCCGGCGTTTTGACAGTCTGTTCTGGGTGCCGTGGTAATCATCAACCTGAAGGGTATGCTGATGCAGTTCAATGAAATTCCTTATCTGTGGAGGAGAGACAGGCCAGATTGTGTAAGATAACAAACAATTGAGTTATTTCAGTACATATTTCCACAAATTGAGTAAATAAATACCATTTCACTAAAACAAGTTCTTCTTTTTGGCATGTATAGGTGGTGTGGATGGTCACCTGCGTAGCGGCCATCCTCCTGGGACTGGATCTGGGATTGGCTGTTGGTCTTGGTGTCGAGTTGATCTGCGTCGTCCTCCGGGTTCAGTTGTCAGTATCTTGCCAGGGTCTACTTCCTGATGCAACAAAAACTCTAAATTACAACTGACAAATAAATACTATGGTGATCTAATATGATGTCACTAAGTTAGCCTGTTGTAGAAATTTCAGCCAACCAAGAGTTTCTTGTATTTTAGCATGCTTTGTGTTTAGCATGCTAACACAAAGCATGATGAGCCCAGTTTTTCCCAATGATGCCAAAGTTGGTTTAAGCATAAACAAATAAAGGTTTTGAGTTTGTAACATAGCAAGTGAAGCAGTGATGCTAGCAGCATAGAAAGTACCAATGTTAAACTTTTATTGCGTTTCTTTGTTTCAGCCCTCGCTGCAGTGTGCTCGGCAACATTGAGGGAACAGAAATTTACAAAGACAGGAAGGACTATGTCGGTGTAAGTTAGCCTCATTTAGCCTTTCTTCTATATATCAGGCAGCAAGCTATAGCAAGAAGCATGAGATTTTGACACAAAACTTGAAACTTCAGCCATGTTGTCATATTTTGACGTTTTACAACCAAGAAAACATTACATATATAATTTTCTTTCTACGTTAGAATTAAACACAACTTTGTGTCCGTCAGATAACAATAACTTGTTCTTGGTGATCCTGATGTTCCACAGATCAATGAACCAGAGGGGGTGAAGATCTTCAGAATCCCGTCCCCAATCTTCTTCGCCAACATGGACTTCTTTAGGAACAAGCTGGTGGAAGCTGTGAGGTTCACCACAGTGTAAACGCTTCTCTTAAAAAGATGCATGCACATTTATCTTGCAAATTTGATCCTTGTGTTTTCAGCTTGGCTTCAATCCTCTGAGAGTGTTGGAAAAAAAGGAACAAAGCTCTGAGTAAGATCCGGAAACTTCTGAAGAACGGTGACCTCCAGTGGACGTCGGTGAGTATTATTTGTTCAGCGACAACAACAGCACGAGACTTTCACTCAGATAAACCGTTCCACGGCACAATCAAAGGTTGAACAACTCAGCACCTGCACTGATATCACCACCTTGTCCTGCTTTGATATCACTCTGTGAATCTTCAACAGTGAAACACACCCACTTAAGATACAAACATTCATTCAATTTCACACATAAAAATAAGAAATACAGTAAAAACAAATGAAAACTGTATGTAGCATAGCATAACCTTTGCGTAAATGTTGTGGCAGGCGACACAATTCAACAGAAACCAGTACAGTTTGATAAACATGACATAAACAACTGTTAATGTAGGAAAAAGCAGAGAATTATTCTATAATCGCTGGCCTGTAAACAAATCTAACGTCAGTATAAAACGAGTCGTCCTCATTTGGAAAAACCCCGATGGAACCGATTGCAGATATGCTTTCTAGTAAACAGTGAAAGGTTTATCTCCTTCTATCAAGATTAAACAGTGTGAATGGGACACAAAAAGCCTGTGATCCTGACAGTACTCGTGCTTTTGTGTTGTATAAATAAAGATTTACAATGATCTGATTGGGATTATCTTCCGCTATCTGTGCCATAAACCAATAAACAAACACAAGGTGAACTGTCCATGATCTCTTGTTATTTTGCTCTTCCAGAACATCCAAGACCAGGATGTAGTTTAAAGTCAAGTTAAGAATATTTAACTTGACTTTAATAATAAATGAAATATGCAGAAAGAACCACAAATCAAAGAGACATCACAACTCATACTAACATAAAATAAAACATCCTGAGTCTCCAGCACTGAACAGTCAGTCACAGACTCTTTGGTTACATTTCAAACTAGTCATATTATTCACATTTTACAGTCGTGAAAAATGAGGACACTAATAATGTGTCTGATAATGGACATTTAATATCACTTTGATCGATACTTTGTTTTTCTTAGGTTTGTAGTTTGCACTGTAAACCAAGTCAGGCATACATACTAACAGTTATTGAAAATGCAGTCAGTCTTCTGCAACGTGAGAACTTTCAAAATAAAATGCCCAAAACATTTCCAACATTCCATCCTTCATTTGCATGTTATATACATGATCACATGACAACCGTTTACCAGTCAATAGCTTTCATAGATATGCTATGAAAGGTCTTTGGTTTGGCAGGTTTCCCATGAATGAATGAATTATGTTCCACAAAAAAAAAATTATGAATCCTGCACTGTGAATAGCTGGAGGCCCACTGTATGTAGGAAAAATCTTTGTGTCATTTTAACTGTTGTATTGTTATCAATCCACTATGACAAAAATTC
Organism: Poeciliopsis turneri; assembly: GCA_922788865.1. Classification (NCBI taxonomy): domain Eukaryota; kingdom Metazoa; phylum Chordata; class Actinopteri; order Cyprinodontiformes; family Poeciliidae; genus Poeciliopsis; species Poeciliopsis turneri. Next base: position 1,429,475 of record CAKLNU010000350.1, on the reverse strand, counting down.
CTTAAAAGCATCGTGTGTTTGCATTCGGCACCATAGCAACTAGTAAAGACCCAGTAAGAAGGAATGTTTCTGTTGTTTTTCTCAATGTTTAAAATCCCTAATTAAACATAAGTCTGATTTCCTGCTGCAGAAAGGGTTCCTGAACACAACAAACAGCTCCCTTGTGGACCCGTTAGAAGACAGCGACAGCGAGGAGCTGGACAAGCCCATCGACTTCAAGGACCTTCCCATCCGCATCGACTGGAACGCCGAGCTTCCTGGCAACATTGTGGTTCCCAGGGTGGACATCCACAGCCTGGTGCTGGACTTTGCTGCCGTCTCCTTTCTGGACATATCTGGACTGAAGGGACTCAAAACCGTGAGGGATTCTGTTTCCACTGATCCGAATATCTTCTTATCGCTTCCACCTTTCTCCCTCCACCTTCACCTCCTCTGTTTCCTGTGCAGTTGCTGAAAGAACTGGTCCGGGTTGAAGTTGAGGTCTACATCGTAGCTTGTGATCGTAAGTTCCAACACCGTTAGCAGCATCATCTTTAAAAAGTCCATTTTCTCTGGTTCCTCAATCAGAGAAGAGACAGAAAAAGACTTGATTCCAGGTCAAAGATCACCTTCCAGCTGAACAATGACCCTAACAGGATGCCAAAGCTAAAACAGAATGGTTTAGATGTGTTAGAATGGCCCAGTCAAAGTCCAGATGTAAATCTGAATGAGAATCTGATTTCTACAGGTTCTCTCCATCCAATCTAACTGAGTCGAGTTGTTTTACCAAGAAGATTGAGCAAAAATTGTAGACTTCTAGAGCCGCCTTTCATTTGCATTTAAGTTGACAATCTGATGCAAATGCTGGAAGTTGAGTTTGAAGCATCACACCAAGACTAAGACTAGCTGATTTTGGAAAGACAAAACCTGAAGCTCTCACATCAAGAGGAACAGGAAGTTTTGATGAAACTCTCATTTCTTCTGATCCACAGCGTACATCCTGGAGAAACTCCACAACTGTTGCTTCTTTGATGATGAGGTTCAGCCCTCCATGTTCTTCCTGACGCTGCACGACGCCGTGCTGCATATTCTGGAGAAACATCCAGAGTCGACAGCAAGGAAAGCAGACCAGGAAAAGGTCAAATCCTCCTCATCTGATCACATGACAACATTAAATCAGACTAAACGCTTCCTGGTTTAGCCAGTCAGGATTATCCACAGCACACTAAAATCTACACTTTGTTATGGTCACTCCAGAAACACTGATGTTGCTGTTCTTACATCATAACTAATCTGCTGGTCCACTAAGAATCATTGTCTGTTTGGAAGACCAACTTTCACCACATGCTCAGGTGCTTCTTGAAAATGAGATCTAGATCAACAGAGTTTACCTGGTTAAATAGAGGAAATAAAAATAATAATAATAATAATAATAATAATAATAATAATAATAATAATAATAATAATAATAAACTTCCTGATCTGGCTGATGATTGAATTATTGCATCATTATTCAATCATCAGACCAGAGTCTCTAATCTGGCTCTTCATACTGAAACCAGTTTTGCAGTGATGTTTTCTTCTTCTCTTTGCAGCCTTTCAGTCATGTTAGTCCAGGACTCCGATGTGGATAATGATGCTTTCTCTCCAGATTCACAATGTTTGTTCTTGCTGTTGATGCAAGTGGAGCCTTTCAAACACTCTGGGTCACAGAACCCTGTCTCTTTCCTGACCAGCACAATGCTGGACATTCTGTCATTATTTCAACACTCAATCACCTAACTTGTGGAGGAAGTCCACAATTCTCTTCCTGGTTTCTTTCCACTTTCCTGTGATGTCACACAAGGAACCAGGATGCAGGACAAACTACAAACGTCTAATTTGAAGGCAGAATTTAGCAAATAGAACCAACTGCAGTAATCCTGACTCGGTGAACTCAGTGTTTGAGTTTTGGGAAATATTTAACTTGTTTCATTTCATTCAGCTTTATGAAGGTCAAGGACAAAACACTTAAAGCGCCACGACAAAGAAATAAAACATGTCGGCTTTAAAGGCTCATGCTTCAGTCTGTATGCAGACCATGAGCCTCTTTCTGAGCTACAGGCAAAGCAGCACATCATCTTAATGTAAAAGGGAAGCAATAATCTGTTAGCTTAGATTTTACATATAAACTTCAAAAGGTGGTCAAAGGTGGTCAGCTCTGCTTATCTGTTTGTCACATAAAACCTCCATAAAGATGCAAAAATGTGAAAAATACATGAAACTCTTGTCTTGCAGGGTCCAGTGCCAGCTGCAGAGACCAAGTTCTAACCAGGACAGAAGACAAAATCAATAAACTAAATGGAAAAAAGAAAAGAAGACTATATATTTTATAGATTGCTTTATTTATCATGCCTAATTAATATATGTTTTATAGATTATATTTTAAATGATTGTAAAATCATTGCATTGGATGGTAAAGAAACATAAATTTGTAAATTCTAACTGAAAAACAAAACACAAGCGTGAAAAGATGGAATCCACCTCATGGTGGCGCTAGCAGAAACAACTCCTGCTGTCTTCATCTCAAATCATTCTGAATGTCTACAGGAACTGACTTACTCAGTTCCTGTAGACTCTTCCCGTATTGATGGGCAGCAGCAGTTGTGTCCCTGAGGTCATTGCTGATGTCTTGGCATCACTCACCTGGATGCTCTAGGACAGCAAACATCCACTACTCAAATACAAATTTAGAAACACTTTATTGATCCCAAAGGGAATAGAAATGTCATATAAATTAGAAATATGTGCAGTGATGGCTGTGGGCAGGACTCCTGCTGTGATTAGGTTTTTACACTGATGATCAGTTTATGTCATGAATTCCTGTAAAACATTTTATATATCATGTCTGTTGTTTATCTAAGCTTGTATTTACCAAATTTCAAGTTTTTTATATATTCCATGTAAACTCTTTTTATCATGAATTTAAGAGCTTGTTTTTAGGTTTTTTTTATATTGTTGTACGTAGAAAATATTGTTATACTCAATGAAATGTACTGTTTTATTACAAAAGCCGTATGCTGTTTTTCATACTATAAACACTTAATTTGTAGACCTTCTTTGTTGTAATAATGAATCTAGAAATTAATAATTGTGCCAAAGTTTTGTGACTGCTCTGTACTGTTATCAAAATTAAAAATAATCTTTACACAACTTATTTTTATTGGTTTGTTTTGTGCTCATGAATATTTCACACTATGATAAGGAATGAGAGAAATACTATATAAACTTCTATGGTTTTATATTTAACTCTTAACTCTGCTACAGTGCAGCAACTTTGTCAATCTACTTTTTCTACTTTGACAAAAAAAAAAAAAAAAAAAAGATTCTTTTTGTGGAACTTAACTCCAAAAATTCACTTTCTTTCTATCATGGCATTCTAGAAAAAAAGGGCCCAAAAATAACTCCCTGTGGAATCCCACATAGGATTGTAGCACCACTGAAAGTAAATCCTTTAATATTATCTATCAATGTTTCTAAAACCACTAGAAATTTGTTCCTGACAAGCCTTAGTTTAGGAACCTGAAAGTTTGTGAAAATTTGTGATTATCAACATCATGAGCCTAAAATCAATCTCAAAAACGTTCCTACGATTTTAACGATTATGACGTGGAATTCTGGCTGCTTTATCACTCTCACTCATTCCCAGGTGAAGTAACAGAAAGAGAACAAAGAGACAATGAACTAAAAATCTGTGTTAATTATTGAACGGAGTGCAGACAAAGACTGCATTATGATGGGACTGATGTCAGATTTCAGGCTAGAGGCTTTTTGGCCAAAGGCTCTTCAAAGTGATCTTTTGTGTTTTATTTGGAGTTGGACTTTTAGGAAACGTTCACTGGAATGACGGTGTCTTCGAGAAAACAGTATGTGGTTTCCAGACCTATGTACTCTGAAGACAGCCTGGCTGAAGACCATGAGAAAATCGAGAGGAAACACAAAGCGCTCCTGGAGCACGTTAAGGAATACTTGACGTAAGTGTTCCTGGGCTCAATCAACGCCTCAGTGGCGATCAGCTGCAGCACTGACCCTTCTCTCATCTTTAACCTTTTTTTTTTTTTTTCTTAATTATTCAAGATGAAACGGATAATATTGTCACCTGTGTGGATAACTGTGGCCAAAAGTAGATGTTTGCGTATTATAGACAATGTACAGGATATTCTTCAATCCTATTTTTTTTTAAGAGAGAGAATAGTAAGAGAGAGAATTAGACAAACTGTTTTTTTTTTCTTTGTGTTTGTTGGATTGAAGCAGCTGCGATGCAAATCGCGCCAAAAAAGCGCTGGTCTCTGTTCTGCCTGTGATTGGCTGGATGAGGACGTACAGAGTCAGACAGTGGCTGCTGGGCGATGTGGTGTCTGGGGTCAGCACCGGACTGGTGGCCATCATGCAGGGTGAGAACACCGGCCCGACTGTTTGGAAATGAACGTTCATTTATTTCAGCACTTCAATTCACAAACTAAAACTCATATTCAATCAAAATCTACGTGAATTTCGATTTATAGACACTTTCACCTTCCACCTAAATATACTTGGATGCAGATGCACAGAGTAACTGCAAGACATGAGATAAAAGAGGGAATAGAAGGGATAAAAAGACTAATAAACCCTTTGCTTTGGCTGGAATGGAGAAGGAAGATTTTACACAATCTCTAAATCCTCCAGAAATCCTGGATTCTGTTTTATTCACTGTTAGTATTTATTATTATTATTGACTGACTTTCATTAAAGCGTCTTCCAAGTTGTGGTTTTCTATCGGACACGCATTTCAAAGACGTCATGATGCTGCATGACGTTTGGCCTTGGCAGAGAAACAGTCCCTGAGCACCACAGATCCTCCGTCGTGCCTTTTCTCTACACTTTATGTAAAATCTTTGTAACACCTGCACATTTCACAACCTTAAAGACTTCTCTCAGTTTGAAGTTAGCAACAAAAAAACATCTATAAAAAAAACAACTTTTGCAAAGTTTTCTGGCATTCATCAAACAGAAATCATTTTGGTAGTTCTAACTGACCTAAAACTTTAACTTTAACTTCTCACAGTGAAGAAAAAAAAAGACTTGTTTTTATTTTCTATGTGTACACAATAGAAACTCCTGGTTTCTATTGTGTACACTTTTACGTTGGCGATTTCCCCGCCTGACAAATGTACATTTGTTTGTCACAAATTATACTGCTGGAATAAAAAGCTGAAATGATTTCATCACATTTATCGCCACTGCTTGTAATCTTGTGTCACACACAAGATTACAAAGTGTGTCACACGTTTCCTGTCATGAGAACCATCTGTGATTCCATAATGACCCTTACAACAGCCCAAAGCAATAAAAATGTGACTCCACTTCTAATTTAGCTAAACAAAAATGTCAAATACTTTTACTTTGTAGGGATCCTGCTCTTTGCTTTATTAATCAATAATATTGTCGTCATTTCCTAGAAAAAATAAAAATGTTTAACTTGACAGTAGCTTCAGTCAGATCAAATACCTGCAGATATTTTGTCTCTTTTACTCTCTTTACTGTTACAAAAGAGAGGCAGGAAATGTAAAAATGATCCTGGCTGCTCATTAAACGTTAAAGGAGACCAAATGCAAAGGAGAGGATTAAAGGCTCCAACTACAAAAGGAAAGAAAAGTGTCTTCACACCAACCTCTCCTGAAACTAATGAACATCATCTTTAAACTTATTTGAAGGGGATTTCCTGTGTCTTCCTGCAGGACTGGCCTTCTCCCTGCTGGCCTCGCTGCCTCCCAGCTACGGCCCCTACACGGCTTTCTTCCCAATGCTGACATACTTTTTCTTTGGCTCTTCAAGGCATATATCTGTAGGTATGTTTTATTACCAGGGTCTGTGCTTTACTCTTTCAATAAGAGATAAAACAAGTGTTTGAGCTTCTTGCATAATGTCCGTGTTGCTGCGTGGATCTGATCATTTTGATCAGATTGGTTAAGATTTGACTCGGCTGGTCCGGTTCCGTCCTCTCTGAAGGTTCCTTCCCTGTGCTGAGCCTCATGGTGGGAGCCGTGGTGACCCGCCTGGTCCCTGAAGACGGACCGCATGCTAACATCACAGACTTTGAAGTTTACATCTGAAACCAGAAGTTTACATGCACCAAATAAAAAGATGCATATGCATCTTGTTTTTTTTCCTCACTATCTGAAGTTCAGTCAGACCAAATGTCTTTTGGGTCTGGTCAGAGTTACCAGAATTGTTTCTATTTGCTAAAATAACGAGAGAAAAAATTACAGATTTATTTTGCAATTTTTTTCATTTGAATTTATGGAACTCATTTAGAAAATAGAAATAATTTTGGTAATTCTAATGGCCCTAAAACAGGAAAGATCTGATCTGACTTAACACCAACCGACCGACCAACCAACCAACCAACCAACCAACCGACCAACCAACCAACCAACCAACCAACCAACCAACCAACCAACCAATCATCTAATCAATTGTCAAGTGCCATCGTTAAACATCAAAATGTTGGCTAATGTTTCATTTTTGATGTTTCAAAAGCAGTTCTAAAGAGCTGAGTTTTGGTCTTGATTTAAAGTCACTCTGTGTTTTGAGTGTTTTACAATTTTCTGGAAGTTTGTTCCAGATTTGTGGTGCAACTTGTTTATTCGCTGTACATAAACGTCTGCTCTCAACTGCTCGTTCTCTGCTTTCTTTGTTTTGTTTTGTGCCGTTGCAGCTCGCCATGGGGGTCCTGCAGGTGGGCTTTATTGTCGTCTACCTTTCAGACACTCTGGTGTCTGGATTTACCACAGCAGCTGCTGTTCACATCTTGGTGTCGCAGCTCAAGTTCTTGGGGCTAACTGTTCCAGGAATCAACGGCCCACTAGCGTCAACATGCTAGTTGCTCTACACCAAGTTTGGTGCAATCCGATGACAAAAGGAATCAAGTGTTATTCCTAGGGATGAAACCCCAGCCTGACCAGATTGTACAAATCAGTGCCAGTAGCCTCCTGCCCCCACCCTTTGGGGCATCGCACATTCTTCTCCTTACCCTCCAAGCCATGCCCATGGTCCACAACCAATGAGGAATCTAACCAGCGTGTTATGGGAAATACAGCCACCCTTGGAATCATCCAATACAAGTTCAAGCGTTTCTCTGTTGTCTTGGTTTCCTGGTCCTGCTACCCTTAAATCTTGATCTTAGACAAGTCTTGAGGTCTGAGGCGTTGAGAATGGATAGAGGTCTTGTTTCATCTCATGTACTGTCAGTTAGTCAAGTGTACTTGAGTTACTGGGTCAAGTTTTCAAAAGGGAATGGGAGCAATTAGCTGCTTGAATCCAATAGACTTTTCAAAGACTTTCAAAAGACTTTTCAATATTGGGATTCTGAGCTGATACAAAGGATTGTCTGAAGACAAACCTGCCAACTCAGCAACTTGTGACAAAACACCCTAACACTTCTATAAAACATACAGTTCTAGGTTTTATTAAACTGTAAGTTGTCTTTAAAGATCAGCCAAACATCCTAAGTGGCAAATGTGTTACTTTTATCCCAAAAATTGGTGGCTTGTACTAGAGCCGTAGAGGCTGTTGCCCGTGGTGACAAAAGAAATGATACAAGACAGAAAAACATAATTTATCAGTCATTTTCAAATGAGGAAATGATGCCTGTTGCTGAGAAAAGCAAGATTAATTTCAGTATTTTCATAAATACTCAAAACATAAACATAAACATATGTTTCAACATAAATATATTCCAGAAATGGTGGGGAATTATTTATGTTAGAGTATTATATTTTGGAACACATTGTTCAGAACAAAACAAACTGACCCAAAGGAGATCCAAACATCTACCAAAAGGTTGATCAACCCTTGATCTGTGTTGGTTTTAGCGCTTAGTTTTTTTTTTTCCTGAATTCTCACTATTTTCAGTTAAAATTGTTGGTTTCCACCAAATCAAGACAGATCGAAGGTTAGTCACAACTTTAATGGACAAGATGATCATAAGTGGGATTGTTCAGCATTAAGACTGTAGATAGAATTCAAGAAATGGGTTAAAGAATATTTATTGGGAATATGATTTGATCATTTGATAGGTTGACTATCCTTAGGGTCAACTGCAATTGATTTAATTGAATGTATATTCACTGCTTTGGTATATTTCTTTGAACCTTCATCTTCAGTAAAGAGGGCTTTCAAAGACGCTGACATGCTCCTGCTTGACAGACCCTGGAAAAGATCTTTGTCCAGATCACCTCCACTAACAAATGCGACCTGGTGATGTCCATAGTGATCATGGTGGTGGTGTTCATTGTAAAGGAGCTTAATGACAGATACAGAGCCAAGCTGCCTGTTCCCATTCCCATAGAAGTTATAATGGTGAGTTCTTCTGATTATCCTCATTTGTCTTTTTACATGACTTATTATGGAACTCCAAGGTATTGTGTACCAAATAAGACTAGAACACCGTATTTCATTGTAACTACTCATGAAAAATGTGTGTTTTCATTCACACAGACTGTTATAGCTTGCGGGGTGTCCTACGGCTTCAACTTTGAGAAGAGGTATGACGTTGAGGTTGTTGGCACAATGGTTAGGGGGTAAGTTTGAAGTTCTTCATGTATGCTTTCCTCTTGATATTATTATGAGATACGTTATTAAAAATAAAAAAATAACCACTTTCACGTTCTAGGTATGAGTCTCCAATTCTGCCGAGCGTCCAAGTCTTCCAGGAGGGTGCAGTGGAGGCCTTTCCTGTAGCCATTGTAGGATTCGCTGTAGCCTTTTCTGTGGCCAAAGTGTACTCTAACAAACATGATTACACCATTGATGGAAACCAGGTGCGCTCTTTGCCTGTGCTTGATCGACAGTTTGCCTCTGCTCTAACAAATGGAGTTCATTGATCACTGATGGTCAACAACGAGAGTGTAAATCCTCATAACTTTAGGGTTGAATATTGCTTTTATATGATGGGTTTCATGAGTCAAGCATGCAGTAAAGAATCCTTTGACCTAAATCAATTATACTTTTTTTGCTGAAAAGGGCGCTGTCTTACATGTTGGGGTTTTGTCTTAGGAGCTCGTTGCATTCGGGGTCAGCAACATGTTCGGAGCAACCTTCAGATCTTTTGCAGCCAGCACGGCCCTTTCCAGGATCGCAGTGCAGGAGAGCAATGGAGGCAAAACGCAGGTCAGATGTGTCCAGAATTGTGCACACTCTTTTCCACATCCCCATCTTCCGATTGCACTCAGAGTTTACTCACATCACAAAACCAGGTTGCCGGGCTGGTCTCAGCGATGATGGCAATGATTGTAACAGTGGCCCTTGGCTTCCTGCTGGAGCCACTTCCAAGGGTGAGATCGTTGTTATCTTCTTTTAAATAGTAAAACTGTTTTCCACCTGCTAGTTGCTCAACATGCTAATGATAGCCCTCGTGCTAACATTAGACTTGCTAAAATAAACATATTAGCTATTTCCTGTCTTTATTACTCATCTTTATCATATTGAGTGGAGTAAGCCACTGTTCGCCAACAGGCTACTGATATCCCACATTCAATAGCGTCAACATGCTAGTTGCTCTACATTTTAGTGCTAGACCTCATGCTAACGTTAGATATTACACATTTTAGTGAATTTTTTTATATACTAGTCACATTTAAAATACTGAATGGAGCAACTCAGCGTAAAATCCACATGCTAGTGACACCTCACATGTTACACTCAGAATTTAAACCAACCTTTGCATTTTAGCTCATTTTCAGCATCAAAACATTGGATTCCAACCGACACACAAGCCCCTAAATATTTGTAGATTGAGTCCTGTGTACGATAGTAACGGTAACTATTTTTCATGTTCTGGGTGCCTTGGTAATCGTCAACCTAAAGGGGATGCTGATGCAGTTCAGAGAAATACCGTACCTTTGGAGGAGAGACAAACCAGAATGTGTAGGTGCTAATTGACTGTTCAAAATAACAGTTTTATATAATGCTTTGAAAAAGTACTTGCCTCCCTGCAAATTTTCTGTTTCTCTTCCTCATCTTTTTTCTTCTACATATTACATTTTTGCTGGGCTTTAATTCTAAAGTAGCTCCACAAAAATCAGTCATTCTAGAAAGAGAAAGAAGTACTGAAAAAAAATGACAAAAGCAATTTCAAAATCCTGGAGGATGCAATATTCTGCTGCATAACCCAGGAGTTCTGCACTTAAGTCGGTGGTTCCCAAAGATTTTCTAGGCCCCCCTATGGATTACAATAAAAAAAAAACAAAAAAGAAAAAAAAAATCAACTGGCCACACACATCGTTCAACATAAACCTATTAAACATATAAATATATTTTGTTTTTAAACTCCACTGAAGTTTAATTCACACTACAAACCATCTTTTCCATCAACAGTTTTGTCTAACTGTTTTTTGTATTTTTTTTGGTGTTTTTTTCATTCACCCATACCACTTCCTGCGCCCCCCTGCAATGACTCTGCGGCCCCCCGAGGGGGCACGCCCCGCACTTTGGGAACCACTGACTTAAGGTCAGGAACAGGTAGATTTTACTTCAGGTTTTTCTGCTTGAGACTAAAATGTATGCTTTCATTTATTACAGTAAATTGCCCGGGTTCGTGTTATCGGTGTCTCATATTAAAAGAAATATCTACGGTAAAAACCTGATTCATTAAATTGTGACAGAAAACAAAGTCAGAATAGAATCTGTGAGTGGGGCACATACGTTTTCATAGCACTGTATTTGAATTTTTTATGCTGTTGTTCTGGTACTGACCTTTTTGGTGTGTGTGCAGGTGGTGTGGGTCGGGACGTGCCTGGGTGCCATCCTGCTTGGACTGGACCTTGGTCTGGCTGTGGGTTTGGGCATAGAGCTCCTGACTGTTGTCTTCAGGACTCAGTTGTAATAATACACTTTATTGCATCTGACATAGACGAAAAAGGAAACTTTCAGTTGTACTGAATCAGATAGAAAGGCATATATGACATAAAACACATAACTTCAAAGGTAATATGAGGTGTAATAAAGTAATAAATTGGCAGGACTCTATTGCTTTTTCTTGTGTAATTATATTTTATAGCATTGACATGTTGCATACGTTTACCACTCCTCAGTTTGTTACTCATTGTTGTTGATTTTTACTGCTAAAAATTATTTTAGAAAACACAGTATGATTCATTTTGCAATTGACAGGGCCCCAATTTTTTTCTATTTCTATAAAAATAGATAAATAAATTGCGGAGGGCCCTTGGATATGTCATAACTTTTCCCTCAAATACACTGTCCCTGGATGCAACAGTGTTCAATATAATTCCTATTAACAGGAAATATTTAAACCAATCCAAGCCGAACCCTCAGCAGGTCTGACTGCTGTGACAGTAGCCTGCCCCCTGCTGGTGACACAGTGAGACATGCATTGATCTTTCAACAGAATCCAGAGACTCAAAATATGTTTATTCAAATTATGATTTTTTTTTCTTGTGGAGCAAAAAAAAAAGACATAAGCTGCTTTCATTAGATCAAGATCTGATGAAAAATTAGAGATCATCAGCAGATTTGAATAGTGGATGCAATTTATTCATTATATCATTAGTATGTCTTCTCAGGGCTGTCTTTTGAACAACTGCTGTTTCTCTTCAGCCCCCGCTGTTCCATTTTGGCCAATCTCCCAGGCACAGAGCTGTACAGAGATCAGAAGGATTATCCTCTGGTGAGTCAGTGAAATAAAGTCAAACACTCTATGTCCATAAAATCACTTCACGTCCATCGTCCTCAGGTATGTGAACCAAAAGGAGTAAAAATCTTCCGGATACCTTCGCCCATCTTTTTTGCCAACATCGAGTTCTTCAGGAACAAGCTTGTAGAAGCTGTATGTATAAAATGATGCTGCTTTCATCTGGGGTTTTTTTTTTTTGTCTTGGCTTAAATAAGGAAGCACAAAATGATCACACTGTGTTCCAGGTTGGGTTCAACCCTCTCAGAGTTTTACGGAAGAGGAGCAAAGTGCTCCGAAAAATCAAGAAGCTCCTGCAGAAACAGGATCATGGCATCACAGAGGTGGGAACTTATTCTAGATAGAGTAAGTGACAAAAAACAAAAAAAACCTGCTGGTGTTTTGTTGGATCAAGAGGATCATGGTAACAATAGAGGAGCTGCAGAGAGTCACAGCTCAGGTGGCAGACTCTCCACCAAGGATGCAATATCCACTGGCGATCACATATCCCTGACTTCTTTACTTTGACTTTAGTTCAGGGTTTAATACCATCACCCTGCAGAGAGTTGGACTGAACACCACTTTATGTCTCTAAAGCCTGGACTTTCTGACAAAAATACCTCAGCATGTTCATGTTGGAAAATACACCTCCACCAGTGGAGCTCCTTCTGAGCCCTCCATCATTTACTCTGTTGACACATGACTGTGTATTCAGACATGAGGGGAATCTAGTCACTAAGTTCGCAGAATGCACCACATTTGAATAAAAACACCTCTACCGGCTCTGAACACAGAACTTCAATTGAATAGTTAGATCAAAGCATATTTATATGTTAGAATGGTCCAGTCAAAGTCCAGACCTGATTCCCAGTTGCATTTTATCCAATCTGAGCTTGAGCTGGTGAGTAAAGAAGAATGAGCTAATATTTCCATCTCTAGATGTGCAGACATGGTAGAGAAGCTGGGAGTGAACAATATGATTTTATTTTCACTGGATAAAAAATGTGATAATTTGCTCTGATCGGTTACATAAAATCCCAATAAAATGCATTGAATTTTGCTATAACATGCCAAATGTGGCAGAGTGAACGTTGTGTCTTTAATTCTATTTTCTACTTTGTGCAACAGAAAGGCTTAAATTTGTTCTGGACTGAAACCGATGACCCTGAAGTGAACACGGAGGGTCTGGAGCTGCCAGTTGATCTGAAGGCCGATCTGAAGGAGCTTCCATTTCAGATGAACTGGAGCGCCGAGCTTCCGCCGGAGTTCAGCGTTCCCACAGTGAACCTCCACAGTCTGATCTTGGACTTCTCTGCTGTTTCCTTCGTGGACATTTCTGCGATGAAAGGACTCAAAATGGTAAAACAGCAAAAATGTCTGCAGTCACATGAATCCACATGAGGATTTATGTGACTCGTTTCTCTCATCCACATGAGAAAAACAAGCTGTTTAGCTTTATATTTCAAAGTTCCACATGTTAAAGCCGCATGTTATTCTCTCTTCAGGCGCTTAAGGAGTTTACGCGAGTTGACGTGGACGTTTACATAGTTTCATGTGACGGTGAGTTCAATTCAGTCCCTTTGAGGATTTTTCTCATTGTGTAAAAAAACATGACCACCAGGCAGATGTGCAGACAGATGAAAGTTGCTGAAGTTATACTCCAAACCTGAAAGTGACGCATAACACAAAGCCCACTCGAGACCAAAGGATAGCAAAGCCTGCGTCTGAAGTTAGAGTTTTTAAGTGGTGAATTATGCAGTTGGAGGTGGAGAGCTACAACTTAGAGATCCAACAAACCAGAACCCTACGGAGGAACTTAAAAGCACTTTGTGAAATCTGTAAACGCACTTCAAAATTGTCTGAAGACTTGACAAATGTCCATGTATTCATTGTTTATTTGTATCAACAGCCCTCATCATGGAGAAACTGCACAGCTGCATGTTCTTTGATGATGAGATTCGGACATCCATGTTCTTCCCAACTCTACATGAAATCTCCAGTTTCATTTTTTTTTTATTTCACTTTTTCTGTAGTTACAAATGAAAATATTTTCAAAAATCTTTAGTTCTTCCAATCGTCCCTTCTATGAGTTGAGCTGTAAAACAAGCTTATAAAACAAGATGGCTGCCTTGGGTGTGGTGACATCATCCAACTCTGAAAACTGAATGACTGAATTATGAAAAACAAAATCCAGATTTTCTTAAAATTAAATCTTCAAAAAAGTTATCAATAAAATGTATTTGTCGCCCTGTACTGTTTAAATATTAAACTAGGAACCTAATACAGACGATTTCATTCACTTACCATCAAACAAACAGGAGAAAAAAATCTGCTGTTATAAATTTATTGAATTGCTTTAACATATGTTAATGTAGGTGACATCAGTCGACATATACACAGATTTTTAACATGTCGTTAAAAAAGCTGAAATCCGTCTTTTGTCAGGGTCTGTAATCTGTTCAGTGTGGAGCCGAGCTCAGCGTGTGGAACAGATTCCTCCCGTCACTAACAACACTCACACTAGCTATGAAAATGAAATGACACTGACTGTTACCCTGGCAACCAGCTGGCAGCTTACTGGTAGTATGGCCTGTAGCGGCTCTGGTCTGGGTGGTGCGGCCCTGGCATCTGACCCTGGGGCGGGGGCCCCTGCATCCGGGGCGGTGGCCCTCTGGGGGCGGGCCACATGCCCGGGCTCAGACCCCCCGGCTGGCTGAAGGGGGGGCTCAGGGTGCCCTGGGTCCTCAGGGAACTGGGGGGTGGCGGAGGGGCGGTGGAGGTCCTGGGGGCGGGTGGTTGATATAGGGGGGGATCTGGCCTATGATGTGCCCAGGTGGGGGAGTGATGGGTGGGGGGCTGACTTGGGGGGGGGGAGCCTGGCTGTACACCATGTGTGGGGTCCCAGAGGCCTGGGCGGGATGCTGCATGGGGTGGCTGATGGGTGGCGGAGGGGGAGGAGGAGGGCCAAAGTTATGCTGCGGTGGCGCCATCATGTGATGGGAATGTGACACTACAGGTGGTTGTCCGGGGTAGTCCCCGGGGTGGTGGTGGGGGGGCTGGCCGGGGCCGGGCCCCGCTGGGTGGGGGTCCCGGGATGACGAGTCATCGTGGATGGGCACCGTGATGAGGTTGCTGTGTTTGCGGGTGGTGACCGTGGAGATGCGGAAGGTCTCAGGCCCCAGTGGGGACGGGGGCGGCGGGCCGTCGTGGGGACTGGGCGGTGGTGGCTGGCTGTAGGGCGGCAGCGGCGCCGGCAGGTGGACGTGGCTCTTCGGGATGTGGGGGGCGGCACGCGGAAGCGCTCCGGCACGTCGGGCGGCGGCAGGTGGACGGGGTCCTGGCGAGACGACTTGGACGCCCTCATGTGGCGGTGGTTGACGTGCGCCTGCAGGTCGCGCTGGGACAGGTAGGTGCGCTTACATCCCGACACGATGCTGCACATAAAGAGCGAGCCGCGCTGGCACTGCTCGATGCGCTGCACCGGCTCCGTGCAGCTGTACATGTTCAGCCTGGGAACACACACACACAGCAGACATGAGCAACATGACTCAGGCCAGGGACTTGACTCATCTGTCAGGAAACGGCGCCTCACCCTGGACACATCTTCTCTCCTTTCTTCTCGTGCAGCAGAGCGCAGTCGTAGCAGAAGACATGCTTACAGGGAATCTGAGACGTTAAAGAGGAGAGTCACAACTGACAACTCATTCATTTTAATCTATTCAAAATATAGATCTGTCCTGGATCTGTTTTTTATTTCAAGCAGCAATGAGGCAGTGGTGAAACCTTAAACTGCTAATGCGTTAGTTACTCAACTGGTTGTTGCTCGGCAACCAAAGATAGAAATAGTTGATGCCGCTCACCTTGCTAAACTAACTAAAAATAAGGGTTCAGGATCCTAGACCATTTATCCAGGCAGAAATGTGGGAACTGTATCACTTTGTGTAAATAATGGATGAATATGACTTTTCAATAAAGCAACTGAACTAAAATTACTTTCTGATCCCATTCTCATCTTTACATTGCATACCATCCGTCCGTACAGCTGAATGGGGAGACCGCATTTGTCACAGAAGTGGATCGGGACTCCATCTCTTTCACCGATCAAGTTCAACTGTTGGCAAAATGACAAACATGGGAAAATGAGCTTAAGTGTCAAATAACATGATCAATGCTATAACTGATCTAAAGGCAGTGCACCTTATAGTCCCAAAAAAGCGGCTGTGGAAATCTCCTCTGACTCCCGAACACATCGCCAGCTTTAGTGCAGCAGTCAAAGCGCTCCTCTTGCTTGAAGTTGTATTTATCTGTCAGATTTTAAAGAGAGAGAGAATGAAGCAGAGCTGACAGACTGGGAGAGAAACTATAAAACTCTCCTGTTGTAATTTTGCTCCACAAAACATAAATCGGAACTGCAAGAATTATCAACAAGTCATATCAAAACAGAGACGAGGTGAGAAACATTTAGCCTAGCATCTTGGCCAACAACTGGTACCAACAATCCAATCTCCACACTCTGTCATGTTAAAGGCAATCGTCACAGCTTTTACAATCAGATATTGTGAGATTAGGATATGTTTGGAAATATCATTCAAAGAGGGTTCCTACTCAGTTTTGCAAGCAAAATTTCCAACCTTTTCCAGACTTAAATTTCTAAAGGACAGAACAAAGAAAGGAATGTAGGAAGACACGACATTGAAATATTGAAATAGATTGTAAAGTCTCTAAAATCAGACATCTTTCAATCATTCATATTTATCCTGGCACTGCAAATACAGAATTTAAATTTTGCAATTTTTCAGACCTCTCCAAACCTTTAACATAAATAAAACCATTTCCATTCACAATCAAAACCCCTGGTTACTAATGGCATTGGGAAGTCCAGCATGGAGCATGTAGCTCACCAAAAGGCGACTGATATGAGAAACAACTCAATAAAAACCACATCTGCAATCATCTATGGTGACAATAATAAAACTGTGCAGATTACCTTTTGCACTTTTACAAAGTAAACTTCCCAATTTGTTCAAATCTAGAATTTACATGCACAACAATTTGAAATCTTTTCATTCATCTCCGCTGAACCTATTGAATCAGACCTAATAGCATTCTCAATGAACAACTATTACAATTCTCGACCTGTGGTCTGTGCTGAAACTCAACGGTTTAAAGGGCGACCAGAGTGTCTGCGGAGTTGGCTCACGCCTTGGGCCGGCTCACGCCTTGGGCCGGCTCACGCCTTGGGCCGGCTCACGCCTTGGGCCGGCTCACGCCTTGGGCCGGCTCACGCCTTGGGCCGGCTCACGCCTTGGGCCGGCTCTGCTTACCATCCTCTCCAGTTTCGGGTTTACAGGGCCTGATGCCGGGTCTCTGGATGCGGGGCGGAGGTTTGCTCCTGAGGGGTGGCTTGGACAGCAGCTTAATGGGAATCCGTCTGCGAACGTCCAGGTCACTCAGACTCCCCGAGCCGTCGCCGCCTGGGAGGTCATTTTCTGCTGATGATGAAGGAAAGGAAGATGAGCAGAAAGAAGCAGAAACTCGTGCAAACAAGATTCTGGGGATATGACTGTCATACTGTAAAATTCAGACCAAAACATAACAGGTTTTAGTTACACAAGATGAGAAGGAGAGAAAGAAGAAAATAAGGAAATATCACAATTGTCGTGACAATACTTTCATATATTACTACTACTAAGTCAATTTTTTCTCACACCGTGCCGTCCTAGAGAAATCATCATCATTCAAAATGCAACAGGCCTTCTGAAGGACAGCAGACAGACATTCAGTAAAAAACACTCTGAGTGTTGTCCCGCCAATGACAACACACTTTGGTGTGGAAGTTGTTCCTGAGTGAAGATGACTCAGCGTGTTCAGTATGAGTGAGGTTTAATACTGATTTTAATTCAACTTAATGCACTAAAATGAATTAGTGCTGAATGTCTAAGCAGCTTCTAGAAAGATATTTGTTAGACGTATATGTTTTTTAAATCCGCAGTTAAAATGTTGTGTAATCACATTATCTTTGTTTAAAGAAAGATAGAGAAATATTTGGTACCTACAGTGATTTAACAGCACTCCTGCATAATATGACATCAACTCTGGTCCCTATATAAATTTATATTAAAAAATATTCTTTGTAGTTGCAAAGAAATATTGGGATCCATCAAGTATTTTTGAATTTAAATTGAATGCTTTCACTATGTAACATCACAGTACGTTTTAGAAAAAAATTAATAAAACACAGGGGTTTATTTTTATTTTATTTTTGATATCTCCTTGAAATTATGTGCTACTTTGTGTTTGTTCTAATCTCAAATTATGGCGAACTTCAAGGTTTATGTGAGTGTATAAAAATATTAAAGGTAGCTTGTTTATGTATGACCACTGTAATAAAAGTGGACAAATATTAGAATTATTATTATACAACTGTATCCGAATAGTAATAACAATGGTTTAAATTAAGACAAACACGCAAGACCAGCACAGTTAATAATTGTACAGTGGATTAGTACTTTTGATATTTAAGTCAAAATGAATTTTAAAAGCATTTTATCATTGTTTTTAATCTGGCATCAATGTAATTACCATGGCGGCTTGGTACAACGACCGCATAGATTACCAATTGATGTGCAACACCGACAGCTTCACATTTAGTGTTAGAATATAACCACAGAAAACTGACCACTCGAAATGATTTGACTGTGTGGAACAAATAACACGACTCAACTATAGTGCCGGGGACAAGTTAACTTAGCGTGGACGATTAGCCGCATCAGCTAACATTGGTCAGGTAGCATTAGCGGCCTAACTCTGTCTGAACCAATTTAACTCCCAACTATCGTGCGAACATAACTCACCAGTGTGAAGGATGGTAATTAAGCAAGGCGCTGTCTAATATAACAGAAAACTATATAGGCCGTCAGTCTGAACGCTAACTGTGCGTCAGTATAATGATGCACTTTGCCTGACTCTGTCTCTGAGCATTTTTAGCTTCCTGTAATCATGCAACAGAGCACTAAGAGGCAACGGTACGTCTCAGGACAGCCATGTCTTAAATTGCGCTTTGTTTTAGCCCAGAAATGCACTACAGAGAAATAAAACGGTTCAAACAAAGACAAAAAACAAACTTTGTTAACAGCGGCTCGGGCTAGCAGTTTGCTTACCGCCTTGGTCCATGATCCAACCAGAGAACGCAATGCATTATGGGGTATGGACGACTGGCGGAGAGGAAATGGAATGAAAGGAAGAACACAAAAAATGATATAAAAGTCTTTTTTATTCAGATGCGAAATATGTAACGATATGCGGTAAATAACACTGCAGGTTTACGGAAATGATTTTTAAAGAAATGTAGTAAAACATAGCGATTGAGACAGAAGTGAAACAATAAATAAAAAATGAATCAAAAACAATTGAAAGTATGGGGAACAAGATAATATATACTGCTCAAAACAATAAAGGGAACACTCAAACAACACAATATAACTCCAAGTACATCAAACTTCTGTGAAATCAAACTGTCCACTTAGGAAGCAACACTGATTGACAATCAACAATGATTTTGTTGTCAGCACATTCAACTTTGTACAGGACAACGTATTCAATGAGAATATTTCATTCATTCAGATCTAGGATGTGTTATTTGAGTGTTCCCTTTATTTTTTTGAGCAGTGTATAAAAACATCAATAATGAAGTTGCAGTTCAGCACACAGAACCATATGGATATCCACACCTACACATTTTAACCAATTAATGGGAATACCGTATGCTGCCACAAGATGGCAGTCAAGCGAAACAAACCAGCCAACAGTTGCGCAGGTTCATCATTTTGGAAAACCAAACAATGACCTGGTTGGTTTTTTTAACCTCTTCGGCATATTGAACATCAAAAATACAGCATCATCTCTTTTTTGGCTGATAATTGTAAAGCTGCCATAAACAGTTCACAATCACTGACGGAACTTTTATCAGAGAACAGAAGGCAAGAAGAGAAAGGACGTGATGCAGCTGTGTCTGGTCTCGGTTGTTCAACTGGGGGTCGTGCTCCCACACAGGGCTGCTTGTGTTGTGAACCAGTGTTTTTCTGAGCTTTTGATTGTGTGACATTTATTGGTTCGAGGGATGAATGCAGGCAACATTTTCCGGAGTCTCTTTCCTGGCATGAAACAAGCTGGATATCAAAGCAGGGGGAGACAGAGGAGTGGTCAGAAAGCGGAGCACTGGATACGATTCCATCGCTGGTCAGATCTTCATACAATCAGCGATGAGCAAAACGTCTGTCTTCAACCTGCTTGGATCATCTGAGCAATTTGTAAATCATCAAAGTTTTGATGGTTATGGGGATTTTAAGAAAGATCTTTTCAGTTAGATTAGATTATAAGACCTTATTGTTTATTGAAATTTTACAGAATGATGCAGAAGTAAAGCAAGAATCTAAGCAAAACATTGAAGGACATATGAGATGGCTAAGATGTGTACTCACAAGAACGTTTGATTAGAATACATAAACGGTAAAATTCTTCTGAAATAGTAGGAAGTACCTTATTAAAACATAAACGGAGGTCTTCTATGGCTGGTCTTCAGACTCGTTGGACCTCAGCTGAGGAAGCAGGCTGAGAATCTTTTTTGGTCAGAATGTTTTCTGTTCAAGTTTTTAGTGGTGAAAGTAAATCGTTATGAAAGCAAAATTCAGACAGAACAGAAATTTGCATAGCAAATCAGTTAACTGTTCTGAGCAAAAGGTGGAATGTTTGTCAAAAATTATTTATTGAATGTTCCATGAGAACAATATTAAACCCAACTATTCACAGACTTCATTGTTAATTAACCCAGAACTTTAGCTTTTAAATAAAAATGAATGAATCAATAAAATCTACGAAAAAATGTAAATAAATGCCAGTGCAAGTATGTTGTTATAAAGAGAAACATTCTTGTGATTATGAGAAAAATGTTCTCGTTTAAACAAATGTGTAAAATGTTGGAACCTCAGATGTCAGAGAGTTGTCCAGAAGAAACAAAGTCAGAGGAAACAATTTTTTTTTTTTTAATTTGTAATCTGACATTAGAATGTATTTTTACACTGTAAAAACATAAAATACTACCAAGCGTTTTTGTCTAATTTCTAGCTCAAATATGTTATTATTCACCAACTCGTTTCGTGTCAATAATTCCTGAATATTGATAAAACATATCAATTCCATTGGTTTTCACTTGACATGGACAAATGTCTTGTTTTGTATATTTGTTTTTAACTTGAAGGGTATTTCTTTTGCTGTGTATATCTCATTATATCTCACGGCAAGATACGAAACTCATCTGTTTACAAGAAAATGCCTTGCATCTCATTGTGATGGTAAACAATCTATTTCCTAGCTCTGGCAGTGTTATGCTTCCATACTAATCATCATGAATTTTGTTTGGTGACATGGAAAAAAAAAAAAAAAAAAAAAAAAAAAAACCCTGCAAATTTTCAACTGTAGATGGAGCTCTGAAGATTTCACACAAAGTCACGACAACATCTCGGCTGTTTTTCTGCTACTGTTTATTGAGCTTGTTCAGTACTGGAGTTTCACGGAGCAAACAACGGCCACAACACTGTGTCACAGGTTCTCTCTTTGGGTACAACCAACTTACACAAAGTTCAAATGATTCTTCTACAAAATGGGACTGAAGCAGACATGGACTGTTTTTCTCTTTTCACAGGCATCCATAGAAACGCCACCCCGTCAACACACACACTGCACATAGACTTCTACGACTCTCATCCATACAACATGCATACGCCCATCCAGGGTGGGATAGATTCTCCAATTTATTGAGCTGTTATTTTTGACATTTGATCCCTTTTTTTCATCACTTTCCATGAAAGAGTGCTCATCTCTACATAAACACAGAGGACTGACTATCGGTCTGCGGCTGCTTTGTTAGCAAGTCCTGTAGCAGGAACTTAAGCCAAGCACTAACTGAATCATTACATTTATAAGCTACATTACCTAACGGAGAAATTATTAGCCAGTGGTAGAAAAATGACTTTGGGTTTGGTGTTTTTTTTTTTCTTTTGCTGAAAATCCCATATTTCGGATTTCAAGCCAAAACTAAGACCAGAAAGTCCACACTCAGTGAAACACCCGTGTGGAACCATAGTTGTGGTTCTGAATGCTTCAGACGATTAACTTTAACAGTTTCCCATGACCACAAAGTGTTTTGCAAAGCCCAAGCCTTCAGATTAATTTCCTACCTTCCAGTCATCAGCTTCGCTTTAGTACGCTCTGTAACAACTGGCAGAGTCTTAAAAGTGCATCATTCCTTTTTGTGCGTGTGTGTGGATTCTGAACTTGAATTCAGATCATCATTAATTAAAATGGGGGTTTTTTTGTGGACAAATGCAGGAATTCTGGTTGGGTGGTATGTGCCAAACAGTCAATCAAGGTATTTGGTTGTGAAACCTGGACTGAAATGAGCGGGTGGAAGCCAGGGCTTTAAGAAAGTAACCAGAGTAACAAGAGCAACAGAGCATACACACACTGGGGTGTTTATCTTCATTCCCCCCAAAATATTCACTACATTTGTTCCTTGTAGGGTTGGAACTCGGGGTGTAACGGTGCAGTCGGCTGACAAGTCTGGTCTACGGGACAAGTCTGCGTTTGACTTCCCTCCCGATGCCAAAAGAAAAAGTAGAATCCTGCTTTTTTTGCCGTTTCACAAACAGAGAAAAGCGTTGATAATGTTGAATTAGGTCTGCGTTTGGATTCAAGAACTGTCCCCGTGAGCGTTGATTAACTTCAGATTTTAAAGCACAGACAGTTGAATGCAATTCAAATTCCTTCAAATTCATAATTTCTCTTCACTGAAGCTGTGAGTCACGTTAGCTCCAGCGCCTTCCTTGCTTCATAGAAACACTAAAGACATCTTATGTTTTATGTCCTCACAAAAAGTACAGCAAGAATATTAAAAATAATGTCACAAATTGTGTTTTAGAGTCTGTAAGCAGTTTTGAAGTAAGTTCTTGATTTTCCAGCAGCAGATTTGAAGCTGCAGTAACAGTTAAAAATGACTAAGACCCTCCATCAAACACAAGTAACATTTAGCACGCTCTCATCAAAACAATAATTAGGTTTATTTTATGTCTGTGTTTTCTATGTGGATCTGCTCTGGAACCTGCACGGTTCTGCTCGGTTCTCATCTCCTGCCAAGACTCTGCCTGCGATTCGTCCCATAGAGACGGATTTCTGTGGCAGAATTCCAACCGGGCCAATCAGAGAACAGAAGAAGTCGTGAACGGTGACGTCTAACAAATTCAATCAATAAGCAACAATACTTTTTTCAGCTTGTTTTGTTGTTGTACATTGTGATTTAAAACAAGCCAACATCTGCATTCTGTGCACATGACTCAGGGACCTCGACAGAAAAAAAAAAAAACAACAAAAAAAACCATCTTCTTTTGCTGTTTGTTTTTGTGAGGGATTTTATTCCCCCCTTTAAAATAAATTAAAACAAAACCAAACATTTGGCTTCTTTCTTTTTCCTGTTTTTACCAAACATACACCAAACCGCAGCCCAGAAACTGTGGTATGTGCCCAGCAGTGATGCTAGTATCGTTACACTCCTGATATGTTTGTCTTTCAGTCCTATTAAGTACAAGCCACAATTGCCTCCGACCCAAAGGTCCATGTAAAGGACTGGGACTGGAACGGCTGCTGAATCTGTCAAAGCACCAGTTTGATTTCACCGAGGTAAACGCCGAGGATTCCGAAGAATTTGGTCTTTGACGATGACTGCAGGGTGAAACGTGACTCCTAATATGACGGTGTGGGAGAGGTGAGAAGCACGAGGCATTTCCACTCAGTTTGCCATGTTTACAGACGGGACAGTGTCAATACGGCTGGATTTAGTAAGAAAATAAACCTCTGAACTTCAAATGGAAAAACAAGCAAATCTGTTGGGACCAAAATATGATAAAATGATGATAAAATACGACATATAAAAGCTCCTCTGGCCTAGTTGTATAGGTGTGAGCATTTTTTAGCTAACACTTTGCTAAAGCACCTCATTATCCAATTCCTCAGGTGACATAAATGAAGAAACATGAGGAACCTGAAGTAAAGTTCCCTGATTTTTGTCAATTTTCCAGTCAGTTTGTAGAAAATGATAAAAATAATCTCCATTTTCCAAATGTACCAGAAAAGCCCACAGTATTATTTACTTTGGAGTGAAAATGTAATTACCACCTGCTTAGTTTTCTTTTCTCATTTTCCAAAACTATTTCAGACAAGCAAACGACTCCTAGAATGAGACATAACTAACCCGATTTAAACGCGTCTGTTTTCAGAGGATGATTCCATTTGTCAATGGACTCCCTTGAGAAAGCCGGTTTTAATCTCAGTGGGGCTTTTCCTGGTTAAATAAAGCTCGTTTGAGGTCATAGCACGTTATCTCTCCAAAACTCTAATTTTCTGTTTCGTTCAGATGGACATTCTTGTGTGTTTTGGATCATTTTCCTTCGGTACATTAAATGTGTTTGGGCTGAAGGTCACAAACTGATGGCCAGACATTCTCCTTCACGATTTTCTAATAGGAATTGCAGAAGCCAGCCAATAGACCAGATGTAATTGTTTCTTCACGGCGAGTCATTCAGGCTGTGAAGCAGCAAAGCAGCCTCGTTTGTGGCCCTCTGGCTGATTTAGTGACGGCCTGGACCAGAATTCAAGAATGCTGAGTTTAGTTTGCCAGCCCAGGCGGTTGATCCAGATTCATGTTTACGAAAATGTCAAGCGGCAATTTACACAGATATGAGGCCTTTCAAAAAATATACAGACATATTAAAGTCTTTAGAAAAAAGCAAGGTTCAACTCAGACTGACTTTTTCAGCAACCAGGTGTTTTGTTTTAATTCAGTTTGACGGGATGTGGGACTTTAAACATCCAGTGGCTTTGGTCAAAAAGTAGACCTGGGATCACTGAGCTATATCTATATATATTCTGTTGTTGCTGAAAATACACACACACACACACACACACACACACACATGCATACATGCACCCTAACAAATTTAGACAAAGATAATCAACCTGAACATTTCGGGACATTGTGTACTGTTAATGTTTTTTGACCAGGCAAATTTTGTGAAATCATTTTTTTTTTCATATATATTATAATTTACAGATTCCTTTTCTGGCAAAGTCAGACGACTTTGCTTGATTCATTCAAATATTGCGTGTTTAGATGATCGTTCAGCTCAGGTGAAATGAAGTAAAACTTTTTTTTTTCTTTTTACACTTTTAATAAAAAATAAAAATAACGATGAACATTTTTGTGGCCCCGGAGTACTTTCAACTTGACATATTTGGCCACAATGTCAACAAGTTTGGACACGACTGGTGTACACAGTTCTTTGTTTGTTTGGGTTGTAAAAGTGTAAACTTGGATTTTTGAGTTATTTTTTTCTTTTGGATAACCCAGCCTGGCACTTTATCAAATGTTTGGAGACATCTGTTAAAATGAGCCACAGATAGAACAAAACTGGTCATTGCTTCTCACAAAAACTGTAATGATGGCAAAAGAATGACATGTCCAATGATGGGACTGTGTTTCTGTATATTCAGCTTATTAAATGGGAAATTTTCATTCTAGCCATACAGTCATTGGAAAAACCTAAGTACACGCTTGATGTTCCTGCAGGATTTCAAAGGGAAGCAAGTCTCGGACATTGCCAATCAAAAACCATGTGTGAGTTGTAGCAACTACACCAACTTCTACTAACAGAGGTACTTTAGCAGATGGATAGCCTGGAGCGTACGGTCTGTGTTTACATGGAGCCGTGATGGAAAGGCATCAGGAATGACTTTAGGGAAGCCACCGCCACCACTCGTTTATCAAAGGAGGACTGTAAGGGCAAGCAAAGAACCGACATTCAGTCGTGAGAAGGATTACTCACAAGTGGAAAACATTTAGGAGCGTTTCCAGTCTTCCTAGGGACTCAGTTAGCAAATGAAATGTTACGGTTCATGGAGACACAATTGGACCGCAGGATCTTTCCATGTTTTAGTCACAGAGTTCACCAAACTATCATAGAGTCCAATGCAGTCATCTGTCTGATAGTTAGGCTAGATAAGCTAAGCTAGACTAAGCTAATCAGACAGACAAGATGAGTTCAGCTGTGTGTCCACGTGGATCTGTCTTCTTTTGGGAGAGCAGATAACACACACCCAGAGTGGAAAAATTAAAAAATGCTGTTTTCATGTGTCAGTTTGTACCACCAAGCTGTCTCTTTTGAGACGATGATATCGCAGCTCTATCTCTCGAATGCGCTTTTCTTTCACAAATAAAAACTTTCACCAATAAACATGGCGCCGTTCGCTGTTGTTTGGCGTTCTTCGCATCGTTCTGCGACACTGTTACAGCACCACCAACTGGCCCGGCAGAGGTACTACAGCGTCTTCTGTTGTGCTAGATCACCGGCCATGTGGACAAGCATCAATCGTTCACAAAAACTGACCATGTTTGCAATGACACAATTCCCCTACAATGGTAGGACGGATTGATTAAACAATACCGAAGACGACATCTAATCACGATTACAGCTAACGGTCTTTCAACAATTATTTAGTTTTTCCTACAAATGTATAGTCTCTGGCTGAGTGGAAGCTGTGTTAGCTAAGAAGCTTTCAGATGCTAAAGACAGGGGGGCTAGCATAACAGGAAACACAGCTATCGTACTTATCACCACCAAATGTGGTACACTTGAAAACAACACAAAAAAAAGCTAACACAAAAAAAAAAATACTGTTTTTTTTTCTCCCCAACATTTCAAAGTAGAAAATTCAAGTGCAATTAATGTTCCAAATATTAGTTAAATCACATACATTTCTCTCTAAAGTAACACTTTGTCGCTTCTAGGTAGTTTATCTCTTCTTGTTATATATATATTCTTTTTTCATAAAAAGAAAAAACAAATTGGTGTTATCTGTTCATGTGCTAAGATGGATGAAGCACAGGCTGAGGTGGAATTGCTGGGATGTAATTAATTCGTTTGTCACATTTAAGTACTTTAAGCGCATCGGCTCATCAGCCCAAAGTGATGAATGCTGTAGGAAAACACCTGTGCATCTCGTTGTGGGTCAGTTCATAATGACACATCGTGACTCTGTGACTGGATGTGTCCGTGCATTGGTCAGACACATCCCAACGTTCGGAAACAACATGACAACATAACAGAAGACAGAGCAAAGCATTACTAACACTAAACGACCGTGGAGGAGTTTGGAGGTAGAGGGCAAAAACGTAAGAAAATAAAGATTAATGGACACAGCAGCAGCTGATATTGGTTAGCTAATACAAGCCTGTTGTTATTGCTAATAATTCAGTATTAATATTATTCTATTAGAACCACTCTATAGTAAAACAGACCGTATAATGAAAGCTTAATTACATATTTCAAAGAGACCGTGGCAATGCTTAAAGGGATAGCTTGGATTTTGGATTTTTTTTTAAGATATTGCAAATGTTTTTACTCTTACCCACAATAATTACAGTAATAAGAATATGTCATATTGCAGTGAGTTTGAAAGAAATAACTAATGAAGAACTAATAGCTACCCAGATGGAGCCCATGTTTAAGCTGTTTAAAAATATTCACATCTCATTGAGTACAATGCCATGTTAGTGGATATTAACCTTTCTTTGTTAGGTCAAACAGGTATAGACCTGTAGCTGAAGTTACATAGGATCAGACTGTATCAATCCACCAAATTACCCCAAATAATTACCCCAAAACGACGACACCTGGAAGAGCACAGGTGAGATCTAAAATGCTTCAATTTGTTTTTGAGAAAATCCATTGAAAAATACAGATAAATATAAAGGATTTGAAATGATCAGAATTAAACGTAAGATTTAAAGGGATCTGCAAATTCACTTTGTAATATCTAAATAATAATGATCTTTTTTATTTATTATTGTTGTTGTTTTAACACAGACACAATTTGATGCCATGCACTAATACTTAGTAAGTAGTAACCAATTATACATAATTACCTTTAGTTCTGATAGTTAGACTTGAGCTCCTCTTCCAGGAGTAAATGGATGTAGAACAAACGGATAAATAACAGCAAACAGAGCAAATTAATGCAGCATCAATCTGAAACAGCCTATTTAAAGTTTAAAGTACTTACGTAGACAGAAGTAGTACTAAACAGCAACAAACCAAACAACAGCCTTTTTGGGAATGTGGACTCTTAGTATTGGGTTTTGCAATGTTTAAACAAATAGTTTCAATTTGAGTTGTTGTCTCACAGATATTCCAGAGCTGTAAGCCTTCTGCAAGAGAAATTTCACAAAGTAACGCAATCTCCACTACTTGCCACGATTTGCACCGACTAACTGGATTCACAAAGCAGTTTGCACTAAATACATGCAACTGATTTTTTTTTATCTCATCAGCAGGCAGTTCTTATCATTTCAATTAAAGGAGAACTCTAGGTTCAGGTTGTGACCTGACAAGACAAAACTTCAGCAACATTTGTCTGGAGGAACAAGTCACAGTGGTGTTTTTCACATCAAGACATTATAGTAAAAAAAAAAAAAAAAAAGAATTATGCATTCCTTTAATTGATTCATTTGATGATGGTAATATTTCATATGTATTCCATGCAAATATACTACACATGTACTGTAACTATAAATGTGAGAATAAGAAAGAAAGGCTTGTGCGTAAATACGACTTGCCAGTTTCCACCTTAATAAAAATAAAAAGAGCAGATATTTCAGTATTCAAGGGTATCAAACAGTTGCTCTGGTTGCAAATGAGAGAAATATACATAAATATGAGAAGGTTTTCCCTTAAATGCATTCATAATGGCTCAACTAAATGTGTGTAAACTGCTTCAGAGATGATCAGCGTCTCCCTGATGCTGATCAAACAGGTGTGAGTTTGCAGAATTAAAGGCTCACACATACTCTTGCTTGCAAGCATTTAGCATTTGCGAATGGTTTTTCTTTCGTTTTCCACCAACTCATTGCAATCTGACATCCGTCTACTCCAGGAAAGCTGTTACTTTTCTCACAGAATGTCATTTCAAAAATCCAAGCTATCCCCTCTCAGTGACTTCACAACTGTACAACCTTTCAATGCGACATCTTTAGCTGGGAGCCAAAGCCAAAGAACGCCTTCCACAGCACAAACACAGCACAAGGAAGAAACAGCTAGCATGACTGCAACGGATGAAACTATCATTATTTGCAGAAACCTAAAGGTGGTCATAAAAACATATTTATGATCCAAACTATGCTATAGGTTATACTTTACACATTTTCTCTTTGCTTGAAAACCATGGATTCTTTTCCTTGCACTTCAGAATTATGTTCTTCTCTGTGTTAGGTTTTTTTTTTTTTTTTTTTACAAAAAATGCTGACATGTTAAAACGAAGGGCGAGGGGTGTGAATACTTTTGCTAAGAACTGCCTTTAGTAAAATCTTTTCTTTTTTTTTTTTTTTTTTAAGACATGGCAGTTTGGAATGCTGAGGTATAATGTAATAATTATACTAGTGTAAATCAATGTCTACTTTACACAATTCTTGGCCACCAATTTCCTTTTGTCTCCTGTTTATGTAGGCTAGCACATTGAGTAAATTGCTGTAAGGGTTGTTTCTATTGGACAATCATTTTTAGCTAGCAAGCTAGCGAGCTAGCTAAACTAACTAGCCAGCAAAGTAGCCGGCAAGCTATCTTGATCAAACTATCAGATCAAAACAAGCACATAAATTAATCGACAGTTTATGTTCATCGGCATTTGTGGAATAAAGATCATTTTAGACGTAGCGAGATGATCTTACTAAGGTCAGCTGTTGAGTACACTATCACAACATTTAGCTTCATTAACACTGTGCTTTCCATCTGTAGGACATTAATTAAAACTATAGATGTTTTTACATTGGTGTATTCAGGGTTATAACTCTCTTTGCTGAAATATAAGGAACAAATATATTACAAAATTAAATACTAATGCAAATTTCTACAACACAATAATTACTGGCCTCCAAAAACCTATACTTGTCAAACTTTGGATGTTTAAGTGTACAGTTACTATAAAGGGTGGGGGTTTACAGTTCTGTATTCAAGACGTTGAAAGGCATCATGTGACAACAGAGATCGAGGACAGGTACAGAAAATCTGGATTTTTTTTTCGCCACAAATTCGGCAAAATCCTGAACGCGGGCAGAAGATGACGAGGGATTCAGTGTTACATGAAGGTCGGAGGGTCTGGAATGACGCAGGATCACAAGGGTCTAACAAGAAAGTGCAAGAAGATTTTCAGTCTAGCTGTATGGTCGCAGGAACCTGGTCACTTTGGACCGCAGCAGCTTGATGAAGGAGCGAGGGAACATCTCTTTGGACTCTGCACTTGTGTACTTAAAGTAATTCTGGGGGTGGGCGAGTACGTCAAACAGGGCTTTTATTAACTTCTTGTCCTGTCAAACAAAAGAGGCATAAACCATAAAAACTGCTGCACATGGAAAGTTAGAGAATAGAAGGAGAGCTTTGCATCATCTTTTCAGTACCTTGAGTATCTCCTGGTGGTTCTCAGATGCATAAAGTCTACCATCTCGCACTATGTCTTCTATCAGCTGTTGGTAGTCCTCTGCAACACGAAAGAATCAAAGGGAAACAGGTCAAATAGAGACTTTACCAGTTGAGTTGAGGAAGAAAGAAAACCAAAAGATCTCTCACTGGGGTGTTAAAGCCAACGATGCTAAAGCGGCTACAAACTCACCGTCATAGGTGACATATGGAACTTGGAAGCCTTTGCCACTGTTCCCCTCGTTCGACTTAAACTGGATCCAAAGTCTGCGAGAGCGTGAGGTAAAGGCTATGGGTCGCTCATACGTCTGACACGTCTCGTAGGTTGTGATGGAAGTGGGCACCGCTAGAGAAACAGCACAGAAACATTAAAGTCTGTGGGCTTTTGTTACAGCAGCATCTTTAACAAAACACCTTGAGCTGGGATATAGATTCTTTTCTCCCAGTGGGAGATACCAACTGTGGTTGGTATCAGTTGGTATCTAACCAAGGCGGATACCAATGGTAGCCGCCTTGGTGAGGGATTTTTGAAGTTGCACTGTGCAACTTCAAAAATCCCTCAGGACTTCAACGTGACCCAGACTGTATGATCTGTTCTCACAACAGAATCATATCAAAAAGGTCCAACAGAAGGACAGCAGATGGACATTGGCTCGCCTATAGATTAAAGGGATAAGTTAAAACATGCATGTGTTGTTGAACGCAGCTGTCCTCAACCCAAAAACCACGTACCATAACAAAAATTCAGTTTTTTTTTTTGGTTTGGTCCTTGTGAGATAAGATATCTAGATAGAAAAATAGTTGAGTCTTTTAATTAGCAGGAAATTGAATCATGTTTGAGTTTGATGTGGTCCCAGTTGAATCCACGTATCCAGTTTGTCCATTGGATTTATATGATCTGGTTTAGGGAACTTAGACTTGTGATTCCTAATTCAGTAGGACAACCAGGTGTATCAGCATCTTATGAGTGTTATTATGAGTGTTATTTTTGCATGCTATTGGGGTAATCATACACTGGACAATGAATAGAGCAAGAAGATGACGAAGGAAAGGATACAGCTGGGGAAGAGTTCATAGCTCGGCAGAAGAGCTGAGCTACTTTCTGTCACTTCTATTAGTCACAGGTTGCCTTCAGTTGTTAGAATCTGCCATATCTCCCTCACAGAGATTTTCTTATGATTCTTCATGACAAAACATTGTCATAGAAGGCCAGTAACCACACAGTGTGAACTCAACTCTTTGTAAGTGTGTTTTGGTTTTTTAGGTCGAGGATGGACTCTGCCACCAGATGGTATTTTCCAGAATACACAAAAACACAACAACTCTGGGATAGACTGAGACATTGGACAGGTTGTGCTGGAGTGAGCCAAGACAGAATGGATCACTGAGCTTTAGCCAAGGAAAGTCAAGGTGATGCAAGTAAGTTGGACATTATTGATGAGGCATCCCATGCTGCATGAGGCGCCATGCCTCATTTGGTTCTGCAATGCCGGTTTGATTTTTGAATGCTTGCATGTGTGCAGGACATCGCCTTCTGTTTTGTGGAAGCGGCTCGAGCATGAGAACGAATTGTTTGACCCGAGTTTGTAAAGATGTGGATAAACTTTTTATTGCATTCTTGAACTGTTTCTCTATTTACCACTCTTTCTCATGACCAGCACATCTCCACACTCATCTTCAATGGGAAGGAAGATCTCTGGCACCACAATGAGGATTCGTCTTTTGTGCGGTGGGATTATGGTCCAGACACAGTCCACATTGGATGGGTAATCTCCAGGGTAGTTTGGAGACTCGATGTAGCCGGTATAATCTCCCAGTTCCCCTCCGCACATCTGGTCTGAGGAGAGATTTAATCAAAACAACTTTGAAATAATACTTATTCTAGTACTGTGACGTATAGAACAAAAACATCTTGACTCAGAAGAACAATATTAGATAAAACATAACATTACTTTTGCAGTGAGACACATTGGTGGCACCGTCAAAGTCGGTCGTGGTGTTCCCAGGACAGTTGATGCAGTAGTTCTGGCCGAACTCAGACTGGTATGTCCCCGCAGGACAGCGGATGCAACGGTGGGTACTGGAGTTGTAATAGTGTCCAGGAGCGCAGTGCACTGAAAACGCAACGGCAGACAGATCATGGATTATGATACAGTAAATACAGAAGCATCAAAACATACAGGTCAGGAAAAACATTCTGATCACCTGCCAAAGCAATCCTCAGCCTGAAGGTGTACTCTACATCCACACAGCAAAATGTTATCTGTTGATGCGTATAGTCAGGTTTGTGAAACCAGGAATCGGACTCAGACACTCTTTTGCGAACAGTTACCTTCAAGAACAGTTGCTGACAATTAACCGTGTGCGTCATCACCTCAAAGTTTCCCCGATTCCCTGGAACCCAATGAACCCAACATCAAAGTCTGGACCTCAGTGCGTGTCCAGCTTGTGCTGAAGCAGAAAGGTATTCCACTGGGCAACAAGTCAACCTTGCACATCATCAAATACATAAACAAACTCCTACCTTCCTGTTGTTCCATGACATATTCTCCATGTCATGTCCTTCATCATACTCTTCATCATACTCTTCATGCTCATACTTTCACTCAGAACCAACTTTATCCCTATGTTCTGCAAACTTTTTCTTTTTTTCTTAATCTAAAGCAAAGCTGCCAACCAAAGTCCCTCTTCTTTCAACAATCTCTCTGTCTCCATGTCTCAGAGTTGGAAATTTGTTATTCAATTCAAATTCAATTAAAAAATACAGTACTTAATGCTCCATGTTTCTTGCAATGGTTGAATCCTTTCTGTGTTGCTTTTTTTTGTGACAAATACATTTTGGAAATGGAACAAAAGGTTCAACCTTGATTTCTTTAGAACATCATATATTCTCTCGTCAGGTTTTTGGAGGTTTTATTCAGGTATTTATAGCAGAAAAACAGGATTGTGTTTTCAACCTTACTAATTAGGCCAGACATGGAGTCTACAGGAGATTGTTGTCACAAGCTTTTATATTTCTCCTGGAACTCATTTGTTTGTTTTTATGTTTTAATCGCACATGATAAAAGATGTAAGATGCCTTGAAATGATTCTATGTGGTTTAGTTTTCCACATACTAATGACTGGGCAGAGGAGAGCATGTTTACTGTTCACACTGTCTGGAAACAACCACAAGGGAGGAAACATGCAGTTTTCTATCAAATCTCTGGTTTGTAAAGAAATACAGGCACAGAACGAAGCCTGACCTTTGGCCTCACAGTCCCTGAAGGTGACAGAAGCTTCATATTTGGTCATGAGGCCTCCTCCACACGGAAAGCACAGAACCCGGCCTGGTTCTGGCTGGTAGGAGCCCAGAGGACAGAGCTGGCAGGGCCGGAAGCCGTCAGTGGAAAACTGTCCTGCGGGACACTGACCTGTCAGGCAGACAAAACAAAACAAAACCCTGATTAATAGTCAGTCTTCCTGACTGGAAGTCGAGTGGTATTGTGGCTCCAGGGCCGTGTGTTACGCTTTAGACTCTGTAGTGTGGCTTTTAGTAACATTGTAAAAACAATAAAAAAAAAATTGGTTTATTTAATTTACAAATTTAATAAAATTTCCTGCAGATGTTATTATGGGAAACATCTATAGGAATATTTAGATTTTAAAGAGACATGTTCCTTTGAGGCTCTAAACAAATGCTGGAAAAAATGGTTCTTATGGTTGCAAAGGTTCCCGCAACTGAAGTAGAGCAATGCCTGGATGTTAAACACCTAGTTGCCTGATTGTAGTTTCTTTTCTTTAGTTCAGTTTATTTATGTTGTACAAAAGAGAAAAATGATCTCATGGCACATAAAGTGCTTTGTGGAAGTATTCAAACCCCTGGACACACTTCAGATATTAAAAAGTTATGGGAGACCAAAACTGCAACATTAATTCCATTTTCAGCTGCTGTGGTTCACTTTCACACTGAACTGTGTCAAACAAACCAAACCTTTTGAAAAGCCTGTTCTCCTCCTCGCCTCTGGGGGCGCTGCATCAAAAAAACACTGAAGGAAACGACACAAAACTCTTCAGGAAATGGAAACAAAAATGGAGTGGCGGCAGATTTTAGCCGCCACTATATGATTTTTTTTTTGGTCCTGGTAGTGCTGACTCACGTGTTTAATTTGGTTACCCAGAATTCTCTGCTCGATGGCCCACTTCCTGCTTTT
This sequence comes from Poeciliopsis turneri, assembly GCA_922788865.1. NCBI lineage: Eukaryota > Metazoa > Chordata > Actinopteri > Cyprinodontiformes > Poeciliidae > Poeciliopsis > Poeciliopsis turneri. Next base: position 1,395,021 of record CAKLNU010000350.1, on the reverse strand, counting down.
GATCTGCTTTGTATTCACATATGCATTCAAACAGTGTCAGAGTGCACTTCAACATAAGTGACACCCAGGTTTGTATGCGGACCAGAGTTTGATTACACATTCACAACTCTGTAAACGACACCAAACTTTCTAGACAACAATCTAGAGTTTGACCAAAGCGAACTGAACAGGCCTGTTAGGGATGCACCCAGTGCTATTAATCATATTTTTTCTCCTGTTTTTTCATACAAATTTGACTGGATCTAATGAAAATGTTATCGAGACGATGAGGTTACCTCCACACTGAGACACGTTCTTGGCACCGGCGATGCCCTGTCCTTCAGTGCTGGGACACGGCTCACAGGAGAGCTGTCCCTCCATGTCCTGGTACGTTCCAGGAGGACACTGAACACACTGCTCCTGCTCTCCACTGTAAAATGTCCCTGCACCACAACTCACTGTGGATGAAAAGCACACCGGTTTAGTTCTCACCCAGGCACAGCACAGTCAAGACAGCTCCACAAAGTCCAGACCCACCACACTTCCCGTCCTGGAAGACCTGACCAGTGCTGCAGGTATCGGCTCCCTCTGGGATCCTGGACGGTTTCTGGGCCACTTCGTACTCGGTTCCAGAGAACTGGATGTAGAACTGCTGCTTGTTAATGGACTTCCTCAGCGTCCGCATGGCGATCTGGAGCTTCTGCCTCATCTTGTCCCGCACGCAATCCATGTTACACGAGTCTGAGGTGAAAATGTTCAACTTAAGCGTGTCTCGAGCCTCTGCTGTATGTTTACGGTTTCATTCTGGCAGGTCGTGAGAGAACTAAGAGAGAAAACAGCACCTGAGGCTTCCTCCTCTTTCATCTCCATCTCAAACTCCGCTGTGATGAGGGAAACCTCTTTGGACGGAGACTTGCGTCCTCGCCGCCGCTTCTTTGACGAGTCACACTTGAAGTTGACGAACGTTACCTGGCAGTCATCTGTGCAGGGGAACTGCCCTCCTGTCAGAGTGAAAACAGAAATCATGAGGATGAAATGAGACTCCAGTGTGATTTCTGCATCAGCGCACCTAAAGTGAGGAGAGATGTTCCTTACCTTGGATGTTCTGCCTGGAGGAGTCCTTGTGTTTCTCCTTGCTGCGGGGGCTCAGGTGACACTTGGCATCTTTAATCTTGAACTTGGCCTTCTGCTTGATGGGTGGGGCCAGCGGATCTGTGTTCATCCACATCAAAAACAAACACAAAGTGTGCTTAATGTCAGACCCGTGAAGACTTCCTATCAATTGATTTGTGATCAGGGCAGATACATTTGTGCCCATTCAGAAAATTATTATTATTTCCGATGAGGTTTGAGTTTCTGTTCCCCTTTCTGGGCAGTGGTTTCTGAACTCACCTTCCTTGGATGTTCTGCCTGATTGGTGGTGTTAAAGCATCTGACCCAAGTCTGGGTCATGAAGAATGGCTCCAGAAATCAAATTTGATTTAAAACCATCGGCAATGGCTCATTTTGTTATTGCTGCAGAGCTTTAAAAAGTTCACTGCTAATTATTAACAAGAACTGGGTGTGCAGGCTAGGATTTTCTACGCCTTCTGGCAAATTTACAAAGTTCCAAACTATACAGAACAGACTGGAGCACAAAGTGTGACTCAATGACCAGAATAACAGTCTATTGGAGAGTATTTGATTGCAGCTTGAATATTTGTCGTCTTTAAGCCACATTGTAGCTGAATTAGCAGTTTGCTTTATCTCCACACAGTCGTGTTTTTGACAGGCACTGAGCTTATCCAGCAGGATGGATCTCAACATGCTTTTACAGTTTTGTCACAGACCGGGCTTATGTTGAACTATTACTAAAGTTGTATGCAATGTAATCTTCACACATTGAAAAAACAATAAGAGTTCAAATACACTATTAGTCTAAGGGTACACCAATATATTGGCCCTCATTTCCTTTAGTTTGGGACGTTAGCGATCAGCTGATACTTAGGTGTGAAACGTCATTAATCTAATCTACCTCTGCAAACGTCTAAAAATCAAACTGTCCTTTTTTTTCCCTCTGGCTGACTGACAGACACGCCCACCAGGTCATGTCTGAATGTGTGCAGTTAACTACAGTCACCCCCCTGTGGCTCCATTGTCGCCATATTCAGTGCTTTTTCAGACAAAACATAAAAAATCGGATTGGACAGATCTGACTCTTTAAGGATCAGCGATGAGCCAGAAAACTGCATCCGTACGCTAGTCATACCATCTCCATGGAAATAAAACACATTTACACAACCGATGCTCATAGTTGAAGGTCTAAAAAACTATAACCAAATCAGAGCACACCTTCTGACTGCCGAATCAGGTTTTGCTGAAAAATATTATTTTTAAGGAGGCGCCTCAGCACATATCAGCTGTGGTGGTGGCGGCATCATGGTGTGGGGATGCTTTCCTTCAGCAGGGACAGGGAAGCTGATCAGCGTCGATGGAGTGTAGAGATAATTACAGGGCAACAATTCAAGATATTAAAGCTTGTGGTCATAATGTGGGACTTTCACAAAACACTTTAGTTCCTGGATTTAATGCAACGGTATAACATGTTTAGGAGCATTACCAGGCTGGATGGGAACTCCACAGCTTAATGTGTAGTTCTCTGAGTCTGCAAGGAAGAAACACAAACATTAGAGTTTACTTAAAGAAAGAGGAATGATCATAATGAGAGTTTAGGGTTTGCGTAATGTTAGGGGGTGATTGGTGGTGTTAAAACAAGTTTCATCCCTATTTTGTGCAAAAACAGACAGAGAGCCCAAAGGCTGACATGTTTCCATCTGACCTTAACATTGATTGTGAAATGAAAGCTGAAGAAAGAGTTATTTATGATGTCTCTCTCCTCCAGTGCACAGGAACACACATGTACACATTTCAAGAAGGAAATGACAGATTGAAGCCTTCGAAAATCATAAAAAGCAAGCAGAATAAACAAGAGTCCAGTCTCTGTTAAGCCACAAGTATTTTACCTGGCTTTCACCTCTGTGATATTAAAACGGACTCCAACAAAACAAACACTTCCCTTCACGCCTCGGAGCCATCTATCATTCTCACACTGCAGCTGCCAAGTCAAACCCAGCGAGGGCCACATTACGGAACGCCACCATCAAAGTATGTAATCATTTTGCAGATGTGTTAAGCGCTATCGCAGGAAAAGAGCCTGAGGTGTTAGCCAGAGTGCTGGGATGGCTGGGGCTGACAGGACCCCATCCTGAGTGAATAACGCACCAGTCAGAGCAGAGAGCTGGACGTGGAGCCCAGAAATACAGCTGGAAAAGTTGCAGCTGTCAGCTGATGCCACCAGAGGGCAGCACTCAATGGCAAACAAGTAGATGCCTTGATTAAAAATGTGAAAGAGGATTTCTATTAGATTTTCATACTATGATAACCTTATTAGATACAAAATGCAGTTTTCGACCGACCGTTTCATTTATTAAAGGAACAGACAATCAGTGAGTGAAAAATAGTCCAAGATGTCCAGGACTGGCCGTCCAGTCGCTCTGAGAGCAGGCCGCAAAATGCTAAATGAAGTCTACAAAACCGCCACCACGGACTTTTCTGCTGTTATATCAACTGCAGCAAGAGCCTGTTGATATGACTGAGAAAATATCAGAATCAGAAAATTTAAAGGGCCGGTATTGTGTATTTTCCAGGCACATTGTGCCATTTTATACCACAATCTACTAAAAAACACAGTAGAAATGCTCTATAAGATGTGACTTAGAAGAAACAGAACTTTGCTATTTAACTTCTTGAAATTGTCTCTTTAAGAAACTCCTGCTTTTTCTGACACTCCGCCTTCATCACAACAATGCTTTCCTTTCATGAACATCTGAATCGTTTTTACGACTGGAAGGCTCTGATTAGCATCTCACAAGTTCATATAGTATCTGAACTCTGACCCCAACCCCTGTTGGAGTTGTAAAGCAGGAAGTTCAAACCATCTCTTTCCATTGATCATAATGGGAAAAGATCGTATCTCTGACTCCAACGTCTCCCGCCAACAACTCTTTGAAGATGCTTGAATCATATGAGTTACAGCAATATTTAATTTCCCTTTAGGATAAATAAATTACATTTGAGTTGAATTTGAATGAACAGCAACATAAATCCACTCATTAACACATTCTCAGTTTTGCCAGAGTAAACAGGACACAAGGAAATTAGTGCTTACTTCAGAGCTACTTTCAGTGGCTCAGATCATTTCAGAAGCAGGCAGCTGCTGCTCATCCACAATGCTGCAGAAAGTCCTTATGTCTCTCCTCTGGCCGCGTTTTTAAAAAGATTGATTTTAAATTCTCGTTCAGTGAATTTAAGTGTTTCCATTTTTCCATCTCCAGCCTAAACGTTACTAGTGTTTCAGTGTTGCATCATAAGTCTCTGTTCTTTCTGGTCCTGAATGATCGACGGAAACTCTACCTGCGAGGAAGAGAGCGTTGGAGGGACAGGAGAGCGAGCAGACCTCTGCCCCTCCGCTCTTAGTGCAGACCAGCTGGGCTCGCGGAGCAGGCTTTCCGTTGGGTAGACACTTCACAGCCTCTGAGGAGCACACCACACTACATCACACACCGGCAACGTCCAAACCTGGAGGCTGGAGGCAGAGGGGAGGACGGGCCGGAGCCAGGGCTTACCGGTGCAGTCCTTCTTGTTCCAGTGGAGCTTCTGACCCGGCGGACACACACACTCGAAGCTGCCCTGCGTGTTCATGCAGCCGTACTCACAGCTGCCGTTGTTGATGCTGCACTCATCGACGTCTAATGCAGGAAAGCAGAGAGGAATCTGTGTCCTGGTCGTGGTCAGAGATGCAGGTCAACAACACCTCTGCGTGGACACTCACCTCCACAGTGTGTGAGGCCGTAGAGGATGTATCCCCTGTTGCACTGGCACTCAAAGCTGCCAGGATAGTTGATGCAGGTGTGGTCGCAGGTCCTCTCAAAGGAGCACTCATCGATGTCTGAGGGAGGCCACACACACAAACAGCAACGGTTTTCACACTTCTTGGAACTTTTTCGCATTTTGTGCAAGTGCAGCCGCAATCCGACACATGGTGCTTGAAATGTTTCACAAACAATCAAAAGCGTGGGGTTCTTTTTGTTTCCTCTGAGAGAATCCTTCATACAAGCAGCCTGTGTTGGTTGTGTGAAGGACACAACAGCTCAATTCAAAATCAACTAAATGTCATAATTAATAAATAATCCATCAAATGAAAAAGGAAATAAAAAATAAAACCTTCCTTCCTGCCAACAGTCAGTGCAGCTGATTTATGAAGGCAGCTGATTAGCAGCTGATTTTATTTAGGGATATCAGATTGAAGGGGGGCTAAACACAAAAGCACACCAGACTTCTGGCTTTACATGTGACATATTTCAAAACTATTTATGATTTTCTTTCCACCTCACAATTCTGTGCCGGTCTATCAAAAAATACTGATCGTTTTTTCTTGAACTGTGTGAGTTCTAGTGAAATGAGACGCAAAGGCAAAATGATAACAACTGACGTTAGATTTGATCTGTGGTGTCCAAACGTTTTACATGAGGCCAAAACTGAGAGATGAAACTGCTGAACGGGTAAATTCATTAATTCTATAAATACTTGATTACAAGAGGGATCTGTAAATCAGTGCAGATCAAAGCATATATAAACAATCCTTAACAACTGCATTATTAAAGAGGATTACAGTTTCCTATTTTTTAGTAGGTTTTGGGCTAGGATATGTTTTTCAGGAGGGATTAAGTAATAAATGCTCATTCATGCAGTAAACAAATTCAGTTTAAGGAGAAATGCCTTAAACTTAAAGAAGAATCTTTTTTTGTCATGCAGGATGTAAAATTATGGTCCTCTGACTATGACTTGTTAAAAAAGTACAAAGTTCCTCGCTGCGACTCTTCCTCTCAGTCTGTTTCCTCAAGATGACCTCTAAAAAAACTAAGCATATGTTTCACTGTTACAATCTTTTTTGTCTAAAAGAGAAGGTATTTTGATTTTAATGAGACAAAAATCTCATTAAAAACGGTTTTAAAGTCTCGTTAAACTGACATAACGCTCAATTTTTTTTTTGCAATTCCGTCATAACGAGAACATTTTCTCTTTATTTTATTTTCAAGTGCTGGCAGGTAGATGCTTTCATAAAGTCCTGAGCAAAACACAAGTCCAAAGAAAAAGGCTGAAATATTCTGCTTTACTTGGAATTCAGGACGCAGTAAAATCAAAACTTGCTCAAAGCAAGTCCCATAAAAGTGTAAGAACTCGTTATAATAAATGAATAAATGTGAAATCTCAGTGGGATACAGTGTTGTCAGTAAACATGTTAATCTAACATGTTCTAATGGAGTCTGTAACTCAGAGGAAGTTGGTCTGGATGCTGGATGTTTGCTCTGCAAACAGTGAGAGGACATCGGAACGGTTCGCCCGTGTGGTCGCAGCCAGTCGGACCAGAACGGTTTGCATAAACAGGAACGCCACACAGTAGTTCCTAACATACGTACAGTCATCCTAAAAAGAAAGTACACCTTTCATTTAGAAGGTTTTTACATATCAAGAAGTAAACAAACACGCTGCCATCGCTGAGCAAAGGTGAAGCCAGAATGGAGAAACTGTGTGAAGAGCTAATGCCGGGTTCACGCCGCAAAATTGCCGGATGATTTTCCAACCCGAGACAATCAAAAATCTACCAAATAAAAGGTTTTGCTGCATAGCTCTTCTTCCTCTGGCCACCTAAAACTGCAGTTTTGTGGGCATCATGGTACATTCAGTGAAGGGACAGGGAACACTGAACGGAAATGTCATTGGAAATGGAAAAACATCCTGAAAAGACATCAATATTTCAGAGAAAGACCTTGCAGATATTTTTTTTTATAGAAACACAGCAGTTGTGAAACTGTTTTTTGTTTTCAGACAAAGATTTGCAAACATTTGGAATGGAAACGCAGCTATTGCTGGCTGAATTGAAATCTGTTGAAAAGTTCTGGTGGGGTTTGAAAATGGCAGCTGCAGCACAAAAACCCAAAAAGAGCTGGAGGCCTTTGGCTGTGAGGGGTGGGCTAAGATTGAGGAACACTACAGGCTTGGTAGATCCAGAGAACGCCAGAGTACTAAAAATGCTCATCATAAAGGGGTTGAAAAAGTTGGTGACTTCAATAGTCAGTGAAGGTGTCACGTTACATTTACCCTCCCATGATGTTAGCTTGTTGCTCAGGAGGAGCACGGCAAATGTCACGGTCAGACAGCGGGTAAGCCGGGGCATTGTCCTATCAAAACGTCGGTTTCCAAAACCACAAATAAAACCTTGTAAAGCCGCCGATGAGGTCAGTGCAACCCTGTCGGACCGCACACTGTAAAGAACTGCTGGGGCCCAAATGACCCCGCCTCTTAAGAACGCGGAAGGCTTAAACTGTTCAGTGATTGATTCACTGCAATCATGTGTCAGTTTGCACATTTTGCCCGTAAAGTTTTTTTTTGTTTGTTTGTTTTGTTTTGTTTTTTTCACACAGCTGGGGTTGAATCATTTTGGCTCCAGATGTCTGTGGATGGGAAAAACCTGGCAGCTATTGGCAGTGCGGCACATTGGCAGAGGTGTGCTTCTGCTAGCGACGCCATATTGGAGAGACACTATGATGTGGCTAACACCACTCACCACCACATACTTAAAGACTTCAAATATGCAACCAACGAAGCCTGGCTAACCCAACGCATACACACACCGCTGTTTGTCTCAGAGTGTTTGTTTTGGGCGGAGCGTAGAAGAACCTTAGGGTTTTGGTGTTAGGAAAAATCATTTTGTGTTTGTCTGATCTGCCTCGCTTGCTGTGACTTGTAAGTAGGAATTTGCCTTTGGTCATGCAAACTTAAGTGTGTTCAGAAAGCTTCCAGAGACATAACACACACCCAGAGCGGGAACTCACAGATGCATTAACAGCAGCTTGACCTTCCCCTACTGAAGCAGTAACTCTGCTCTGATTACTTCAAACAATGCAGATTTTTCACAAATAAGATCATAAATAGCTACAAAACATTTGTAAGCTGTACAGAAGACCAGAATAAACTTTACTTAGAATGACAGCCAAAATGTCTTTCTGAACTAAACAGATTATTGGCAAAAAAAAAACAAAAAACAATGATTAAAAAAAAGAGATGTCTGCTAACCTTTGCAAGTTCGTTCATCAGTGAGAAGTTTGTATCCTTTTTGGCAGCTGCACTCGAAGGAGCCCACCGTGTTTCTGCAAAAGTGATCACAGCCTCCGTTGTTCTCCTCGCATTCGTCGATATCTGAGTTGATTTGGTCAGAAGGTCAAATCAGCAAAGATAATTAGGGACACGTGAAAAAAGTCACACAAAAACTCACACAAGAACACCAGTACTGGAGCACTCCGTCCTATACATGAAGGGTTTGCCCATCAGGGATTAGCGGTTAACACATAGAGCGTATTTAGGATTGGAAACAGACAATAAACTGTCAGAAAGAGAAGATGCTCTTTCTTTAGGAACTCAAAAATGTTAGATAAGACAGTAGATTCTCCAATTATTTTCCAAACCTCTTCTACCGACTGTTTTACCTTTAGGAATTATTTTTGCTTTGGGAAAGATGATTATGCAACACTACAGCACATTCAAATAGAGTAAGTTCAAGTTTCCCTTTAAAAATGGAGCAATATGAACATGTTCATGTAAATACGTGACACAGGCTGGTGGGTAATTTCCATCTCTAATCCTGAAGGCATTGATGTTGAAACACAATGATAAGCAAAGAGACAAAAAACACAAGATCAAAGAAGAATAAATACATAAAACAACCTTAAAATGTTTATCTGTTGATATACTCAATGTTGGCATTTTTGGAGTAGACTCTTAGACAGTGTTGTATAAAGTACTGAAATCTCGGAGTCAACTAAAAGTATAGGTACGTCTCCAAAATATGACTTTGGTAAAAGTAAAAGTCACTGATTGAAATGTTACTTGAGTTAAAGTATTAAAGTATCTGAAATGTCTTGTACTTAAGTATGGAAAGTACTGTAAAAATGAATGTACTCAAGTAATGTAATGAAAAGTACAAGTAAAAAGTAAAACAAGGCAAATGCAGTTTGAATGACATTTTTTATATTTTGGTAAACTTGTTAAATACACTTAAAATAATGAACACAACCAAGTGCAGGCAAAATGAAACCTGCTAATAGATAAACCTGCAGCATCATTTAGTTAAGAAAATTAGGAGCTTTACCTAAACCACCAGGTTAACTTAACCTGCTTTATGTTAACTTAACCTGCTTTATGTTAACTTAACCTGCTTTATGTTAACTTAACCTGCTTTACAACTGAACCAGCTTCTTAGTAAACCCTCCAGGACAGAAAATAAAGTTTTTGTAAGCCTTAAGTTTTCCCTTTCAGTAAGGTCAGTGCTGAAAATGAGAAAAATAAATAGTCAGTACAGAAAATGTGGCCAACATGAAGAAAAAAAGCTGTTACGATTACTCTACTTCACAAACTATAGGTGCACACAACTGGTCATTATGCAAAAGAAAAAAATAATTGGGAGGGAAATGCAGCTTATTTGGCATCTGAAGAGGGAGAGCTTTTTGTTAACTTGGTGTTTAATGGGAGAAGCGAAACAGACCTCCGTGATGCTGAAACCCACCTACTCAAAAAATCCAGCAAATAGTCTGATTGGTTAGAGCTCAGTTTGTGCAGCTTTGGTTTCCGAGATATTAAAATTATTTTTTAGGCCATCCATTACTTACTTAAAGAGTAAGTAAAATGAATTTTGTGACAGTTGGTCACAAGGCAAGAAATCTATTTCCATTAGTTTCTCAGGAGTTTGGATGTAAAATGTATTGACTCTCCCTGAGTGAAACTCCGACACCTTGAGGAAGGGGAGACCGAGAGAACGGCTGGCCGAAATTAGCGTTCATGAATCGGATCAACCTCGAGTTAGGCGCCGCTCACACCGGATATCGGAATAGCCAAAATCCAAATTGAAAACAACTTTGCTGCGTTTGTTTTAACGGCACAAACCTGCACAAACGGAGCACTAACGAACCAGCCCACTTTGGTTTGTTTTGGAGCAAAATGCGGGGATGGTGACTCTGGATGGACTAAAAAATCATTTTAATATCTCGGAAACCAAAGCTGCACAAACGAACATTTTAACGGCACAAACCTACACAAACGAAGCACTAACCAATCAGACTGTTTGCTGGACTTTCTGACGTAGTGGGGAGGTGAAACCTGTGCATCCTATTGGTGGAGATGAACAAGCCCAGGTAAGCAGGCTTTGTTGCAGTCAATCAGTAGGTGGGATCAAAACATTTGCGTTTCTCTCTCGCTTTTTTGTAACGAGTAACTAAACCACACATTGAAAATGTATCGGAGTAAAAGTATGCAATTAAGTTCGGAAATGTAGTGAAGTAAAAGTGAAAGTTATCAAAAATTTTCTTACTCGAGGAAAGTATGAAGTACTCCAAAATATACGCAAGTAAAGTAGTGAAGTATTTTTACTTCGTTACTATACAACACTGCTCTTAGAAACATGGATGAAATTTCTAGTGGGTCCAAAGTTGGTTGACAGCTGAAGGTCGAATGGCAGAATTCTAAAAAATGGACATCAGAGCTGCACCATATCACAGGTCAACGTGCCTGCAGCAGATCTGCTGCACAAAGTGGATCACTTCAAATTCACTCCCAATGCATAATTATGCAAGTTCTATTTGATCAAGTGTCTAATTTTAGCTTTTTACTCTAACTTTTTATTCTATATCCTAGTTGTACCGTCTATATTATTGCAATATTTGTATTGTGATATATATGATGAGATGTGCAATGTTGGCGGGATAACAAAGTTGACCTTGACCATGACCTTGAAACTCAACTCAAAACCTGTTCAAATTGTCTTTCTCGTCACAACCAAACTCTGATGCATTTTGATGGGACTCTGTGTGACAGAGTTTAATCATGAACAACATTTTCACAAATAAAAATGTGAATAAAACAAAATAAGACATGACGTTCACATTCAGCCTGCCCGAATAAATCTGTCCACCTCTGTGGAATTTAATTTCAGACAAATTCATGAACAAGTGTTAGGATATGTGTCAGGAACTCTTCAAATGCACAAGTATTGGGCAGATTTTTATAAAACATATCCTACTACTATTACTACTAATAATAATATTAAAGAGGGGGATGGAGTCGCCCTTAGGAGCTGTTTTTACTGACCACATGGTAGATCTGGTTTCTCCTAGCCTCCATTACTCTCCCTTTGTCTCATCCAGTTTAACATTTTCTCACAAGACCTTTCTCAGCTATTAAGTCATCGCTTCTTTGAATCATGGAACCTTTATTATTTATGTCTGTTAAAACATTTTGCATTGAGAGAAGAACATTTGCTAAAGATTTAGAATGTCAGTAAGAAACAGGTAAAAAAAAAAAAGGAACAGAGAGAAAAGAGAGGCAGCAGCAAACAGGACAGAGGATAAATAGTCTGATAGATTAAACAGCCCAAGTCGTTTTTGATTGGTGCGTTAAGTGATGGAAATCAGCAGCCAGGTGCTACAGAATACAGAATAGGCCGAGCAGGATGCCAGAGAGATGGGCAGGAGGGCAGAAGTAAATGGCAGATGGATGAACTTATATAGCTCTTTTTCAGTCACACTGACCACTCAAAGGACTTGACACCAGAGCCACATTCACTCATTTAATGCATTTATACACCTTAGTGTAAGTGGGAGTAAGTGTCTTGGCCAGGGACACATTGATAGGAGGAAACTGGAAGGCGATTCCTCTACTGAGCCGCAGTTGACCCAGTCCAAGCGGAAACGGTGATGAGCAGGGAGGGAACCGGAAAACACGAGAGAAAAGAGGAACTTAGATGATACTAAAAGGGAAGAATTTGGATGTAAGAGAGAGGGAATGGTAACTAAAACTAGAGCAGGAAAATTGTCAGTAGAAACGTGTGATAATCTGTTTTTTTTGTTTTGTTTTGCTCACCGGTTTGGGGACTTTTGGATTTAATTTGGTTCCCATTTTGCCCATGTTCAATAACTAACCAAGTGAGTGTACTCAAAAAGTGGGCAAATAAAGATCAGCTGAAGTAATGGAGAACTAGTTTGAGCTGCTCTGACTGAACAGATGATTTGGATCTTCATCAGTGTAGACAGAGTGTCGGCATAGTGGAACATGAGATTTAGAAATGTTATAATTGGGTTATCACAGCATTTATGATGATTCTGGAGCTGTGATGAGGAGTTCAAATATCCCAGAGAGTTCTGGAAACTCAGAGGCTATTTTGAAGGTTTCAGCTAATTAACCATAAAAGCACTTTCTATATTTGAGGCCATTTCTTATGATTTTGTCTGTGTTGCTCCTGTTCATGTCTTTGCTATTTGTATTTGTTATTTCATGTTTTACCTGAAGTACAGTCTGTTCCAAAGGATTTATTCCAGTCATTAACATGCTTCTGTTGTTTCCCGAGGCTGAGAGGGACAGCTGTTTTTTCAGCTTCAGGATAAAACCAAAGTGCAAACGCGTCACTTTTTAGTGAGGAAGTCTAGAAATGATAAAACTAATGGTTAATTCATTTCTACGAAATCCAAAAATTAGGGGGCGGAGGGGACCAAACACCATTCCACAGTGCTCACTTGCTAGCCGTGTTGTTTTCACTCCAGCACGTCTGTAAAACCGGTGAACACAAACATGAGCTTACCCACGACAGACAGACACGGCTTTTTAATTACCTTCCTCGCTGAAAACACTGGCAGAATCACAGCATCTGCCCACACTTAAGGGGCACTCTGAGGGCGGCTATGGGTAGATAATTACCCTTAATGAAGCTTAAATGTTCCTTGAGCCTAAGTAAATACATTAAACTAGAGCAAGTCTTGAAATGAAAAAGTCTGCAATGAAGAAAATGAAGACAGATAAATGTAAATCAGTCCTCCCGAAGTTACAATATGATCTAAGTTTTTGTCACCACTTGTCCGATCAAGCAAAACAATATTATATTGGTTTGGCATTTTAGTGTTTCAGTATTTAATCGCCAACCAACACAAATTCTGCTTCTCACAGAGCTGGTTGGTCTTTAGGAAGCTCTCTCATCCTTCATTAACTGGATTATTACAGTTTGGGATTTTCATCGTAGTTTAGTTTTGTTAACTTTGGCACATTTACACACAAAAACGGGAAAAGAAGAAATTCTATTTCGATCGCCAGTTAATAGATTTAATTGTTGATTCAATTTTAAAACTAAAGTCACAAAACAAAGCCAGCCACGAACGGATTAGTTGCACTTATTGCTGGCGTTAGATTTATACTTAAAAAGTTGAATTAGGTCTGAGTTACATACATTGAGATATTGGTATTAGAGTGGAATTATGTGATTCCTCTGACTGTAAGACGCTGCATGGTGTTTGTTTCTGTGTCAGTTAATCAAATGGCTTCACTCACTAACTGCTGATGCAGGAGAGGTTATGAATCAAAAACATTTACTGTTATTAGTTTAATGATTAGTTAGTAAAATAAAACAATGAGTGAAATCAGTTTGTGCACAAGAACAGACTCATTCATGCTTGTTTTCTTTTTTAACAAAGAAACATCTGGATGGCCAAAGGCAATGTGGAACTTTAATGAGGATGTCCTTAATTAAAGCAAAGACATTTCACACGAGACTGCATCCGGAGAGTGTGTTGGAGCAAAAAATTCAAAACAAAAAAAAAAAAAAACGGAAATAATTTCAGAAGTGGTCAGCCAAAAGCAAAAGATGCTGCGAAGAGCATCCTCCCTTCCGGATCTGTCTCAATGCATCAGAAATGTTCTGGAGTGGTTAATGAGCGAGGTTTTCTTTCAACTCAACGTTCGGGAAGGAAAAATGGAAAGAAAGAAAGAAAGAAAATGCGAGGTGAAACAAAAACAAATCAGATTCTTCTCACTTCGGCCTCATGCAGACTCCCGAATTGGAATGTGCACCGAACACAAATACAGAACAAATTGCGTAAAGCTCAGAAAATCTGCTCAGTTTTAGAAAATATTTACAGAAAGAAGCAATTAAATGGAAAAAATTTGCAGAAACACGACCCTCCACAAATAATTGGGGACAGAGCATGGGGCTCGGGTTCTGTTGGACAGTGTTGGTTTTCTTTGCAGGATGTTGTCAGTGGAGAGGACAGACATCAGGCTGAGAAGACGTGTGTATTTACTCGGGTATTAAATGACCGCAGCGCAGAAACAAACAGTCCATGGCTGCATGTGGGCTGAAGGAAAACTCTGTGTTTTGCATAACAATGATGTGTGATGAGAGGCTGAGCTGCAGCTCCTCTGAACAGCTCCATGCATTACTGTCTCATTTAACTCAGCCTGCTCACCACACAGGGAGGCCCACGGATTCACAGCTGCTGTCTCTTGGTTGTATGTCGAACACTTGTAGAGATACATGGGTAAAAACGGCTTGAATCGGATTTAAAATTGTTTTTGTTTCGTTTTTTTTGTAAAGATTTTATATTGCACTCTATTTAAATTCTTGGCCTAATCCTGATTCCAGCTTGAGGTACAAGTAGCTCTGACCTTGGATCAAACAGAAATAAATAAACTGCATGACCTCTTACCTGAAGATATTTATTGGAGTTATATTACCCATTTCCACGCAGCAGTTTGAAGTAGACTACTTTTAAATAACTGACAGTTATTGTAGGTACAAAGAGACCCTGAAGACATGTTATGTGCTTAGAGACCTCTGGTCGACAGGTGTTGTACACAGAACAGGCAGGATAAATGTACTGAACTAACAGAAGGATTTTCTTGTCATGCTGATCATTCGCAGAACTTTTACACTCCATCGGCCCGCAGTCACACAGCAGCAGGCCCCTTGGGGTGAAGCGCCCACCGGTTCACCGTTTGGTCTGAGCAGCCAAAATGTCAATTTGAAATATTCACATGTTATTACAAAATAAATGTCTTTTAAGTCATATTTGATATATCCGTAATTTTTTCGCAACTGAAGTTAACATCGTTATTTGATTGTGCTATGAAATGGCACCGTGTGGCTGGAAAATACACAGCACCGTCCCTTTAAGGTGGCTGTAAAAATGTGCAGTCTTTTTTTATGTTTGCATAATACATTGAGTTTATTCAGTCCTGGCTTTGCTGGCCACTTCCAGATCAGCAGCTAGAAAGTAGAAACTTGCCTCAGTGGCTCAGTTCAGAAGGCTGCGTGGAGTCGGAGGGTTTTGATGGATTTCGAGACCGAAGCCTTTCCTGACGGTCAGAGCTGATGTGACGAGGCCTTTAACTTCCATCTGGTGGGACAATGCGTTTGAGTGCATTATCAGGTCTTTTCAGGTAAATGTGGCACGCAAGCCAGTGAGGACATGTCAACAGTGCCAATGGAGTTCTTCTGTTTTTTTTTGTTTTTTTTTTTACCGACCACACACTGTTCTCAGAAGCAGCCAGAAACTCACGTGCACACATCTAACCTTTCATGAACTTCACCGAGAACAAAACCCAAACCACCATGTAATGTAATGAGTGTTAACGATCCCGCCGTTACAGGGGCGCGCACACACACTCACACACACACACACACACACACACACACGCACACACGCACACACACACGCCCGACAGTGCGATCTGACCTCGCTCCGATGCACACCTCCTAATCAAACATCTGGAAACCGTTAACAACATCTTCTCTCTAGCCTCTCTTTAACCCAGCTGCTGGTATGAGAGCCTGTAATGAGACGTCTCCTCGGGTTGGCGCGTCTGTCATCGAGAGGAGCTGAACGGCCTTGTCTGTCAGCGCGGATGAAAGAGTGTTTATCACACCGGTGGGTTTTAAACATGCCCTGGATAGTTTATATTGAAACAATTATGATAGACAGGCAGGACAGGGCACATCCTGTTGGCATCAGAGTGCGGCTGATGAAACCATGGGGAGAGACGACGGAAGACTGCAGTCTGTCACTGGGGAGCAACTTGGTGCCACATCGGCTTGGACCACCGTCGAAGGAGGCACTCAACTTACACTGAAGTGGAAATTTCAGCACACTATACTTTTGAAACCAGATATTTACATACTCTCTAGGAAAGAAAAGACTTGTTCTTACTGTCTGACCTTAAATCAGAATAAAATCCCTGTTTAGGTCTGTTCAGATCATCTAAATTATTTGTGTGTACATGCTGGTGTTACGAGTGGAAAAGAAAACTGCACAATTCTCTGAGGTTTTGAACTCAGACATGCTTTCTTGGTAGTCGGTAGCATTTCCTTTGAAACTATCAACTCAACACTTAGTGAATCCAGACCATTTGACCTCCAGGTTTCTGGAATTTTGATCCATTGATG
This sequence comes from Poeciliopsis turneri, assembly GCA_922788865.1. Taxonomy (NCBI): domain Eukaryota; kingdom Metazoa; phylum Chordata; class Actinopteri; order Cyprinodontiformes; family Poeciliidae; genus Poeciliopsis; species Poeciliopsis turneri. Next base: position 1,378,688 of record CAKLNU010000350.1, on the reverse strand, counting down.
AAGGAATACCTGGAGCTGAATCCGGTTTGCACGCCTCCTTTTACCCACCATTTAATGTCTGCCAATACATTGTGATAGCCAATCAAAAACATCGACTTTGTTGCCTTTAAGCCATTTGACAAGACTTCGTTGTACTGAAATTCCATGTCTGCCTTTTTGGTATGTTAATATCATGGATTTCCTTGTGATATAATCTCTACTGCAGCAAAATACCTCCACAGTATGATGCTGCCACTCCTATGCTTCATAGTTGTGAGTGTTGTCAGGCTTTCAAGAGTCCACCTATTTCCTGAAGTCTTTATGGCCGAACTCTTCAGGTTCAGCTTCACCACACCACAGAACAGGTCTCCAAATTTCCAAGATGCTGTTGGAAAAATGGCTCTTCTTTGCTGAGTGATCTTAAGGGCTCTGAAATCAGCTCTCATGACGGAAATCACAGTATTTTGTTCTCCGCTGCTCTTTCTTCTCACAATCTTCCTCGAGAACATTTCACCTCTTTCCACATGCGATGATACTGAATGATTGGTCCGATTTTCATGGGCGTGTTTGTTTATGCGTCGGGACAGCAGAGCTGTCTCGCTCTGACTACTCGACTTCCAGAAGCCGGTTGACATATTTAGAAGAGCAATTGTCCGAGGCTGTAAGAAAGAACGTACTGTTCGACCAAAACTCTGAAATGCTCCTGCTCTGGTCCGATCCAGAGGGCAATCGTCCCACCACAACATCTGCTATGTTTTTATTTTTATTTTATTTCCAATAACACGGAAAATAAAATGAGACGTTCCAGCTCGTCAATCATTATTTCTTCCGCCTCTGAGCTTGTGAACTCGTGATAGTCAGTCTCTCTGCCATCCTCTACACTCCAGAGATTCTTGTGCAAAGATGCACTTTTCATACCATGAAGAACACAGCCGTCACCATCTCCATCCATCATGACTCTTTGAAAAGTCATGGGTAGTTGGTGTTTTTGCATTTTCCTTCGGGATTAATAAAACATTATGAAGCTGAGATTCAGTTGTTTTGAATATAGCGGATACTCTTGTTTCCCACCTAATGACGTACAGGCAACTCCTGAGCTTAAACCACTGTGTTTTATTCAACTTGAAGACTGGACTTTAACTGGACCACTGTAAAGCCCTGATGATTCCTGAAGAATGGAGTCAGTCTCGCAATGAATCTACAAAAGCCTCTGACTGAAGATTTGCAAGTCATGAAGTTCATTCAGATCATTTTCAAACCCAAGTAACGTCAGACTCTTTTCAGGGGAAAGTGGTATTGTCGTATCTCGATAATGACTGATCATGTTATGATTGTGTTCCAGTACGGAAAACCCAAAAGGAAGCAAAGCTGTGAGGTCAGTGTGTAACCTGATGGTGACGGTGGTGGTCTTGCAGACTTTGCACATGTTGACAGATCAATGTGCACTGCCTTGCCCATGACTCTACTCCTGAGGAGCAGACTGAGGACGCCTGAGGGGGCGAGGCACAGCTGGCCTGAACTCATATCCATCTTCTCTACTCAACTCAAGCCCAATTGAAGGCACTCCGTCTGTAAATGCTGGCTTCCATTACGGCAAAACATGACCAGAGGACATTTCGGAGCACACAAAGACATTTTATCTCCACTTCTACATTATGCAAACGCATGCAGTTTGACTCATCAGTTTAATTCAAATTCAATAAAAAAAAATTGATTTTTATCCCAATGGGAAAAGAAACGTTGGAACTCATATTTTCGAAGCATCTTCAAGGAGTTGCTAATGGAGCTCGCAGCAGTCAGCCTCGCAATGAATCTCAAAAGCCTCTGACCAAAGATTCGCTGTATGACATTCTCACAGCGGTCATGACACGCTGGCAGCTCAATGTCCAGGCAGCAGAGACAATGTTCCACTCTAAAACGTCCTGATGATTCCATCACTTGTTGGTACTGCTAATTCACTTCCTTTGCTTTTGCCGCTCCCCTTTAAATCTGTCTGGCCGTATAATGAAACATCCAGACAGAGAGTCATTGCAGTCCGAGACTGGATTCTTGTCCGTTATGGTTTTCACTTCCTTCTTCTCTCTCTGCTCTGCATCCATTACGCCTTTTGCTGTTCAGTTATTATTTGAGCTTTTGTGATGCTAATCAGCTGCTCTAAATTGTAAAAAACATATATACTTAGTTCCCATGGTTATGTGTTGTGGTAACTGTCTGAAAGTGAAAAAGTGAGAGTAAAAATCTCTCCATCCAGAAAGAGACAGAGGGAATAACTGTCCAAACATGCAATGATTCAACAGAAAGATATAAATAAATAAAAAGGATGAGAAGAAATTTATGAAAAGAACTAGTCAGAGATAACAGAGCTACTCCAACTGTCACCATTTATTAATATTTAGTAATTGAGTAACCTATTGATTACTCTTACGATTAATCGAGTAATCGGATTTTTTTAAATCATAAAGTGAAATATAGGTAAATCTGGCATTACACCAGTGTTACTATCTGATATCAATATCAACCAAGTTTTTCATTTTTGAGCATCCTTAACAGTTACTTTTCTGTAGTTTAGAAAACTAACCTGTAGCAATAATAGGCTCATTTTCTAAGTTAACCTGAAGAAAAGTTATACAAGAATCTGAAGTTATGTTCAATTTGATAATAAAGAGGCAGACTCACAAATACGCTTATAAACAATGTCTCTGCTCCAGCTTTCAGTTTATGTATTCATCTTCAGTCAGTTTAATAGATGAATTCTCACCTTGCCCCATACCGGTCAAGCTTTGGGTTTGAGAATATGGGAAATGTCTGGAGTGGGGGTCCTGGGGGTTGGTGAACGAACGAACGCATGATGGGGGAGGAGATGAGGAAATTAAACCATTTAATTCCACATTTTTTCCTGCAAAATTAGTGCATGCGTTTCCATCCGTGGACCTCCCTAACTCATGACATTTATAAATTATTACATTTTATGTTGGTTATGTTAGTGAAAATGTAGGTTTTATTCATGCGTAGTCTAAATTACACAAATATGGGACGTTTATACATATGAAGAAGAAGAAAAATCATGACATGCAGAACATATCACAAGAGTCTTCAAAAATATTTTAGATACATAGAGATTCAATGCTTCATCCTGCAGATGTCATTGGTAGGTATATAAAATAAACAGCAAAGCTATGGATACATAGCATAGTGCTGTCTATGCAATACGGGATATGTACGCAACTTTTGTTCATCACACTCAGAAACTTATCTACCAGCCATGTACCGCCACGATGACTTTGAGACCGATTGTTGAGGCCGGGATGAGCTAAAATTTATTGTGCGGTTCGTCCGTAAAGCTGCACTTACACTGTAACCATCAACTACTCAGCTAAGTAATAAAACATAAATTAACGAAGCTTTGAGGCAAGTGAATTTTCCTCAAGGAATTTTAATAATCGATGTACTCGAATCATCCAAAGAATCATTTCAGCCCGACTTTTCTGCTCTTCCTTCTTTGCTCTTCGTGTCAGTCAGTCCTCAAAGTTTTTCTTGGACAGTTTCTTTAGGAGGTCAGGTTACAGTAGTTGGGTAATTTAGTAAAAGTCTTTACAGCCACCTGCTGCCAGCGTTGAGCAAGCTCTGCACTGGTGGCACTATGAGTAGCAAACTCCCTTCATATCAAACATGCCTGGACATTATGGCACACTTTAGGTCTTACTGCAACTGAAACTCTTGCTTTCATGTTCTCAAAAAGCCATAAAAAAAGTTCAAAAGGCTTCAATATTCTTAACATCAGTGGCACCACTGATATTAAGAATATTGATATTCCAAGTCATGTGAGAAAAGAGCTGCACCTCTGTTGATGTGGACACAAGCCCACACTGAAATACAATTAGTTTACTGTTGTATCCTAATAAAGCTCTTGGTGCTGAAATCTCACGGATCTGAACCGCTCTGCCCGGTGATCTACCATCAACCCGAACCGTCACCGCAAAATCGGCCAATTCTGCAAAACACGATTTTTGTGTGTGTGCCAAATCATCTGACAAGGACTCCGCCTTCACTGCAGGACTGATGCACTCACAGAGTCTGCAGCTTGATGGCGCTGTTTGTATGATTGTATGACTGTGGTCATGTCTGCTGGGGGGGGGGGGTGAAGAGGGAGAAACGGACAGCGTGGGCCTCTCTGCTCAAACATCTCAAAGTTTGCCGACGCGTCGTCTGCCTGGCAGCCCTGAGACGGCTCCGGCTCCAAGGTTTCACACACCTACATGCCACATTCTCACACTACCTGACACTCATTTTGCAAACACACACTTCTCTCTCTCTCTCTCTCTCTCTCTCTCTCTCTCTCTCTCTCTCTCTTTCACTCTCATACACTCAGTGTATAAGAGTGTATAAGAGCACACATCTCCCATGAGGTATCCATATTCTGTGCTGATGTCACATGACCGACATGTACAGTCGCCATGGTGACTCGTCTAAGAACAAGTTGTGACATGTGTTTGGGTGGAAGTGTCCCAGAAGTCCAGCTTCCAATCCATGTGGAGGAGAGGAGAAAGCAGAGGTGGCCATGAATGAATGAGGGTACTGTAAGAGCTCTGACCGTCGGCCATGATGACATGCCGTTTGTTTGTCACCTCATCAAAAATAAACTTGATATTTTGTAAAGGTGTCAGGAGTATTTCTTTTTTTTTTTTTTTCCGAGACTTGAATTCTAACCACAATCCAGTTACTTTAATAATCGTAGGGATTTCTATATCGTTTTTTTTTGTTGTTGTTGTTGTTTTTTTTTTATGCTCCTCAAACCTGGATGCTTAGAAAAACACATTACTGCCCATTTCCATCAACGTTTTTTTATGCGCAAAAATTCAAAATAATTTCCTCAATTACCGACGCGTTATTTTTATGCTTACTTGAGGTGCTTTTTGGTTAAGACACACCCGGTGTTTCAACTATTGAGATAAACACTTATTAACCTGTATAAGAGAGTTTCAAGTAACCACAGATTTCAACTATTCACAGGCAGAAATGACCCTTGACCTCCGCAAATACCAAGGATCCACTCTATAGCTGTTTCATTGTACAATGACTTTGGGCACCACTGGTTTGGAAAACAGCTGAAATCTTTTCCAGATCGGTTTGAGATGTTAAGGAACATCAGCGCCAAGGAGCGCAACTGAAGCCTGGCAGTGCCCAGTTCTACAGAACTCACATACTACTCACATTACACAGTTGATTTCACTTGTTACTAACCTTTGCAGGTTTTGCCATCTGGTTGCAGGGTGAATCCCACAGGGCAGCTGCAGCGGACCCCTGTCGCTGTGTCCTTACATGTCCGATCGCAGCCCCCGTTGTTTACAGCGCAGCTCTCTGTAAAGGATTGAAGAGAAAGATGGAAGAACACACATGACCTGTTCACACACACAGTTGATTTCCATATCCTACCAAAGCATCGTGTAGCTATTGAAACTGGATATGATATGGGTGGTGACTAGGGCTGCACGATATTAGATATTGTGATGACAATAATACTGGTAAATATTGATAATACCAGGTGTAGCATGTGCCTCTCTTTCTAATATATTTGTTGTCATTTGTGGCTGTTATTTGTCCAGTGTGAGCGTTTTCTGAGTCTCTTGGCTAAATGTTATATTAGCATAAAAACATACAGATAGCTTCAAATATATTAGCCAATTTAGTCAGCCCTTTGCTGTATGAATATTGCACACACTGGCACTGCGACAACAATATATTTGCGACATATTGTGCAGTCCTAGTGGTGGAAAAGCTTCATGCGGATAGAAGAATACACAAACAACACGGAGGGATGCCCGCACATCCCAATGTGGTTCCTCATGTAGCTTTGTCCACACAGAGGCGAGGAAATGTCAGAGACATTTCAGTTGTCTTATAAAGACAAATACCATCTGCTTATAAACCCTGAGTGGAAAAGAAGTTCTTTACAGAGAATTATTCAACAACACATGATCTTGTGCTGATGAGGCAGGGTGAAGAAAGGTTGGTCCAGCTTCCAAAAGTGAAAAGAAACCAATTAACTCACAGTTCAGGTGAGATAGTGGAAAAATAAAGCTGCTAGTGAGTCAAAGTTCTGCAGGACCTCTCGTGAAAAAATGTCCTTGTACATGGTGGAGATAATGTTTGCTGGGACTTGTGAATATTGCCTAAGCTGATCCTAAAGCAAACACAAGCTCATGGTAACTCTAGCTTAGCTACTAAGCTACTGTTGCTTTAGAAAAGCTCAGTCAGCCCCTACCCAACGGGCCTTCGGAATCGCTGAGGAGGCTGAAATTTGACATTGACTCATGTTTGTTGAAAGGGATTAATTAAAGCTATGCCTCTATAAAGAGGTTTTCCTTAGTAACTGCTCTGCTTTTGGTGGGCTTCACTTCATTTATTCAAGAGAAAATCCCGGTTTGAACAGAAGTTTGGAATTTTCTCATCAACTGTCAGATTCAAAACACACAATCCCAAAATCTAGTTTCCAAATCCAATCCCCCCTAGGAAGATCTTTTGGAATTTAGAGGGCTGTTGTGGAATAACAGCAGCATGTTATTTGGCAATGTTTCCCAAATTTTTGGCACTGTTCAATTAAAATGTCAAGAAGGCATATGCTTAAATTCATTGAAACCGGGAAGGAGAAAAACGCACTCGGGTTGTAAACATATCCATTGTTAGGAGTTAATGCAGAAGGGTAGAACTGAATATGCGCCACAAGTCAGCCACGATAGATGTTAAACATGTTTTTGCTCATGCAACCCCAGGATATCCTCTCACATCAGGCCCCCTTGATTACCAATTTATAGTTTGTGGGGCTTTTTTCTGTCACAACTCAGATTGGTAAACTAGCTTAAATGTCAAACTTATCCCAAATGAAGGCAATGGGATTCCTAGATGATGGGCTGGAGAAAGATATTGCAAAAGGAGGAAGGAAAGACACTCCATCATCCAGGCAGCCTGTCTGCTAGGTGCTTTAGGGTATTAGCACCACCCTGTCCCCTTCCCCTTTCCACCTTCCAACTCAGGTTTCTGACAACTGTTTGCATGTGTGCGCGTGCGTGCATGTGCGTGCATGTGCGAGTCAGTCTGCACTATGTTGCGGGTCGACATGCCCGAACAAGCGTACATAATCAATAAGACTTTCTCTGTGAGAGTAAAGGTGAACGTGTGGATTTCTCGTGTGTGTAGGTGGTGTTTATGGGTCAAAGTGATTTATACTGAGTACAGTGGGCCCTATCATTAGCTGAGGTAAGCTGAGTCCTGCAGAGCCCCCTCTCTGCGGACCACGCCCAGCCAAGCCCCAGGGCCAAGCTGAGCGTAGGAACAGAGACAAACCGCCTGGCCTGATTGATGTGCTGGACAAGCCTCTCACACCACCCTCAGCCTCCTTTTCCAAGACTCTCTAACAGCATATGTCTTACAGTCTGAGACTGGGTTTGAAATGGACCTTAGACTTTGGAGAGGTGCAGGGGGGGAAAATATGTGTGTGGACAGATTAAAAAAAAAAAAAAAAAATCAACTTTTTTTATTGGAAACATACCAAACTCTTGAATTAAATTTGTGTCTATTGAGCAGTGTCAGACTGGACAGGAAGACGTCCTATCTCTGTCTCGTGAAGGGCCTGTTATGCTCCCATGATGCATTCAAACAGGCTCAGATTTTTTTATCATTGTCAAGCCCTCATGCATTAAGTGTTTTTATTAAGTTGGCACTGTTGTTGGGCAATGAAGCCACAAAGCAGAAGTTCTGAATTGGATTTCAAATTCACAGGAAAGTTTCAGACAACATCAGACATTGTGGTGGTGAAATGGTGGAGAGGCTCCACCATTTCAGTCAATGCCTGTTCTTCACTGACTGGACGTGAGCTATACTGAGCCACACTGAACCACACTGTTCCCATGACAACAGGGGACGCTTCTAGGACTTTAACACATTCATTTTGATTAATTAATTACATAGATTATAACACGTAAATCATTTTAATGTAATTAATTGTTTCTCTTTCCTTCTTTCTTTCTTTCAAAAATTTTTTTTTTAAATTACAAAACACCCGAACTGTAACTTTTGTTTGTGTGTTTTTGGTCTGCCTGTAAATTTGATGCACCAGTGACAAACAACGGTGATAGATGATGAAGCTGCTTTTCTTGGCTCATTGGTTTATTGGTTGCTTCAAAAACAAAAAAAAAGATACAAAAAAAAAATATTATAAACTATTGTAACTATTCAACTATTCAACTATTCAAGCCTAAAATAGCATCTCGATGCTAAACATGTAGCAGCAGCACGACCCCAAATGTGTAATGTGGACGTTGACATCATAACAGTGTCTACATTCTAAAAAAACTTTCTTCCGCAGATCCTTTAGTTATCAAGCAATTTCAGTCTGAGGCAGCCACCCTGTCTGCATTTAAGACTAGGTTTGAAAATGTCCTTTTTGATAAAGCTTGTAGTTCAACTGCATCCCTGTAATACGGTGTGTTGCAATATTATAACATCTCTATTTCAAGCAAAAAAAAAAGAAACACAAATGTTGACTTTCCTGCAACTCAAAGAGTCAACTATTATTCAGTCTTGGAATGATGTTGGGTACCATTCAATATCATTGCAAGGGTCTGCAGGACATCTGGATACATATCTCCACACAGGATCACAAAATACGTTTGCATTGGATTAATAAAAAGAGAAGTAAATGTCTTTTCAAATTCGTTTCACTGACTAGAGCTTGTGATGGATGTCATTTTTGTATGACACTTGAACAGAATGGTAAAGAATTTTATGTAATTTATTATATTTTCAGAGTACCTTCCAAAATCAAAATAAATCTGAAAACATCATGTTATACTCCTACAAAGCCATCCACACGGTTGGATGTTTTCCCTCATGTTTTTCTACGTGTGGGTCTGGCAGGGTCAGGCAGGCTGCTGTAGGACAAACTGACCACTTCTCCTTGACCTGCAACATTCTTCACCTGCTCTTCAATTTATCATAATTTACTGGGTTTTCTTTCCCAACGTTTAATGTTATGTTCTCTGCTCTTTTCCTCTCTACAGAAGCTCCATCTCGTCTAGTGCTCTGTCAGCCGTGACATCTTGCTCATATCTAAAATCGGGGATGTTCAACATGTTGGATTGTCTTGGCCCGATGTTGCAAAGTGTGTGTGATGTTCACCGAGGACAAGTGAGAACGCAGGCTGCCGAATATGACATGACAAAACAATGTCATGGTGCAGCAGAAAGTCTGGGAGACGTTGCAGACACCTTCACATTGTTTTTCTTTTGTCTTTAAACATAATCCACAAATATCGGCATGTTTGTTTACTCTGAACTCCCGTTTAGTCTCGAGAGGTTTCGCGAGATTTGTGGTCTGGCATCTGAATGTTGGTGAGTGAATTTGGCTCGACATCACACACTGAACGACCAAACCTGTTAAAACTAGGATTGTCATTGTCATGCGTGTGGTCTCCCACATTGCAAAAATTGACTGACAATTTCAAAATCCTGTCCTGTGAACCTGGCATTACTCCAACTTTGCCAATTTTATTCAAATCAAAACAGACAATAGATGAAGAAAAGAAACTGGGCTCGCATTAGCCTAACAGCAACTATTCATTTTGCAAATCTCAAACATGGTGATAAACATTTGAAGTGATCGTCGTTCTGCATAGATCCATACACATTGATACCATTTGGTACCAATATGGAAATGTTTTCAAGATGGTGGACTCTGTGATTCGCTGGTGGAAACAAAATCAGCTAATGCAGTTGAAGCTAGAGGGTTAGCATCAACTGATGGGAAAATGCTTCACTGAGATCATTATAAACCCTACCTTGAAGTAAGGGTAGAACAATTCAACCGACACGAGACAAGATGTGTCTCGTGTCTCAGTTTTAGAGTCTGTGTATCAATGCACAGACTCTAAAACTGGTTGCTGCAATGCATCCAGTTCATAACAACGAACTGGATGAAAACTGTGAGAACACAGAAAGTCTCCCTTCTGAAAGCAGGAAGAGTTGTTCTTACTTCAGGATTATAAATCATAAACTGTGACACAAACGACTTCATCTCAGTGTATTCCATCCACATGTTGCCTGGTTCATATGTTTTGAAAGCTATGCTCACAAAACCAAACAACAACAAAAAAACCCAAATTGAATGATCCCAGTTCACAAAACTAGGTTTACCTTTGATCAGTTTTTATGCTATAAAATGGAGAGTATATCATCAACAAAAACAAATCTTCTAAATAGTCTTTTAGTTTGCTGCAGATGAGAAGATCCAAAGCAAATGTCACCGTAGTGTCATTAGTGACTAAAGCTTTAGCCAATCTAGGACCACTGACAGTGTTTAAACTGGTTTATATCTAAATTGTCATTAACATAAGGGTATAAATTCCAGTCATTTATGTTTTGTACTTTTGTACTCTTATTTCTCTCATTTCCCGGAGTGCAGATCAGAAAAGTTACTATCCTTCCAATAGCAGCCCACCAACTGAAATTTCTGAAGGCCACATATTCTTGAAAGGAGCTTTTTGTTTTCCTTTCCAACTGCTAGGCTTTAAGGATTTTTTTTTTTTTTTAATAACGTCCACTAAATAACCACCACATAAAACGAGAGTTAAGTTAGTGGGCTTGTGTTTTTCTAATGTGGGAAGTTGCAAATTACTCCAAAAGAAAACAACGCAGAACATTTGCAGTAAGGTGTTGTGTTAGTGACTGGGAAACCATTAGTCTACCAAAACTTTGGTGACTAAGGTAAAAAGGGATTGCAAAAGGATAATGGTCTGTTTTAGTCTTTCTTCACAAACAGTTTTAATTACAGTTGTGGTCAATGGGGGACTCGGGTGGACACAGCGTGCACCAGAGGGTTCGAACAAAATAAAGATAGAAAAGAGGAGAACGAGAGGGAAACGGAGAGATGTGAACTCGGAAGGGTGTGGGGGTGGGGGGGGATACAAGCACAAGCGGCATGGCAACACATAGAAAGAGGAAGAAAAGAGTTACCCATATGTAGCCGCCGTTTCACCCGCTTGTCCACATCAGCTACTGACGTGGCATTGAACTCAGAGCTCTCAATTGCAGCCTCATCTTTCTCTAAAACACAAGTGACAAGGGGACAAACAGTGAGCAGCAGGTTAATGAGAAGCCCAATTGACCAGACCTTCAGCCCTAACTTTGGCGTCTGAGCAAAACTAAAACCAAAGCCAAGAAGCAAGAAGCAATGAAGAGGCACCAAAATCCCTGTTAGAGTGTTAATCCCCAAACAGTCATCAATCCCCTGCAGCAAAAAATAAATAAAATAATGAAACGGATCAGGATCAGTAGCTTAATGAAGCAGTAGGAAGGCAAAACGGTGGAGAGGGGAAGAAGAAGGTTCCGGGCTTTCAAAAATTTGTATCAATTTTTTTTATAAGGCATCGGTTGGGGGTGAACATTTGGATTTTGATTCTGATCGTGACCTTGCTGTTGGCGATGGTGTTTAAATGTTCCATAACAAACAGCCACACATTTTTTTCAGGCAATCGTTTCCTCATTTTAACATGTAAGAAAAGGAAGGGAGGAAAAAAAAAAAAAAAAGAGAAAAAAGCGTCCGGCATTTCCGAGAGAAGCTGCTTTGAACGAGAGCGAGGAGATGGCCACGGAAAATTGCACGATGATGCGAGAAAGAGCACAAGGACGATGCGTGAGAGGGCAATTAGTACAGAGAGGACGCTCCGAGAGCAGAGAAATGACAAGGTGACAGAGGGACTGGAGAACACACAGGGGGGAAGAAGAAAAAAGTTTGAAGTCTCATCTTGACTTTACAATGGGGGGAACATGATGGGTGCACACTGAAAAATTTTGGATGGATGGCATGCATAGAGACTCAGAAACGTTTTCAAATAAAAGAAAGGCGGGTGGTCTGGGGCAGTGCTGGTTGCCTGTTTGTCTATCGATCAAATCACAACTGGACCTAGCAGTCAATGCTTGATAAACCACATTCCCAAAAGCTGGACTGCAGCAGTGGAGGAAAAATGGCAACAGTGCAAATCGGAGTAAGTGGACTGATTGAGACTAAAGTGGCATGCATCCCTGCATTGGATGACGGGGCTGAGAGAAAGAGCAGGCCTTTAACTGGGCTTCAATCATTAAGGCCTGAATTAGCATCAGTCTATGAATGAGCGCCACTTGCTCCAAGGAGAAAGGCCTTTGATGTCTTATGGAGTTGGGGGGGGAAAGGGGCCAGCCACTGGGTACAATTAATGTCCCTTCCATTCCTCTCGCCCCACCTTGCTACCTTTTTCTCCAGTGCAAGTGAAGGATTCTCTGAAGCACACTCAGCGATGAATGGAGGCTTTCTGGTGCTCGGCTAACTGGGTGAAATGCGGTTGTGTGAATGTGTGATTGTTGAATCAAAAGCTGGTGCATACCAGCTTTTGAGTGTCTGCTGGCTGGAGTATGTGAAAAAAAAAAATCTGTCAGAGGGAGATAAAATGTAAGTGTGTGTGCATGTGTGTGTGTGTGTGCGTGTGTGCGTGTGTGTGTGTGTGTGTGTGCAAAAGGCCTGCAAGGGAAAAGTCCCAGCAGTCTGTGGGACTAGGAGATGGTTGCGCGCCAGTAGAAAGGTAAGTTCTTTTAGGGACCCACAGCGGAGAAAATAAGTATTGAAAACATCACTGTTTTTCATAGTAAACATATCTGTAACTGGGCTGTTGAAGTGAAATTCACACCAGATGTTTGGTAGCAACTCAAGTAACCCACACATACAAAGAGATCAACACTAATTCATCCTCTAAGTATCGAGACAAAGAGCTCCACAAAAGGCTTTAGAACAGGGGTGCCCAAAGTTGGTCCTTGAGGGCCGGCATCCTCCACGTTTTAGTTCTCTCCCTGGTGGTACCAACAACCTTTTCAGCATGTCAGTGTTCTTCTTAGGCCTTCTAACGAGCCATCATTTGATCCAGGTGCGTTGAACCAGGGAGAGAACTAAAACCAGCAGGATGTCGGCCCTCAGGGACCCACTTTGGGCACTCCTGCTTTAGAAAGACCACAAGTTTGAAGATGAGAACATCGTGGTGTGGCAGGCTTAATATAACTGAAGCAAGGATGAATTCAGAAATTTATGACATTCTTGATAAGAATGTGAAGATTAAAATAATGTAGACTTTTTAATTAAAAATGACCTTAACCACACAGGCAGTGACGGAAAGTAAAGCTGGTAAGAGGACTCAGTCAGTCACTGACTTCAATTGGAAAGAACCAAATCTCAAAGATCACAGTGACTCTCAAATGGTCACTGAGATGAATGGATCAAAATCCCACTGGAACAATGCATCAAACTAGTTTCTCCACAGAAGAGATCCATTAACGTATCCATCCATCCACATATTGTTGTTTGCTTAATCTGGGTCAGATTGTAGGGGCACAGAGGCCCAGACTTCCATCTCCAGCTCCTTTAAGGGAAGCTCAAGGAGTTCCTAGACCAGAAGAGAAACATAGACCTTCCAACATGTCCTTGGTCTCCTCATGGTGGGACATGGGCCTGGAACACCTCACCATGGAGGCATCCAGCAGGCAACATAAACAGATGCCTGAATCACCTCATGACTAATTGATGTAAAGGAAGAGAGGCTCCACTCTGAGCCTCCTGGATGACCAAACCTCACATCCTGTCCTTAAGAGGGAGCCCAGACATCCTGTGGAGGAAACTCATTTCAACCACTTCTATCTACAATCTTGTTCTTTCGGTCACTGTCCAGAATTTGTGACCACAGATGAGAGTAGGAATGTATCTCAACTGGTAATTCACCACACCAGGCAGGTACAGCACTCAAATATTGCAACAATCTGTATGTTGACCTCCCACTTCATTCTCCTCTCATTTGTGAACACGATCCTGAGGCCTCCATTTGGGGTGGGATCTTATCCCTAACATGCTCAGAATCATGGTCTTGGGGTTGGAAGTGGTAATTCTCATCCCAATCCTTTCACATGTGACTGTGAACTGGTCCAGTGAAAGCTGTAGATCATAATCTAATGACCCGATGTCCCCCTCAACCCTTTGATTGCCCCTAACAATTCTGTTCATCAAGGTTATGAACAGAATTGATGACAAAGGGTAACTTTGGTGGAGTCCAACTCTCATCAAAAACAAGTCTGACCAACTGCCAGCAATAAAGTCCAAGTACCACTGAGAAGCTTTTTAACTACAGCTGTGACTTCAGCACCAGAGATCGGAGAGACTGAGCCAAAGTCTCTGCTTTCTCAGTGGAAGTGGGATTGAGGAGGTCGTCAAAGTTCTTCCCACCCGCTCACGACATTCCAAGCCGAGGTTTGCAGCACACCATTCCCACAAAGGGTGTGATGGTGCACTACTGTCCTCTTCTGAGATGCCGGATGCTGGACCAAGTTGTTCTCCATCACCTCACCAAGCTCCTCCCAAACCCACATTTTGGCCTTGGCAACCATCTCAGCTGCAATCCTCTAGCAGCTGCTTCCAGAGTCTCACAGGCCGAAAAGGTCTGGCAGGACTCCTCTGACAGCTGACAGCATCCCTTACTGCAGGTATCTGCCACAGAATAGATGAGTTTGAATAAATATCAGGGAGAGTGTCGAGTATTCATCCCGTCTTTATTCTACTTTATGTAATTACATTTTCTAGACTCATTTGTGTGGCTCTATTAACCCCTTAACACATGTTGGCTACACATCGGTGGCTTAAGATTTAGTTTCCGAGTTGACCAGTCAGAAATATTCCAGAAAGAATACAGGCATGTCAAAGCAAGCTCAAATTGCTCTCTGGATATTATTGGCTCGGAAAAAACCATTTCATAACATTATTGGTCAAATGCAGTGTCAATCAAAAGGGGGAGTTACATGCTGCCCAATAAAAGCATCATAATGGACACCAGCAGAGTTTAAACTTGTAAATCTCACCCCTGTAAAATACAATGGAAAAACGTGGGCGTTCCGGAGTGGGTTGAGGGGTTAAATGCATGGAGTACCTGAGTTTAGAAATGATGTGAATTTTACGTCAATAGCCCAAAAAAAAAAAACCCGAAAACAACTGTAGCTGTGTTTAATACTTATTTTCCCTGCTGAATGCAGGATGAGTTGGAACAAAGAGTTAAACCACTCTACTACTACAGCTAGTGAGGAAAATGGTAAAACCAATGCATTAAACAAAACACCAACAATAAAATTCTACTTTAAATATGCATTTAAAAAGGCAAACTGTAAAAAAAAAGGGAGAAAGAAACAAGGGAATCAACACAAATGCAGTGCAGGGACTCCAGTGCAGCTGGTTAACAAGGCAAGCAACAAATGGATGGATTAGTAAAAGAGGGAACCAAATGAATGGTGTCACAAATGGCAGTGGACACATGCAGTAGGAATGGCAAATTATGACATGGGTGGACAGTGCAAGCCCCTGCCTCTCTGTTCAGCTGTACATTGCCGGCGGAAGGGAAGGAGGCATGGACGCCATCTTTGAGTTGGCAGTTGCTTATCAGTTGGTTGCTACAGTTCTTGCACGGGATTTGCGTGGAGATGGCAAATGATGGGGTCAATGGGATGTCAGGCAAGGCTTGCTAAATCTAAGATCAGGCTGCAATTGAGATGTCTGTTTGGCCACAGATTCTAAAATGAGTCCCCTGACCCCCCAACCCAGGTTTATGTCCTGAGAAATAGTCCTTCTACCCCTGAATTGGTTGTCACATGAATGTTCAGACAAGACAGGCAATCAGGTACTATCACCAGGAAGCAGGAAGCAAAAGAGGGAGCAGAGGGACAGAATCTGTGTAGAGAGTGTAATACAGGGTTGGGGGTTTAGGTGGGTCCAAAGAGCTAAAGGGTTCCTGGGACTACCAAGAGGCTCTTCTTTCATTAAAATATGAAGAAAGAGATAGGGAGAGAGAGACACGGTGAGGAACGACAGACATCAAACACTGGGAGTCAGAGCAAAGTTTCCTGCGCCCTTCTTCCGTAACGCAGACTTCCGTTGATGTGTTGCTTCCACTTCCTTAACGAGCTGAAAAGAAAGAGGGTTAGCAGCAGTCATATCCCACTGCCTCCCAGCCAGGGGCTGCAGAGGTGAGGGCCTGAGACAAACTGTGAGAGACAGAAGACATAAAGACAAAGGGATGTCCTTGTGTTTTCCTGTGCATGGCTAAATTTCATTTGTATTACAAAAATGTTGAATTCTTATAATGCAAAACGTATTTGATATTTTTTTGTCATCTGTACAACAGAGTACCGCAGATGTTTTCTTTTGTTCAGCATTAGCTTAACAAACATTGCTTTTATGAGTCAACTCATACAGACATACTAACAGAAGTATTTATGATCCTTGCACTTATTCATGTTTTGCTATGGTATAAGCACAAACTTTGGTGAATTTATTTCAATTTTATGTGATGGTCCAGCATTAACTAGTCTTTCTGGATATGTTTCTATCAGCTTTGGGAAATTCTTGCCCATTCTTTGCAAAGTAGCAGACGCTGAGGCCAATTTCATGGCAAACATCGGCGCAATGTCACGTTTTGCCACAATCACTAACAGACTTAAGTCTGGTCTGTGAAGGGCCAATTCTGATACATACATTTTGTTGTAAAACCTTGTTGGGAGTATGCTCTCTATTGTTAGCTGCGTTTCCAACAATTTTTTATGGGTATTTTTGAAATATCACATCTGAAAACATTGATGCCAAATTCAAAATGGCTTCCCCAGTTTCGCTAAAAAGTTTGCCAGATATGGGCTTTTCTGAGAAATGGTTAATACAATAAAGGGATACGGAAACACATTCGCCAAATAAGTTCTGAAGCAAACGTTTGCTTCACGTGACTGATCAGCTGTTTCTGCTGTTGGAACAGGATGTGACATTGCCAGTACCAGCTGCCTTAACACATCGTCCCTCTCTTAAGCCATCGCTATGGTTACCACCTTGGGAACTTCATACAATTTCAAAAATTGTACATGATTTGAACAGGTAGAAACGTGAAGTCACAGGATCACATGTGATCCTGTGACTTCTAGCCCACAGGAGTGCGGAAGATGGGGGAACGCATGACTGCAGAATTCCATCTGACAATTCTGTCTGTCCATAAATTAGAGTAAATTGCAGTTGACAAAAATGTCATAAATGTCTTTCAAGAAATGTATTGTTTAGCATAACAATGCAAGAAAAAAAAGTCACAACAGTTCCCACACTCCAATTATTGAATCAAAACAAACCCAAAATGGAAATGCTGTGTGTGAGAAAAAATTTGATGTGCTGTAAAAACCAACCACCACTGCGACGAGAGAGGAGCCGATCAGAGACAGGCGGCTGACGATGTCAATTTAATATTCGCAAGTGTGATCAACATGGACTGAGCGGTTTCGTTCACTTCCTCCGCTGCCATCGCTAAAACTACAGGATGACTACAATTCTAAAACAGAGCAGAAAACTAACGCCATCGTTCACTGCTTCTCTGTTCACTGATTGGCCTGGTCGTCAAGGATCCTTTACTCCAGTAGATTTTCTAACATCAGTAACTTTTACCCTAAAAACAAGAGGAATTTTGGCAGTTTGGTGGTCTGGACCATACAGAAATATTTTAACACGATGCCAGAAAGGAAAGAAAATAAGAGAAGCAATCATTACTGCTCAACATTCTGGGAAGGGGGGGAGCAATTTCTTGTCTACAGCTTTACTGGAAGAAATTTTATTCACAAGTGGAAAACATTTAAGGAAGCTGACACAATCCCTCCAGGATTCACTCTCAGGTCAGACTTAGAGAAAGAGCAAACAATACCAAGAGTGTGACGTCAGTCTTTACAGTTGTCTGTTAGCATTTTAAATGTTCAACATGATGTTGGTACAGTAAAAACAAGATGAAATTAGTATTGCTTGTTTGGAAGGATTGCAAAGCTCTTCGTTTGAAAAAAAAATATTGACAGCATGACTAAAGCTTGTAAAGTCCTGAATAGATCCCAGGACTTTTGGAGCAATATTGTTTGGACAGGCAAGACTGAAGAAGAGTTGCTTCACCATAAACCTATGCCTAAAATGTGGTTAAAATTACAACACGATGGCAAAAGGAAATGATTAGGGT
The DNA here is from genome assembly GCA_922788865.1 of Poeciliopsis turneri. Taxonomy (NCBI): domain Eukaryota; kingdom Metazoa; phylum Chordata; class Actinopteri; order Cyprinodontiformes; family Poeciliidae; genus Poeciliopsis; species Poeciliopsis turneri. Next base: position 1,360,633 of record CAKLNU010000350.1, on the reverse strand, counting down.
TGTTTTGGACGACTGGAAGCTTGTGGTCATTTTGCATCATAAACTCCTCTTAACACTCAAATACTCCACAGTTAAAAGTGAAGTCATCTGCACGGCATCACCCAAACTGCAAAGATTATGAAAAGGGACAATGACTGAAAGCACAGCAAATCTGCAACAGAATTGCTGTTGCAATGAAGACTGAAGGCAAAAGAATGGAGGCATGAAGAGAATGAACAAAGAACTGTAGGAGCGAACAGAGGGCATGAACACCTTCATAATGATGTGAGAAATTATGTTAGAGTAACTAGAGGTGGATCAATCAACTCTTGAATCTTTAGCTATACTTATCCTTTTTTTGCACTCAACGTTTCCATTTTGGGTTCGTCTTTGTTTAATGACTGTGTTTCATGTAATGTCGGTTCTGTGGTTTTGTACACCCAATCCTACAAAAAAAATTGCATAGAGCAAATCATTTCTATCACTGAAGAGAGAGAACTTTCTAGTGTGACAAGCAAAGCAGTGATTTAATTCAGAGTATGTGTTTGTTCCTTGAGGTTACAAAATATAAAATTACAGAATAAATGGTGGTGCCATTAATCCTCCACATTTTTTAAGCATTTGATGATACACACATGACAACCTGTTACTGGCACTGCAGACCCCTTCAGGCTTCACAAGCCTGTTTCAGCAAGGAGGAGGTGAAGAAAGAGGTAAGGAAGAACATCCTCACTGGAACATTTCATTCATCTTCAACCAGTTAAGGGCAAAATGAAAAAGTTTATTCTGGAACAAATATAACAAATATATTCAAATATCGGAACCATCCCTTTGGAAGACAAATTGTTGTCTTCTATTGTCTCCTCAGCGCTACGCCAGAATTATTGGCAGCGCTAAGACCCGCCTCCTGGCTCTGATTGGTTGTTTGGTGCATTTCTACACATAGCAGTAGGACCGCAATGAGGAGACAGAGGAGCTAGATTTTTTCCACAGATTGTCTGTCTCATATTACTCTGTCAGGATGTAGTGACAGTTTTAGCAAATGTGTAATAAATGTTTTTCTAAAAGTTAACTCGTGCAGCTTTAAGACAACTCCACCTGTGAGGTCAGTTTCACTGAGGAAATGTGTGCGCAGCAAGCTAGCTATCCAACCGGCTCAGGAGTATCCAAGCTAGCGGTTAGCTAAAAACAAACTCAAAGTTGATTAAAGTTCCAGCTAAAAGCTTAAGAATGACAACCGCAGTGAAAATCATCCCAACATTTATAGAGCAATCTGTTTGGATGAAAAGTCACACTAATAAACATTCATGAAATCTGCTTGAAAAACCAAAGCAGCTCAGGTTTCAGGGTGGGATATAAAACTAGCATAAGTCAGGAACTGGAGCTTAACAAGCAGCAGCACTGTGCAGCACTTTTACTGTGTTGATTGGCAACATTCACTTGATAAATGTTCAAAATGTTATACTTATTTGCTGATTCTCTTTGTTTTCACTGTGGAAATTGAGTTTGAAATTGAAATGCTACAATACCAGGCTAATGTGAGAACTTTCACAAACTTGGAAGCTGATCTGCTCATTTAACGTCATGAGTTCACATCATTTGGGAGGCCATGATGGCTGTCACTCACCGATGCAGGTCTTGCTGTCTGAATGCAGGGCGTACTTTTGGTGGCAGCCACAAACCGGCCCTGTGTCCGTATCTTCACATGTGTGCTGGCATCCTCCGTTTCCATAGTTACAAGTCACTAAAGCAAGGGCAAATTTCAACGTTACATTTTGCTCTGAGCCTGTGGGAAATTACATTGTGTTTCATTTTTGTTTTCTTGTGAAAATCAACGCCACGGATCACACCTGTGTAGCGTTTCACTGATAAATTATCAAACAAAAAAAACTTTGACCAAACAGTGAGAATTTATTTTCCGGAAACATTTCAATTTTGGACATACAAGGTTTCTGTCTGAATGAGAGACTTTTGTAAATATTCATTAATTATATACATGTATATATATACATATATATATACATGTATATATATATATATACAAGTCACCTTCTCTACATGGATGACATCAAGCTGTATGCCAAGAGTGAGCGAGACATCGACTCACTGATCCACACCACCAGGATCTACAGCACGGACATTGGGATGTCATTCGGACTAGAGAAGTGTGGTCGGCTGATTACAAAGAGGGGGAAGGTGATCCGCAAAAGAAGGGGTCTCACTCCCAGAAGGAACAATAGCAGACATAGAGGACAGTTACAAGTACCTAGGTATACCACAAGCAAATGGCAACCTCGATGAGGCCACAAGGAAAGGAGCCACAGCTAAATACCTCCAACGAATAAGGCAAGTCCTGAGAAGCCAGCTCAATGGCAAGAACAAAATCCGTGCGATAAACAGCTATGCCCTGCCGGTAATCAGATACCCTGCTGGAATAATTAGCTGGCCAAAGGAGGAGATAAAAGCCACAGATATTAAGACTAGAAAGCTACTAACAATGCATGGAGGGTTCCATCCCAAATCCAGCACCCTGAGACATCATGGCCGCCCAGGAACAGGCCCTAAACACCAGAGCAATAGAGGCCCAGATCTACCACACCAGACAAGACCCAAGATGTAGGTTGTGTAAGGAGGCCCCTGAGACAGTCCAGCACATAACAGCAGGGTGCAAGATACTGGCAGGGAAAGCATACATGGAACGACATAACCAAGTGGCAGGCATAGTGTACAGAAACATCTGTGCAGAATATGGACTGGAAACCCCGAGCTCAAAGTGGGAAACACCCCCAAAGGTGGTGGAGAATGCCAGAGCTAAGATCCTGTGGGACTTCCAGATCCAGACAGACAGAATGGTAATGGTGAACCAACCAGACATTGTCATAGTGGATAAACAACAGAGGAAAGCCGTTGTGGTAGATGTAGCAATACAAGCGATTGCAACATCAGGAAAAAAGGAGCACGAGAAACTGGAGAAATACCAGGGCCTCAGGGAGGAACTGGAGAGGGCCTGGAAGGTGAAGACCACAGTGGTGCCTGTGGTCATCGGGGCCCTCGGGGCAGTCACCCCCAAACTGGAGCAGTGGCTACAACAGATCCCAGGAACAACATCAGACATCTCAGTCCAGAAATGTGCAGTCCTTGGCACAGCCAAGATACTGCAGGACCCTCAAGCTCTCAGGCCTCTGGTAGAGGACCTGAGCTCAGAGGATAAGAACCACCCGCGGTGGGTGAGAAGGGAATTTTTTTTTTAAAAAAAAAGTCAAGCAAGAACCAAAGGGTTCAGTGATTTTTCTGTTCTTTTGCATCAACATTTAAATACAAACATATTAAATAAAGTGGAGTCAGCCAAGAGCAGCTGGAGGACATCGGAGGGTAATTTAGTGAATTGTGCATTTCTTGGTTGGTTGAGCTGCTCATGCATCTCTCCCTCATCACTGTTTCTGTCCATTCTTACAGACGTTCTAAGTATGCAGCAACAGCTGAACTGAGAGAAAGTCTCAACATATTATGTCACCCAGTCAGATTTAGGTAATATTTATGCCAGTGGTGGGAGTCCATTAACATTTTTTAATCGAGTTAATCTCAGGGTCTGTAGTTAATTAATCACAATTATTTAATTAATTAATGAAAATAAATGAGTTTTTATTCAAAATCCATTTATTGACCAAATTAGAAACATGTTCAATTCAAAAGGCCTTTTAGCAGCTAAATTAGTGAGTAAACAGAATCCTGAGCTCAATAACAAAATAACAGTTTATGGGTGTACCAGAAACAAGCAAATCCAAATGTTCTGGCCAAGGTGCTGTGTGAACTACTAGAGTCGGTGGAAGCATATTCTACACATACCAAGAAATGACTCCATTTTTTATTGGAAGCTCTTTGCTGCCATTTCTTAGTCAGAATTATGTCCAGTTTTACCTACCTTTGCCAATTTTCAGACTAAATACCAAAAGGTCTCTCTATCATAAACGTGATGTTCAGCTTAATTCTGACTTCTTTCTGTAACTGTGAATAAAGTCAGGAAGATAGAGGGTAAAGTCTCATTTTGAAGTTTGCTACAAACAATGTAAGGGACTCAGAAAACCTAAACCAACCATCCCCACACTGAAACATGGTGGTGGCAACATCAAGCTGTGGGCTGCTTCCTGTTCTTCAGCAGCAAACAGGAAGCAGGTTGTAGCTGATAGAAAGATAAACTGTAACTCAAAGATAAAGTTGAGCTGAGAGAACGCAGAACGTGAGTCTAGCACTAGTGGGAGAAATGGCTTGTACTCTTATCCCAAAGTCACAAGAGAAATCTAACAACCATTAAAATTTGACACCACTTCAGTTCTGTTAAGAAGGAAGTGAAAAAGGAAGTTGCTCAGCGTCTTCCTCAGACATTTTCATGCCTGGCGCAGCACCCCCACAGGCGAGTGAGGGAACAGGTTGCTCAAAAGTAATGGATCATTTGACACAGTGAAGTGCGAAAGAGAACCGCAGCAGCTGAACATGTGACAAATGCTGCAATTTTGGTCCCCCAACCAAACCCAGTCTACCAGGTGGGAAAACACCCTCGGTGTCTTTTTTAACTTGTTTACTGCTGTTATGTTCCGTCATGCTCACCAGACCGACACTGCACTGCAACTTTTACTGGTGGTGAAATATTACCACAGCGGAGAACACATTATGGCTTTACAGAGACTTCTGCAGCGCTCGCACTCTGTCTGCGAGAGGAGAAAGAGATATGATGCCAAATAAAGTGCAATTAAAAGCTTACTTTCCCCCTGTCAAAAACAGCGGCCCTGCATTCCATGGCTGCACACACTGAATGAGAAGTGAGAAAAAGCAACTGAGCTGTAAAGAGTTATGAATTCCCACTACTGAATCCTTCAGCACCTTCAGTTTGGGTTGATATGCTCAAATGGTTTTGGAATTAAATGTCCACCCTCATATTTTACCACTGAAGCCCTACTGGAAGCTGTTAATCGTGCCTGTTACTGATGTTTATCACCAGAACGGCTCAATCTTTTCTACCACTACGTAAACGCAAGAAAAACAGGCTAATAAAGAAGGCGGTTAGATTTACTGCTCCATGGAACTGGAAACAAAATGGAGAGTCAACTGATTGTAAATCTATGCACTTTGCTCGATGTTTGGTTTTCCTTTCTAAATATAATTAATTATGTACGTGTCAAAAATTAGAACAAAAAAAAAAAAAACTGCTCTCATTAGCCATGTTGCTAGGTGCATGATGCTAGCTCCCTGCTGGCTCCTTTTTGCCCCTCAGGTCTACTGTAACTCTTTCTAGCATAAATTTAACAGAAACATTTTTTCGAAATGTTCATCTTTACGTCAGTCAGCTGTTGTAGATTTCACCTCTGCACACCCATGATGCAAAATCAGCGATCCGACCACATCAGAGATATGGTCACTGCGGAGACCACTGGAGCACGATGAACTCATTGTTGTGTCCAGGAAGCAATTTTGAGATGATTTGAGATTTTTTTATGCCATGTTGAGTCCTGCTGGAAGTAGCCTTAAGAAGTTACGAAGTTATGGAATCATCTGCTTGATGTGTGATGACACAATGAGAATTTTCTGCACAGCATGTTTGGATTGAATATTAAACAAAATGAATCACAATTGGATATTGTCTTTATTATCATTTTAAAGCACATTTAAAATTTTATTAACAATGTTTTTACCAGCTTTTAACTGAGAAGTAGCTGCTATGTTGAAAGCACAATTCCACCAAGTGTTTGCTAATTGCTGCTACTAGTCTGAAGGAGCTGAGTATTGTAGTCATGGGGGAGGGAAGTTCTATGAGACGAGCTTAGAACCATACAAGCTGCAGCTCTGAAGAGGAGCTGAGTCTCAAAGGCGAAGCTAGCTCCACCTAGGCATTTTGCACAGCTGAATGGTTGCCATGGAGATTAAAGGATTTCTCAAACATGCATGAAAAGAATAAAGGCAACACTCCACATAAGTTTTTGATAAGCAGTAACATTATAACATGATGCAAAGCTCAAAAAAGTCCATTTTAAATAACACTGCCCCTTTAAAAGTTGACGGGTAAAAACAGATTGTGACTGGATGCATCACTAGTCCTGACACTTTTATATCTTCCTTGGTCAACCTGGATGTTTATCTCCTACAAATGAGTTTTGCCTAGAATTATAAAAAGCTATAGAGGAAACTAATTAACTATCCAACATCCAGTCTTATTGAAGGTCATCTTAACTGATTGCTTTCTGCTAAGTCATTATGAGAAACATCTCATTATGTCTTTTTTACCTGCAGACTCATCTGCATGTGAGAATTAAATGATTAAATATTATTATTATTAGAAATGCAAGTAACAGAGTTATTGTATCTTTGTCTTCTTCACATCTGACAAAGTGTGGCAATAATTCCCAGAGAATTGAATGAAATTATTTATGTATGTTGTACAAGCAGGTAATGTAGTGCTTGTACATTTTGGTTTCTTGTCTGTTATTTATTCCCAAATGAAATAATTCTTTTTTTTTTTTTGTCACAGCATGAGGATCAGATGTGATACATACATGTGCAGTCTTTCTGGTTTTTGGCCAACTCAAAACCAGGCCGGCACTCGCATGACACCCCGCTTTTGAAGGGAGCTTCCCTGCAGATGTGAGCACAGCCATGGTCTTTGTTCATGCAGTTCATTCCATCTGTTCAAAGGAAGAGGACAACAAGACACGAGGTTTAATCAGAGGCATTTCTGAGTTGCATCGAAAACCAGAAGCTAAAATTCTAACTTGATTTGATCAAACTTGATCAAATCAAGTTAGAATTGATTTGATCAATTCTAACTTGATCAAATTAGAATTGCTAAATCAAATGTTTTTTCTTTATTGAAAAAACATTTGATTTAGCAATGACCAAAACTCTTATTTTCTTTCCTAAGCAAATGAAACTGAGCTTTTTAAGAAAAAAAGTCACAGTAGAGTTGCATTACTGATGAGATTCAATCACATCAATGCAAGCTAACAATAGGTAGCTCTATAATGATTATCTTCTCTAAGTGGACAACATGATGTTCAATGTTGATGTTGATGATGTTCATTTCTACTTATGGTTCTAGCAGCAAAGAACTGGTGTGCAGATCAGATGCTACAGCAAAGGTCACATGCTGCCCAACATGTTTATATGTGATAGTATCAAAACAGAGAATATTTTCTTTAAAGGTCACACACTAGAGTTTCATTTCAGGTGAATAATGTTTTGTCATCAGATTTAGTTCTTTACGCTGAAGTTCTAAATCGATTGGGGCAGGAGAATCATGCAATTTTTGAAAGTCAATATACAAAAAAAGAAAAAGCACAAAAATACCACTCAGAATTTTAGACAACTAATTATGTTTTCAGTAATACCCCATTTTAAAAAGATACCTCCAGTTCAGTTGTGATGATTACAGCAATTACAAGAATGTAGCCAAGTCATTGTGTCCTGCACATCTATGCACAGATCTCTTTGTCTGACTCAGTTCTCAGTTAAATCAAATCAGGAGGGAACAAGATGAGCTACTAGATGCTGTAGATGATATTTAATCAAACAGTCTGATTTCATTAGTTTTATTGTGGCCAGACTGGTTTATCTTTCCAAACCTTTCCTGTGAATCCAGGTACGGTTCTTAACTCCAAATTATGCTTAAAACTCATTGAGAAATAGACATTAATACAACTGTTGATAAACATTCAAAACATGCACGACTAGGGTTGTCTACCCATAGTCTAAACACACAGTGTCCTCAGTTTCCATGGTGAGTTAAGCCTCTTTATCTGACCCAAAATGGTTTCAAGGACTTCAGCATAGCACCATTTTCCCTCACAAGTCCCCTTCACAAGCGAAAAGTGTTTTCTTAGTAACTGTTAATGAAGCTGTCCACTTCCACTGGACTATTACATCAAAATTCAAGACAAAAGAGGCTTCATATACTTTGAAGGATAATTTCACTTAGTTTTAATTCCAAAAAGGCAAAGATGCAAAACAATAAAAGCAGTCGGTGGAAACAGGTTTGAAAGGCGGCCAAGACAAGCAGCTGCCATGTTTTAAAAGTAAACTCATAAGTAAGCATTGTTTCTACAATCTATTAAGACCTGGGAGAAGTCAAATAAACCGAGGCAGAAGGAGAAGTGGGACATAGACCGGTCACTCAGCACAGTTAAGCCTAAAACAGCAAACAGAGCAGTGGGTGCACATCGATGAGGTGAGGCCGAGACCCAGGAAGGGAGAGTCCAGATCCCACTGACACGTCCTCTGCTCCGTCACTGAGAGCCAGAATCTGATCTGCTGACTCATATGTGCCGACAGGTGAGACATTTCTATGGTTCTGGTGAAAAACTGTATTGATTACTTTTCTTTATTGAAAAAACATTCGATTCAGCAATGATCAAAACTCTTATTTTCTTTCCTAAGCAAATTAAACTGAGCTTTTTAACATGAGTAAAACATACCAAATGTAAACATTTACTAGTCATATTCAATAAATAAGAATATGTTTTCTGTTGAGGCTCATTTGTCAGATTAAAAGTATCTTTTGAAAATAACCTTTACGCTGGAATTAGCATACTTTTCATAAACCAACTTTCCTGTGACATAAAATATATTATTTATTGGTCTGGTATAATATTCTGATTTTAAATCAGCTACATTGTTATGATGAGTTATCTATGTAATGAGCATCATAATGAGCAACATTTGCATCTTCACATGTTTAATGTGGCTTTCAAGTATGTTGTAAACATGCAAACAATAAAAACCCTGACCACCAGCCAATGGCATTTGTGAAATCTTAACCCTAACCCTATTTTCACCCAATAAATGTATTGGGATATGGATATGGATGAAAAAGAACCAATCACAACCAGCAAGTTAAAATGTCTAGGAAGTGACAGAAATGACAAAACTGTGAGATTGGAGAAAAACACAAGAGAATAATTGACTTTTTGTAGCCGATCAATATGTAGTTAAACTACATGCTTACTTCAGGCGATTCTGTTTGCATTTGCAGATTTATTGAGCTACCATATGATGTGATCCTTCAGAGCCAACTCACACCACTATGACATCATTATGTTTTACAGTAGATATAACACAAGCTGGATAATGTCCAGTGTTTTCTTAGACACACAGCCTTTCACATCTAAGCCAGAAAACTGGATTCTTCAGACTTCTTTACAAGTTCACAGTTTCTTTTTCCATGGTTCCAAACAGTGACGATTCCCAGGCTTCCAGGCTTCGATTGAGAAACATTCAGTTCAAGCTGAAGCTGAGTAAACGCATCACATGAATAAAAAGTTGTTGTAGTTTCATCTATTTTATACTAACTTTACACATGGAAGAATCAATTTGCAGCCAATACTGTAAAGGGGCATTGACAGTCAACAGAAGAGTCCCAAACGTTTCTGAGGAACAATGACTTCCTGCATTCGTCCTGCTATCAAAGCCCTGAAGAAGGAAGAAAAGATCCATTCAGTGAAAATAGACATGAAACTATAGCAAAGTTAGTACAGAAGTCTCCATACACACACAGGCTTCCAGTGGGTTTCTTTCAACATTGGTTTTCTTCTCACCACTACATCTTAAGGGCCGGGTTGGTGGAATGCATGGAGAACAGTTTTTCTGTCAACAGGCTGACATGGATGGCCATGTCTTCGTAGCATGTCCATCCTCTGTCCATGTCCAGATAATGGATTGAACAAAGCTCTGGGTGATGCTCGAGAACTAATATTCTCCACAACTTTAACACCCAACAAAGAAAAGTCTGGGGTTTTTTTGTTGGCCCTAATCCTCCTCTGTAGGAGGCTGTGGCAAAGTGTTAATTCTGTTATTTTAAACTGAGGCTCTGTATGATGTACAGCTTGACCAGCTGAGTCCAAGATTTCACAAGATGCTGTTAAGTTGTCATGGTAACTCCACGTCTGAACAGTTTCCATGTTCATGTTTGAATGGTTTGTGTTCTTTTTTTTTTTTTTTTTTAATCCAGCAGTTTCTGGAGACGCAAAACAACAAAACAATTCTGAACACTCGATCTCTGCTCTGCGGCCGGCATGGCATTTATCCCAATGCAGTACAATACTGTCGTAAGGAGCAAATACATTGAATACAATAATAATCACCTCAAAACTTCAGCTGCTCTGATTTAATACTTTGATTGAACAGAATGTGACGCAGTTTGAAACCAGGTGATGCAACATGAAAACACTAATTAGGAAGAAGAACTAGAACGATGATGAGAATTGATAAAGACAACAACCGAACAACTGAATTTTTTCAAAAAAGGTCATAATCTCAACACGTACAAAAAAAAAAAATCTGATGACTGTTCTTCTATCCATTCAGCAGTGAGCAGAAGTTGATTCAAATAGAGGTCTTAAAATTATTCAGAAATGGGAAAATGTGAACTTAGCGTGTTTTCACACCTGATAGTCAGACTAGTTTCAGTTAGGGACTAACATATGTTTTTTTTTGTTTTGTTTTTTTTTCATATTTTCAGCTGCTATGGTTCTCTTTCACACTGCACTGTGCCAAACAACCCAAGGCCTTTGAGCATCCTTTTCCCCTCCTCACCTGTGGTGGCGCTGTACAAATACCACTGAAGGAAACGAAGAAAAAAACCTCTGCAGACGAGACTGACCACAACTTCCTTCTTGGAGTGGTGTCAGATTTTAGTGGTTGTAGGATTTCTCTTTCGTCCTATCATTTCTGCTGCTAACTCAAGACAGAGTGGTTTGTTTTGGTTCTCTTTACCCAGAATGCTGTGCGCTGTCGTGTGCTTGCTGCTTGCAGAGCAGTCTCCCATTTGATTGGTGTTCAAATATGCATTCGAACTGCATCAGAGTTCACTTCCAACGAAGTTTGAAGGAAAACCAGAATTAATTTTTCTCGGTCTGCATCAGAGTTCGATTAGGCGTTCACACCTCCCCAAACGAACCGGACTTTCTGGTCAGACGGACTGTAGTTGGATTAAAGCAGGCTAAATGAGGCTTGTGTGACTGCATGCTGTCATTTAAAACATGAAAATCTTAAATGTTTAGTTCTTTTCAAAACCATGTCATCAACATTGTCACAACTTCTGGAAAGCCTTCCAGGAGGAGATGAATCTAGCGCAGTAGCAAAGGACAAACTGACAGCCTGACTTAAGTTTATATGTGCATGAAGGCAGGAAAGCAAATACTCTTGGCAACACAGGGTGAGACGATATGATTTTTGCCGGCAGTTAGCAGGGAAATTGTAAGGAAAGGCTTCTTCCCTCCAGCGCCAGTGAGCAGTTTTGTTTAAACTGGGAGGTCAGCAAGTTTATAACGACTGAAGTTCCTCACTGGGAGCCCCAACAGGTCCAGATAAAACAGAGACTTCATGGCCCAATAAGAGCCCACAGGATAGAATTTGTCTCTCACCCAGTCTCTCCACAGACTCTTTAACAATCCTCTGTCTTTCTCTTTCAATACTTCTGCCTCTCATTATCTAACTCAACTTGCATCCCTCTCACTCTCTCAGGAGCAAAGACTGGAGATGAAATCCAAGCATATCACAGCCGTGTTATTACAACCTGACTCTTGGAGTGTTCCACCCCAAAGCCCAGTAATTCTGGCTGGCAGCATGCAGTGGGAGGGGGGTTTGGGGGGGAAAGAGAAATGAGGTGAAAGACAAAGACGGAGAAGGACAGGAATGTAGAAGAGGAGGACTGACAGAAATAGAGATAGATGGAGATGGAGCAGAATAATTTAGAGCCTCCTCCCGGTTCCTCTGCGGCTGGTGAGGAATGATTCGGAGCGGAACGCCAGTCTCGCGGCCCGATCGCCTCACCGGGGACCAGGAGAGATTTCACAGCTTCGCTTAACCGTAGAGCAGATGTAATGAGAACTTTTGAAGTAAATGAGAACCTCACAAGTGGAACACCTGCAAAAATATCACGTACTGACTCAAGGCTGCAAGATTGCAAAAACGGAAATCAGACAAAGACAATATCGTCTCATCGGCCCCAAAAAACAAACAAAAAAAACAACAACTTTTGAATGTTTTCTTAGAAATTTGTTAATTTCACACATGACATGATATCCACAGTAGCTTTCTCTGATTAAGCTGCTATAGCTTCATCCGGAATATTCAGGGTCTTGTGAAACTCTTCCTACTGCTTCAGCTCGTCATCAGCCATGATGACGAGCTGAACTGAGCTGAGCACAAGAGGAGATGTCTGTCAGAGGCTGCAAAAGACTCCAGGCAAAAAAACCCGAGAAGTTCGGATCGAAGTGTAAGAACGGCCCAGTCAAAGTCCACACCTAAATCTAACTGGGAGTCAATGGGACGTTTTGCTGTGAAAAGCTACAACACATCAAATCCCAACAAAAGGCATTGAAGCTGTGGTGGGAACCTGATCAGGTTTGTGGAAGTTGGAATACCTTTGCGAGGTCATATAATCAGGCTCAATTTTACAGTATATGAGCTTTGTCTGCGCTTGTCTACATTATAGATTTCCAAATGAAAGTCTAGATCTGCCCAATGGGTTTTTGGAAACTGCTTTTGTAGACTTATGAGGTTAAAAAGAAGGTTTTGGCTGGTGGCGTGCAAAAATGTCTTGAAAAACAGCCGTGTGCCTCGCCAACTGTTAAGCTCAGGGTTGGATTGCTTCTATTTTGTGCTTCTGTTGGGCAGCCAAGAAAAACTTCTGTTAAATACTGTTGACGTTTGGAAGAAAACATTTCGTTTCATGTAAAAACCTCTTACTGGATCATGATAATGATCCAAAACACATTTCAAAATCAGTATTGGGACATGTCAAGAGGCATAAGCTGAAGAATTTACTGTGATAACATGATATCCCAACTTAGACGAGCTACAAAAAAACAGATAGAATGTCTCAAAAGAGCATTGGATATAATAAGACCCACTTATGAATATAAAAATAAGAACCAGTCTGCAAGGAAAAACAAGCATCCCCATAAAAAGAACTAATCTATAGCTCTAGATAAAGGAATTTTACCTCATGCCTTTTTCTTTCCAAATCAAACTTATGTCAACAAGATTTGTGTTATGTAAAGCTATAGGAGGAAAACAAGACTTGCAGGTGGATCTGCAACCTCTTTTCCCAAAACTGTTCCTTCATAAACCAGCAAAGACAAGCGTTTCCATATCACCAACCAACCCAGTGGTATATGATGAGCTGACAAAAATCACGCTGGCATCCGTCAACCGAAGGAGGCATGAAGTGGAGCGATATAGAGCCGTACACAAAATATGTTCTGAGCACAAATAATTGGTGGAAATTCATCTATTTACTGATTCTTTCTGTGTCCCACAGCAGGTCGAACATATCCCAAAGAAAATCCAACTTGGGATGCTTAAATACAAAAGCACTGCGCTATTTAGCATGCTATTGGCTGACACTTGCAAAGCAGCCAATCTAGGAGCGTTGTCAGTTTTTCTTTCTGCTGATTGGCTGTGATGATGAAGAAGACCATGGCTATCATTCTGTGGTAGTCTCAAGCTGTTTCCATTGTGCATATTAAGGTATGCCTGGTGTTGGAACTGCTAAAATAGGAAGCGATACATTTTTAGAGGGAGTCTGAAGTACTAGTAATAGTTCTCAGCTATTTGTGGGCAGTTGTGGTCTGTAACTCCAACAAATAACTATTACTGGGGGTCCACTGTAGCTTCCCTATGCCTGAATAAAAAACTGAAGCACAAATGTAGATTTATTTGTTCTTAAAAAGTTAATGACTTGATACAACCGTTTGGGGTTTCTTAGAAAAATATTTATCAATTGACATAATAAACTGAACTTGGCTGAAAAGTTTTTATGAGGATCAAATTTGGAAAATGCTGACTATTTATTTAGGTATATAAATTGGATCCATTTGTTGGAGAACATTTCACAACTGGCAGTCGGATTCTAGTCAGGAAGTCGGTAATGTGGCGCAACCAGTGACTCCATCCCTAACCAATCAGAGGCTGATGATCTTCTGACGTCGCATTTTCAGCCCGAATCCACAAGTAGGTTCGATCCAACTGTTACTGTTTAAAGTCACAGTCTGATGCTATGGCAAGCCAACATGTATTTAATAACTGGTAAGGCCATTGATCTAATGTAAAGATCAAATATTTAGTTGTATAAAAATATGTCTTTTGTGTGAGGCTGACTCAGATAGTTGCCGTTTATTATATTTTTGCCGTTTGTTAGTAAATGTCGAGCAGCTGGCATCAATAAAAGTGACTCTGATTGGGGAATTTCAGTGATTGAAAACTGTGGAAGAAGAAACGTTAACCAACTGGGAAAGAAAAATCTCCTAAACTCCCGTCTTCCTCCTCTCTCCACTTTTCTCTCCATCCCTTGTAAATGCCATTTTAATTGAAATCTGTCAGACGCTGACTGTGTGTCTCTCTCACTGCTCTGTTTAAACCACAGAGCTATAGGTGCTAAGCCATGAATTTCAATGAGAGCTTTTCTTCAGCTGAGTGCATTGAACTTCTTTAAATAAGGACTGTGCCTTTCTAATAACCCTCCCCAATCTCTTTGTCAAATAGGGACTCCACGCACACACACACACACGCGCCCACACTCACCCACACACACACACATTTTTCTAACTCATTCTTTTGCTTTCTTTCTTTCTTTCTTTCACTTCCTGCATCTGGCCTTAACCTAACACACATCAAATTGACAAGACCAGAGATTTAGACTTTAGCGTTGGCTAGACCATCATATGTCTTAAGAGCGTTTGGAGGGAGAGCAGCTCGGAGGTGATTGCAAAGAAGAAAAAAAAAACACATGACCCTCTTGATTTTAAGCATCTTTTACAACCAGATTTAAGGCTTTTAATACCAGCGATATGAGAAACCTTAGCAGGCTGTGTTTGTTAGTAAAACCCCCCTGGTGCCTGGTGGCGTTTGCCAGAGGTTAAGGTTTTAAACTTGAGCGGAACTGGTGGGCTTTGCTTTGTGAGCTTCAAATCATACAGGCCGGTTCCTAATATCTCCTGGGAGTGAGACAAAGTCCCAGCTAAACACCAGATGGTGTCTGTGCCCTTATATTTCACATCAGCATAAACTACAGAGAAACTTTGATCGAATAATATATCCGTTAGGAAGAAAAGCAAAAGTATCTTTTTGCTCCTATTTGAATAAGAGACGGGCGAACAGAGCTATTTCTCAGTTGTACGTTAGTTTCTCTTTTTTTAAAAGTTCTAATTACCAAGTCATTACTCAATAAGCGTCTCAAGATGGGTTAAAGAGCTTGTTCAAGACCCTGATGTTGGTTTATTACCAAAGTGCTGAATGTTCCAGTGAATACTGCCGGGGCCACACTCAGTGTGAAGTGAAATAAACATAATTTCACCATAAACCAGGAACAAGCAGGTGTTCCTCATAAGAGTTTAGATAGAGGACTCACAAGAAGAGGAAGTGTTCAGGAGCCAAGGACCGCTCAGAGTCATCCTGGTAAAGATCTGAAACTGAAGTAAGGTGGATTTTTTTTATCCCAAACACAAAGAAGATTATCGGTTCAGATAGAGAAACAAGGCTGATAGGATGCCCTAGTCCATGCGTGTCCAGATCTGGTCCTCGAGGATCGGTGTCCTGCCATTTTCAGAATGTTTTCACACCAGACAGTCCAGTGGACTCGGTTTAGTTAGGCACCAAACCTGAAACATGTGTTACATTTTCAGTTGGTGTGGTTCTCTTTCACAATGAACTGAGTCAAACGAGCCAAACCCTTTGAAACATCTGTTCATCCCCTCACCTGTGGGGGTGCTGCACCAAAAACAACTGAAGGAAACAACAAAAGCTTCTGATGGAGACACCGAGTGCAACTCCCTTCTTCACAAAACGCTGTCATATTTCAGCAGTTGTAGGATTTCTCTTTTGTCTTTGGAAAAATTCTCATTCTTTTCTCCCGCTAGCAGCAGACTCCCATGTTTGTTTTGGTTCCATTTACCCAGAATGCCCTGCTTAGCATTTTATATACATTCACTTTAATCGAACTGAGATGTAGATATTTAGGCAGACCAGAGTTGGTTTTTTGGTCCGCATCAGAGTTTCGTATTCACACCTCTCCAAATGTACCAGACTTCCAAGACTTTCTGTAGCTCTGTATTGTCAAATATACAAACAATAAAGTTATTTTCCTAACCTCCATATGAGGTCTTTACTTTGAAAAAGTCATCAAGAAGATATTCTGCTTCAGCCAATGAGAGGCTTGGACCTATAGTACAGAATCTAGATTTTTAGATGCATTTTGTGGATGTGTGACAGGTAAGTTGTTTTTAAAATGGAAGGGGTCTGATGTTGTAGTAACAGTTGACAGCCAGACAGACAGAGCTCCCTGCACTTAGGCTTCCCACGTGTCCCAGGCCTGTCATTGTAAAGCTCCCTGTACCTCCAGTTTCCTGCTTCGGTTTGTTTAAAGTGAGAATTCCTTCATCATGAAGAACATTGCGATGTGGGCGTGTGCGTGAGTGTGTGAATCTGCGTGTCGTCCAGTAAATGTCTGCGCCGCCGCAACTTTCTGCGCGCGTCTGTTTGTGTTTGAGCGCGGCGGCGTCAGCCCTCGGCCTGCCTCCGCTCCTTCCACAGCTCCAAATAAACAACTTTTGTCAAATCCACCATGTTTGTCTCTGTGTTTATTTTTTCTGTTTTTCTGCCCGAGCGCTCACACCTCCCCCATGCCCTGTTTCCACAATCCCCTTCTCTCTCCTCGGCTTCCTCTCGCTCAGAACATGGCACTCTGAATATCCATATTGTTTGGGAACTAGAGGACGTCATTTTCAACGAGACGGCTTCCTTCGGAAGCCGTTCTAAATTGTTTTACCATTTAGAAACATGTTACCACAGAATTAATGGCTCACACATCATTATATTGGGGGGACATCCACAAACAGGAGAGTTTATTATTGCAATCTCAGCTTTAGCTCCTCCTCCATGCATTCATGCAGGCAGCGCTAGCTGCTGTATGAACATATGAAGCATCTCGGTGTGGTAAAACAACTGCTATGTCATGCATGTCAATACAGTTTGCTATAAACCAATTGGTAAACACAACTTCTCAATAAATCTGATTTCTGGTTCTGGACTGCAACCAGAACCAGAAGTCTTGAGAGGTCTGGATGGCTGAGAAAACATAACAGGTATTTAATGTATTTTGTTGCTGAGCCGTTCAGGTTCTTTAATAAACTAACAACAGTATTTTAAAGCCTATTCTCTGAGCAACAGAGAGTCACTGACACCAGCAGCAGCGTTTGGATCAGCTGCAGCTGGAAGATGGTTTTTTTTAGACAGACCTGTAAGACGCTGTTGCAGTGATCAAACGCCTGGATGAGTTTCTCTAGATCTCACTGAGACATAAGTCCTCTAATCCCGAAGATGTTCTTCAGGTGACAGAAGGCCGACTCTGTATTTGAAGGTTCAGGTCAGAGTTCATCACTAAGGCAAGATTTCAGGCCTGACCTCTAGTTTGTTTCTGTAATAACTGAATCTGGGATTCAGTTATTAATAAAGGAATTTCATGCGAAGGAAAAACTCCACAATCCTTAAATTTGAAGTAATCTGGTTGTGAGGGCAGAGAGTAGTTATTTTTTAAAGTCGGGTTTATAAAATAACTTTCAAAAAGCAAAAGCTGAGGCAAGAGACCAAGAGGACGAGCTCCTCCGTCTGCAACGTCTGCATCCACTCAGGCTCTGATGTCTTCCGACGGCTCTTTGGTCTCTCCATGCTGCTGGGGAGGTTGCAGTGAGAGAAGCTACACAGTGAACAGGTGTGGTTTTCAAGCACATCCTGCTGAGGTCGGAGTGTCACTGGGACTGTGATGTTTGAGACGGAAAGAGAGCGAGCGAGAAGATTCCTGTGGAACACTGCGATTCTACGGCTATTCCTGGCCTGGAGGGGGACAGCGGACAAGCGTCTGATTGTGGAAGCAGGACAGAGTGTGTATGAGGGGGGTGAGGGAGGTGTGTGTGTGTGTGTGTGGTGAAGGTAAAAGGCTCAGGATAGCCAGCCAGAGTGAGGCCTTTACACACCTAGAGATTTTAACTGCTTGTTTACTGTGAGCATCCCAGGTTGCACACGTTTACAGTTAGAGAATGGGTATAGAACAGCTTCAGTCATAATGTCTCAGAATCATTTTAAAATGATTCTCCCAAACAAATGGGATTGAAGAGTCCAGCCTCATCTGGTCGATTGCTGTGAAAACTAAGAAACAACAGAGGCAGGGTTCCCCTGACGCAAACCTGAAGCTTTAAAAAGAGCTTGGAGTGACAGGAAACGACGGCAGGAGCTCGCTGGCCGGCGGAGTTCCCAGTGAGCAAACATTTATCTGTTTGTGCACCTATTTCGCTTCGCCCCTCCACAAAGGATCCTCTAACGTCCTGAGAGCCTCCTGACATACCTCCGCGCCGACCACAGCCGGCAAGCGCTCCGAGCGAAGAGGCAGCGGACAAAGGCAGAGGTCACAGCCTCCTCCTTCGCTCGACCTCTCCGTCCTCGCCCTCCGTCTCTGCCCACAACCCCTTTCCTCCTGCCTGTTCCCATTAAGGAGTGACAAACGACTGTCGTCGCTTCACGTCTTGGATGTCCTCCGGCACACTGTCCCCATTCACAGCTGCAATGCATGTGTCTATTGTTCAGGCAGCAGAGACGTGTGAGCGGATGAAAGGGAAGCGGAGCTCAGAGCTTCCTCACTGCTGCTGCTGAGTGAAACCTACAGAGACGTGAGACGATGCTAAGATGTAAAACTAAGTGGTATAAAAGCAGTTTTCTTCCTGTTGCCATGAACGTACAAATATATTACAATAATATTTTATTTAATATTATTCATTTTATTTTAGATTTGTTTTTTAATCTTGCCCTAAAGAGAATACTGCATGGTCTTTAATATCTTAAAGGGAGGACCAGAAAGAAGAGAAAATAAGCCCAATGACGTGTAATTGAAATTTCCGTTACCCCATGAAATTGTTTAATTAAGCCATTTTATTGTTCCATGAATAAAGTCCTGCTAATTAACTGATCCCATGGCAGTTACATCATGGTGAACTTCATGAACCCGCTCTGGAATGGAAATCTCTCCTCATGAAACAGTTGGAGGAACAAACAGCACCTGTGCTCTTTTCTTCAGGCTTCATTCCACCTTCATGCCTTGTTGATCACTGAGGCGACGTTCACACTGCCAGCCTTTAATGCTCAGTTCAGATATTTTGTCAAATCAGATTTTCTTTTTTTCTGCGTGTGTGTGGTTGTTCACACTTCCTGACACGTGGAAATTAGAAGACAAGCCACGACCATGACGCACGATGATGAGCATTAAGCTGTTAATGTGCTGGATCTGGTTGGACAGATGCTTTAACGTCACAAGAGACGCTCCAGTGTTTGCACCCATGTTTACTTCCACAGACACTGAGCGCGCTCACTGTGTGTGACATCATCGCTTCCTCTGCTGTGCATGCAGGACACTGGAGGCTTGTCTGCAGTTCAGACGGCAGATCGGACACAAGTCACATATATTTGGAAATGTGAATGATCGAAATCAAATTTCACAAAAACATCTGAGCTGAGCTCAGGTCACTTTGCTTTTAGAAAAGCAACGTGACCTGCTTTGTTTTTCTAAAAATCTGCTCTGTGTTGTTCAGACTGTCATGAAAAGATCAGATACATAAACACAAAACAATCAGATTTGTGTCACTGCAGGCTGCAGTGTGAACGCAGCTCAAAGGTGGAGACTGAGTCTGTGACTTCTTTCCAGAATTTGAACCAGGTGAAGCTAAAACTGTTACTGGAGCAGTTCTGGGCAGACCACATTTTTTCTCTTTTTCTTATTGTCTTAAATGCAAAATGTAAATATTTTTGCACAGTTTTGGTTGAATTCCAGCTCGAACTCTGTTGTTTTTTTTCTTTGAATGTGTTTACTCCACTGCGACAGACTGGCGACCTGTCCAGGGTGTACCCCGCCTCTCGCCCGGAACGCAGCTGGAGATAGGCACCAGCAACTCCCGACCCCGTTAGGGAGAAGGGTGACGGAAAATGGATGGATGGATGGATGTTTACTCCAGTTAATGATTAATTCAAATTAGCCGGCGATTATTTCAGTAATCGATTGTCCGATGAATTGATTCTCTAATGGGTGATAACATCACACTTTATAATCAGGGTTGTCCATTACATTGATTTCCTACGCTCTGATTTTACTTTTGCATTTTGCAACAACTGAACTGTCATGCCAGACACGATTCGAGGACGACGAAGAGAGCATCGCTGGACGCTTCTTCCTGTTTCTGATGTTACTGCTGTTGTTTTGTTTCCGTCAACATGTGGGATGAATATTGTTAGCAGTGGCCTGTTTTACACACCTTTTTTTTTTTTTATGTCTGTTTAAAACGGGTCGACTTTGAAACCGAGTCTGAGTCAATAAGTAAGTTTTATTCTGCTGTTCTCTGATAGAACAAACAGTGACATGAGTCCAAAAAGACACAAGATGTATAAAAAATAAAATGTTATAAAAAGTGGAAAGTGTGGCTCGTATTCATGTCTAGAACAGCCACACACACACACACACACGCACACACACACACCCCCACACACACACACACACACACACACACACACACACACACACACGCAGGGGAGTGAGTAATGGCAGCATCATGCCAGGGGCTTTGCAGTGACAGTGAAGAGGAAACTAAACACCAGAAAAACATCTGGGCTAAAAAAAAAACTAAAAAAAAACTAACATGTTTATTATGTCTGAATGCTCTAATCAAACTTCTGCCCTAAATGTTATTACAAATCTTCAGAAGAGATTGGAATCACTGTCAATCCGATCTGCCTGAGCAAAAAGGTCAAAACAAGAAAAAACAATGTCATTTCTACATGTGCAAAGCTGGGATAGACGCCTCCAACACTGACTGCTTTACTAGAAACAACATATTAACTGAATGGGGTTGTATATTCCTGCTCCTGAAACTTTGATGTTATTTTACAAATGCAATGTAAACCATGAATCCTGTTATCCCACTTCACAACGATCGGTAAAAGAAACGTTCCACTTTGTGACTTCATTGCAGAAAAGAAAGGCTTATGGGTGTGAATACTTTTGTGACTGTTACATGAATTAAGTGAGTAACAAACAGATCTTGTAACTTTTACCGCCCATCAATCTAGAAAAAGTTCTAAAGCAATTTCTAGACAGTTTTTGCCGTCAGAAAGCTCATTCATATTTCACATATCAAGTGGAAAGCAGCCGCCAGTTCTCTCTGGGATGAGAGAACTGGCGGGTTTACACACAACAGTGGTCAGACTGTTCAGCGCTCTCATTCTCCAGGCTTCAGTTAGCTGCTAAAATGTCTAAATTCATTCCAGTAAAATTAGAAAAAATTAAAAAAACATGGTTTGTTTGGAAGAGTTTCCAGGAGACGCCCAGTTTATAAAAACAGATACAGTTTACAAAGCTGCATGCTAAAGTTTTTTTCATTTTGAACTCTGCTCTATGAAATCATTTTCTTTGTGCTTTACTACATCCTAACAATTAAAATGTGATTTTTTTTTTCCCCCCTCTAATTTCCTTCCATAACTGAAATATTACAATGGTCAACAGCCAAACAAATTGTCTTGGGTTTTTGGACTGTTTTAGGGTCATTTTGATAAGTTGAATCCAAAAATCACATTGGTTTTTCTCAATCAAGTCAACTTCCTGAACTATGGAGCAACATGAGCATCAAAATGCATGACTTGTTCTCACGTCTGGAGAATCTGATCAATGAGTGATGAGCAGGAGGAGATTCCACCAGGACAGGAAAGAGACAAAGACGTAACGTTCAGTTCACATGTTCTTACCATTATTGGCTTCTGTAAATTACTCAACTTTGCAACATTTAATCAATACACTCTGTTAGAAAACCTTTTTTTTTTCTCCTAAAACCTTTTTTGGATGAGAAATAAGAATGGAAATGAACTGATAACGTCACAAACATGTCATCGATTCAGAAGATCAGATTTCTCTACATCAAATTAGAATAGAAACCTGATTGAGAAAAATGGATGTCACTTTTGGATTCAGCGGTGGAAAATAGTCCTAATCCAGATCAAGAAAAAAAAAAACAAACAAACAAAAAAAAAACAGACAACTTCCAAAAAGGATTTATCATCATCAGGTGTTATGTCTCTGGTGTCTTTGTCTCAGTCTTACCGTCAGAGCGGTGGATGCAGGTGTGCTGGTTGTCGCTCAGGAAGAAGCCGTCTGTACACTGACACTCGTAGCTCCCCATTGTGTTCACACACACCTGCTGGCATCCTCCGTTGTTGTCCAGACACTCGTCCACATCTGGACACACACAGAGACAGCATGGAGGCAAGAGATGAGAGGCAGCAGTGCAACAAACGCTCATCACTTACTGAGCTGCATTAATAACAGCAGATGAGTCAGAGTTCGTGTGCTCAGTGATGTTGACACCAGAGTCAGGAATGTCACAGGGACCCAGGAGGAACAGCCATGCTGTCCCATCACACTAACAGGTGGATAATGTGACTGGATAAAAAGCCTGGCGCTAAGTGTTAGCAGTCGTCGTTCCATACTGCCGGGAAGCATTGTTTATCCTGCACTGTGCTGCTGAAAGGCTTATAAAGTTTTCCGTGAAGTGGCCCACTGTCTCGTACAGTAATCGGACGTGACAGCTTCTGTACGTGGGCGTGTGTGTAAACCCGGGCCTGACATGGTGGCTGCGCGCCGTGTTTAGTCTGAGGTGCTGAGACGGGCCACCAGCCTCAGGCAGGACACGAAACCAGAGAGGAGGAAGAAAAGGCAGATGGCAAGAGGTCGCAACCGGACCGGACCGGACCGGCACTGGATGACGGCTACTATAAGCTTTCAAAGTCACTACAAATGTGTCTTCTAAAAAGTAAAACTACAGCAGCTTGTTAGGGCCATTGTAAGTAGAAAAATAAAAGGAATGAATTTCTGCAAAAGAAAAAGAAGAAACCTCTGAATATTTGAGATTTATCTCGTTACTTTCTGAAAAGGAGCCTGGACTTTTCTGAGTTTCAAGTTCAAAATTTCAACACCAGTTCAGCAATTGTTACTTTTCTGTATTACATAAAAGCACTTAGACAGGATCAGGTTATTTTTTAGCCACATGAATATTTTTAGAAATATGTTGTGAATTAGAATAATCTCTCTGGCTAACAGACTTGGCTTACTGGGTTAAGTTGTGTTGTAGAATAGAATAGAATAGCATGTACTGTCTCACACAGGGGAAATTCAGGCAGCAATAGGCTCACAGAA
Source organism: Poeciliopsis turneri (assembly GCA_922788865.1). Lineage (NCBI taxonomy): Eukaryota > Metazoa > Chordata > Actinopteri > Cyprinodontiformes > Poeciliidae > Poeciliopsis > Poeciliopsis turneri. Next base: position 1,337,391 of record CAKLNU010000350.1, on the reverse strand, counting down.
AAGATCAAAAAATGTTTAAACTATGTATAAAGAAACAAGATTAACAATGATAATTATAATATGCTGTAAAACATTATCACATAAAAGTACTGTTCAGTTCTAACAAATAGAAAGGAATGTGTAACTCAGATGACTTTTTAAAATGTACTCAACAGTTTTTAACAAATTCAGCTGGAAGTGGACAGAGATTACAGAGAACAGGTCATGTCATCAATTAATGATTAAAAAAAAAAAAAAAGAGCGCCATAAAGCTTCCCCTGAATGAATGATGGTGGATATTCAGAAGGTTCTGTGACGGTCTAACAGACCTCGATGACTTCACCGAGTTCTTCTGCTGCAGGCCCATAAAGTTCCAGCTCTGAGTGTAAATATAGCAGCAGAGGTTCTACGTTGTGAGCATAAATCGTGTCCTTGGTGAACTTCTGCTTTGTTTTCACAGCACTTCCTAACACTATTTTAGGTAAATCCTGAGCCGTAATGGATGCCATTAATATGACTGATGACTTTAATCTTCCCGCCGCTCGAGGAGAAAGTTAAGAGGAACGAAATGCCATTCCAGTTTCTACACAAACATGGCCAGAGGTGTTTTCTTTTTTTTTTTCCAGTTCCAGTTTCAGCCGCCGCCACCCTCTTTTCACGTTGGGCTCAAATGAGGTGAAGCTCCATCTAAACACAGTGAGGATGTTGCTTCACATGCAGTTCATCCGAAAAGCATTCACAATGTTTCACTTTTTCCACATTTTCTTGCTCTTGTCTTGATTCAAACTGTATTAAATTAATCTCTTTCCAAATAATAGACAGAAGTACTCCACTACGAAATGGTAAAAAAACAAACAAACAAAAAAAAAGCCTTTGAGAGTTTCACAAACTCATTAAAAATAGAAAACAAAGTAAATCATGTTTACAGAAGTATTCACAGCCTTTGCTTGTTGCTCCACCTTTGGCAGCTTTTACCGCCGCCAGTCGTTCTTCCCTGCTGCTCTTCTGCAGCTCCAGCAGGCTGGATGGAGACGTCTGTCAGACATTTTCAGGTCTCTCTGGAGATGTCCAATCAGATTCCAGCCTGGTCTCTGATTTGTCTCCTCCAGGACGTTCACTCAGAGGTTCTGAAGCCTCTCCTCTGGGTCGCCGTCCTGCTGAACTAATGAACCTTGGCCTCAGTCTGAGGTCAGGACGCTCTGCAGCAGGTTTTCGTCTACTCTGTTCATCACTGCATTCGTCTTTCTCTCTGTCCTGACTAGGCAGTCAGTTCCTGCTGGTGCAAAACATCTCCACAGCATGGTGCTGCCACCACCGTGCTTCGCTGTAGTGAAGGTGATGAGCCGCGCCTGGTTTCTTCCAAACACGATGCCTGTCATTCACATCTTGTCATCTGAATGACCTCATCTTGTCTGAGGTCATTCAGGTGCCTTTTGTCTGTCTCCAGGTCTGATTGATGGATCACTGCAGAGATGGTCGTCCTTCTGGAAGGTTCTCCTCTCTCCACAGAGAAAAGCTGTAGTTCTGACAGAGTGATGCTATTGAAGGCCTTGGAGCTCCAGTGTCCAGGCTCACAGAGCAGCCCCTCTCCACTCAGCTCCTTCAGACTAGCCAGCAGTAATTAGCAAACACCTGGTGGAACTGCACATCTGCCGAGCTCATTAAAGAAGCTACGTCTCACTGCAACGCTAGTAAAACGTTAAAGGGTTAATAAAGGAGCCATGATGTGATGACTTCTTGAAGGCAGAGATTCTGAAAGAGCCGGAATGTTTAAAGAGATTATAAATGGTCTTAAAATGCAAAGTCAAATTTCTTTTAAGTCATGTTTGATATACACAGTATTTTCATAACAACTAAAGGTAACATGGTTGTGCTGTAAAATGGCTCTTTGTGCCTAGAAAATGCATAACGATGCTTCTTTTGAAGCTGCGATACAGATTGTCGTACTTCATGAACGTCCTCCGTGTGTTCAGGTATAAAACTATTTGACTGGGTAGGACAGACAGAGAGGACTGTACTGGAATATTTGGAACATTGCACCGTTACCTAAAATGCAATGTTTGTTCATCCATGATGGCGATGTCCATGTTTTAGGTGACACATTGTCAGAACACTGGCATGTTTACTTCTTCTGTTGGGACAAAGTATCAGCCTAGATAAAAAAACATAAACTGCGAAAAACACTCTGCAAAAATACTTTATTAATTCTAACTGTGAAAATTTTTTTTTCAAAAATACTTCATTAATTCTAAGTTGAGATTAAACATTATAATAACTTGAACAATCTAGCTTCTTTAAAGGATTGTTAAAGAATCTGGATTAGCTTGACTCTCCAAGCCAGTCTGTGGATTGGTAATAAGGCAGATGGCTTTGATTTTATAAATGTCCTCATTTTCTTTCATTGTATCACTGGGTTTGATAAACAGAGTCAAAATGAAAAGAAAGAGAAGAAACCAAACAAGACGACTTTTTAATTAGAGGACAATTAGCTGACCTTAAGTCAGTTAATGTCCTCAGTTACTGACACGGTGCATCTGCTGAGATGATGGAGCGACTTCCTGTACGCTCACACGAAACCGATGTCCGCAAATTTTCCAACGGTGGGTTTGTCATTTAAACTACAAGGCCGTGAGGTTTCCCAGCATCATGGCTCCAGGTCCATTAAAAGCCGCAGAGCCTTTATGGTGTTTTTGCAAGCAGGCCTGGAGGATGTGAGCAGAATGTGAAATGAAAGGAGTCTGAACTCTGACAAGCACACTGGGAAAATAGTTTTCAAATGAAACCGTAGCACATTGAGGACCTAAAGTGACAAAAGCGGCGGCTGATCTGCATCAGCTCTGCTGGGTTTCATGACTCATAAATCTGAACCCAATGCTGACCTCCTCAGGGACTGACTTCATTTTTCGGATAAGATTCATTTGTGAGGAAGCAATCTGACAAGTCTGGCTCCTGCACAGGAAGGCGTATGATTTTACTTTCCATCGCCTTTGAACTCGGCAAAGCTGGAAAACACTATTATGACGACTCATGGGAATAACGAAGCACGTTTTTGTCAGCAGAAGCAAGAATCAACAGGTACGGGGAAGGAAATGGAAGAACACAACTGCATGTTTAACAGTATATCTCCTGATGAATAATACAGTTAAGAGAGATTAAAAAATAATTGCGCTGTATTGTAATTGTAATTCATCCATTTGTGTTCAAATTATATTTTCCTGTTTTGAGAGGTTGCTTTAGTATTTCTACATATTTCTTGTGTTAAATGCAATAATCATACCTGCAATAAAACACCCAAACACAACACCTCCAATTCTTGCAAATGCAATGTCATGAAAAAAAAAAAATCTAAAAAAAATAAACAAAACAAAAAATTTTGTTTTTAAATCTAAAAAAATGTAAAAACTGAACAATTATGTCTTATTTAATGTTGAATTTTATGGAAAAAAAATAATAATTTCAATTGAATGTTTGGATTTATGACTGAAACTGATATTTGGAAGTAAGAAATAAATTGACTTATGACACTTGGTCACAAAAATATTAAAAACAAGCTTCTATAACTTTTAAAATAGTTTGTAAGGAAATACTTTGGCTCTCATTAGGCAGGATATGAACATTACATCCCTTTCAATGTCATGATACAACTGTTGTAGGGTAAATGTGCGCTGACATAGTAGGGCAACCAGACCCAACTTCCTGTTTGCCTGAGCTGCCAGTACAGGACACACAGAAACAAGGATAACACACAAGAACAGCTTAAAACTGAAAACTTTACTACAAGTTTTAAAAAAAGAAAGTTTGGCTGAATTTGTAATGTCAGTTTGTGAAATGAGAAACCGCAGGAATTATAAACGGGACGGGAGGTCTGAGCACAAAGCCGCTACTGGCTCTGTGATCACAGATATTCTGCCTGTGATTTCACACTTTACTGCCTCGTTTGAAGTCTGATTTAATCAGCAGCAGCTCATTAAGGCTGCATCCAGTCAACATCTAGTAAAGCCAGTCTTGAGGTTTAGGGACAGACACAGCTGGTTTCCTCTCGCCAGGCAGTAAATACCAGTGACTGTTGGAATTAGCAATCTGAATACCTTCTGCTTAATCCACAATCCTGAATTTAAGCACAACATTTAGAGTGACAGACAACACTCATATGGCTAACAGAATGAAATAAAGAAGCCAATTTTCAGCAATACAAGCAGTTATTCTGCTTTTGTTTAGAATGGTTGTCTATACTTTATACACTACATAAAGTATATACAGCAGAAATGATATCATGTTTTTACAGGGTTTTTTTACATATCGTGACCAAACATACAAAATATCTCCTCCTAAACTATCTGTATTGAACAAATCCCGAAATTTTCAGGAAACATATAGAAAAACACCAGGAAAACAAGCTAATGCTAGCTGCTCAGGTAGCTAGCCTTCAGTCAGTTGCTTTATGCTTCCTGGTTTATTCCAGTTACAGTTCCTACTCCATAACATCCTCCAAAACCAGCAGGTCAAAGGCTGCTCTTAATCAACACTCCAAAAAACAAACATGTCTGCCGTCCAACGTTCTCTTCTTCTGCACCTTCCAAACCAAACTGGCAACCAACTAAAGGAAGGAACTAAAGGAATTTTTCTGCCATAATCCAAGAGCCCATATTTTCAGTCTGAAAGCAGGATTTGATGTCTTTTGTTCTCAAAACTTTTAATACGTTTGCTTACATTTTTACTTTGAAAGCAGCACTTCTTACCTTTCTTCTCAAAGCTCGTAATGCTTACTCAAAGCCTCTCCAGGCGCTCAAACTTAGTCTCTGCTCGGACTCTCCGCTCGCTTACGAAACACACACTCTGCTTGTTTTTGGAACCGCCTGGCAACCTCTCAGCCAATAGAATGAAAGTGTTGTACTAGATGCGTTTGTTTCCTTCGAGCGGGTTTCCCTGTGAGGCTACTATCGAATGTAGCAACCTGCGCCACCCACTGGATGTAGGGAGAAACAACAATGTCAGCTTTCTGCTCCGTAGTACTTTAAAGCAGTGATCACTAACAGCTACTGAACTTAGGCAGCATTTTGTTCACCCAATCAAAGACAACATCTATCTATCTAACTATAGATCAATAGACTGACGTTGATAGATAGATGTTGTTTCTCCCTACTTCCAGTGGGTGGCGCAAATTGCTACAGTCGATAGTAGCCACACTTTGATGACACTTTGCTAAAACGAGTGAGCGCTGCCTAACCTTTATTGCATGAATGTAAACAAGAAAAGAAAGAGGAAAAGAGAAAAAAATATATATATAAACCCCCCAAAAAAGTTTTTTTTGGGGGGGTTTATTGCTTGTCAATTAATACAGCAGCTGTATTAAGTGACAGCTGTTCAAATGTTGAAATGTTGCATCAACAATAATTTACAGATTTCTTTTCTGCAAAAAATGTAACTACTTTGCACCATTAAAATATTGTCAAAATCTTTTGAGTTTTAATTCGATAAAAGACCCTTGAATGCTGGCAACTTGACAATTGTGGCCCTCATGGCAAAAAAGTATGGATGCAATCACTGTAAAGAAATCCCTCCAGTGAGACAGAACAATATAATCAAACATAAATTCACTACAAAATGTCTGAAAAAGAAGAGAATCGAGATAATGCAATGTCCTAGTCAAAGCTGAGACCTAAAGTTGACTGATATGCTATGGTGAGAGCTCGGAGGAACTTTGTATAAGTTAACGCCTGACATTGCAGTGAGGAGGAGCTCAGCACAGGAAGCGAAACATCCTGGCAGCATCAAGTGATACGCCAGGCAAAAGGCCAGAAGTTCCAACAAAAGCCATTCATACCTAAACAGTTGTGTCCATCGTGGGCCAGCATGAATCCATCGTAGCAGGTGCACCTGTAGTTCCCAGGTATGTTGATGCATTCATGGACACAGCCCCCATTGTAGTCATTCGTACATTCATCCACGTCTGAAAGAGAAAGCAGTTCATGTTACCCAAACTATGTTGGTGATGTGACTTTACGTCCTGAATGTGTTCAGTTATTGTCTTTGATTGTCCAAGGTTTTATTTCGATCAAGTTTCATGCATCTTTGGAATTTGAATCCGCTGTGATTCAAATTCACAGCAGAATTTGAATCTAAGACTCTAAAAATCTGTTTAGATTTTTTTTTTCCTTTTAATTGTGTACATTTCCCACAAACTTTAATGTATTAATACAAAGTGGTGCATAACTGAAGTGGATGAAAAATAATATACAGTCTTTAAATGTCTAAACAAAAATCTAAAAAGTGTGATCTGAACTTTGACTAGGCCATTCTGACCATTCCATTGTAGGTGTAACTGTATATATAGAGATTCTTTTTGCCTTTTTTTTTTTTTTTTACAGTTTTTTTCCCCCAAGGATTTTCTGTATTTAGCTCTGTCCACGTTTCCATCGGCAACGACCAGCTGTCCTGAACAATAAAAAGATCCCACAGCTGAGTGCTGTGGGAACGATGTGTTCAGGAGATGAGCTGTTTGTTTGTGTTATTTTTGTTTCTTTTTTTAAATTTGTGTTAAAGGAGCTGAATTCAGAAGGAAGTGACGCATTTCAGGGTTTTTTTTATTGAACATGCATCTTTTCCTCTTTGCGTCCCAATTATTCATTTCTTGTTGATTAAACAAAATTCAGACAGACAATGTTTGTGCTTGAAATGTCACAAACTTCAATATTTTAAACATTAATTTTAGATATAAGGTGAAATAAATTATAAAGCATGAAGTCAACATGTAATGTTTATTAAAAACTATCAGCACATTTTTTTTTATTATTCTATGAAAAGAAAAACTAAATAAAAAGTGACAAAACCGGTGCATCTCAAACTTCAATGGTTTTGGAGGTTGTAAAAAAATAGCACAACCCAACAACTATAGACAAATAGTTTTTACATTATGTACATTAAAGGAGAACAAGTCAGCATATATATATATATATATATATATGTTTATTTATTCTAATTGCCAGAAGAGGAATGGAGTTAAAACAGATTCCTGCTAACTGCTCCATCGCCTAATAGTTTTCAGTCAATTCTAAAACAATTGCAGGCAACTAATTGTACATCACAATTCTCTGGCTCCAAGTCTCAGATGCACATAAGAGGACCGGGAAGAGGATCTGGGGAAATGAGTTCACTGTCAGTGACTTCACAGAGCCGTGGAGAACACAACGTGTCTGAAAAATGGCAGCCGAGCCTTGAAAACTAGTCATATGAAAGATAAAACCCATTCATGCCTGGAAATGTCAAAATAATACAACCATAATAATCATGCAAATGGACCTCATTCAAATGCAATCTGATTAACACATGCAAGTTAACAGTAATAATACCCAAATGTAAGAATCTACCAGAGTTAAACAGAGGCAGTGAAAAGAACTGCACATGTGCTTCTTATATGTATGAAAGTCTAAAATAGCTAAAATAAAGCTATTTCTTCAATTGAGCAATGAAAAATAAAAAAAAGGCTGTCAAAGACAGCAGTAGAAGACATAGAGTGACCTCCTGAACTGGTTACCGGTTGGAAGGAATTGTCAGAGACTGGTGGATGTGAGGTGAGAGGGAAACGGCAGAACCCAGATGAGGTGAAGAAAATGACGATTTAACGTAGAAGTATGTAGCACAGAAGTCCAATAACCTGGCAGCACAGGTGAGCTGAAGCTAAGGCTCAACACTGGTAGCAACAGGAACTACGAATGGAGGGACTGACACCACGAACACTAAACACCAAAATGAGACAAGGAACAGAGGACACAGGAGGGATTAAATACACAGAGCGTAATCACAAAGACAGGACAAGAGGAGACCAGTGACGCAAAACTCAAAATAAACACACAGAAAAACACGTAACATGACAGGAATGGCAGCTATATTTCCATTAGGTTTCCATGTTTCCAGTAAAGACGACAGGAAGTACTAGAAGGATGATGGATTGTTTTTGTTTTTTGGGACAATGTGCAGCTGAGCATGTTGAATACATAGCACTTCTGTCAAATCTGCACTATTTTCCCAAACTGTTGTACATGCCAGTGCCTAAAATGCAACCAACAAAGGCATTTACTAATACATACATGTCCATCTTTGCCATCAGCAGTAATAATGTACATTTCTGATATTCTGTTTCAAATTCATCCAGTTGTTCTCATCTTTTTCATCAGAGACAAAGGTATCTATTTTCATGTGTGACTTCATGCCAAGTCGAAGTGAGATTTAAAATATTATGCAGGGGGGGCCACTCAAAACTCTGTAGGTATTTCCATTGGCTGCACAAGATGCATTTTTTGTTTTTTGTTTTTTTGTATGTGGGGGGGAATTCCCATCTGTCCCCCAAATGTCTGTGCATGCCACTGATTATATTTAATATTTCAACATTTTCATAAAACCTTACAATCCCCCCACATCACATATTACATGTGGCACTTGTTTTTGTTATGTATTTTTATGTCTGGTTATTCCAGATAGGGCTTTCTCATTTTTAGTGAAATAGTTTGAAGCGTACTTCAGAGATAACAAAAACTTTGCACCTGGTGGATTTTTACCAGCCCTCAGTGGGTGTCAGTAAAGAGAAGTCAGGTAGACAAAAGTCAGGCAGAGATGAGTTCAGAGACAATCTGAGTCTAGTCGGATCCATTTCTGGGTGTCTGTGCTGGGTTATGTAAGTGTGCCAGTAAGCAGCCAGTAAGAAGAGTGGCTGGCTGATGACGGAGCTCCAGACGCCAGGCAGACCATGGCCTACTAAGTCTGAGACTTCTCCCTCCCCCTCTCTCACCTATACTGTGTCCCTCATCATCAATCTGAGATGATTTTTGTAAAGCGGTCTCTGGTAAGCGGGTCAGGTGAGAGTCACCTGCGTCTGTTGGAGTTCGCAGCAGAATCTGCCACTGCATCTCCACTGACTCCAGACAGAACAGAGCATGTTGGCCTTCGCAAAAGTATTAGCACTCATTGAACCTGCTCGCAATTTGTCACATTCCAAAACTTCAATGAGGCAAAATATTTTTTCACAGCACCTGACACCAGGGCTTCAGTTAAAATATGTCAGATTGTCGTGACGATAATTTAGGGAAAGCTGACATAAGCTAACATTTTACAGCAGCTTTTAACTGAATCAGAGATCCTCAGAAGGCAGACAGTGTGGTCTGAACATGTGAACACTGGACGTACTCCAAAAGCTTAATGAATTAAACAGAATTAAACACAATCGAATGATGCATACATTTTGTGAACGGTGCGATGCTGTGAGAGCTCCAGTGGAAACAGCAAAACCAATCCATCGTCCTCCTACCGCTTCCTGTCGTCTTCTTCATCGTTTCGCCGGTCGTACTGCCCAGCTGTTGATGATGTGACTCATATGATGCCAACAAAAACCTGTTTTCATTGCAGTTTATTGCACCTACCCTTGCGCAAAAACCTTTTGTCAAAAACTGTGAGTTTTTCAAGTTTCCATGGAAGGAGAGGTGACCTAAGGACAAATTACAGAGACCACTCAACCTAACAGTCATGTTTTTGGACTGTGGGAGGAAGCTGGAGTACCAGGAGAGGGCCCACTGGCGCTCTGAGAGAAACTCCATGCGGAAACTCCATGCGGAAAATATTCCCAGCTGGTATTCAAACCCAGGACTCTTCCTGCTCCAAGGCAGCAGTGCTACCAACACTTTGCAGCCCTAATGTGGTTATATTTCCGTTACCTGTTCCATTTTTTTCATGTTTATTTTGCAAAGCATTCCTGACTCAATGTCTGAATAATGTGAATTTTAACCAACAAAACATGTAGAACCTTAGCAAACATCCACCAGTGGAATGATCACCACAGACGATGTTTACACAAACATTCCTGGCGGCTACGAAGTCTTCCCACATCTTCATTTGGTTCTGTCAAAACATATTCTGCTGTTTCCCCAGCTACACCGACTCCACTTGACAAAAAGCTGAACATCATCAGCGAGAGCTCTGGAAGATGAGGCCGCAGCATCTATGGAGGCCCAGACCTGACAACCACATGTATCACGATCTGCAATTAATGTTTTATTCCTGTTTTCATTCCAGATCTGATTTCGCTGTTCAGGAGACACACAGCCCTCATTTAGGCATGAGTCAGTGTTACATGTTTAGACAGTGCTTTAGATGATGCAGAACTGCCTAGATTAAATATCTCACATCAACAAATAAAAGTTCGCCATGACCACAAAAAGACAGTAAATCACGCAAACAAATGAAAACCGACCAGCAAAGGCAGCTTTCATCCTTTATTCTCTTAGAAGATCGCACTTGGTTTTCCTCAGAACTGCGCGCACACCGTGTGGAGAAGTTGGTGCCCTACATGAACCTAAGCAGTTTTGCTCTACAAAAATACATTTTTAAGATTCTAATTGTGTCCTTGACCATTTGTCCTCAGAGCAGACAGATCACATTAACAGAATAGGAATGTGTGCTTGAATGATCGTCAACTATTTGGATTCTCTGCATGGGTGTGTGTTTGAGATGTGTGTATGGAGAGGGAAAGGTCATTTTACTTATTTGGCACATCTTCAGCAACAAGTGCTGCTTTGAACTGGCTTGATGGTTGCTTTCTAAGAACTTGTCACCTGGAGATTTCCATGTTGGTAGAATTGTGAGAAGGGTAAAAAGCTTGCAACGTTCTGCCCGCAAGAGCAGCAAAACCCAATGAGACATGACTACCGACTTCACCTCAGACATACAGACATCAGGCGTCCCCTCAGAGCAGGGACATGGCCGGTATAGAGGTAGGTCACAGAAAAGCACACAAGCAGCAGACCACTGGCCCGAGAGACACAAGGACACAGACTCTGGGTACCAAACTCTACAGTCTGTAGCTGCTGCTACTTCCCCAGAGTCCAAACCTTAAACATGGTGACCCCAGCAAGACCGCCCAGGATCGAGCAAGACAGACCCCCACCCGCAAGAAAGATTCCTACCTATCCCAGAGTGACCTCCTTGAAGCCCACTGGCACACTGAGGGAAGGAAGGCACCGAGCTGTTGGTGAGCGAATACCAAGAAGGCCAAGAGAAAAGGATTCCCACCACAGAGTGTATCCACACCAGGAAAGTCCAGCTAAAGCAGGGGAATACTGCTTGGACCCTCTGATGCATCAGAGGAGCCTCAGGTAGATTATAACGACAGGTTGGTCCAAAAGCTTTTCCACTTTGACCCGCTTCCTTCTAGGATGTCTCCGGTTGGCACTCTGAGAGCGTCTGTAATCAGAACTGTGACCATAATAATAATAATAATAATAATAATAATAATAATAATAATGGAGGAAGTTGGGTTGCAGTCTGAGAGAAATTCAAATGTTGATATCTTTTGCAGGTCCAACGTCCCACACTCCAAGACTCTCCCTGCTGTTGCCACCTTACACTCACTGTTGTTTGGTGTTGAAAACTTGCAGTAATGGTCCAGTTATTAGAAAAAGAATTCTTCTTTATTTGAGAACTAAAATAAAGCTCTCAAATATTTAAATTTGTGCATGGAAACGACACATTTTTATTGAAAATGTTGTTCGACAGTCAAATTACGGGCGATGCTGTGCATTGACAAAGTGACACTTTCTCCACATCACCAGACATGAAGTTTCTGTTGTTGTCATAATAGAACAACGTCAGCCGTTGAGCATAAATCCTCATTTCCAGCCAGAGTTCCACTCTCAAGCTGCCAAGCTGCTCATAACAGAGAAACACAGATTAAAGCATAAAACTGACAGAATGTCTTCTTGAAGATGAAGACCAGAGTTCTATTTGTCAAAAAACACAATAAGATGTATTACAGACTGTAAAACAGTGACGGGCACACACAGTACTGTACTTAGATATTATTCGCTCAAGATGTAGTGAGCAGATTTTGCAGCTCGTCTAGTGAAGAGGTGATAGTAACTACCAGGTCCCGGTTCATTCTTCTTTCTTCTGAAACAGCCCTGTGATTAGACGACTAATGTCTACACAGCATCAAGAGACCGACCTGACTGAGAGCTGACCATCGACTCAGTTATCATCCCACATGGCAGTCCAGTTTCCCCCGTCACACTCCCCTCTGGTGGCTGGTGCCTCTTGATGTCTGGGGATAGGTGATTGGGTCAGTGCCGGCTTCGCCCGGGTACCCTGGCTCTGCCGGGCCACTTCTGAGGGGCGGACTGTCCTTGGGTACCTCTGTCAATGTCCGCATCTGGGTGGTAGGAGTTTGCCTTGCAATGAGTGGGTCGCTGGTTTGATTCCCAGTCCGCCCGCCCTCGTCGTTTGTGTCCTTGGGCAAGACACTTCAGTGACCTCACTGCTGGTGTTGGTCAGAAGGGTCAATGGCACAAAGTTGCAGCCTCACTTCTGTCAGCCTGCAGCTACAATCAAGTACCTTGCCGTCATCATCGTGTGAATGATTCCTTTGAGATTTCAATTTGAGATATAAAGGGCTTCGTAAATAAAATGAATTATCTGCTCCAGTGTTGAGGAGGAGTCTGGGGTTCTTATATTGCGGCTGCTGGAGTGAAGGGGCCACCTGGGAGCTGGTCTGCGGTTGTCCTTGCGGGGACGCTCCCAGGAATCCATGGTTGGGTCCCACTTGGTGTTTGGGGTTCCAGTCTTCATGGTGTTGTCCTGAGGTTGGTCTATTGGATGTATGGGTCCCCATACCCACTATTGAACACTGCTATGGAGTAGACCCAACTACACACACACACACACACAGGTTCAAGCGTTTGTCAGACACACTCTCATTTGGGCTACGGTTACCACTAGATACATCTTGTACTACAGTGTACCATGTACTATCCAATGATGATATTTATTATTATTATTATATTTGCATATGTTGTTTGTTGTTGTGGTTTCTTTTTCTGCAGGTTTAGAGGCAGTTGTTCTAAAAATAGAGAGAATAGTTGCAGGTATTGGTTGCGCTATTTAAATACTTGTGCTTCATCGGAGCATGGAAACGACACGTTCTCATTGGAAATGTTGTTCGACAGTCAAATTACGGGCGATGCTGTGCATTGACAACGTGACACTTTCTCCACGTCACCAGACATGAAGTTTCTGTTGTTGTCATAATAGAACAACGTCAGCCGTTGAGCATAAATCCTCATTTCCAGCCAGAGTTCCACTCTCAAGCTGCCAAGCTGCTCATAACAGAGAAACACAGATTAAAGCATAAAACTGACAGAATGTCTTCTTGAAGATGAAGACCAGAGTTCTATTTGTCAAAAAACACAATAAGATGTATTACAGACTGTAAAACAGTGACGGGCACACACAGTACTGTACTTAGATATTATTCGCTCAAGATGTAGTGAGCAGATTTTGCAGCTCGTCTAGTGAAGAGGTGATAGTAACTACCAGGTCCCGGTTCATTCTTCTTTCTGTGATTAGACGTCTAATGTCTGCAGCATCTAGAGACCGACCTGACTGAGAGTTGACCGTCTACTCAGTTATCATCCTTCATAGCAGTCAGTTGAGCTGCCCTGAATTAAAGTGTGATCAACCCTAAAACAGACTTTCTGTTCAGTTCTGGTCCATATCACTATCTGGTTCTAAGAATTTTTACTCTAAATTAAGAAACATCAATGCTTTTTGGACCACAGAGAATTATCCGTTTGGTCTTTGTATAAAAAAATGATGTATCTGAATTTGTAGCCTTAAAGTTGGCATCAGGTTCGTTGTCTGTATAAAATTAATGTGTATTTCACTGGTTTTTAATGAAATCTAAACGACATTCAGGGCACAATAGTTCACAATTGAATTGAAATACTAGCTGTGGCGGAGAAATAACAGCCATCCTTCCAAATTTTTCAGATTTGAGTCTGCAATTGCTGCCAAAATTGCATCAGCAAAGCATTACACAAAGCCTTTAAATCCCTATCTAAATATGATTTTTTATTATTTTTTTTTTGGTTTCTCCTTTTGATAAATTCGCAAAACGCTCTTTTCCACAATATCACATCAGGGTGTTTGTGTGTAGAAGTATGACGAAAGAAATTATTTTAGTCCACAGGCTTATTTGGAATAAGACAGTGTAGCATAACAAAATGTGGAAAAAGTGAAACAGTGTGAAAGCTTTCTGGATGCACTGCAACTCTCAGTTCTTGCCACTTAAATTGCATACAAAGTCATCTGCCAGATGATCAATTCTCAGATTTCTTATCTGACTCAGGCTCCAAGTACACATCAGGTCATAATGTTGGGTGATTTTAACACTCATAGAGAAAGACATATAGGAATATGTAATATATTATGATATGCGTTCCCTTTTAGAGGGAATTAAGCACAGTTTTTATGAAGCACATATTTCTGTCAGAAATGTTTTTTATTGGTCTGATATAATATTATAATCTTAAATTTTGTGTCATATGTTTACAATGAGAAATGATACGATCAACATTTCTTTTACCTGCTGTAATGTTTCACTTAGTGAAATGAGCTACTGAAATAAATGATTATTTTGTGAACATTTGAATGTTAAACAACAATCTGTGACATTTAATATGAGGATGTAAAAATGTAATGGGGTGTTTATTGATTATTTTATTCTCAACTAATGAAATAATATATAAATAAGGATTCAAAGTGTTTGACAGTCATTACATTTCTGATTGTGAACACAAGCAGTAGAAATCAGATCACTGTACACATCACATGCACCACTGTACAATACATTATCACACAGTCAGACTCTCATATTCTTGCAGTTCTGTTAATATTTCACAGAAAAAGGGTGATCTCATTTCTGCAGAGTGAAAAATAAAGACGGGAGAGGCGTTCTTGGTTTGATCCAGTTTCTTGCGCATATTTTCCTAGAGCGCTGAGTGACTGTTTGCCGATTTGGGCCAACGCTGATAACACAGAACCAGAGACGACGGGCAGAGTGGGAGTGCAGCGGCTCGGCTGCTTTCAGGTGCTTCCAGGAATAGCAGAGCCGATAATGGCACCGGCTAGTGAAATGGCCAATAATGCCTGTTGATGGAAAACACAGTCAGCCAATTACAGCCTTCATATCTAATCAACGGGGGTGAGGAGGTGTCCTCCTGTCCACCATCTGTCTCAATTTGGAGTCTCTGTCAGGAGCTGTTGCTTCATTACAGGGATGGGGGAGTGGTGAGTTCTGATTGATGTCAGTGTGTCGTAAAGAGACCAACGGGATCAGGTATGTGATAAAGCCTGGCCCCCCCACACACACTGATTATCCAGCCAGTGGATGTGGACCCGGGATTTAATTAGACACTCAGACTCATCCTCTCCCCCTCAGACACATAAATGCAAACACACATATGGAGCTACGATGGGAGCAGTCGCTGCATTTCCACTGACTGTATAAATTGCGTAAATTGAAGTTGCGAAAATAAATTCACTTAATAGAATTAAATAGGCAATCTGTAAAGACTGTGAGGAAAACTGTCAGCTGACCTCACGGATCATCGTTTCCAAAACATTCGTTTTCCTCAGATGAAGTCATTCGTTTGATTATTCAGATATCCGATTTATGTTGAAAAATAAAAATCTCTCTCCAGTTTTCAAGCAGTCGGTTTTACTCTGGGTTTGGAGTTCATTTGGTGAAGTGCTCTGTTGTTTTTCTGCCTTTTGGCCCAGAAGTTCAAATTCAGTTAGAAAATACCCAAATAGATTTTCCTTGAGGGTTGAGGGAAATTTTAGCCAAACCTGAATGTTTCCTTTGAAAGAAGCTCAACTGCTTGGTGGAAGATTTTTTGACACATTCAGGACACGACCAGTGTGGGAAATTTCTGTTGTTTCGGTGTTGCTGTCAGCCTCTTGATTCACTGAAATTTATCTGGATTCAAACTCAAAAATCCATTATAGATGTCAATAAAGCCTCAATGGCCAGTTAGTCTCATGTTTTCATCAGATGTGGAGAAATGATTCAGAACTGATTGACAGGACTTTGTTGTCCCAAATTAATATGAATTGAGCTTTTTCCTTCTGTACAATACATTCATACCTAAGCTTTTGTAAAATGTCTGTACTCTATTTGTCTGAAAGATGATGCACCTGTCAAGGATAGGTGTGGTTGGAGGCGGTGAGGCAATCGCTGGAGGCCCAGGTAGGTGAATGATGAGTAGTTTATTAACAAAACACAGTCCAACAGAACAGAAAACAGCTCGCGGCCAGGCAGCACGGCTGAGCGGAAGCCAGGGCTCAACACCGGTAGCAACTGGTCATACAGGCAGCTAACATACATCAAACGTGTGACGACAACAAGGACCTGGCATGGAACAAAGACACAGGAGGAACTAAATACACTGAGGGCAATCAAGGGAACAAGACACACCTGGGAATAATCAAGGGGAAGACACCTGGGAGCAATCAACGAGGAAACTTAGGACACAGAAAACTCAAATAAACACAACAGAAAAACACAGAACATGACCGCACCGGAATTAAATGACTTCTTACCACGAAACTGCAGTACTTGATAAGATGCTGAGGAGGCAAGTCATCTGTTTTTATCATGTTCTTGAAGCAGACGTGCATCTAAAAGCTGGAAGACATGGATCAGCTTGTGCTAATGCGCCTAATTCACTTGAAAGTGTGAGGCAATACTTGAAAACTGTCGTTCACAGACACTCTCTCTCCAGTCTGATCGAGCTTCAGACATTTTTCAAGAAATATGGACAAGTAATGCAGCTTCTGTATGTGCGAAGCAGGTAGAGACATACCCCAAGACACGCATACACACACCCCCAAACACACACAATAGAACACTGCGGCTCAGAAAAGCAACACGCTTTCACTGAAACGACAGGAAGTAAAATGCAGGTGAATATTCTAAACCAGAGCTGTGACATGCATCATGTCACATCATATCCTATTGTTCTTCTTCTACTGTTTATAGTTATTGGTCAAGTAGGCTCTGTGACTGAATGACCAGTTTAAATGCACAATACGGCTGGATAGTGAACCAATAACAATATATATCGTAATCAATACATGTTATTATGCAATAGTCAGTATGTAGAATATTGACTGAACTTTGATCCAGAACTGCACAGCATTGTGGGACATGTTGGCAGAGGAAATGCTTGAGCCGCTCAACCTGTCACACCCCAGAAAGCAAGGTGGGCAGCATCAGCCAATCCACTCATTCTATGGTTACCCAGCAACAAGCTGTTGACTAGCATGTGGAGCAGCAGTTCCATGTTTTGCCTCCTAACTGCTTAGAAATAAAAAAGAGAAAGTTGTGGCTACAACAGGAAAGGGGCATTCCGCTAGTTTGGAAGTATTTCCACTATTTAAAATGAAAAAAAAAACAAACTAATCAATAATTATCAATGTTAAGTTTTTCAGCCCTAATGCAACGGTGACACAGAAGGGAACTGAAGCTCCATCCTTCACTGGTCTGATGAAAGAAGCTTTTGTCTCAACTTTCCAGCCAGCAGTTCCAGTAACAATCTGTTTGACCAGGACAATGCTAGACTTTAGGCTGACGTTACATCTGAATTTTTAAAAAAAATGATGAAAAACGTTTGAGCAGAAATGACATCGGCCTGTTGGTCAGTGAGCGACAGGAACTTACCCTCACACTGCTTCCCGTCTCCAGTGTAGCCCGGCTTGCAGATGCAGTTGTAAGAGTTGGGCGTGTTCTGGCAGAGGGCGTCGATGTGGCAGTCGTCTGAACCTTCTGCACACTCGTCTGCATCTGCATAAGCAGCAAACATCAATACCTCATTAGAGCCACTGAGAATTCAATGTTTCACTATGACTGATGGCACTCTGCTGCGATGGCCCGGATCGGCATCTGCTCCGAAATGAGAAGCTCCAAAGGGCAGCGGTGTGGTCATATGAAATATTTCTTGCGGAAACTTGCAGAAGTTTTTACCTGACGGCTTACAGGACAGCCGTGCTGGTACTGCAGATGCGGCTCGCCTTAATTATGGATTAAAGTGGAAAAAATCCAAAAAACGCTCAGGTCTGTAAACCAGTGTTTTCATTAAGCCCACATTTCTGTTTTTCAAATTATTTTTTTTTATTATTAATTTATCTAATGTAATATTATCCATCATTATTTAGTTTGTTATTGTGACTATTATTGTTACTTAATATCATTTAAATGTTTGCATGAGCTGTAACAGGAAACATTTACAATTAACAGAAATAAAGGATTCCTGGAAGTTATTAATCTATATAATGTGGTGCAGTAATTGATAAAGTTCCTAAATGAAATTGTTTTTTTAAATATTCTAATTTATTGAATGGGTCTGTATATTAGTTTGTTTGGTTCTCAGGTTTCCAACAGTCTTTAGGTTTCCTGTGCCGCTAAATTCTCAAGTAAAGAAAAGAAAAAAGTAAATATATTTTGACCTTCTAACTCCGTTGATGCATTGAATCAGAGATGATGAGTTTCCTTCTATTAAAAATAAAAAATAAAAAATCACTGAAACCGTTTTGTATTTTGCTTTATTCATCATGGAACCTGAACCTTTGAGAATTGCATACAATATTGGTGAGGCTTCATAAATGAATTTGGAGGCAATGATTTTATTCAGCAATGTTTGCTTTGTGAAAGTAAATATTTCACAATATTTCCAGTAAATATATTGTCCAGTCAGCCGTTATTGGTGTCCTCTCAGCTCTGAACCGTTCCTCAGTGATTCCCAGCACATGTCGTCTGATCATGGCTCTATGTGTCTTGACCTGAAGGTCATGAAAAGCCGACGCTCTGCCTGAAGCCGCCAGCTCCATGAAGCCGACACCAGTTTCCAACTTGGCAAAAGGTCAGTGTGGCCCTCTACTTTTAAATTCTCTGCTGACCTGCACATGTTGGTGTTTTTGGTGCAGTTGGTCAGATCTGCTGCCAGCATCAGAATGATCTCCCCACTGAATTTTTTTGTCAGGCCAGGGAACTCCTGTGTTTTGTGATATTTCATAAATGGCAAAGTGCATTAACAACAGAAAGTCTGACTGATTAACAACAATTCACTGACTGATCCAAGAACCTCTTTTTCCTCAAGGAAAATGATCTAGATTGAGATTTCAATAAATGATGTTACTATTTAACAAACTGTGTTCCTGCCAGATGATTGTATGTGTTGCACAATGCTCTCACTTCCACCGATCAGCTGGTGATGAGCACCAAGTGCTATCAGCAGCTATGGACAGAACGGCGCAAAGAAAGAGACACAGAGTGTCTGACCTGAGAGATCACTTTTAAATAGAAAAGACAAACCAGCTCAGGGATGTGCTGCAAAACAGAATTGGAGTATCACAATAAAACGACCTGAAACACTTGAGCAGGAAACATCAACCTGTTCATGACTGACAACAGGTAACAAAAATGAGAAATGATGTGAAAAGAAAGTAGGTAATAAAAAAAGCTTATTCTTGCTTCAAACTTGGAACTGAAAGTGAAGTGTCAATATAAGTTTGAGAGGTTTATTTATTTTTTTTAAGTTATTGTGAAATGTTTTATTTTTTACCTGTTTTTGAAAAAAAAAAAAGCAAAAAAAAAAAACTTTTTCACACTTCAAACGTGGGACGAAAAGTGATCTGAATGGTACTGAGTTGTAAGTACGGTGGCCTGCAAGCAACTAACAGCTATTTTTGTAATCAGATATTCAGATAAAACATTTGGCACATTCTGCAGATATTTCATTTAATCACTCCAGTGTTTTTATATGCAATATCAGAAACACACTAAAAGATACAAATAAACCAACAACTCAATTCCCTTTTGCCTAAAATGCAATAATTTTGCGTTCCTCTGGTGAATTTGAACCCAGTGACGCTAAAACTGTAACACTTGAGGAGTTCTGCGTAAAACATTTTTACAGATAAATGTGTTTTTGTCAGAATGCAAAATGTATATATTTTTTGTACGGTTTTGGATTGCATATGTTGTTTTTTCAGCAAATGGCCTTTTTTTTTTTCTGTATAGTACAGTTAATGATCAATCGATTAAATAAGTTGACAACTATCTCAATAATTGATTCATCGAGATTAATCAAATGAATCGTTTCAGCCTGACATTTTTAACAATCATTTTTTCTTATTAAATAAACAAACTGAACCAATTTTACTAGAACTTTCTCTTTCACTACTGCAGTTTTTTATTTGATTAACTGATTAATCGTTAGAATAAATGATAGATTATGAAACAATCATTTAGAACAGCCCTCAAACAAACTGATCGACAGATTCGGCACTAACTAGAAAAACTCAAGTAACATCAGTGGCAAAATAGAAATTCCATTTTCCAAAGGTTATGAAATAAAAGCAGAAGAGCCTGCTGAGCATTGGACGACTTCTTGGGGGGAAAAAAAAAAAGATTATAGCACTTTAAAAAACATTAACAGCTGGGTCTTCCAGCCTCAATGTGAACTGATTTGCAACTCTTGACTGATTCTTATTCTCTGTCTTCCTTCCCATGAGTCACTGAGGCCCAGACTATTCTGCATGAGGAAAGCTCTCAAGCCAAGATCTGGCAGCTGAGGACACGGCAAGCAGGCGGCTTTAGGGCTCCTCCATTGATCAGGTTATTGATAGAGGAGCTGGTCTCATCTGGTCTTACATCCAGCGATGGAAGGACGCTTCATTACAAACGCAAATCACATATAGACGTTTCGGTCCGTGCTGTCCAGGGAGTCAGTCTGTAGACCTTTCCCCCAAACGTCTGACCCTCACAAGTATGTAATAATCATAGAAAAACAATAAGTGAGTGAGAAAAGGGAAGTGTGAAATGAAAGAACCAAGCAGCAACAAGTCTCCTGTGTATTTTGTGGGTTGTGGACATCCATGCACCCCCCCACCCCCCAGCCTGCTGTGGTGGCAGATTGTCTCCATAATGACTCTCCACCCAGAACAATGTGGTGCTCCTGCTGCAGGGTCGATATTGGGCCCCTGCTGCCTGCTTCTCCTGGGACTTATGACGGCACCAGTTCCAACCCACTGCTTCCTACCACCTCCAAAACCAACATTCACACACACATATATACACACACACACACACATTTGTATATCGATTATTATTGACACTGGCTTGACTCCGGTTCACTTTTTGTAACCCAGTGTGTGTCTAACCCTAAACATGTACACAACACTTCCCTTAAAAGCAGTTTAACTCACACTTTAGCCATATCCTGGTAAAAAAAAAAACCCAGCTTGAACTGTGTTTCTTGCTTCACCCAGAAGGCCTGGACTCTCAGTTTTTGAGCAACGATTGCTTCGTGGAGGAGCTAGCTCTGTTCAAGTTTTCATTTTAGCGAATCTCTAACATTTGGCCGTGACTTACGTTACACACCAGAGACAAAGACCAAGCCAAACCAGGTGACTGTTGATGTTCATTCAATATTTGGAACTGTGACCAACTCAGACTGAATGACTTTGTTCACTTCCTCCTCTGCCGTCACTAAAACTACAGACGGACTACAATTCTAAAGCAGAGCAGAAAATCTGCGACAGACTGGTGACCCGTCCAGGGTGACTCTCGCCCGGAGCGTTAGCTGGAGACAGGAACCAGCACCTCCTGACCCCCCTACGGACAAGAGTGTTAGAAAATGGATGGATGGATGGATGGATGGATGGATGGATGGATGGATGGATGGATGGATGGATGGATGGATGGATGGATGGATGGATGGATGGATGGATGGATGGATGGATGGATGGATGTCTCTCTCCTTCTGTTCGCTGATTGGTCTGCTGGAAAAATCGGCTGGAGAAATCAAGCTCAATGGGAGAAATCCCAGACAACATACAGAAGGGAGATGAGAATCGAGTGGAAGAGCGTTGGAAGGCGCTGGGATGTAAACCCAGAACCTTCTTGCTGTTAGTTAACAGAGAAATCTGTTCATGTTTTGATTGGTTTGAACTCGTGAAGTTCCCACTTTAGTCATTTCTCCTGATTGTGTCTGGAATCACATTTTATGCCAACTGTAACTGTGAACACATCAACAATAAAGAGTTAAAATGACTCTTTCCTTCCCTGATCTACATTGAAAAGCTTCACATCTCGACTTCACTGCCCCTCAGCAAAAAAATCATCATCAGAGAAACAAATCTGCTGCCGCAATTAATATACAATTTATTAAAATAAATTGATGGAAAGTGACAAAGTACAAAACATGCTATGAAATGGTCACATCTTTTTTTTTTCTGCTTTTATCATAAACCATAAATCCCACCCACTTCCCTTTTTCGATGAGATGAGACCCACATCATGTAAGACAGAAAGCTAACTCTGCCCAGGATGAAACATGGTGATGGGAGCATCATGCTGTGGGGAAGCTGGCCAGAGCTTACAACCAGAAAAAAAGTTTATATATATTTACTTATTTATTTATTTTACTTTTACATGTTAAACAATAAACTAAAGATGGAATATTTTCAGCCTGAATTTTGTAGAAAGAATATTTTGGATCTAATATGTAAAAATACATTTCAATACTATTCTTAATTTGTCATTCTTAAGTCATTCTGAGGGCCTCAAATGGCCCCCAGCTACTTGAGGCTTCTCATTTAGATCAAAGCATATTGCAGTTAGGTTAGGCAAATAACAAACAACCAAAAAAAAAAAAAAAAAAAGGCTCATATCTGCTGGGTTCTCATTAAATCCAGTCCTGCCCAGGGCCCCAGAGAGGCTTGGCGCGGCTCTGGAAACGGTAATATAGAAAAACAGGAACGAAAGCAGAGCGGCGCTTAACCCGGGGATCAAGCTGCGGTTTCCCATTGGACCGAGCCCTGCAGGGGTGCAGCAAGCAACTTCACAAAAGTCGGATAGTCAGAGCTGAAATTTGATCAAACCGTCAGCATTTAGTGGCCCTTTTTTGTGTCACGCGGCCAAATTATTAACTCAATATGTTGAGTTGCTCAGTTTTACCGCTGGTGAACGTTTCTGCATCCATCCTGAACCTTGCAGCCAACACAGAACCTCAGCATGATATTCCAACACGTAATAACGGAAAGTTTCTCCAGATTTAAAAGGACTTTGGATTGTTTTGTTTTTTTGATTGTTTGGTTTTTTTTTTTAGAAGTTTATCCTAGTGGAACATGTCTCGCCTGTTTGACACTCATATTCCATCGTTTCTTCCTTTAAAGGAAAGGAAAAAAAAGGAAAAAAAGAAACCGGTAAAAATAAAAGGGAAGAATCCGCGGAAGAGCAGAAAGTCTTTGGGGGGGGAAACGAGATGGGATACGGAGAGGAGAAAGGGGAGCTTCTTACCTGCGAGTCCGACATTCCCCATCACCCTGCAAGTATTCATGAGGAGGACAAACAAACAAACGTCCCGGGGAAAACAAGCGCTCCGCATGCTGACAGGCGATGTGAGGATCCAGCGGGGCTTTTTGACGGGTTTCAGCCCTGGACTGGCCGCTGGTGTGGGCGCGACGGTGGAAGTTTGCACGTGCATGCGTGTGTGCGGATGTGGTGTGATTGCGCGTGCGAACGCGCGCGCTCGCGCGCGCGGACGTGCGTGTGTGTCTGTGATAGAGGAGGAGGACCGTTTCTTTTTTGCGCGTGCGAACGCGCGCTTTTAAGTGGACTGGCAGCAGATGGGGGTGGGAGCGAGGTGGGGATGAGGTCGGAGGGGAGAGAGGGAGAGAGAGAAAGAGAATGAAGCTCTTTGATTGGCTTGTTCGTGCCGGTAGGAGAGAGAGGATGGCTGAGCGGTGAGGAGCGCAGTCATGACAAGGAGGTGGGGGATGTAAAAAGAAATTTAAATAAAATAGATGGATAGAATAAAGTCAAATCTAAAACAGGTGTAAGTAAAATGACTCATTATTATTAATTATTATGATTATTATTATTGCCTGTGCAATCACCTTTTTGCTACAAATGCAGCTGCAAGCCTTTCAGAGTGACACTGAAATGCAACTTTTCACCCTGAATACATAAAACCCAGAAAACAGCACCAAAAATCTCCAAGAGTATCAAAAAAAGTGAAGTGGTTGTTTGAAACATTTCTGATGACGACCATCTGGGAGGTGACGGTTCCTGCCTCCAGCTAACGTTCACCCTGGACAGGACGCCAGTCTGTCGCAGGGCAACACAGAGACAGACAAGGCAAACAGCCATGCACACACACACCCATACACACGCGCACACACACACACACACACACACACACACACACACACACACACACACACACCGAAGGCGAATTCAGAAAAAACAATGAACCTAACAGTCATATTTTTGGACTGCGGAGAGAACCCACCATGCACAGGGAGAACATGCAAACTCCATGCAGAAAGACCCCGGGAATCCAACCCAGGACCTTCTCGCTGCAAGGCAATAGTGCAACCAACTGTGCAGCCCCTAAAGACGACCAAGTGTAGCCAATTGAAAAAGAAAGCAACAATAGCAAAAGGTTTTCAAATAATCAACAAGCTGTGGTGTACAGATATATCAATATATTTATATGCAGTAGAAAATATTGTCAAGTTCCAACTTGTTTTGTTGTAAATTGTTGTGACGTCCCCAAGAACCTGCTGCCCTGGGCAGAGAGCCATATTGCCAACGACAAAAATATTTTTGCTAAAATGTGCCTAGAGGTGCCTTGTTTATTTTTTATTTTACAAAAGATATGACACTTGTGTCAGAACTTATTTCAGCTCCTAACTACTCTCTGTATATTTTTATTAAATAGTATTTTTTCGCTCTTTAAAAAAACGCATCGTGACCAGAGAAGAACCAGGATGTCTGCATGACAGTTCGCAGGCAATAACAGTTCGAGCATCAGAGGCTCAGTAAAATCCAGAGCAGAACATTCTGACTCTGAGCATTTTCCTAAAACAACAGTGGAATGTTATTTACTATTTCCTCCCGGTTATGAACCTTTTCAAAAAAAATATCAAAGGTTTAACGGGGTTTGAAGAAATCTTTCCACACTGACAACAAGCCTCAGCGTCAGGTATGCACTGCTGCGTCGTCTCTTTCCCGAAATCTCATTTAGCCGCGCACAAAAAAGCCAAAAAAAATAAGGAAAAGGCTTGAATTTATGAGTTATAGGAAATACTGGTTTCTCGCTTCTGATTATGATTGATCAAGACTCAGACTCCAGATTTGGGAGGCATTTCTGCGACTCTACTTCAGCATCCTGGCAGGATTTCTTTCTCCTCCGTGGTTCTGCTCTTTTCCTGTTTCACTGGTGAATTCAACGTGTTGCTTGATCAAAACTTCCTTCCTGATGTGATTCTTCAATACGGCCTAAAATGTACTGGAAGTCAGCTGTCGCTCCTAAAAGCATCTTAAAAGTGACTTTATTATATTACACAGGAGAAACATGCATGGTAAAACGCTCCACACCTAAGGTTTACTTGCAGATCTGGGTTTGAACCATCAACCTTTATTTAAACACCCACTCCTCCTGAAAACATGATAGTTTTAGCCTTTTTTTTTTGTCTCTGTTATGGCTGTTCCTGAGGAACCGCTGACCTCACCAACAAAGGTCAGAAAACTACAAGTCAACTTTGTGAAACTTGGCGCCCCCTTCTGTAGAGATGCAGAACTGCGCTGTCATTTTGTTTGGTTTCTGGTTTGATACAAACTCATAAAGTAAATTATGTCTGCATATATGGTTTATCACGAAGTGAAACACATTATGTGGAGTAATTGCACACAGATGGATGGCTGAAAGCATCTATTTCCATTACTTATAGTCATTTTCACTTACAGCTAATAAAAACATGACATTTAAAATTAGGATGTCATATCAGACCAATGAAAAAAATAAATTTTTAAAACAGAAATGTGGGGTTAATGAAGTTTAATTTTCATACCTGGTTAATTTTCAAAAGATACTCTCCGAGACTCATCGGGTTATATATATTGCAAATCGCTGAATATGACTGTAGATTCATTAATAAGGCACAAATTGCTGGTTCTGTTGTGTTCCCTAGTCTCCATGATGCCGTTTGTTTATTGATGTTCTCTAACAAACCTCTGAAACCAGTTTCAGATCAACTTGATTTATGCTGAGAATAAATTAGAGAGCTCTGTTTACTCATTAGGTAACCTCTTAAGGCGATTGGTTGCAGTTTATTTGAAGTTATCAGACTGTGATGGGGCTACATACAAATGCAAACCCTACTTTTCAGGATTTTATTTGTGGAAAGGAACCATTGTTATTGCAGATTATGCTGCAGAAGAAATTAACAGGTCAGACATTCCAGGTCTGACCTGGAATGTCACCTGTACTGTACTCTGCAAGGCTTCGGTGATGAAGTTTAACATGTTTATGGTGTGTCTGGTTGTTTTGATGTGTTGTACGAGGCTCGAGTAAAAACACGACAGTTTCATGGTCCCCCCCTATCCCAACACTAAATGGTTCCTTCAGTTTTAGGCCACCTGAAATGAAAAAACACTGGAAATGAATATGATTCGAATCAAGAATGAGAAAGAAAACACTGCCATCTACTGGATTGTATCTGGAAATGCATTCCGGGCCCTGTCCAATCAATGAGAGGTTTCAAAGTGATGCGTTCAAAAATGTAGAAAACTTGGTCATTTTTGACTTGTTAACACATTGTAAGCCTTTGGACATCAAAGCAATGGTGCTACTTATTCATTTCGTTATATTTTATTATTTTAGGTGGTCATTCTTTCTGAGCCTCTTGTACCTCTTGCCCCGATTTCAAGTGACGATCAAATAGGTCAAAGATCCTTTATTTCAAATTTATGGGCACCAAAACAAGCCTGTTCTAGCAAACCATCGGAGGATAAAAATGGTTATTTTTTTCCCTCATCAGGTACTACATACCTAAAAGAAAATTATGAAATTCTCTACTATTAGTAGAGACAATAGAATTAAGACTGTTATTTCTTTATATCTTCAATCTAAGGTCCAAATCCCTGAATATATTAAAGGGCTATTGCACAGTTTTCCAGTAAATAGGACTCTTTCATCGCGTCTAATTTAAAAACCCAAAATAACTTGACTGATTACAGTTTATGTGTTGACTGGATTCTTTGAAACACAATTGTGAGGATTTACGACAGCCTTTGATTTAGAAACACGGGACGCTGACTGATCATGCCTGGACTTACCTATTCTGAATTTAGTGAAAGGAAAAGCACCACAAGCATCACCTTAAAACAAAAATAGAAAATGTATTGTCAGGCATTGTGTACTTTAAAAACTACAAATACTACTGCTAAAACCGATTTAAAACAGCACCACACATGTTTGTTACAATTGCAACAATAAAACCAGATGACAGTGACAATCAGGCAAAAAATAATAATTAAAGAAAGATTGTGAAACAAGTTAATGTTAGAGAAGATGTAAATCAATGTCATTTGTAAAAGTTTGCGGTCTTAAAAACGTCGGAGTTCAAGTCGACACTCTACATTACGAGGTATATTTGAACTCAGCACGATATCTCAGCAACTGTCATGGCGTCTCCCTTGAAGGGGGCTTGGTACCAGAGACAGTAGCCTCTGTCAGCGCTTACTTTTCGCTCTCCTACTGTGAAGTAAAGCCTTTCTGAGGAGGTTTATTGGAGCGGCTGGTTACCATGGGGACCGTCCATGCGAAGGTAAACCGCTATAGCTCTGTGAGTGAGAATGGACGTACGTATAGTGACTTGACCTCTCTGCTCTGCTGTGGCCAGAGAGCTGAAGGCTGCACCGTGGCACCACACCTTTAGCTAAACTATCGACTTTAAGAAAACCAACAAAGAAGTCAATTTATGTCGCTTAATGTGTCCGAAGCCGCGTTCATTGCTGTAACGTGTTTATAGAGATGCATTCAAGGATTGTAAGACATTAAAAATGCTGAGCCCTTTCCGTCCTTCTTATAGCTAATGTTCATTTACTGAGAAAAACAATCATGTTTTTTTTTTTTTACTAAAGAAGCAAACTAAATTTAAAATTTATAGTCTTGTTTTATTGTAAAATATCTAATATATCAGAGTTAACATAATTTCTTTTTACTCACTTGAACGTCTCACCTTCAGTGATCACTGGACATTAAACGCCCCTCTCGGCGCCCCGCCCAATTCTGTCGTCTTCATCTGCTGCCCCATAAATGAGCATCACAGATCAATTTATTTCAAAAAGTCAATGTCATTTTGAAATAAAATGCAAAGCACTCCAAAAAGAGTGAAGTGCAATAAAATTGCCTTACAGCCAATAAAAACTCCAAAAGAGTCATTGCAATTTTCTTATGTTGTTTCTTAAAACAAGAAATTTGACAGTTGTAACTTGTTCCCACAATTATCGCTGCTCTTTGCCCTGCTTCCTACAATAGTTTTCCTTTTAGTAAACTTTCCATTAAGCCCTATGAACAATTAGTTTCTTAGCAATGGCCTTTTGTGGATCATGACTATTTAACAAAGGTCAAGTCGGCCATGTTACCTGTTATTGTAAGCCATAATCATCTAAATTAGCAGAAATATAGACATAAAATAGCTTTGTGCTTAACGTATCTGTGTAAAGCTTGTTTTTCTAAATTACTATTAACATCTCAATCATCTTCTAGTTCATTGAGATCAGTTGATATATACGCCCATACAGTCAAAACCCAGCCCTAACACTAGCCATCAGACTCCACTGTGTAGAACTGGTACTCTAGTCATTTTAACAGAAAACACACTGTGTTTTAAGTCACTCGGTCTCGGTGCAGAGTCTGGATCCGCTCCCGATGCATGGCCGCGATTTGGGCGTCAACCCCGATGACCTGATGGAGCCTCCAGAGCAGGAGCAGGATTCCAAGCAGGAGATCCTGGAAAACAAAGATGTGAGTAGTGCTGTTTAGTTCTGCTGGATGTAAAATGTGTTGAATCGTAGTTCCAACAGCGGTTTGTTTTTTTCAGTTAGGTTTTTTTTTAAATTCAATAACTGTTCGATAGCTGGAAATCGTTCAAGAATTTACCTGGGAAATAGTTTTTCCAACTTTCAGAGTGGCCAGTGCTTTCCCACAGTCAGAATTCTCCAGGTGCATGGCTTCTTAAAATGTATTTTTCATACCATGGCTTTGCTGCTGCAGTCATCAGAACATTGATTCAAACTGTTTTTCAGTTTATTTGTAAAGAATTCAAGTTCTGTTGAAAATGTAATTGCACTCAAGCCAAAATACTTTGTTTCCGAATTGTGCCTTTATTATGTTGTGATTGGATCTGTTGGAATATCCGGAAGAAGAATCCAGAGTACAAAATAAAGCACTTTTTAGACCATCTCAGCTCTGTGGCTACCTCTCTGAAAGTGTCTATAGACCCTATATGACGCGTTCAGAAAACATGTCCAATAGATAAATCCTGTTTGGTCACACAGGTGGTCGTCCAGCACGTCAACATCCAGGGGTTGGGGAGAACCAAGGAGGATCTGCTTGGCTACGAGATCTCCGATGTATTCCATGCCAAGAACCTCATTGACGTATGCATTAGTTGCCTGACTGTGCTGCATATTGAGGTATTCTAACACCAATGTGAAGTTTGTGGCGTTCCGTAAGTGTGCTGGTCTTTTTCAGGTGATGAAGAGAGCTCACGTTGCCAGACTGAGGCTTCTCCGCCTCGGAGTGTTCAAAGAGGTGGAGGTTCTCATTGACACGTCAGACGGTGACTGTTCATACCTAGAAGTACACGCTGGTCCGATACGACCGCGCAGCTTAGCTGAAACGTCTTTGCGATTGGCTCTCCCTCAGGTAAAGACGCTCTGCCCAACGGTTTGGACGTCACCTTTGAAGTGACGGAGATCAAGAGGCTGACAGGAAGCTACAACACTATGGTTGGCAACAACGAGGGAAGCATGGTGAGACACACACCACTTACTTCACACAGCTGTTAAGGTACATACTGGCAGCCTGGATGAGAACTGAATGTGATGTGGCTGCATTAGTGTGAATGGATGGGTGACTGAAGCGGTTTGAGAGATTTGTTTTCCTTTGGACTGGAAAAATTGCTATGCAAGTACAGGTCATGTATCACCTACCGTGTCCTTCAGGTTCTGGGGCTGAAGCTGCCCAACGTATTCGGCCGAGCTGAGAAAGTCACCTTCCAGTTCTCCTACGGTACAAAGGAGACTTCCTACGGCCTGTCGTTCTTCAAACCGCAACCTGGATACTTTGAACGCAAGTAAGTGGGATCATTGTTCTCCTTTAGGTTCCATTCGGCGTTTATACCTGCTGGGTTCCCAGATGTTATGTGGTTTTAAAAGTTGATACTCCTTTTATTTGGGTTTCTGATCTTTTCAAAGGTACAGTTTTTCTCATATTGAGTGTCCTTTATTTCAGCTTCACTCTGAACTTATATAAAGTCACGGGTCAGTTTCCGTGGAGCTCCTTAAAAGAGACTGACAGAGGCCTGTCTGCAGAATTAAATGTAAGAAGTTTTGGGGGTTTTTAAGTCTGAACCCTGTAGATTTAAGCTCTGATGCGCCTGTTTGTGTCGTCTTTGCAGTTTCCTCTCGGCGTGACCAGCCACACACTGAAGTGGGAGGGAGTGTGGAGGGAGCTGGGCTGCCTGGCACGCAGCGCCTCCTTCGCAGTACGAGAGGAAAGTGGCCACTCGCTGAAATCTGCCCTTTCGGTAACTCCAGAAAACTATGTTTCTTTTAACCAATAATTTACAAAAGTGAAGGGAAATCTTAAGTTTTATGCAGTTTTCTGTTCAGTTAAATCCCTATTGGTTTTATTGCAGCACTCTATGTCCATCGACTCGAGGAATTCTGCTATCTTTCCAAACAGAGGTGCCTTGCTTCGCATCAACCAGGTCTGTATGTAAAATGTGTGTTGCCATGTATGTTGGTATATTAAAAATCAATGTTATTTGGATGTAAACATGAGTTAGAAGAGATTTTGAGGAACATCATGTCTTTTTAAGTGACATTTATTGCCTTTGATGCACTCCTGTTTTGAACAGTGAGTGTGTGTTGGCATCAGGGTTGTATTCCGTCAATACACAATGTCTGCTGTGACTTGACCAAATATCAGTGCTCTGAGTTCTTTTCACGTGATCAAGTAATGATAAACTGACTTGATCAAAAAGTAGGCTAGGCTGTAAACTTTAGTTTCCAGCATCTGTTGTGCGGAGGTGAGTGAGTCTTTGTCACTTCACACAGCATAGCAAAGCTTTAGCATCAATCAACAAATTGTGGCGTATTTCCCTCCTTTTCCATTTTCACACCTCCAATTTTAAGCTAGTTTCCGTTCCAGTTGCTATTCTGCTTTTTCTTAGCAGCTAGCTCACACCTGCTTTTCATTTAAGCTTTGCCTTTTCAGCTCATAGATGGATTTGTGTTCTTGCAGAGGGAATTCTCAGAGCTGTTGGTTTTAATTTGTGAAACGAAACCACTCATAAAATCCAGGAAATGGCGACATCCAGAAAATTAAGCGAGCTAGGTTATTGCTAGCCACTGTTATCTTTAGAGTTTCTTAAAGGTAGATGGAAAATACTCCCTGTATTAGAAATGTTGTCTTTAATGTTCCTTTGGTTTGTCTCGCTAACATGACCTGCATGGTTCTGATTCTCTGTGTGTTGGTGTTTTCGCCCGGCAGGAGCTGGCTGGATTCACCGGGGGAGACGCCAGCTTTTTGAAAGAGGACTTTGAGCTTCAGCTAAACCAAAAGCTTTTCTGGGATTCTGTACGAAGGAAATTACCAATTTTGCAACTTGACATTATAACCCTGACTTATTGGTATAATTTGATGTTTTGCTTCGTCAAGCTAACCACTAGAGGGCAACAAAGCGTTGTTCTTTATTCCTGAATGTGTTTTTCAGCAGAATTAAAAATAACTACAATTTGTGTCCTGTCAGGTTTTGTCTGCCTCTCTGTGGGGAGGAATGCTTTATCCCATCAGAGGACAGCCGACCTGCATCGCTGACAGGTATGCCAGTTGTTAAAATCGAATCAAACCGAAATATGAGAGCAGTTTGAATTATTTTTGTTTTCAGATTATTCAGTTAGTAATCAGACTTTTTGTTTTTGGGTGCTGAATATATGCAACTGTTCAAGCTGACATGTTTTATGAAAACATTGTGGCCTGCCGGCTTTTGTCCAGGTTCTACCTTGGCGGCCCCACCAGCATCCGGGGCTTTGGGATGTACAGCATAGGGCCACAGAGTGAAGGTAAACCGAACAGGGCCTGGTATGACTGGTGGAATTTAAGTTTAAGCAGAATTCTGATGTGTTGCGTTTGTGCTCTTTGGATTTCAGGTGACTATCTGGGCGGGGAGGCGTACTGGGCAGGTGGTTTGCACCTCTACACCCCTCTACCATTCAGGCCTGGCAAGGGAGGCTTCGGCGACCTTTTCAGAACGCACTTTTTTCTCAATGCAGGCAACCTGTGCAACCTTAACTACGGTGGGTGGAAAGATGACGCGCTCAGCTTCTGCTTTGCTCAGATAATGAATTTGTTCCAAGTCTTTGTGTCCGTTTCTTATTTCTCATGTTTCCTGGGCTTCTAATCTCAACAATGAACTCCGTCTGACGAGAGAGAGACTCACTTTGTTACCATGAAACCTTTCACATTTTGTTTCCGTCTGTTACTGCTGTACTAGGCTATTGATCAACCCAGTTAGCAGCTTTGTCAATATATTTAAGTTCCAGCAGAGCTGTCACTTCACTGTCGATCACCCATGTCTCAGTTAGGAGCAACCATCTGAACACTGCTGAACAATCCCACTAGGTCACATCTGCACGTGTACAGACACCAGTAGTCACCTCACTGTTGCCAACTTTGCAACTCTGTTGCCATATTTGACGACTAAAAAAAAAAAATCGGAATTGTCAGCCAGAAACCTGATCGATGCACCGCTAGAGCAGAGTATGAATTATTTTTCTTCCACTTCACAATTCTGAACCTGAGTGCAAGGCGGTGAGGCTGGTCTCTCTCTAGAGTACATGTGTGAGGAAGGTTTGCCTGTGCTGTGCAGTGACATGGCCTCTGTGTCGCGTGCAGGCGAAGGCCCCCAGGCTCACCTCCAGAGGCTGGCCGAGTGCATCCGCTGGTCGTACGGGGCCGGCATCGTGCTGCGGCTCGGGAACATCGCCCGGCTGGAGCTGAACTACTGCGTACCCATGGGAGTTCAGAGTGGAGACAGGTGAGCGAATGACCCAAGCAGTAGCTGCTCCTGTTGTCCTGTTTCTGATGAAACATCACAGAACACTTTTCCTCTCTCTCTCCTAGGATATGTGACGGCGTCCAGTTCGGAGCAGGAATTCGCTTCCTGTGATTTCTCGCTGCATCCGCCCCTCGCCCCCACCTCCACCCTCAGCCCCGCCTGTCTTGCAGAGTTTGATGTGAATAGAGAGAGCGCCTTTGTCATGTTGCACCTGTAACTTGTTTGGGAGTGTAAAAACAGTAGCATGGGCTCACACACTGTGGAAAAATAAGCCACGCCCCCTTCTGTGCCATGGTTTCCTGTGTCCACAAGCGGCTGCTGGAAACTACCAGCACCATGCAACCTCAACTCAGCTAAAAGTAAAACGGGGGACATAAATCATGTTGTGTTTTGCTTGGTAATTTGCACCTCTTTTATTTTTTGTTCTGTTTGGTGAGGTAAACGTTTCTGGCAAATATTAAATAGATTGTTGGCTAATCTCACTCAGGACTACAGTTTGTGGAGAACCTGGAGAAAATCAGCTCTGATTTCTTCACAACAATGTAGGTCAGACACTGAAGATGAGAATTGGAATGTCACCATAGCAACATTCACCAGCAGTGTTTTTTTCCCCCCACTTCTCTTTTTGATGTTAAAATGTTAATCAATAAATCATAGCATCTCCCTTGAATTATTTCTTCTGTCTTCAGTTTGCTGGTAGAAGAGTCTGAATGCAGGGTGAACATCTAGATATACAACAACCAGATCTTCCCTGTTAGTGAACCAGAATCACAGAAATTGAAGCTAACAATTTGAATCCAATATTCCAAATGCTGTCATGAATTATAATCTACACATTTTTTTCCCGTCTTTATTTATGGATTTTGACATGGAGGCTCAACAGATATAAATGATATTAAAAAAAAAAGTCTGCACAATTCAAGCCATTGATTTAAAAACAACAGCTTATAACCAATTCTTA
Organism: Poeciliopsis turneri; assembly: GCA_922788865.1. Lineage (NCBI taxonomy): Eukaryota > Metazoa > Chordata > Actinopteri > Cyprinodontiformes > Poeciliidae > Poeciliopsis > Poeciliopsis turneri. The sequence goes on along the minus strand of CAKLNU010000350.1, from coordinate 1,303,430 downwards.
TGTCAACAGAAATGGAACAAAAAAACACGACAAAAAAAAAAAAAATGTTTTCATTTACTGTGGTGTAATTTGTCTGCAAGGCATTAAAGCAGTTGATTAAAGGTTGCCATATCTGAAAAAAAAAAAACAAACAAAAAATTGTTTTTGTTTCTGTTTTTTTTTTTTTTTTTAAAAAAAGCTTGACTTACTTCAAACAGAGTGAGGAGCTTTGCAAGACGGTCAAATTCTGATGTAAAGTCAACAACATCCATCCACTGAGGTTTATGGTGAAAAATAACCAATATTTACTGATATTTGATCAACACCTGACATTGCTTCTCTAATACCTTTAAAGGGGCAGTACGAGTTATTTTCCGGGCACGTAGTGCCTTTTAATAACACAATCAACTATCTTGCCTTCACCTGTTATGAACATGGTAAATATCAGAAATGACTTCAAATAAATTTGACATAATTGAACTTGAAATTTGTCTCTTTGAGAAACTCCTTCAGTAAAGTGGATGATGATGCAGGCGGGGTTCTGCCTCTGCCAGGTTCCAGCTGATCACTGACCTTTGCTCCTCAGGAACCTGTGCAGGGCAGTCGAGTTCAGACGGTGCCGGATGGGATTCAGTTTCGTTTGTTCTGTGTGGGAGTTCTGGCAGGTGACCGGTCCAAAAGCCTGAGAGCCCGCTCTGTACAGCACAAAACGGAAAGGGAAACACTTCTTCTGTTTTTACTTCTTATGATTATTTTCTCCCTTTTTTTTTTGTCTCAGATCATAAAACAAAATGTTGACTTCAAGGATAACCTGAGTGAATACAAGCAGCAGTTTTAAAAGAAAACAGTTTTCCAGTTGTTGATAAGAACTCATCCACCTCCTTTGCTTTTGCTGCTCCTCTTTGAATCTGTGGCCCGATGCTGCACGTCCCATAATGAGAAATCCAGGCAGCGCGACGCTGGAGTCAGAACTGGTTTGAACTTCCTCCTTCTGCATCCATGAAGCCTTTCCAACTCCTCTGCCGTCTGGGGTCACAGTTCACATATTGTTTGTGCTTTTGTGATGCGAATCAGCGAGTTGTATAAAATATATATATATAAAATAAAATAAAAAAGTCAGAGCGGAGGATGGACAGCATCCAAAACCAGAGGGAAGAACTGCCTCTGAGAATCCAGACGAAGGAGTGGCCTAGTTAAAGCTCTGATTTAATCTGACTGTTGTAGTTACTCAGATAAAGAGCAGAGCAGAGCTGAGCTGAGCCGAGTCCCGGGTATTGAACGCGCAGCGTGATCGCGCACGTACAGTACGCGGCGTGTCGCGTCGCCCGGCGGCCGTGGCGGGTATGAACCGGCTGCGTCAAGCCCGCACCACGACGACAGACAGTAACTGCCTCCAACCAACCAACCCGCTCTGCGCTCTCATCACACACAGACATGCGCGCGCGCGCACGCTGACGCACACACACGCACACGCAGCGCATAAAGAGGTGGCGGCGGCGCTCAGAGCTCCAGAGCGGGCTGGAACGGATCCCTCATATTCCCTTCATACTTCCATCTATTTTTATATGCACTCACTCCGCCATCATGCTGTGGACAGCGACTCGAGTCTTCAGGAAATTCTCCACCTCCTCCGTGAGTAACAGCGACCTTCCGGCTCGGATCCCGGCTGACTGTCACTCTGCTGCGTTTTGGCGATGTGAGCAGCTCATTACGGCTCTGACACTTTGCCACGTTGTTTCCTTACGTGTCACGTCGCGGATCTTCACCTGTGCCAGACGGAGGGAGTTGGATGAAACGCGCTCCGCGGCGTCACACGCGATTAACGGATTAGTAACGCGGCTGCAGGCGGGACTGGCGGGTCTCCGTCTCCTCTGCTGCAGCCTGACAGTTTGGTTCTTTAACCAGTTTGTCAGAAGCCGCCTCGCTGCTGTACGGAGTTGCTTTGAAACGTCATGTAACAGCAGAGCGCGTTTGATAAGTCCGTGCATGACAGGGAGCTGGGAAACCTGACACTGTCCCCGCATGTGCAGCTCCTGTCAGGCGCATGGGGCCCCCAGGCGCGCACTTGAACTCTCTGGACCCCCTCAGCCACAGAGCGGATCTGACAGCGTCATCAGCGGCGCTTTGGTTGGATGTTTCTGAATCATGGCATCATTTCCAGGCCTTTTACTGATTACTGAGACAGCAGTTCCCCCAGAGGAAAAAGTTGCTGCAGAACATAAAACACAGGCATCCTCAACTTTACACAGATGTGTTGTTAGTTCCAAGTACAAGTTTGTAAACGTAACTTCTTTACTCTTACCTTCCAGATGCATGATATTGGATTTTTGGTCAGTATGCCGATATACTAAAACTCATTTGGCCAATAATCAATGTCATTATCGATATTCTTTTCTTATACCTACTTACTGAAACTATGTAGATTTCTCTATTGTGGATTTAAAATACTGCATCATCTTTGTCAATTTGTGGATGTGGAAACTATCCGCACATCTTTGAAAGCTTTACACAAGTGCATGGAGTGTGTGCTTTGTTGTGTAAAGTTTCAGTGGCCAGATCTTGTAAAGTTCTCACAGATTTGTAAACTGTGTGTGTAAATTGCCTGCAGAAATCTCTTTGCAGTCTGTTGGTTTACACACACAGACTGTAACCACCGCACTAAACTTTAGACAGATGGGCTGATAGTTCCCACAGCTATACATAAGTGTGGGGACAGTTCCCACATATTCACAAACTTTTTCATGTGTTGGGACTTTTCCCAAACATTTATAAGCTTCACACAAGTGTGCAAACTACACCCATATTTTTGCAAACAGGTGTGTGGACCATACACACACACACACACACACACACACACACACACACACACACACACACACACACACACACATGCATTGCTGTGTGAACTGTTCCCACAAACTTGTAGAAATGTTTGTGACTTTTCAAATCACAAATGACTTGAATAGAACATGTGAGGACAGTTCAACCAATTGTTCGTCATATGAGGCTCCTAAAGGGTGAATTAGGAACTGTTCCCACTTAGTCAGAACACACCCACCCAGGTTCAGAAATTAATAATTAATAAGCAATGAGCATGAAGTGCTGTGTAAGAGTGTAAATGCTGAGAGTATAAGAAAAGGTCTTTTAAAGCGTTGGAGGCTCACTAAATCTAACAGATTGTTTTGTTCTCTTTCCAGCATTACTATCAGAATAAGCTAAAACTGGCCATTATTGGTCAGAGTCTGTTTGGACAAGAGGTTTACAGTAACCTGAGGAAGCAGGGTCACAAGGTTGTGGGTGTGTTCACAGTTCCTGACAAAGATGGCAAAGCCGACCCCCTGGGTGAGTTAACCGTTGAACTGCTGCTCTTTTTCCGTGTTGTCACTTTATGCACGTCGTTGCTGTTTGACGTTGACGCAATTTAAAGTCAACGTAAATGTAAATATTGTGTTTCACAATGTGGAAAAAAAAAAAACAACTAATTGTGTTGTGGATATGCTCATTTCAGGCAACAGTATTTGCCTCCTCACATATTTTTCTTTTTTTGTCTTTTGAGTCTCATTAAAGTGGTTTTTAGATCATCAGAACAACTTTTATACTGGACAAAAATAATCAAAAAAACAACACAAAATGCAGTTTTCAAGTGACATTTCTATCCGTTAAGTAAAAGCAGCTCTCCAAGCCAAGCTGAGCCTTTGTGGAAAAATAATTTTCCATCATGGTAAATTATAAATTGACTGAATAATCACAATCACCAATAAAGCTCCAAAAGCTTACAGTATTACTCTGTTTTTCCGTAAAAATATGTTTTTAGAAACATATTATGATTCCAAAAACAGGAGCCATGAAAAACGACATCTGGTAGATTTTTAGACTTCCTGGGACGACACTTATGAAAACTTTATCAAGAGAGTTTGTTGTGGATCTCAGGCTGTGGGTCAGCAGAGGCCGGCGCTGTGGCTGAGGTAGATGTGTGTTGACTGCACTGTGCTCTCGGACAAAGACATGTCTTTATCCCATGTTAGCTGAGGCAGAGTGACTCCATTGTCCATGCTGGAAGAGGCACAGAGATGAAAAACCAATGAATCGTTTCCAGGGAGCTGTAGACTTCCAGATCTTACATTTGATTCAGGTTAAAATATATCCCAGAAGATCTGAGAATGGAATGCAGTTCATATCAAAACAGCAGCTCTGGGAAGGTTTTCTGACATCCTGCTAAGAAACTCGAGCAGAAACTTTCCACAAACTCACAAGTTCAATGAATGCAAGAATTGTGCAGGTGATACCAAAGAAAGGTTCTTATGTTAACATGTAACAAACTTGTTTATGGTGGCTGAGGTGCTGCTTCCTGCCAGGTTTGTCACAGTTTATTGTACTTGTATGAACCTGGATAGAGCAGGCAGATCTGGTTCTAAGTGATATTCAAGCTTATCTAAATTTTTCTGAACTGGCTGAAAGCGCTGGTTACTCATTATGAAGAGCAATAAATCACATCTCTTTCCTCTTGCTGGAATCTTTTGAAACCTTTCCAAACACACCAATGGTGTCTAACCAGGAAGGTTTTTTTTTTTTTTTTAAATGTCTAAGAATATTCTGGCATAGATAAAGATCTCATCAACAAAAGTTTTATTGAGGGCTTTAACATCCATTGAATGTCAAAGCATTGTTTTTCTGTTCTGGCTGTAGAACTCTGGAGTAGATTGTGTCACTGAGGGAGCAGAGGGCACTAAGATCTACCAAGTCCTTGCAACCAAAGAAATGTTTGTGTCCATTTTCTTGGAACAAAGTTAAGTTGTTCCTGGACAGAATCTCAAAGCGTACTTTCAGAGAGGATGGCGTCTGGTTTGGGAACCTCGTGGTTTTATGTTTGACTTTATGCAGACGATGTGCTGCTGTTGAGCTCTTTAGCTCATCACCATCATGAAGTGACCTGGGTCAGAGACAGACCCAGCTACTCTAAGGCCATCGCCCCAAACAGGAAAGGTTTTGTTTGTCTTTGCCTCCAGTAGAGAATTTCAAGGATCTTGGTGACTTCTTGGAGCTTCTTCTCCAGCTCTGCTCAATTAATCATAACTTCGACATAATGTAGATACAAGCAGTCAAAATGGCCGTCCTCCATTGTGTGGTCAGGCTCAACCCTATAGACAGATCCAGAACCTCCATCATGCAAGAGACATTGTAGAGAAATGGAGTGAAGCCACTGGCAATTTGTATTAAAATAACCAAACTACATTCGCAGCAATTTTTATAAAAAATAGTATGAAAAGCATAGTATCTTTTATGTGTTAATCTGAAAGAACCCTTTAAAGTAACAACAAAACTCATTAAAACGTAAAATAAATGAGTGAATGTTCTGAGTGTGATTCCCTCAGTGCTGGCCTGTCTAACCTGCAGTTCTCACATCTCCTCCTCACTGTCAGCTGTGGCAGCGGAGAAGGACGGGACGCCCGTGTTTAAATTTCCGAGGTGGCGCGTCAAAGGGAAGCCCATCCCAGACGTGGTGGACGCATACAAGTCGGTGGGCGCAGAGCTCAACGTCATGCCCTTCTGCTCCCAGTTCATCCCCATGAACGTAATCGACCATCCGCAGCACGGCTCCATCATCTACCACCCGTCCATCTTACCGCTGCACAGAGGAGCTTCTGCCATCAACTGGTGAGAAAGAGAATCCATCATGAAGATAAAGACGGCCTGTCGTACTTTACATTATAACTGTCAATTAAAGGACTTTAACTATAGTAGTGCCATCAAGCATGAAGTACAATGGTTTAATGATGCTCACCTTTTTTCCCTCATAGAGCTTCATTGAGCTTTTTCTCCAGTTTTACAGTTATTTCAGAACAAACATACATCAAATTAGCTTTGTGTTTTCATATGTGTGTGTGTGTGGTTTTTTTTTGTTTTTTTTTAAACGAACCTAAGTGTAACATTTGCTTCATGACCACTGGTTCATAAAGTACCATTCAAAAATATTCACCCTCATTGAACTGTTTCACATTTTCAATATATTTTATTGGGATGTAATACAACAACCACAGCAAAAAACTATTTTCAGCATGAATTTATATACAGCATTAAAGGGCAGTATTATGCAAACCTTACAACATGTTATAATGTTATTATCTCCGGTGCAAAATGCTTGGGTGGACCTAGCTCCGCCTTCGAGGCGCAGCTCTTCCTCAGAGCTGCAGCATCCAAGCCAGTGTTATAGTATTTTTACAACAACTGAAGGCTGCGTTACTTGGTTGTGCTATGAAATATCTCTAAATGCCTGGAAAACACATGATACTGTCCCTTTAAGGTTTTTGGGTCTGTGAGTCTCCTGCCAGTTGAAATTGTCTAAATGACATGTTGGCTTTTCAAATCCCTCATAAATCTCTGCATGTCTCCAGGACCCTTATTCACGGTGACAAAAAAGCTGGCTTCAGCGTGTTCTGGGCCGACGACGGCCTGGACACGGGCCCCATCCTGCTGCAGAGGGAATGCAGTGTGGAGCCCAACGACACGGTGGACACACTGTACAACCGCTTCCTCTTCCCAGATGGCATCAAAGCCATGGTAACCAGCCGGAATGTCAGCACAACCCCTTTTACCTAGACATACACCACCAACTGTCCCTTGTGTCAGGTGGAGGCAGTGCAGCTCATCGCTGATGGAAAAGCCCCTCGAATCCCACAGGCAGAGGAAGGAGCGAGTTATGAAGGCATCCAGAAGAAATCCAACTCCAGGGTGAGAGCAAACTGTAGAGCTAGTTATCTATGACATGCTGCCACTGTCTAAAGAAGATCCAGCTCTCCAAAGACAAATTAGTGGTTGTCATTTTCCATCAAACACCAAGCCAGCTCAAGTTTTACGTCCTGCATTCCAGCTTTAACTCCCAGAGTGATCAGCACTTATCAGGTTCAAGCTGTTGGCCGGCTGCTCAGAGTAAAACAGCCCGATTCAGAGTCCTGTGGGCAGAAACACGGCTCACAGTGAGAGCAGCTCCTGACTGGTTCACGCTAGTTTTCTCTATTGGTGGAGCTGATCTTAACCGCTTTCTGCCTGCTCTGCTGGCTGTTTGTCCCACCGTTCTATTCTCGGCCCAGCGGTTGGCCTTCACCTGTCGTTCCTCCGAGCGGTCCCCAGGGGGCAGCACTGGGACGTTTTGGCTCCCTTCCTCAGCAGGTCCCACCTTCTGAAAATAAAGTGAGCTCTCAGCAGTTCTGACTCCAGCCTCTCCCCATGTCTCCCAGGTGGACTGGGCCCAGCCAGCTGAGGCCATCCACAACTGGATCCGCGGCCATGACAAAGTCCCCGGAGCTTGGACCGTCATCGATGGTCAGGTGAGTTTACCAGGACTTGTGCAGAGCAGATGGTAAATAAACCCTGAGGGACATTCTGTTGTTTGGACAGTGTGTCTCAGAGTACACACCCTTTGGAGTTGATCCACATTTTCTCACATTACAATCACAGGAGTTGTTCTGTTTTACTGGTCCTTTATTGGATCGATTAAGGCTGTTCAAAGTGTGGGCTTAGGCACAGTTTCATGCAGCCCCTGCTGCATTTAAAAGAATGGTAAACTACACTCTAGACCAAATACACTGAAAAAAGTCTTTAAACAGTGGGAACTGTCTGACTTTAATTAAGACAACCAGATAAAAAAGTTCATAATAACATGATTGTTGGAGAAACTATATGGCCCCTGAGTACTTTCAACTTTGGGACTCTGGCTCACGTTTCAAAAAGTTTAGACACCCCTGAAGGTGAACTCAATCCTCTGTTGAACCAATTTTCACTGACAACACAGTAACAACTCTGTTGGTGTAAGACGACAGGAGATTGATGCAGGTTTGGGTTTAAATTGCTTTGATTTTAGCAGTTTCATTGTAGCTGTGACTGTATTCTTAGGGTTGCTGTCCTGCTGAAAGGTGAACCTTTATCCCTGGCACATTATACTGCCAGTATATCATCATCATCATCATCATCATCGCTGTATCAGTGTGTGAAATGTTCATATCACATGGGTCTGTTTGGAGACCTGTAATTAATGGCTAATATATTCAAAGTGTCATGAGTTTGGACATTTCCAAAATGGTAAAAGTAAGAAAGTGATGGAAGAGTAGAGGGTCAGGGGTTAAATATATTGCTATATTTACCGTTATTGCCTTCTCTAGAGAATTTCTCCAAAAAACACACAAATCTGCTGAGATTAAATGACACGCAGATGGACTGCTTTCTCCTGGTTGTTTTATTTAGCGGTGTCAGATCACAAACACATTCCTGAGTTTTATTTGTTAAAAGAATTCAACAAAAAACCAACACAAAGTTGTGCATCAACATGTTGGTCTGCCACATAAAACCCAACGCTGAGGCTTGTTGAAAAAGTTTCTTTTTGTTGGGTGTGAATATTTTTACAAAGCAGCGTTTCTGTTCAAACTGCTCATCTGTGCCTTTCTGCAGCCTGTGACCCTTTATGGCTCGTCCATGTTGGGGGGGTCGGTGCCTGCCGGTCAGGCCTTGGAAATCGAGGGGGCTTCCCAACCCGGCCTCGTCACCAAGTCCGGGCTGGTTCTGTACGGAACCGACGGGAACGCCGTGAGTTCTCCTTCACCACGACTAAACAAGCGTCCAGAGCAAACAGCAGCAGATACGGCCGCTTGTTCAAACAAACTCTGACCTGTCGGCGTGTTTTTAACCTGTCTGTGGTTTGACCGGCAGCTCCTGGTGAAGAATCTGCAGTTTGAAGACGGAAAGATGATTCCTGCTTCCAAGTACTTCTCCTCTGGAGAAAGCTCCAGCGTGGAGCTGACCGACGACGAGAAGAAGATGGCCGAGGAAATCAGAGCAAGCGCAACACGCCATTAGATTGCCACTGTGACCTTTTGTTGCATAGACAGAAATAAAAATAAACAGTTTTTGTTGTTTACTCAAAGAACATCTGGAAGGGAATCCTCAGCAACGTGGGCGCCGTCAAGGAAACGACAGACTTCTTCAAGTCCGGAGCTGCTTCCATGGACGTTGTCAGGTGAGACAGAGGGTCCAGTGTTGGGTAGGAATCTATAACATCTGATACGATAAAGAGATAAAAAAATTTAATCCATGCAGCTGGTCCTTTAACGCCGAAACATCCAACCACTCTGACTTGTCATCCAGCTGTTCTCTGACTGAGGGTAATCCACGTTTTCTGAACTGATTCAATTACAATATTGACGGCGATGTGGGCTTTTTTTTTAAAGAAATCATTAGAACCCTCTGAATACATTCTAAGCCTCTATTTCTCGATAAACCAGCAGCAGTGTGCCCAACATGCTGGAGATCTGTCAGTGTTTTCTGGAGCTGCGGTTTCGACCAATGACGAGGCGTCCTTTCCGTCTGCAGGTTAGTGGAGGAGGTCAAGCAGAAGTGTGCAGGTGTCCAGCTGCAAAACGAGGACGTGTACATGGCCACCACCTTCCACGACTTCATCCAGATGTTCGTCCGCAAGCTCCGAGGGGAGGACCAGGAGGAGGAGTTGGTCGTCGACTACGTGAGCCTGACGTTCCGTCGGAAACGGAGCGACGATCTGGCAGTCAGGTGAAACCTTCATCTTTCTGCTTCCTCTTCGTCTTTGTAGGCGACCAGAGAAGTGAACAGCATGATGGTGAACATGCCGTACCAGTGCTTCATCGACGGAAAGTTTGAGGATGCAGAAAATGGCAAGAGCTACAACACCATTAATCCAACCGATGGATCTGTAAGTCCATCCGTCTATCCATCCCTCCGTCCGTCCATCCGTTCATCCATCCACATCATCCAACCGTTTCCTCTGCAGGTGATCTGTAAGGTGTCGTATGCATCAGTGGCAGACGTGGACCGGGCCGTGGCTGCTGCTAAGGAAGCTTTTGATTCTGGGCCATGGGGCAGGATGAACCCCAGAGACAGAGGAAGTCTGCTCTATAAGTAAGTAGCTCCTCCTAGTGGAAGCCAGAGGACCAGTTTGGCCGGAACAGTTTTTTGTCTTACCAGGCCATTTACCAACATTTTGTGGAATGCAAAAGTACATTATTTTTCACTTTTAGTCCCATCATTTCTACCTGTTTATGTGCACCTTCTGTTTTAATAAGTGGTGACCAAAGGCTTCAATCTCCAACCTGCTGATTCAGATTACTTTTTAAGCAGAATAAACTGCATTATTTAAATACCTTTTGTTGCGTCCCAGCTCCAAATATTAAAATGTCCTTCTGTGGTTCTTCTTATAGTCATTCATCACCCATCCACATATAATGATGGTAGCTAACCTTTGACCTTTACTTCCTTTTCTCCCTTCAGGCTTGCCGACCTGATGGAGGAACACCAGGAGGAGCTGGCCACTATCGAGTCCATTGACTCAGGAGCGGTTTACACGCTCGCCCTGAAGACACACGTGGGCATGTCCATCCAGACCTTCCGTTACTTCGCAGGCTGGTGTGACAAAATCCAGGCAAGCTAACAACTGTTACGGACACGCCCCTCTGGTCTCGGACTAGAAGAGATACTTTGATGCGCTTCTGTTTGCTGCAGGGCAAGACGATCCCCATCAACCAGGCCAGACCCAACCGGAACCTGACCTTCACCAAGAGAGAACCTCTGGGGTAGAGCCTGACCAACGCTGACCAACGCTGACTCGGTTTCTGTTGTGCAGATGTATTTCATTGTGTTGAACTCTTTTCTCGATGCTAGAGTTTGTGCCATAGTCATTCCATGGAACTACCCTCTGATGATGCTGGCCTGGAAGAGCGCAGCCTGTCTGGCAGCTGGAAACACACTGGTCCTAAAACCTGCTCAGGTGCCGACATTTCGTCCTCTGCTTCAGTTTCAGAATGAATACAACATTAAATGGTCACCTGTGAGTCATTAAGCTGCATATGCAATGGTGACCTTCGACATATGAGGACCTCTGAATAAGAAGGAGCCAAATAAAGTTTAGTATTTTGCAGGTTTACAGACTCCATTAACTGAAACTCTGCCATGTTTGCAGGTAACTCCTCTGAGCGCTCTGAAGTTTGCTGAGCTTTCTGTGAAAGCCGGAATCCCAAAAGGAGTCATCAATATTCTGCCAGGCTCAGGTAAAATCAGCATCGATGCACAAACAACAAATCAGAATGAATTATACAGTGGAGTGTCACTCCAATTGGTTATCTTCTTCTCCAGGCGGCATGGTGGGTCAGAGACTCTCTGACCACCCGGACATCCGCAAGCTGGGCTTCACCGGCTCCACTCCAATCGGCAAACAGATCATGAAGAGGTAAGAGGGGAGGCTGGCTCGCTGATTTCATGAGCGTGTTGCCTTCTTCACGGTTTCCCTCCGCGGTTCCTCCCTGCAGCTGTGCGCTCAGTAACCTGAAGAAGGTTTCTCTGGAGCTGGGGGGGAAATCTCCCCTCATCATCTTCAGCGACTGCGACATGGACAAGGCGGTTCGCATGGTGAGAGAACATCCATCTGGAAAAGAGGTTTTTTGGTTTGGTAGTTGTTTTATTTTTATTTATTTTTTAACACAAGTGGGTTCCAGTGCAGCCCAGAGTCGTTTCTTCTATTTGTCCTTCCATTTTTGTTTTTCTACCTCCATTTCTTTCTTGAGTTCTTCCTCCCTTCCCATTTGTCATTAGTTCTTTTCCTTCCTACTGTTCAGAAATCGCAAACTTCAGTATTTTCTATTTTAAGATGAAGAGAAATGAGTTGGAGGAACCCTGGTGAAACGGTGATCGAAGATGAAGGCACTTTTCTGTATAAAAGGGCCATACAAGAAAAAACTATATAGGAAAACTCAACCTCTTTCTGAATATTTTGCTTCATGAGGTCAAATATGACACAAAGTAGCCTGTTCTCTTCTGTTTCCCATTTTGAAGTCTGGTTACTGTCCTCAAGTATAACCCAGGGAAACATTTCTAATACAAATGTCTTAGCTACTAGTAAAGTAGAAATTACAAAACGTCTTTTGCTATCTAATTCCAAACAGAAATGAAAAGAATCATCAACGGGTTCAGTTCCATAACTCGTGTGCTCTCTGCAGGGCATGAGCTCAGTGTTTTTCAACAAAGGGGAGAACTGCATTGCTGCTGGACGCCTGTTTGTGGAGGAGTCCATCCATGATGAGTACATCAGTCGAGTGGTGAGTATACTTCATCACTGAGATGCTGTGCAGTAAAGGAATGCTTCCTTTCACACTCATCACTGTCGCCAAGTTCTGCAGAGGCCGGTTGATAAACCAATCACTTCATGGTTTGAGACAGATTGGAGACCAGCCTTTGAGGACAGAGACCTTCATTTGCTGAGAGGCATTCATCGATATGACCATTAGCGTCACGTTCTCTTTACTTTGATCAGGTCAAGCTTTCATCGAAGGCTGGTGTCCTGCAACTTCCAGATAATTCTGCTTCTTCAACACGCCTAAATCAGATATCATGTCATAAGCAGAACTTTGTAGAACCTGACTGCATTCGAAGGAGGAAATTTAGTCATTTGATTCTGGTGTGTTGGACTTAAGACAGCAGTGGGACTCCTGTCCCTGAGAACTGACTTAATTACCCCCAGTAACTGTAGGGTAAGGGTAGGCAATCCCAGTCATCGAGTGTCCTGCAACTCTTAGATGTTTCCCTGGTCCAACACACTTCACTCAAATAACTGAATCACCTTCTAAGTGCAGTCATGTTCTCCAGAGTCCTGCTAATGACCTCGTTATTTGAGGGTCTTGCAGTAGAGACACATCTAAAAGTCACAGGACAAGGGGCCCTGAAGGTCTAGAGTTGCCCACCCCTGATGCAGGGCTTTACTGCCTCTTTTTGACTGAGCAGTGTGTTATGGATCGGTGCGATTCAGTACGTCATTTCATGGTCCAACAGCATTTTTACTGTCAGTTGAAATCTCACTGGGCAGGCTGGGTTAAACCAAACACCTAACCACCAATCAATGGCGTGTGACGCCAGTACTGTAGCAGGGTCCAGTGGACGTACAAGTGAAGCGGTACGGGTCAGTTGATTTGGCCAAAACAAACCGCGCAATAGAAACAGTTATTGCTGAAGTATTTTCAAGAACATGATATTACCAGAATTAGTACAAAGTCACTTCAAGTACATCCAATGACGTATGATGGCCACCCTAACAAACGAATGATTTCCATCATTCAGATCCATTCTCTGACACATCCAACTATTATATTAGTTAATAGATTTTAGATGTTATCAATAACTTTTACCTATTTGGGTCACATACATGTTTGTTGGCAGTAGCCATGTTCTGTACATTCGAAAACATTTACTATGACTTACACTTCTCCACCAGTAGAGGTCAGTGTATGAAGCGCTACTCCAGAGTCCACTGCAGCAGCTTGTCTGTAGGTGTGTCAATACAACAAAGTGGCTTTCTAATACCGATTCACCATAGTGTCTATTATGTATGAAATAAACAGAACATGTGTAATTAGTTTGTTTATATTAAAGCTGGTCTTGTTGTGTCTTTAAACTCTCTTAGGTAGAGGAGATCAAAAAGATGAAGATCGGAGACCCTCTGGACCGCTCCACAGACCACGGCCCCCAAAACCACAAAGCTCACCTGGACAAACTGCTGGAATACTGCGAGACAGGAGTGAAGGAGGGAGCCACCCTGGTGTATGGAGGCAAACAAGTTGACAGGCCAGGTACAACACATATTTCACTGGCTTTCCCAATATATCTGATACCAGAACAGACAGTTGGACAAATGAGACTTTTGGTGGCAACTGTTTTTGTAACTCGTACATAGTGTTGAGTTATGATTTGGCTTCTCTTTCAGAGTTAAAACTCCTCATCCTGGATTGATGAGGAGTGGTTAAGACACGATAAAACCAGAGGTAATAGCTTAGCTGAAGTCTGTTTTTCCTTGTTCTCTAGGTTTCTTTATGGAACCCACTGTGTTCACTGATGTAGAGGACCACATGTTCATTGCTAAAGAAGAGTCCTTTGGTCCTGTCATGGTCGTGTCCAAATTCAAAGATGGGTAAGTTAATGGGAGGAGGATTAATCTTCGCAATTACTGTGCGATTTGAGTTAACCGTCGTCTGACTCCTTTCGTCCGCTCCACCCGACACAGCGATGTGGACGGTGTGCTTCAGAGAGCCAATGACACAGAGTACGGCCTGGCCTCGGGCGTGTTCACGCGGGACATCAGCAAAGCCATGTATGTCAGCGAGCGACTGGAGGCTGGAACCGTGTTCGTAAACACCTACAACAAGACCGATGTTGCCTCGCCTTTTGGAGGCTTCAAGCAGTCTGGCTTCGGCAAAGACCTTGGTCAGTGAAAAATGTGCCACTTGGCGAAACAATAAGTAAAAAAAAACATGTAGCCGTCATTAGCTTTTATACTTAAACAAGTCCCACGTACTCTCACAGAGACAATGGTAGAGTTGCTGAATCTATTCATAAACCTCGAGTTGAAAAAGTCCTAAAGTATTTCTCCCTTGTCCACAGGAGAGGACGCCCTCTTGGAATACCTCAAAACCAAAGCAGTGACTGTTGAGTACTGAGCCTTCAGATTTCACAATGAGCTCCAACTCACTTTCTGAAAGTAAAGGAACTCATGCACATTTTCACCTGGACTGTACCAGCAGCTATAGAGAACTCTGTTGTTCTTCTGAGCCACTTGAGCTTTCTTGGAAGTATTACACATATCTTGAACAAAGGGAAGGTTTTTTTGTTATTGTTGTGAACTTGCATTCAAGGTCTTACATTGATGCCACGCCGCCAAGCAAAGCTCTGGTTGGCACTGTTTGCAAAATTGAGCTTCTTCAGGGTTAAGCAATGGAGAAAGAAGAAAATACTGTGAGCTTAAAGACATCATTCCTTACAATGTTTGGCCTTTCTCAGCATCATGAACTTGTCCAGCTGCCTCCAGTTTTCCCATTGTACCCATTGTTTCTTTGTCCTATTTCACGGTATGAAGAGCCAAAATGGAGACTATTTCCCACCCGGTGGTGGCTATTCCTTGTCACAGGAGACGATATCCATTCCAAAGCTTGCTACTGAAATGAGAATGAGAGTACTCACTTGTGTTAGCATTGGAAAGGCTAGCGGTAGCATGTCCAGAGTACTCATCCATTGGATTTCCTACTCCCTCTGCTGCCAGAGGCTGGCGTTAACATTTGAAAAGCTAACGTCACCCTCTGGTTCAGAAACCTATATACAATATCAGCAAATGATATGCATTAGCCTCTCAGTTATGCAAAGTTCACTGGAAAATTTTTATGCCGATTTTTGGCCCAATTTCCCCCTTCTGACAATCTTAAGTACCACCTGATTAGTAAGAGGTATTCCTACCATGTGTGATGTGCTAAGAGTGAATGTAGTCCATTCAGAAGGATATTCCCAACTAAAATTGTGTCTTAAATAACTCTGAAGAATCGAAATCAAAGAGTTACAACAACATTTAATTTCCCTTTGGGATTAGTAAAATATTTGTGAATTTGAAACCAGAACGCAGCCTGTAGAATGTGACATACAACCACTTAGAATGCGAAGCTACAGAAACATGGGATTCTAAATGAAGTAGACAAAACCAGAAAGACACCAGTGGATGTCAGAAATGACTTTTTTGGTACAGTTTTTTTTCTCTATTAAACATAATCCACCGCCACTGATTCCCAGTCAGCCATGTTTGTTTACTCTGAACTCATGTTTGGTCTCAAAAGGTTTTGCGACCGATATCTGAATGTTAAGTGAAATCAGATCATGTGTGGTGAGTTACTCCTGCCCTGTGGCTCAACGCCACACCGTGTACAACTAAACCTGCTCTACCTGCGACAAGGAAGTAGATACTACTGGGTTTGGAATAGTCTTAATTTTGGTCCCGGTAATGGGGCAAAGTGTCAAAGGAAGCCTTTGAGCTGTTGTATGTTATAGCAGAAACTGAACAACAATTCTTCACTCTTGGACAAAGTGAATGTTTTTATGATCCAGTGTATTTATATGCATTTTTAGTCAAATGCAGCCAATTCTACATTGGGTTGAACTAAGCAAACTTGCCAGTAAGGGAAGTTCCAAGTTATTTAGCTATAAGCATTTGTCCATAGTTCTGTGGAATAAACTCTGTCTTCACAGTAGAAATGGTTCAGATGAGTATCATGACTGTGTCCCACTGAACTCGCTCTCCAATGTTGTTCCTGATGCCTTCAGTTTTTCTTGACAACATATATTTAGTCCAAAATGAAGTTAAATTCAGTGACTAAGAATTGTAAAATTGAAGGACTACAGTTTGAGCTGCTCTGTGTGCAGCTCTCTTCTGCACCATCCACAGTCTCAGCTTAACATTTAGGAAGACACACCAGCCGGTACAGTCTCTATTTCACTGTGAATGTCATTGTAAAGCGTGAAATTTCTAGATTCATCAGTTCAACAGAATAACAACTGTGATTTGTTTTCTTTTTGGCTTGTGTTGCCCCTTGACAGAATGCCGCCCCGGGCAGTGAGCCGTCTCCCAACTCAAACACCACCCTCTTTAAATTCTAGGGCTCAGAGGGTGAACCCAGAGTTTTATTTTCAAGCTTTCATTTTGGCTTCATCAGTTAATAACTAGAGTAATGACATTTAAAACCTGGTAAAGACCAAATTGTTAATACATTGATACAGGAGCTACTTGTGTTGTTCTTGTGGTGACGGCGTTAGAAGTAACAAGTAGAAAGGAAGTGGCTAGTTTATCTCTAACTGCTGTCACAGTTTAGTTATTTTCAAATGTCATTTTATTGATCCCTCCAGAAAAATTATTTTGTCCAATTAACACAAAGTACAGTAAAAACATAAAGTCAAATGAACCATAGTATTCAGTTGCCCAAAGTACCAGATGGGCAACATGCCACAGACAGTACAGTACTCAGCCAGGCTGTTAGCCTAGCCCACTGTTGGTGTTGTGTATTCTGATGTTGTGGGGATAAATGACCTACTGAGGATCCCAGTCCTGCAGCCCAATGACAGGAACCTTTAGCTACAGCAACTCTGAGCCCAGCCAGGACAGAGTGGAAAGGGGCAACTGTTACAGATCGGGTTAATGTGTGCCTTCGTCTAGTAGACCCTCTCAGAAACAGTCCAGACAGGATCAAACCAGAACTTGTCCTGACACTTCCTGTTCTTCTGTCAACTATCCATCACAGCAAACGAGATTTTTTTAATGTTTTGCCACATGAATCTCTTGTGTAATATTCTTCCATCAAACACCATCCAGATGTAAAAACAATCCTCTTTTCCTGCCCTTTTTCAAAATTAATTCTTTGACTATTTTTTTACAAAGTAAAGACACTTCTAAATTTGTTTTGTTTTTTTGTTGTGTAAAATTGTCCAAACATTTCACTGTATTCAACACAGTAATGCCATGTAGATGTTTTATCCTTTACTAATTTCACAAAGTGAAGAACATTTTCTACTGTGCAATAAAGGCAGGAAGGGAGTGTTTTCCTACTCTAAGGAAAATGTGACGCTGTCCATTGAATAAACAGTAACTCTCAGAGTTGGAGTGTCCCTGTGTGATTTTTGTGGTGATGTACAACTCAGAGAATCCAGTGACGCTTGGAGATTTAGTGGTTTTCAGAAACCACCATGTGGATCACTGCTGGAACCAATGAGTGTATGGATGTTGGCTACGACGGTATCCAACAGCAACATGCAGCCATGCAGCCTGATCCAAACCAACAATTGTTTTTCCTCCATAATGTGGCTCTTGGGTTAAAATGCATAATTTCCTCATAAATCTCAACCTGACCTTGTTACAGAATCCCCCACATTTAAAGGCAGCAGCCAGTAAAATGTCAAACTGAAACAATTAGAAAAATCAAACTTTTAATTAGAGAATATTTACCAAGTTAGGGGGAAAATGCACTTTAAGCAGAACATTGTTTACATTAGATCACAAAGTTTACATCACAAAGTTGAAGTAAACCTTGCGCAACCAGTCGTCCATAAGGTTTACTAGTGACCGGCTTTTACACGACCTTTGCACATCCTCCGTAGTCCAGGATTTCCTCTGATGCTGTCTGTCAGCTCAGACGCTCTACTGGACCCTGTTCTCTGAACGGATACAGTCATGGAAGAAGCTGGATTTTGTTCCGATTTGGTGACAGTCCTCTTGAACAACTCGATGAAGACCCATCACAGATCTCTCGTCTGCCACACACTGCATGACAAAAAACCGCACAAGGTTGACTCCATGGGCTTCTAGAAAAGAAACAGCCCCACAGCATGACAGCTCCTCCACCGTGCTCATCTGTGGGCCTGAGTTGTTGCGTACCATTGATTGTTGTCCCTATATGATATCGTCAAGTTTCTTGAGTGGAAGCGTCCAGAATGTATGCTTTTCTCATTCATTTTTTAACTGACAGGAAATGCAAAAGTAGACTGCTGCACTTAAATAATTGCAGAAAGTGTACAAAGTTAGGAACTTGCAGGTTTGGGCCTAAACTCGTGGAAGGACTCACTGACCATCAGTGAAAGGCCAGGCTGGGTGAGGTAGTCCCATCATCTGACTCTGTTTATCAAAACTCCAGTAGAGATGATGAAAACATGCCACTCTGTACTCTGGAGCGTTCTTCTAACCGTCCAACAGAACTCGGCAGCGCACTTCCTACTCGCCTCCCTGCTCCAGGACCTGGATGCTGGCCTTTTTGTTCCCTCTGTCTCCGGGCAGCTTCAGGTTCCTCTCTGTGATTTCAGCGACGTCTTCCTCAGACTCTGACCCAGACGTCTCCTCCTCTTCTTCTGATTCGCTGCCCGACTCGTTCAGCTCCACCAGAGCTACATCCTGGACAGACAGGAGCACATGGTCTTTATCTGAACACTAAAACAACAGAACGTCCACTGACGTCTGCAGAATCTCACAAGTGCTTTGTGTTTGTCAAACATTATGGGGGAATTTGTATATCTGATGTCAATGTTTCCAGGAGTTTCTGATCATTTTACTAGCTGATAACGCTCTGAAGGAGGACAGTATTTGATGTTTTACATCCAAGCTTGATATGAAGGGACGTGCATAAGACTGACATGACACCATCACAAACATGACATAACACCCGTTATGAACATGAAGGAGTCATGAAGTGTCATTAGGTAAATAACAACACCTTTAATGCAAAGTTGCATTAAAAGTCCATTAAAATAGCCTCATTTACCCAAAGACACAAGATGACAACAGTCAAATATTCATGAAGACCCCTTCATGTTCATAACACGTTATGTCATGTCTATGACGTGTCATGTGAGTCTTATGCACACCGTCAAATAAAGTGTTACTCTTAACCTGAAACATACTTCAACTGAAGGCTGTAGCGCACACGCACACGCATGCGCACACACACACACACACACACACACACACATACACACACACACAAATAATGATCAGACTGAGCGACACTCACCATCTCTATGACCCGTTCTGCCTCGTCCACGTTCTGGATGTCGAAGTGTCCTTCAGGAGCCTCCTCCATCTGCTGCCTCAGCTTCTCATTGGCCTCAGCCATCCGAGGCAGGAAGCTCTGCAGGCGCTCCAGAACTGAAGGGCAGAAAAGGTTTGGATATAAATGTTACGGGCAAACTTAAGGCCAGATATTACAGGACAAGGTCTCACCGCTGCTCCGTGGGACCCGCTCCGTCTGCAGGGATCGGCCCGCTCCGGGCTTCAGGAGGAGCTTCTCATTGAGGCCTGGAGGAAAAACAGCAGCAGGTCAAACAGAGATAGAAGAAAGAAAAGGAAACTTTAAACATCGCTTTTATCTTTTTTTTTTTATGTTATGGTGGAAATGCTGATGTTTTTAGGTAGATTAATATTTGTAGGATTCTACTGAGAAATGGAAGCCTGTTGCAGAAAATATCCCCTCATCCCAAATGTCCAAAAGCGATAATTATATGAACAGATCTTCTTTGGAGGTCTTTGGAGGAAGCATTAGGTTCTAAATGAGCTAAAAAATAAAAATAAAATAAACATAAGGTGTAGCGATTAATTAATCAAGTCTGATCAGAGATTAGATGATCAATTACTGTGAGATCACAGTTCTTCCTTTTCATTACTTGAAACGAAAACAAAGAACTCCGACTGTTTGTGCTCCATAAAATCAGCAGCTGGTAAAAGCCTGATTGCTGGAAGGCAGACGCTGATAAATTGGTCAAAATAATGTGAACACTGTAACAAATACAGGCGATTTGGCTGCTTGCTGGTCTGAGGAATGCAGAATGTCAAGTTGGAAAGACATCAGCAGTGAACTTAGAGAACCGATGCTGGCAGCTCATCAAAGTGGTTAGAGTTATGAGCTCATTGCTCAACTGATGCTTGGAAAGTTGCAACCCAAACAGAAAGGCATCGCTTTCTACACAAGTCAGTCATTTTACGCTGTCTTTAGTCAGAGGCTTCTTCAAATACACTGCAACACAGACTGCTGCAGGAGACTCTGTCACAACTGTAACCATTTCTCACAAGTCTTTTTGGAAAACACCAATAAGTTGAAGAGCTAGCCAACGTTCTGCCAGGTTTTATAGAATTAAACAGGACAAGATAACTGTTCTTGTTTTCGTGCAGTTTTTCCACGCACGAAAAACATGGAAAAACCGCACGAGTTTCTATTTCTATTATAATCAGGAGATTATCGACACTATTGCTTTCACAGTTAGCGCCCACCAAAACATGAGAAAACATCACCTGCTGTTTACTTATAGACACTAGATAACGCTGAGAAACATTTCTTAAAATATGTTTTTAGAACCTATAAAGTCCAGCACACCGTTAGATTAGCTTCTCGCAGTAAACGGTGTTATCATCCAACGTCCACTAATTCACTAATAGTGAAGAAAACATTCAGACCTCCGCCGTTTTCACAAGACAGTAAAGACTGGGAAATAGTTTTCTTCGTGTTTAGGTCCATGTTGGAATGAGAGTTTAACTCGGCATGTGCAACACATGCAGCTAACATCTGGCTACGATTTCCGGACATCAACCACACGTATATTTGTTTAGCACCACCTAGTGTTTAGGAAGACCAGTGAAGCTAAAACAAATCTATATTCAGAAATTGATTTCAAAGTCTGCTTGAAAAAAAATCAAGAAAGCCCTTATTAAGCTTCTTCACATTTAGATCAACTGTAATATTTGTGGGTTTGCTTGATTTTCTCTCAACAACGTGCATTCCGTCCTTTTCCCCTGCCGTTCAACAATCCAAATAGCTGTGTGGCACTTTTTGTTTGGTCTGACCAAGATAGATTGTGTGGTAAGAGGTCTGACTCTGATCTTTTTTTACTTCACAAATTGTAGTTCTGTATCTTAAATGGCAAGCTTAAGATTCTTCTAGTGTCAAAGTTTGAGAAATCTGATGTTTTAAATAATCTCTGTGCAGTGTAGCATTAACTTGTTTCGCTTTGACCGGTCAGGCATTTTGAAATTGAAAAATAAAAAATAAATACTCAAAAGACGAGCAATATTTTTTTATATATAGCACAACTGACAGCTAAAATAAAAAAAAGTTTCTACAAAGAAACCGTGTAGCTGAGCATATTTATGTTAATATGACCATCCTAATGAGTTTTTTATTTTTATTTTTTTGCATTTCTTAAAAACTTTTTTAGGACTCTATTGTCACCTGATCTATCTACATATCGATCAGTACTGCAAACAGGACAGATAGAGCTGATCCTTGACGTCACCTGCTCCTACATCACTGCTGTCTTTCTGAAGTTTATGTACCTTGTAAACACGCTCAACATAGCTTCTGCGACCAGTTCCGTCATTTTCAAATGGAGTTTCCATCATCTTTCATTGAGGATCTTTGATGGCTTTTTTTCCTCTGACGCGGCTGGCTGGTTGGCTGTCACGTAAAACTGGCATCTCTCCTCCGGGTCGAAAATCCTTTTTGACGAACAGGTAATTCCTTGGAGAAAAAGAAAAACTAATAAAACTGTACCTATTGGAATATTTTACTGATATTTTGTCGGGACGAGTCTTGTGAAGCAGCTTAGTGGTTCACGCGGAAGGTGTCGCGAGGAGCTTCCCAACTGTTTTCATTCCTGCACAGCTAGCTTACAGCTTCCGAAAATGTTTGGCTAACATAGACCACAGCTGGCAGCTTTTTTCCCCCCTTTTGAAAAGAAAGTTGCTACTAACGTGGTCAGCTAATGAATTATTTAGAGGGACTTCCGACGCCCATAACTGGTGATTTCCTTTGACATTATTGATAAGCAAATTGTCAAAACAACAACAAACCCATAAGGATAATTATATATATATATATATATATATATATATATATATATATATATATATATATAATTATAATTGGACACAGTGTAACTAAAGGTTACTAACTAAGTGTTAGTGTTTGGTTTTTGGTGTTTCCGGTGCTCTCTGAAAACCCCATATGTAGAAGTTGTCAGCCCACGAAAATACGAAAGAGGAAGTTTTAAATAAGATACAACTGTCTGCTATTCATCTGATAAAACAGCATTTCCTGCTCATTGTTATATCCCTTGAACTCTGAGGTGGAAGCATAAGGATTCCTGGTTTTCCAGCTCAGACTGATTTTAGGACATCTGTGTAGATCAGCCTTCCAGCCAGATCTCCGTAGATTTAAAGTTGTGCATTTTTTCCCTCCCATTTTCGTGAGTATCCTTTAACGGGAGTTGGTTATACTGAATTGTGTTATTTAAGGTTATGAAATTAATACGCATACCACACTTTTCAGATTATTATTATTATTATTTTGCTAAAAAGTTAGCTTGAAACTATATTCATGATTATTTGCTACTTTTTTTTGATTTCTTACTTAAAAATTCAAATAAAATGCATTGATGCTTGTAGTTCTAATTTAATACCGTATGTAAATGTTCAACACTTTTGCAGGCACTGCATAGTCCAGCATCTACTGTAGTTTTAAAAGTGATTAAAAGTTCCTCAGACTGACGATTCCTTAATAATTCACTAAATCATTGCTGCGGTCTTGATGTTGTGTTGCTTACAATAATAAATACTTAGTTTTCATTTACAGTAAGATTTCACTGTTAATAAAACAGTGAAATGTTAACTGTTTTATTAACAGTAACATTTCTGTTAACATATATTAACATAATAATGCAAGAGACATTGTAAAAGGAGATGAACATTAGTTTTGGAAGAACAACAATGAGCTATGTCATCAGTCATTGAAGAAAACTAAGTGAACTTACATCCTTCCATTACCTGTTATTCTACAGGAATCAAGTAGCAGTAGTATTAACTGGAAGTTAATACTACTGCACCAACAGGAAGTGTGTGCTGGAGGTTTTTATTATATTCTGGTTATTTGGCTCATGTTTGACATTTGCCTGTTCTCCTGTTTCCCTCCAGTGATGCCTTCCAGAAGCCAATGTTAACAAGACCGCTGCCTGTTAGCCTGCGTGAACCTCTCTGTTGTCGTTGTGCTGAGTCCGCCGTCAGTCTGGATAAGAAGAGATGAGCCTCTGCGATCCTACAAGCCGTCACCATGAGCATGAAGAACCTGGGCGGAGCCTTGGGGGACTCCCTGGGCTCTAGCCTGGCGGTACGGATGACAGGGGCGGCCGGCGGATGGAGCACTCTCTCCTTGAAACCTGTGGCCCCGGTGCGCATCGGCTCCATTTTCCAGACCATGGTTCCCACTGGCTACACCAAGCTGCAGGATGATCGATTAGCCATGGTGGACCTGGGGGGGAAACCTGAGGCCAGCTCACTGCAGAATGGCTACAGACAGGAGGCGTCTCACATGGAGGGCCGGCGGATCGTGGAGCGGGCCTCCCGCTCCTCCATAACTATGTCAGACTGTGGAGAAGGGGGCTGCGCTGAGACAGAGCCCATGCTGGCAGAATGGAGGCTCTCTGGGGACGATGCCAGCAACGAGGAGGAGGAAGAGGAGGAGGATACGGTGGAGGCGCTGGGGTCAGAGGGGTCCAATATGCCCAAAGAGTCGCCGCTGGCCATGGCTTTGCAGATACTGGTGCCTTTTCTCCTGGCTGGCTTTGGAACGGTGTCAGCTGGAATGGTGCTGGATATTGTTCAGGTAAGCTGGTGTGAAACCAGTAAAGATCCTATCTGAACAGACTGGGATTAAAGGCTCATCTGGTTATTAAATAACGTCTGGCTGTGGAGCTGATGTTCAGCTGCATTAACTCTCCACTGTGAAGGCCATGCAGTCATCACTGGAATAAACTCTGCTTTGAGCAGAAAGGATACATTATTTTAAAAAGAGGTTCTGAATAGTGTGGCATGCTTTTATATTCACGACCCTTCATTTTGATAATCCCCAAGGTGCAAAAAAAGGAAATCATAAATCTCCTAATGAGTAAAAATTCTGTCTGTAGGTGATTTAATCTCATTATTAACGCAAATAATCAGTTTGTGTTTTTGTCACACAGCTTTTAGGCTTTATTGAGCTTTTTCATGTTCCAAATACCTAGATGTAGAAGAAAATGATGAGTTAGAAAAAAGAACACTCAAGCATTATTATTATTCTATCATGGACTATAACTTGAGGAACAGGTCGAGCAGCTTTCTGGTCGGTACAGAGCAGGTTCTGGTAGATTTAGTTTACCATATCTGTGTTAGTTAGTTGTGCTTCCTTGTAGTTTTCTGATCCTCTTTGAAATTTAATTTAAAGCACAATTGTGAAACAGAACTGTTTTAATTGGCAGAGTATTTATTGGCGATGACATGAGAATGCTTCGATGTAACCTGGATCATCATGTTGAGCCGTCCTTTACCTTGATGGGTTTAACTGGAGGATATGGTGCAGAATCGGTTACGGTCACTGCAGCTGATAAAGAAATACAGAAACAAACAAACAAAAAGATCTGTCCAAGAGATTGTTTGACCAATAACTAAACTTTCTCTCTTCTACTCTGAGTTCTCTGTTTTCTAAGTTCTCCAGGTCAGTATAGCTGGTCTCTTTGTTGACTCAACAGGGACAGAGTTATGGACTCTTTATCTGAATGACACCAGGGCTTTTATCTTTAAATGTCAAATTAGGCTGCGTGATAAGAGGTCAGATGTTTCTAATGTGTCCGCAGCACTGGGAGGCCTTCCGGTTCATCACAGAGATCTTCATCCTGGTTCCTGCTCTGCTGGGCCTGAAGGGGAACCTGGAGATGACTCTGGCCTCCAGGCTGTCCACAGCTGTGAGTCCTCCATCTTTTTTTTAATTTTTTTATTTCTGTCTCAATGATGCAAATGCTGCTGTCAGAATGTGATGATTCGATAACCTTCAGAAAAAAATACCACAGCATCGTGGTGCTGACAGGAACCAGCGTTCAAACAAAGCTGTTCAACAAGATCTACTTGTTTTATTCACAGCAGCTTGCCAACACTAACATTACTTGGCATTCCTTTAGTTTCCAAGGTGTGGCTAGCTGTTTTCAGCTAGCAGAATCACAAAAGGGTTCTGCTAGCTGAGTCAGCTGAGTCTGAGTCAGCTGACCACAGCGTGCAATTTTTGAGCAATTTAATACTTTGTATGACTGGGTGCGAGTATTTATCGTCTCATTTATCATTCCACACTGATTGATAGGAGTAGGAACCTGTGGACGTCAGGGGCAGAGACACGTCCCACCCAATACGGGAATCAGGTGTCCAAAAGTTACACCGTAGAGGAAAAAAATATCTTGGAAATCTTTTAATTCACAAGCTTTTATTTTGAAAGCGCAATACAGCTTCATGTCGGTGCTAAACTCCTGAACGATGTCACCTGCACACAAGTAGGTACTGTGACCTGTAGACACATGTACCAAAAAATGGATGCAAAGTCATTTTAAATAATGTATCTTCACTTTTAGCATTTTTGCAATAATATCACAAAA
Source organism: Poeciliopsis turneri (assembly GCA_922788865.1). Taxonomy (NCBI): domain Eukaryota; kingdom Metazoa; phylum Chordata; class Actinopteri; order Cyprinodontiformes; family Poeciliidae; genus Poeciliopsis; species Poeciliopsis turneri. The sequence continues at coordinate 1,277,654 of CAKLNU010000350.1, read as the reverse complement.
TGTCATGGTTAAAGTTCAATTTCACCCTCTCTTTAAAGATCACCTGTGCCTAGCAGCAACATGTGCAATCAGCTTGCTGCTGTGGAAGATCCTGCTCTCTAGTTCTGTGATCAGTTTGCACATAAAGAATGCCATTTTCACTGCTTTGGTTAAGATTAGTTCATGTGTGAGTCAAGCTGCTGGAAAACCTGGAGGAGAACCAATCTGCAGCAGTTGGCATCTCAACACACTTCTTGTTCTGTTCACAGGGAGGTAGAGAGGTATTTTAAACTGTTGTTTTTTCCACTTCTTAATCTGAACAAAGCTGGAAGCTGAATAAAGAAAAGACAGAGCAGAACTGGGTCTTTGTTGGGGTTCCAGTTGATGGGCCCCTCCCTCTTTGGCCCCCTGCTCTCTGGAGCATGGAGGAGCTCCACCTTCACAACCCTGTGTCAACAACAAGTAGAGTTCAGTCAGATCAAATACCCTCTGCACCTCCTCTGAAAGCACTTTTAACCCCTTCTCGTCATGCTGATATGGACAGTTTCAGCACTGCACTACTGTTTATTTTTTACTGTTTATTTTTTACCATCTCTCTGTCACTCTGTATGTAGGTAAATGTTGGGAAGATGGACTCTCCCATAGAGAAGTGGAACCTAATCATCGGTAACCTGGCACTGAAGCAGGTAATTACCCAGCCGGCTCCCATCCAGCACCCTGTAAAAGTGTTAGCACCCCAATACATGTTCATAGTTTAACTTTGGGATTTTATGGGTTAAGCAAACACAAAAAGGCTAATGGTTTTAAATTGGAAGGAAACTGCTTTGTGAGTTGTTTTTTTGGGGGGGCAGCCAGAGGGTTTGTTCTGTGATGCTGTTTGTTCTCCGTCAAGCCCATAAGCCTTCACAGGACATTTTTTTAAAAAGATGAATTATTTAAAAACGATAAGCTACTGTGTTGGTCCAACAATAAAGTATAAAATCCCAATAAAATACTCTGACGTTTGTTGCAGCAACGTGAGAAACGGTGTAAAACAATTTAAGAGGTATTTTGCTCTGCTTCTATGATTCCAGGTTTTATTATTCTCAGTCAATCAAATTATTAATTTAGCTTTCTTCAAATTCGCATTTATGGCTATTTTTAACACAGAAGGCTGTACCTCAGCTTGGAAGAGAAACATTGCTCTTTACTGTGATGTCATTTATTGTAGAGGAATGAGGCCAGGGCTGTTTTAAGGCTTATTTACCTTCTCATGAGCTGCATCGGTTAGTAGGTGATGAGTTTTCATGTGACTGCTGCTGATCATCCAGCCACACACCGCTAAACACACAGGAACTCACAGCTACGTCACCGCAGGATGACGGGCTGTTTGTGTGCCTCGTTGTGCAATAACATCAGAAATGACTGTCAGATTATACTCAGACGAAATGCTGTGCTTCTTCAACATGTCGATTTGACTTTTTTTTTCTTTTTTTTAACAATCAAGTGAAACCCCTGTGTGTGTTTGCAGGTCCAGGCCACGGTGGTGGGGTTCCTGGCAGCTGTCGCAGCCGTCGTGCTCGGTTGGATCCCAGAGGGGAAGTTTCAGATGAGCCATGCTGTTTTGCTTTGCTCAAGCAGTGTGGCCACGGCCTTCATAGCCTCCCTGCTGCAGGGTAAAACACTCCTATCATAAACTGTCACAACTGGAGCTCAGCACCACTTATAAAACACTCTCCTCTCTGTGGATATAGTTTGTTACCGACGTGTCAGGGTTAGTTTTTCTTTACTCGGGAGAAAAATCTTTGTTTTTTTTTTTCTTTTGTTCCTTTGTTCTTTTTTCCCCACTTGTCTTTCTTGTTCTTACTGTTTTTTTCCTTTTTTTCTTTACACTTTTTTTTTTCCTTTAAATTTTTTGCCTTTTTTCCTCCTGTTTTTCTCCCCACGTTTTTTTCCTATTTTGTTATTCTTTTCATTCCCCTTTTCCTTTATTTCCTTTTTTCCTTTTTTTTTTCTTTTAAATGTTTTGGGGTTTCATCTTTATCCATTGGGAAACTGAAATGTTTACTTGTTAAAAAAAATCTCCCTTCCCAAAGACCAAGTTTCCTCTTCCAAACCCCTCTGGAAGTGGAAACAAGTTTTTTTCCCCCTGTTAATTTAACATAATTTCTTAATTTGTCTTAATTTCTCCTCTTATTCTGTACGACTGCAGCAAACATTTCCAACCTATTTGACACCTCTCCAGTGACTCCCTATATTTTTTTTCTCCATAATTATCAGCTTAAAGTCATGTTAGTAATGACCACTGCTAAAGTTCCCTGCTATTTTCTCATTGTGTTTAGGTATCCTCATGGTCGGAGTAATTGTGGGGTCGAAAAAGACCGGCATCAACCCGGACAACGTAGCCACACCCATCGCTGCCAGTTTTGGTGACCTCATAACTCTGGCCATCCTGGCCGGGATAAGCCAAGGCCTCTACAAATGTCTGGGTCTGTAACTAACTACTGTGTTTATGAAGCTTTCACAACCACAGTTAAAATTAGATGACTATTAGCAGGGAGCAGATGTCCTCCCTTTAAAGGTCTAATGGTTGGAAACTAATTATTTATTCTGTCAGTTTAGTTTGTTTATGAGTCCCGTCTCTATTTTAGTCAGCTTTTAAATGTGATAATATGCAGCTTTCCCACTGGTCCATGCAGGCTTCAGAAGTGTTTGACAAGCTGTTAAATAGATAGAATTATGACAGACTCAAAGTCCAAATTACATAAAAAGAAAACCAAATGCGATAAAAGAATAAAAAGTACAATAAAAAAAGGCTCCTAGTCATTCGGGAGGCAATCATACCAATGTCTACAGAGTACAGATGAGTATTTTATTGCACTATATTTAACGTTAGTCGACAGTAGGATAATTCTGTTATTAGACTCATTTAAACGGCAAATAAATTTGTACATAAGCTTTCTTAAAACAGCCATCAAAGTGCTGACGCGAGCGGATACAAACGGTTCATTGGCACTGGTCCATCTGGGCTTATTTAACAAAAGTTTCAATGCATCATTATAAGCCGCCTTCAGTCTTTGAAGACTGGCTTTTTTAAAGTTGCACTGCTAGTGTGCAGTATACAGTGATGTACAATATGATCTGAACAAGTTCAGTTTCACTTCATCAGAACAGAATCTAAACTTACGGACAAGCATATTTGCCTGAACATATGACCTGCGAACCTCATGGTAATTGTTCTCATTTACCATGACAAGCATATTTGCCTGAACATATGACCTGCGAACCTCATGGTAATTGTTCTCATTTACCATGAGAACATGGTAATTGTTCTCATTTACCATGAGAACATGGTAATTGTTTTCATTTATCATGAGTAAATACCTTTGCACATGACCAACGTTTGAGGCATTCAGTAAAGACCCTGGTAGCTTGAAATTTGGAAATACCCTATTATTGTCCTCCTTAGTGCGACAGATCAATTAAATCTGCAATCAGTTAAACAAATTATAGATTCAGAAAAGACTGGCATATACCTGGACAATGTAGCCACACCCACTGCAGCCAGTTTTGGTGACCTCATAACTCTGTCCTGGATCAGTCAGCGCTGCTACAAATGTCTGGGTCTGCAGCTAATTACTGTGTTTATGAAGCTTTCACAGCCACAGTCAAAATTAGATGACTATTAGCAGCTGTGTCTTTCTTTATGTGTTTATTTTTTGGGTTTTATGTTTTCCTCATTCTGAGGGAGTGCTAATTCCAAAAAAAGCATTTCAAAGACTCCCAAATGATTCAACATAATGAATTAAAGTTTTATAAATAAATTGAAACAGGCAGGCCCATTTCATATTGTCCAGGATAATTCCAGTAAAAGTTTTCACAGGTTTGAAATGATTCAACACAGCACCCTCATTAAAGACGACATCATGTTTGTTAGCAGGTGGGAGGATGATTTAAATCAAACCCAGAATGTGCAAAAACAAACACTACAGATTCCACCATATAATTTTTTTTTATAGAATCAAGACAGAACAAACTGAAAGGCTTAGTGAAAAATGAAATGGTCTTAAGAAGTTACCACTGACATAAACAAACATCTGTTGAAAATATGCAAAGCTCAGGGATCTATATCATCCATTTATTTAAGATGCAGATGCCTTAAGGATCCCTCTGCTATTGCATCGTAAAGTTAAATACTAATAAACATTGAAATGGTAAGTCTGACACGAAATAAGGTAGCGAGAAAAGGGAAAGACATGCAAAAAAAATGACCTGAAACCAGACCAACCCTCTGCAACCCAGCAAACCAAACAAAGGTTTTGGACACTGGAGCTTTAAAACGGTGAATAAAAATAATTTCTGACTATACATGTCTGAACTCTGAGGTTTGAAAAACAGTTTTTTCAAACATAATGCATTAGTAGATGTCGACCCTAATAATACTTCTACTTGTGAACTTAGTAGTATGATAAGCTTGAATAGTTTGTAGTACTAAAACACCCTGGAATAAAATCATTCATATCTTAAAAAGTTGCTTAACTCTGCTAGACCATGAGTCCCCTCTCTCTCGATGCGTAATTAGACACTTCCCTCAGTCAGCCAGTAGGGGGCCCTCCTGGCTCATTCTGGAAGGCCCCCCAGACACGTTTTTGATGTCTCTGCTCCCAACAGACCCAATCCAGATAGATACATTCTGATTCACCGTTCCGTTTTAGGCTCAAATAAAGCTGTTTACCCGACACATTAGAACCTCTGTCAAGCTTCATCCAGTCATAGAAATGTGTGAAATTATTAATAAAAGAAACGATTAAACATTTGGAGCTAAATTTAAATCGTTCTGGGACAGAGCTGTGCAGTGAGACTGCAAACAGGAGCCCTGTTATTCTTCACCCCAGTCACACAGATACTTTCTATTAAATTCACATCAAAATATGTCTGCAGAATTTCTAACTTTGGATGCAGTCAGCCCATTACCAAATGTCGCCACGGCGACGACCATGACAGCTGCAGGGACTCGGACAACTCCTGATAGGTTTATTTATGGTAGTTGCTGTTGTGGAGGCTACTACAACACATGGAAATTGAAATTCTGCACATGCAGAAAACTGTATAGTTCTACAAAATATTATTATGTGCGTGTGTGTATGCAATGCCTTGCAGATGTATGGTGAAGCAAAAATGATGCATGTGTTTTTGGGGGATCGTTTGGATCATATCTACCAGCTTTGCCCATCTTTGCAAAATGGCTCAAGTTTAGTCTAAATAGAGGAGCATTAAACATGAAGTTTAAAGTCATATAGTTAAATTGTGATGAACTAAAGCGCTCGGTTTCCTATTTTCCAGTGTATTCGAATGTGGTCTGTCAGGCAGTGCGTTTACTTCATTTACAAGTACTGTTCAAAACTGAACTTATTAAATTCAGTTTAGAGATGCATAATTTTCTTCACCTCATAATTATGTACTGCTTTTTTAGCCTGGTACATAAAGTGTTAATAATATACAATGACATTTTTATGATTAAATCTTGTTTGTAAGAGATATGACCCAGACTGTTAGAGACTGAGGAAAACTTTGGAGTTAATTCCCTGATTAGTGTGCAACGCCACGGGTTTCCAAACTCCAATATAAATTTGGACTGAGTCACTGAAATTAACTTCAGAAAAAATATTTGACTTTATCTATGAGTTTCATTTCCTGAGATATTAAACTCTACTTGTTTTAGAGAAGAATATATGTATTCTTATATATATATATATATATATATATATATATATATATATATACACATATACATACACGCTTGCTGGTCCTAATGAAAGCAGTTAAAGTACAGTCTGACATTCAGTGGGGTTTTTGATGCCCCGTGCAACATTAGAGTGCACCAGATAAAGAACAAATATGACCTAGAGCTAGTTTTCCATTGGTTCTCTGCATAATAATGTAGTGTTTGCGCCCCCTACCTAATGCTGAGATTAGGGATACTATGTTACTATTTTATCCCAGAATTTAAATGGATTTCTTCTTTTTGGTCGTTTTGGGGAAGGAGGCACGGCAGACAGAAGGCATCATCCACGGTTCTGTTTTTGCAGAAAACCACAACTCAGAAATACTTACTTGAAATAAAATATTAACTTTGTTACAGTCTCTTTGCTCTTTTCATTTTATGTTTTTCACATAGATCATTCATCCTCATTGGTAATTTATTTGTTATCTTGGTGTAAGGCAGAATGAGCAGGATCACTTAGGACATTGGTAGGAGCGGTTCGGTGTGATATATGGTATTGTCCAACGTATTCAGTAGTATGATTCCACCATCTCTGACTGGGCAGGTTGAGTCAATCCCAAACGCCTAACTATCTTGTGCTTGTTGCAAGCAGTGACGTTTTTTTGTGGACTATGTTTGACAGCAGTAGCTCTACCATAACCGTACAATGATACGGATCAGTATGGTTCACTTTTATAAAGGAAATGAACTTCACCGACCAGTGCCGTACCACTCAGTGAAAACAAAGTATTTCATAATTAAACTAACTAATGGACATCATTTCTAAGAATAAATTCTGTCCATGGGAGCCAAAGAAATGTATTCTCAACCTCTTTCTTCTGCTTCCTCCCCAGACTCCTATCCTTACGTATCATCGTTGGTTTGCGCCTTCTTCATGTGTCTGACTCCTCTGTGGATCGTCATTTCCTCCAAGCACCCGGCCAGCCGCACGCTGCTGTACTCCGGATGGGAGCCAGTCATCACCGCCATGGTCATCAGTAGGTGTGTGTTATGTTGATACTCGTCAGGAGAAGAAAAACCCAAAGTGTTGTTTATGTGATCTTGTTTGGATTTCATGTGATGGACCAACGCTATGTAGGGTTTCATCTTTCCTACACCTGTACTGCAGCCTTGACTCATCTGGTGTGAGAATCTTGCAACTCTTGGAAGACTGATGTTCACAGATGTTCTCCATCCTGTCTGACTGAGCTTGAGTTGTTTTGTAAAGAGAGAGTGAAAATATTAGCTCCTAGGTTTGTGAAGCTGCTATAGCTCTAAAAAAACTGAATTTCCTTCTGCTACTTCAGGGTGATGTTACACACCCAAGTCTCCTGGAACACACTTTGGTTTGTTGTTATGAATTCTTTTGCTAGTCACTGTATCCTGTTTATGCTACTCCCAGGGTCTGCTTTATTGGATGACGCATTCCCTTAAACAAATTGCAGCAGTGAGCGCTCACACCCTCCGTTCCCCTTGAGCCTGGCTCCTTACAAATAAAGCCCATAGGAGGGAAGCATCTCTCTTCCTCTGCAGCACTTTCTTCTTCTCACTCGGCACATGTAATTCAACTCGGCCTTTCATGCTTTAGTAGCAAGGCAGATGTAGAAACCACGAATACTAGCAGTGCATATCACCACCTAGGTTGGTTATTGAAATATCAACAATAATCTGTTGGATTCAGAATGAATAAAAGGAACAGATAATAATAATAGCTAATGAATAATAGCAGCTATTGATACCAACTTTTTCCAGTTCCTACCTCTTATCTTACCATATGTTTTTTCCTTGTACTGTTAAAAGACATTACTGTGGTTTATAATTAAGTCTTAACATTAAAATAAATGTTAATTTTCTCTGAAATGGTTCCAGGTTAGAGCTCTCTCACTGTGTCAGCTATTACCTCCAGGGTTAGAGACTGGAGATATTGGCACAACAAATAAAAGTGGAACTTCTTGTAGGAAATATGTTTTTCTACTAGATGTACTTAAAATAAAAGGTATGTGTAAAGAAAAGAGCCCTCATTTACCATTTTAACTTGTTAAATATTTTATTGTGTGGTAACAATGCATTGTAATGCAAGAAGCCCTCCTGCCACAAACACTCATTAATTATAGATGTTAGGTGCAGATCCAAAACCTGCGTGTGAGGGAGTGAGAAGAATAAAAACTGTGCTGTAATTTTTATTACACAATATTTTATCATCATTCCTACCTCCTTTTCTAGTCAGATGTTTTCTGGCTTGCAGTTAGCGATGGTTGCATCTATTTTCATGGCTGAGTTGAGAAAAATGGGAAAGGGAGAAATGGAAAATAAAGCAGCTGGAAGTTACTGAAGATTTATGACCTTAGGTGTGCAGTACAGAGCTCAGGCATCGACGCAGAATACATTGGCCAGCCAAGACTAAAGCAGGGGATAGCAGCGTCCAAAGCAGAAAAAACATTTCCCAGTCAGTATGGTCTGTGACGCGTTGAAATGGAAAGAGATAAACCAGAGTGACTTTGCTGTAATCTCAGCTTTTCTTTTGTTGGCTCCCAAACTGTACATATAGAGTCCCCTATGCTAGTAGACTGCTTGAACATCAACTATGCCGTCCATAATCAGGTACGTTTTGACTACAAGACATTGGAAGGTAATTTTTCACCATAAGAAACGTCAGCTGACGTTGCTAAAAAAAAAAAAAAGAAAAAAAGGAAGAATTAGGCCTGTTTCCATTTACTCATTTGGAGCAAATCAACTCGGCCACGGAAAGTGGAATTCCATCAGATGTTGATGCTACACATGGCTGTAATAGGCAGGAAGTAGAGGTTGTTCGTAGCATGTTTGCCCAAGTCTCTTTTGAAATAGATTTTTAATGTCAATGAGACAGACCTGGTCAAATAAAGGTTATGGATCACACATCTCAGATAAATGAAGAGTCGTCCTCAGAGCTGGAGGTTTGGACTTTGAAATTGTCCAATCCTTCCATGGGATCGATGGGAATGTTCCTCTGCACCCATCCTAGCCTCTCGCCGGCCACTGCATGCTCTCCAAGCTCAATGTTGCTCTCCTGCTTAGAGAGCACCCTCGTGCTCCAACTTGAACTTCTCTCAGCATTTAAACTGATTTCTAATTTCTTCCAGTTTGGGGGAAGTTTAGATTTAATTAATGATTGAGAGATAACCACACACAGACACCCCAGGTGATTATAAATACTTACTTTAAACTGAAAATCTGTTGCAGGTACATATGAGCAGTAAGTATAAACACTGAACAGATATACTTGAATTATATATCGGTGTCTGTAAGATCATGTTGAGTTCTTTTTAGAATCTTTTGAAGGCCAGATCCTTTATTTGTTCCACATTCACCTCCTAGTCAACAAATGATAAAACAAATGATAAAACTCTATTTTAACCCTTTTAATGTTAAAAATAACACCATCACTTAATCTGTGTATGTTGTGTGTTACAGTATCGGAGGACTCATTCTGGACAAAACGGTGTCTGACCCTAACCTAGCCGGCATTGTAGTATACACCCCAGTTATCAATGGTGAGTACTGACTGCCCTTTTGGGTTACCATATGAAAAGGTTTGGACACCCCTGATAATATACATTTTAATTTCCAAATATGTGGGTGTTTAGATCAGAGATTTCAGTTTGATGTATCAAATAACTGATGGACTCGGTAATATTTCAGTTGTACAAATGAGGTTTACTGGATTAAATAGAAAATGTGCAAAATACATGGAGAAAAAAATTTTGACAGGTGCAAAAATGTGGGCACTCAACAGAAAAAACACATGAATATTTAATATATAATCTTTTTGCAAAAATAACAACCTCAAGACTCTTCCTGTAGCATCTGCATCCTGAATGAAGGAACTTTGGACCATTCTTCCTTATCAAACACTTTCAGAGTTCAGTTGGATTCAAATCATTCCACAGATGTTCAGGTCTGGAGACTTCACTTGTTCCTCAATGTGAATGCTAGAGTAGATTTGGAGCTGTGTTTTGGATCATCATCTGGTTAAGACCTTATTAGTTACTGGAACCTGTTTTTTGTGATGATAAACCAGAATTCTGCTGCTGTTTTATAGGTTTTCCTCTTTAGGAGCTGCCTTAACGAAACCCTTCTTTGAGCTGTTCTTGTATTCCATGTCACACACGGCGTTCCTACAAGCTAACATCAAAGTGAAGGAGTTGAGGAAAGTTGCACTGTTGTTGTTTGTCTCCTTTATCTTCCTCCTTTGTTTTAATTAGTGCAGTCTTTGACCCCGAGAACAGAGATGGAGACAAATAGTTTCTAGACAAGATGGATACCAGGGACACAGAGTCCATTTATCTCGTGCAGAGCAGCGAACAGTGAGTGATGGTGGATGTGAAAACGGGGGAAGCAGCCCTGCTTAGTGAACCCCTGCTTAAAAAAACTATAGAAACTTTACCTAATGAGACTGGAGCTGGCAGTTGGCTGCTTTCTGTGTATCTGTTTAGTTTAAACTGGACCTTTTCCACGTCTCGTTGCTAGCAGCCAGAGCTGAGCTTCTCTGTTCTTTTGGCACCTTAACAACAAGAGATAAGCTTTTAATTAAGTAGCATTAATGAGAGAGTTAAAAAGAGGATTCTTCTTCTGTCCTGCTATCCTTTCAGACAGCATCTGCGCCAAACAACTGAGATCTCCAGGGAGGGGCCTGCTTGTGAATTTAATCAGTTTTTGTGTTGTAGCAAATTTTTAAATCTCCATCATTTTCAAAATTCTGATGACAAGCGGAGGAAAAACCCCGAGGCTGTTTAGTCTTGTTTCTGCTGATTAAAACACTCTGTGGCCTAAAGAAAAGAAACACACACAGCAAATAAATGAATGGCTGACTCTTACCTGATATGGTTGGAAAAAAAATGTCATCATCATTTTAGAAATGAACATTTTAGGTTGTTTTTCTAAATAAAAGATTTTCAGAAAGAGTCAGCGGGGCAAAGGCAGCAGAAAAAGAAAGGGAGTCTGTGTAGCTGGTTACTTTTTTATTGTAACATTAATTTTTGGCTGTAAATTTTCACTAAAGCCAAATTTGTAAGGAGAACATACTTGTGGGTTGAGCAGTAAGACCAACTCCACTTTGCTTCATCTGTAGATGAATCTGATTGGATGATTAATGAAGTTGGATGAAACAAGACATGGTAACAATTTACCCAGCTGAACAATCAGGGGCTTCTGTAAATGTATTGGAGCACCATAAGCTTTGAAAGAAGATCTGTAACAGTTTATTTTTACTCCAAGTTAGTCAAACTATTGTTTTAGTTTCTTTATTATTTATTTTACATTGTCTGTTCTAATCCTATCTGCACTGAATGAACAAATTGTTTTTACATGTTGGGCCAAGCTTGTGAAGCTGTTGGTATATTTAAATGTTCTGTACTAGTGTAGAGTTATCAAATAAATCTGTAATTAAGTACATTTATGTCTGTTTAAAAAATATGAATGTTTTAGGTCAATTAAGCAGTTTTTCTGAATCGAATCGTATTAGCTGATACTAAGCCTCAGTTACTGGTATGAGAAATGGAAAAAGCAGATCAGTGCATTTCTTCCTCAGTTACCAGGAAGAACTAGCTGCTTATGAAACATTCATAAGGCTGTTGGTTGTTGACAGGCTGGAGGCTTCAGTGATTTTATGGCTGGATACATTTCTTGTTGTTCCATTTATTTTATTAGTCAAATAAATGCATTGAGTTTCAGGTGTTAGAAAGCCTTTGATGTGACTTTGTGAAACCTGCAGTAATCCTGCTCAGTCATGCAGCGTATGTGGCCTCCTGACTGCTCCCAGACACGGCTCAGGCTTTAATCTTTGCTTGTCATCTTGTCTTGTTTTTTTTTTTTTTTTACTTGCTCTCCTCTGCTTTGTTTTTTGTTTTTTTTTTATTTTTATTTTTTTTTATTTTTATTTTTTTAGATGAAGCTCTTTTTGTGTTCTGTATCACTTTCTCTCATGAAAGTCACTTTATTCCTCCTCCTCAGGTGTTTTTCAAAGGTTTTATAGTGTTTCTTTGTGCTTTGTGTTCAGATTGAAAATGATAAGAGACTGACATGCATTTCCATTATTTTATACATTCACATTTGGTAATAAAGCATCAGGTATTAAAGATCACTTATTTGATCTGTTAAAGCTTTAAGATTAATACAGATAAACATTTGTGGTGATGTATTCATGATGGAGTAACCCACCTTCAAAATCTTAAATTGAACTATAATTGCAATGTTTCTCCAATATTAATATGTTCTTTCCTATTAACTGGTATTGTTAAAGGAATAGACAGGTCATTTGTCTGTGAATGAACCTGTCTTGAGGTCAATATAGACTGAATAAAGCTGTAAAGTTGAAATATTGGAAGTTGAATGCCATCACAAAGTCCATTCCTCATTTTGCAGCCAGTTGATATCAGTGATAGGGATTTAACTGTAAAGGTTACTTGACTTAAAGTCGATCCTTTAAAAATGAGATATCTAAAACGTCTGGATGCAGAGTTCCAAAAGCCATTAAAAGTTTATGAAACCTTTAACTTGTTCATAATAAACATAAACGAATGTGTTTTTGGTGTTTTTCTGGACAAGCAGGCGAACTGCAATAGATGGACTATTCAAGCTTTAACTGTTCATTATCCTGCATTATTTCCAAATTCTTAAACAGGCATCTTTTGGGACACTTTTACTTGTGATAAGGAAAATCAGAATATTTTTGCTATCTCCAACTTTTCTCAAATTTCAAGACATAGGGTATATTTCAGGGGTCAGCAACCTTTAAAACTAAAAACCATTCTTGCCTTCGGGTCAGTTAAATTGGTATTGATTAGAGCTGCAAAAGCTCTGTTCAAGAACCACTGACGTCAGTTTTTATACATGTTCTTCAACTGCAGGGTGTAAATTTGAACATTTATGGAACGTTAAACATTCTGTTGCAGAAATGCTATGCAAATATCACATAAAAACTTGCAAAAAACCCCAACTGTTTTATTGGCTACCTTTTTTTTTTTTTTGAGAAAGTAGTCATTTTAAGGAATTCTAGATCATTTACTCTATTCTGTTTTGCCTCAGCCATTGATGACTCATCTGTCTGTCTTGTGCAGGTATTGGAGGAAACTTAGTGGCCATCCAGTCCAGCAGGATTTCTACACACCTGCATTTCCACTGTGCTCCGGGAGAAGTTCCTGACGAGGCCAAGGGCTGCTACTACCCCTGCCGCACATTCTGTGGCACAGGTCGGTCCAGCTGCCAACTGCACCGACGTCACTTCATTCTCATGTGATGTGGTAACAAACATGCAGATAATACTTTAGAACTGGCACAGATTCAAATTAGTTCTACCAGCTGACAATATAATTTATATTTTTTCAGTTTAATATCAGGATGAAGTCATTGATTGATCTATTAATCAACTAAAAGCTCTGATAGAACTTACTATGTTATGTTGTTTGGCCTACAAAATATTGCGAAATACTAGTAATACCAGAAGTGAGCCAGAGCAGGAGAATGATGCTGTCATCATGGTGCTCAGCAGTTGGGAGCAGAAAGAGACTTAGAGTTGTTGTTTCTAAGCCTTTCAGACATTTTATCAACATTTTGTCCCAATCAAAGAATTTACCATTTAATTAAACTGGTATGTCTTGTAGTTATTCACCCAAAATTGAAAAATCAATCATTAACTGTGCTTTATTACATTTTGAAAATACATTTATGGAAACATACCAATTTCAGAAACAATGCCACGAGGATGAGGTGATTTTTGCCCGTATCGAAATTGATTTATTTAGCAAAACTGGAATTGAAACTTTTTTTTCTCATCTCACACATCATGTGATCAATAGATAGATGTTGCCACTGGCCAAAACCATGAAGGAGGTGACAGGAAGTAGATGGAGGATGATGGTGCTGCATGTTTTTTTTAATGACTCATCACTTGAGCAATCTTACTCATGTGTGATTTTTATTGTGCCTTCGTATTTAACGGAAACACTGTAATTGCAAATTTGTGCTTTCTTGACATTAGCAGAATATTGACAAAGTTTTGTGCACGCTAGGGTGTTTATAAAGCCAAATCTGGATGTAGCTGCAGATGGAAGGTCACAGGACAGATGAGGACAAAGTCTGACAAAACTTTAATATTCTGCTCATAAGATGTCAGACCAACTCCAACTCTCAGAAAAAGTAATTATGTCCAAGACAGACTGAGGCTGAATTCACTAAATGAACTTCAGCTTTCATCCACACAGTCCTAGTATGCAGCTTTGATCCAGATTTACAGGGACATATTTAATCTTCATGTGAACCAAAGGCAGATGGTTAGAGAAGGAATAAACTATAATCAAAATGACTTTGGTCAATATTAACATTTTTGAATAATTGAAATTGGATCATTTGGTGAAAACAGAACATTTAAGAACACTTTGAGAACCTGTTATCGACTTGCCTTCAACATAAACTTTTTCCTGATATCGCCTCATTGAATCGTCCTTAAGAGTAAAACAAATTATTTATTCAAATGTCGAACTTTATAATAAAAGAAATCCAAATAAAATAAGCAGCTAAGTGCTTTTTGTAACTATCTTATAATTGATTAAATCTTTCTACAGAATGGGGCTCATCTGTATGAATAAAGTTTGATACTCAATATACTCAATATTTATGTAGTGAACAAATGACCTAAACATCATTTGCGTCTCTCAATTTTTTTTCCTCAAGGGTTTTTTTTTTATTATTCAAAAGTTGTTGCATCTAAATTAATTTAAGTACATTGTAATTACTTAAATCAGTAAGTTTAAATGCCACAGTTTTAATAGCTGTAAGGGGAAAATCATAATTAACAGAAGTAACAGCTTTCAAATATCCATCTGTGTAATTAATCTATATAATATTAGTATAACTATTAAGTTCCTAAAATAAATATCCTTTTCAATTGTCTTCTAATTTGTGTTATGGGTTTGCACATAACTTAAATACAATATTTTATTTTAAATAAATTGGTGTGTTTCATTGAGCTTTTCAGCTAAGAGCTGTAGCATCAGTGTCAACTTCAGCAAGCTGGCGATGTCAAGCATGGGGTGACAGTAGCATGCTCTGGATCTGGTTCCCATTCATTAGTTGCTTATTGGGTTTTAATCTCATGATGTTGCATGTATTTGTTTTGATTTTTGTCCAGATTTTTGATATCTTCACCTGTTATTGTATCACAAGTTCAGATTTTGACAGATATTTCAAATGAAGACCATGCTGAAAAAGCTAAAGTGATGCATTGTTTATAACACATTAAGTCAATCACACAAGTTTACGAAGGACTGACCGCAACAATCTTGGTCTGCACCAAAAAATGTCAGAGATTTCAGTTTAGATATAGGAACATGAAAAGAACCAAACAGAAAGCTCTGTGCTTTTATTCAAATTTTTTGTACTGATAAGAGTCCAAATCTTAAAAGAAACTGCGTGGGCTTTCTCTGGACGTTCCAGCATCCTCCCACAATCTGAAACGAAGCTCTTCTGAGTGAGCATGAATCTGATTTTCTTCCAGGGCTCAGAAGTTTATTTGTGTCACTGGTGGCTGAAAACTCCTGCAGTGTTTGTACCTTATTAAAGAGACCAATCCTCTGTGACTTCTTGAGGTTACTGTGTGCAGAGCAGAAGTTTTCTCTAGTAACTGATGGCTGTTTGCTTCAGGACTCCCAATATAATTCAGCTGTCCTTCCCCAGATGTAGAACCTTAACCTTCCTTTTCTTCAACCTGTCATTTCTCAGGAGCAAATCATCGCTCAGCTCAGGTTCTGCTCCTTCTGGTGATCCCCGGCCACCTGATCTTCCTCTACACCATCCACCTGATGAAGAGCGGCCACACCACACTCACCCCCATCTTCATGGCCGTCTACCTGGCTGCTGCTCTGCTGCTGGTGAGCATCTCCACATTGAAACAACAGACCCATGTGATTCTGTTGTTGCTAAATATGAAATAACCACAGATATAGCGCTGTAAAGAGGCAGGATGTTTTGGGGGTTTTTTGTTGTCTTTTTCCCAAGCCATGTCACACACAATGAACCATGATATCTTCAGTGTATCGGTATATATGTATATATAAATTTCTCAAACGAAGTAAAAGAAACTTGATGTCGATATTTAACGTCTTGAGATTGGTTCTCTTGTCTCTTTAAAACTTCCTGCTCTTTCTGAAACGTTTACATATGGTTGCTAAGGAGATTCAAGGAGTTCTCAAACCATGGCTGCCTGCACGCGCTCTAAGAATAAGGTCTTAATTGGGTCCTGATGGACTAGATCACTGTTCTGATCTGGATTATAATCTAGACTTTAAGAACCACTGCTTTAAATGACAAGACTTTATTTAAAGGTACAGTTGCAAATTGGCATCTTTATGGAGAATAATGGTTGATGGCACAATTTAAAATTCACCAATAATTTCAGCTATAATAATATTATTCATTCCCTGTTTTCATTCCCTGTTTTTTTTTTCATACCTTCCTTATCCCAGTTTTAATATGAATGATCAAAGGCAGTTCTTGTTTTCTCTTTTCAAGAAGAGAGCACAGGGTCACACCACACGCCCAAGTTCTTTATCGGCTCCCTGCTTGTCAGTTTTCAAGGTGACCATTAAATCTGTCTAACCTGCATTAGGAAGCAGGAAATGGTTTGACAACAGCCATTACTCGCTGACAGACAGGTTTCAACAGGTCAGCACATTGTATTATAAAATAATTTTACACAGAACATGGGTTTTCTCATGAGGTTATCAATAACTTCAGCTGTGAGTGTGTGTCTGCTCTTTAAACATTTAACCCCTGTGTGTTCTGTGAAGTTGTGTGCTTTCACATACAGATGAAGGAGTCTGACCTGTTCAGAGTTTTGGGTAGTTCCAGCCAAGAGAATTTAATTATGAATGACTGCTTTCACTTATTCAGGTTCACTGTGATTTGTCGTAGTGTTTGAAGTGTTAATAGTTTAGCTGCTTTATGTGTGCGTGTATTTCCGCGTGTGTGTGTGTCCAGCTCTGCCTGTGCCCCGCTGTGCCCCTGAATCTAATGCAGAGACGGCACATTAGGATGTTATGCAGGCTACAGAGGAGTTGGAGACTTTACAAATCAATTGGGTCCATTACCAGCAGAGCTGCTTTGAGGTTCACTGTCACTGATGGAATATCAGTGGGAGGGGACAGGGAAGAGGCTGTGTAAGTTGAAAAGAAGCTTGCACCCAGCCTGTTTGACATTGTAACCTTTACAAAAACTAAACACAGAATATTGATCAGTTCACTCATTAAGTTCCAAAGCTGAATTCTTCTTTGAATCTGTCTGCATTGCTTAAAAGCAATGGCTTTAGTACTGTTTGGGGGGGGAAGTTAAAATATGCGTCACGTCTTGCTTCTGGAGCTTAATCTGCTTTGTCATCAGTGTGTTTGTGCAGACAGAGACAGAATAACAACACTCATTAGGAGCCTGAACGCAGCACGCTCTGCAGAATTAAAGTGTTCAGGGGAAAAGGGTGACTGCTAATTCAGTTAACTCTGAGCGTTCAGTCAGAAATGAGGCGCTGGTTGATTCACCTTCCAGAACAAACAGCACTGAGCTAACTTTGCCTCTCCATTAAAACTGACTCATACTTTACAGCATCTGTTAGCTACTTTTAAAGATTGGCTTCTTTAACCACATGTTTCTATTAAACCAGCTCTAACGGAAAAAGCTGCAATATTATAGTTACAGTTCTACAAATGTATTTTTTATTTGGGGGGGATGTTTTGAAATGGATTTGTTTTGCAAAACTGCAATAGAAACACTTTTTCCATCTCACAGGTCAGATTTTCTCACCACTCTTACAGTCAGTGGAGCAATAAGTTGCTGACTGACTGTCAGTGACTGTGGTTAGGAAGATCAGCAACTCAACTTGATCTTTTTCCAGAAAGAAGGATCAGAGTGCAGGGCCACCCAGTGCTAAGCAGTGTAGCATACAGACACCTCCAAACTCCAGATGCTCTTCGGTTTAGCTCAACAGCCTCTGCTGCATCACACCTGAACAGAATAAGTAGGTCATTATTCCAGTGTTTTGTACTTGTAGCACATCTACAAACTGCAGGATCTGGCCCCAGAGGACTGGATTTTGATACCCCTGCTCTAGAGAAAAATGTTGGGATGAAGGTTTTCTCATCCAACATCAGTGTCTATAATTTTGACATTTTCCATAATCACATGACGCCTTAAATATCTTCCTCATACATAATATAACCATCCATCCATCCATCCATCCATTTTCCGTCACCCTTCTCCCTAACGGGGTCGGGAGTTGCTGGTGCCTATCTCCAGCTGCGTTCCGGGCGAGAGGCGGGTTCACCCTGGACAGGTCGCCAGTCTGTCGCAATACATAATATATCTACTGATTTTCTCCAAGGTGGCCAATGTGTGTGTAAAGAGAACAAAGCAACCTGTGGTTTTGTTTAGTTTTCAGCTAATAAAGGGACAAAGAACACGTGGTTTTGTTAAGCCCTTACCAAACCAAGAACAAAACCAAAAACACGTAGTGTTCAGTGAGGTGTGTGTGAACAAGGGGAAGCAACAAAGGACAATTGATGCAACAAGAAAGTGAAAGCCAATGGATGCTCACAGCGCCAGATTCAAACTGTTCTGAATCCAAACATCTCACACGTGGCAGCTTTAAACAAACACAGCAACAAATCACCTTGAGAATCTCACAACATCCACTCAGCACATTTTCAACATATGTGCTGATAAAGAAGCATTAAACACGTAAAAGAAAGACTTTATTTCAGCCTACAGACATTAAAAAAACAAACTCTTTCTGTGTGCTGAGCTCGGTCGCTCAGGTTGAAGTAGTGTGCAGGGATCTGACAAAAAAAAACAAAAAACAAACCTTGTGATCTGGAAGGCCGGCTGGTGGGATCTGGCAGAGTCGGCACTACCATTGGTTCAAAAGAAAAGCCACGTCGTTGATGACTGAAGCAGTTTCAGGGGGCTTCTGGAGGCAAACTGCAGATCTTGCATATCTTTATGTCGACCGTACGGGAACCTAGAAAACCGGATACACATAGAGTATTACTTTCATAGTTCTCTAGGTAACAATGTGAAGATTTTGAAACATGGTTCACATACGCGTGTGGCCCTGTTAAAGTGGCCGTGCCTCCCTGGAGCGATGTCGCTACCTTCGAAGCTAGCTTATTTGCCAACAAATATGGTGTCTCGCGCAAGGCACACTGGGAGATGCGGTTTGATGAGTAAAATGGAAGTCCAACACATTGATATGATATTATATGGGCGAACACCTGCAGTTTGGTCAGGAGTTTGTTTGCTTCAGCCAGAGAGTTTGAGGTTTTTGGTGTCTTGTGATATTAGAAAGGAACGAGGAATTGCTGTTACTTAATGAACTTTTTATCACTCGAAAATTCTAAACTTTGAAGGTTTCCAATCAAAGAGCAACTCTGAAATTGAAATCACTGCATTTGTGACAAGTTGACAAGACTATTTACTAGCTTGCTAAATGCAGCTGCCCGGATTCTCACAGGTATCAAGAAATCGGAAGATATTACTGCAATTCTTACATCTCCGCCCTCATTGTGTATTTATGTTTTCTTGCCACCAAGGTAATTATAGAAGCTCCCACAAAGGCAGAAATGGTTTTCTGAAGCCGGTTGGTTTGAAAGAACCTCCAGCCACTGTGAAAAGAAAGAAAGGAACGTTGCTGAAAATTTCTAACTCGCCCACACTTCTTTATTAGTCTGACAGAGGTTACATCTCTTTCATCGTATCGTCTCTCAAGAGCACCGGGCAAAACAAAGCAGAACGGCATTTTTCTAAGCAGTGTTTCACATTAGATCAGTGAAATGCCTTCATCTTTTAAGCCATGCAAGGCTGTCAGCACAATCGGAGCTCTTGTATTTTCGCACAGAGGATGATACATCATTACGATCGGTCCTCCCTGCTGTTTGACACCATCATCCCTGCATGTTTTCTACGCGTCGGTGTTGATCACCGACAGCAATGTGGTTTTGTTTT
Organism: Poeciliopsis turneri; assembly: GCA_922788865.1. Taxonomy (NCBI): domain Eukaryota; kingdom Metazoa; phylum Chordata; class Actinopteri; order Cyprinodontiformes; family Poeciliidae; genus Poeciliopsis; species Poeciliopsis turneri. Next base: position 1,257,913 of record CAKLNU010000350.1, on the reverse strand, counting down.
GATAATTATGCCACTACAAACCCTCTTGACAGGTCATTTTCTTTTAATTTATAGACATACCCTTATCTTTTAATAGACTTCCCTTTTTTCTGTCACCATCATCCCTCCTGGTCTGCAAACCTAAATCATGAATAACAATTATCATAACTCTGCTTCCAGGCTTTACTTTCTTATTTCAGTTTTGTGTGTTTGTGCTATTCTGGGCTGCATTTTGAAACACTTCTTCCTTTCAGCCATAGTAACAGGAGCCAAAGCCCTGACCTAACCTCACCAATGGAGAATACAGGAATTGAATTTTTAAGTGGGAACACTTTAATGCACATTGTCTTTAGTTAATTTATGAGTCTCATTATTAAACTTACCAGTGTAGCAGATAATTGAGTATACCGATACAAGACACTAACTTGGCAGATTTGTTTCCATGGGCTTGCTTCGCCGCCCCAAACAAAACAAAACAAAAATAACTTATCCACTGAAACATTCCAAATGGTGGCTGATTTTTAAGGTAAAATTGCCAATTGCCATTAGTGGCCACAACTAACCAAAAAGTTAAGTTCACTGAACAAGAATCTTAGCCCTGCTAATGCTAAACACATAAAACTATTAGCAGAAGCTAAGGCAGTAATGAGTTCAAAGGGCTAAAAAAAAAAATAAATAAAAAAAAAAAAAAAAGGCAGCCATCTTGACCAATGTCCATCCTCCTGAAATCCAAAAGCTTGATTTTACAAATGACCTGAGTGAGATTTATCAATCGCCACATCACAAAAGATCTGTTGCTCTGAGCCGAGTGCGAATGAAAACCTATTCAAATAAGATGACCTCAGGTTAGATTAGTCAAGAAAGATTCAATTCAGCCAGCCTTGATTGTTGTTTTTTCTTAAAGAGTTAGATTTTTTATATTATCTGCTAAGCACTAATAAGAAATCTTGTGTTCAGTTATGAAGGAACCCAGAGGCAGCATACAGCTCATCCCAAAAATGGATTTCTCAAAAGAATACAACAGTTTTTAATTATGTTGTCAAAAAAAAATGGCATGTTGAAGATCATTTGTACTCTTTCTTAATAATCATTGGACAAATCTTTGTGACTCTTATACTGGCTGAGCAGCTTTTTGAGAATTTCTGCTGTTATTTTTTAAAACTTAATATTTCACTTCAAAACATGTGGTGTTTTGAAGATGTTGAGTTTGATATGTGCAGGAAGTTTCCTATGAGTGAGTCTCTCCATGCTGGTCTTGCAGGTTCTGCTGCTGCTGTGCATAGCAGACTGGATGGTTCACTCCATGTGGCGCAGCGGCAAAGACCCCGACAGCTTCTCCATCCCCTACCTGACGGCTCTGGGGGACCTGCTGGGCACGGCGCTGCTGGCGCTCTTCCTTCCTGTGGCTCATCGGAGACCAGGACAGCGACGTGGGGGACTGAACTGGCCACCGCAGCTGGAACACCCAGCTCCAGCGCCCTCTTACTCTGATGGAACCCGGTTCGTTCTCTCACGGCCGCTTCACATTCTGGATGGAACTTTGTCCACAAGTTGGGATACAGACTCACTTCCTCTTCTGCCTTGTTTTCTTACATGTAAGAAGGCTTCATGCTTTAAACCTAAGACTCAGATTTTTGTTGGGTTTTTTGCAGCCATTCTGATCTGCATCTTTTGTACCAAAGTGTTTGACTTTTATTTTGCTGGTTTTGTCAAGAGGAGAACGAAAACATGGCCTTCTTCTCATCGAGGAGCTGGAAATATTTTGGAAATTTTGGGAACTTTTTTTGCACAAGTCAACCCAAAACAAACTCCCCGTGAAAAGCCAAGACCGCAAAGGCCGAATGAGAGAGAGAACTTTAAAGCAACGACTGTGACCGAACCGACTGAAACCGGAACAGCCGGCTAACATCCTCCATTCAGTCTGTTTTAGCACAAACACACACACAGCCTTCTTTTCCCACAGGTTCATTCTGCCTTCATCACATGGTTCCTGACATCAAGGTTTACGAATGTTTTAAAGAGTCCCTCCTCCACCTGTTGCTGAGCAACTGCTGGCCATCTGGCTGAATTAATATTTTTCTCACAATTGCAAAAACAGCAGAATTATGCAGTTTCATATTTCTGCTTAGGGAGGAGGAAGGTTAGTGACCCCAAACATCTTTTTGGTAACGCATGGTACTTTTATTGAAGGTTCTCATGATGCCTTGTGAAATAACACCTCTGCTCAGAATGAATATTTCATTTATTATTACATTATTAATCATTAGTATATGTAGCAATCAGAAGAAGGAGCTGATGAAAGAGAAGAAATAAAAAGCTGTTTGTCAGTAAATTTCTGTTTATGCTTTAAATTCCATTAATTATGTTCTATATTTTATTTTTGTCCGTTTTATAAACCTTACAATACCTGTTATTAAATTATGATTTTCTTGTTTTTGTGTCTAAGCAGGAAGAGGAAATACTCTAGTTTCTGTTGGGACGTTTGGATGCCAGTTCGCCCCTTCGCCAGTTTAGACATCCTTATTAATACAGTCTGAGTTTATTTCACATGGTTGGTTGGTATTTTTGAATAGTGCAGCTACATAGTTGTACAAAAAGCTCAAATTTGCTGTATTTTCAAACTGGATATTATTCTCTACACACCGATTATTTTTTCCTGGCCGATTACAATCTTTAAAACATCTGGCCTTTGATTCTGATTTTGGCCTATAAGTTATTATTTTTGCCTGTAAAGTCGCTGAATATAGCAACAGTCGCAGCAGCCACTGCGTGGTGGGTGGGGCCTTCAGTCAGCCCTGTGTCACAGCAGAGCAACATGGACGGTAGCTGATTTTTAGATCTGTGCAAAGGTGGATAATATCGGTTTCTCGTGTATCGACTGGTCTCCCAAAATTAAGAAAATCAGGTCCAATTGATCAGTTCACTCCCCATTCTGTTGAATTTTTTATTTACATTTTTTTTTGTTCTCACCCACTATTGGCTCTAAGCCACTTTTGTGAAATTAAGAACCCTGTTGGAACTAAAGTCACATTAGATATGTATTGAAGCGACATGACCATGTTTCATTCCAGTTGACCTCAAGTAGGTTATAGAAGATAAATAGCGTCTGTGTCAAAACAAAAGGGCGAACGGGTAAAATGAGCGTCCCATGGTGGTAACGTTGCTGTTTCCACAGTGTTGACTTGCATACCAGCAAACAGCCGTCATTATTCAGCGTAACCTGACTTAGCAGCAGTTTTGTGTTCTGTTCTCGTTTCCCAGGTGAGTTCCATCTTCAGTGGAGCTCACCTCTTTCAGGGAGCTGAATCTAGGTGACAGACATGAGGCTTCTACAACACAATCAGCGGCTCTCTCAAGTTTACACAACCTGCTGAAATGACTGCTGGAAAGATGCAAAGGAAATGGCAACGTCATTTTTGACATTATTTGACTTTCATGTTGTAGGAATGAATGAGGAGTGAAATCTGCTGGATTTATTTCTGCAGCCTGCACATCCACTTGGTCTCACTGTGAAGCTGAAAAACCAAACCCATCTTCAGCCGTCTCACAGACAGAAGTGGTGTTTGGAGCGGTTTGTCATTTTAGCTGCCAGTTCCATCTGAGGAAGGCTAACCCAAGAGGAGGACACTGGCACCACCTTGCTTCACTCATTTTTTTTTTTGTTTTATTGTTTTTTAGTCTTGCGTTGTTTGAAAATATTGAAAAAGTTTTAGAGGATTTATCAGGGTGTCATCTCAGAAAGCAGCCATCTTAGCAGGTGTCTGAGCCGCTGTGTTCATAAGAGCCTCTCCTCCTTCTCCATGTGCCTCTAGAGATTCACTAGCATGGTGTTCTCACTGCTGTCAATGCAAGTTTCTTTCTACTGCTTTTACTTTGTTTCAAATGACACACCCTCTATTGGGAGTGAAATATGTTGAGTACAACGATTTTCTTTCTTTCTTCCTTTCTTTCTGTTTTTTTAATTATTTTGGAATGAAAAATACAACTGTGCAATCCTGTTCTCTCTTCTAGCTCATATGGACCTAAATATTTCAAAATAAATGTTACTAATTTGAAAAGTGAATCGTTTCTGGGTGTTTTTGACTTTAAACATTTAGTAATCAAGGAGCCAGCCTCTCATCTCCATGATCAAATGGTTTGGACTCGTGTGTGTGTGTGTGTGTGTGTGTGTGTGCGTGTGTGTGTGTGTGTGTGTGCGTGTGTGCGTGCGTGTGTGTGTGTGTCCTGGAGGAGAGAAGCATCCTGAGAATTCTACAAGCAGCAGCTGAGAGCATGAATAATGAGCCAGAAGTTGTTTGAAATGCTTTCTCTTCTTTTTCTAAATTAGCTCCTAGATATGCTGTATGCTCTTTGATGGTCTCCATGACAACATGAAACATGAATTTTTTTAAGAGTCAGATATTAGGTGTTGTGTCCAACAGCTAAAACGTGGAAAAATCAGGTCATCAAGATGGAGGCTGGACAAAGGATGTTTATACAAAGGGAAAGAAAAAAAAAAACTAAAAGTAACTAATCCAAACCACTGTCAACTATAACCTGCACAAACTTAAATCATTCATTTGACATGTTTGGGTTCTAACAGTCATATAGTTGCCCCAGAGCGGGGAGGTATAGTCCCAGTAAGGTGACTAAGAACAGAAGGATGATGGATTGTTTCTGTTTTTTAGTGCATTAAGATCCACCAGAACATCAGCCATGCAGTCATGGCTCAACTATAAAATCCGAAACTTCGAGTTCCCCAAAATGAGTGTGTGTAGCCACTCCCAGGTTTAAGAGGCTTGTCACTCCAACGACTGAAACAGTCCAAGAAATAATAAGATGAAGCACAAGATGCTTCTTTGACACTGTGGCCTTCACCATCTGAGCTTGATGAGGTTTAACTTTGCAGGAAAGTCTCTGACTCATCACTGTGAAAGAGCAACAGCTCCCACCACCAGCTTGTTCATTCTGGTGCTGTTTTGAGCGTCTTTTGTGAAGTGACAGCATGTCCTGAGTTAAGCTATGCAGCTTTGGGACTCTCTAGACAATTTACCCATTACGGAAATGCTCTGCATGTACAAGTTTCATTAGGGTGAAGTGAAGGTTCAGGCCTACGTTCTGCGGTGACCAAGTCAGGGCCTGAGGGACAGTAAAACTTAATCATCCGTCTGCTGCTGCTGAAGCAACCACCCTCCACATGATTAATGGAACAGTTAGAGTCTGGGAGGTCCAGCAGTAGCCAGCAGCCTCCTGATGAAACAGCTCGGCGTCTCCCCAGGGTGCCACAGGAAACAATGGATGCTTCAGCTACAATATAATTAGAAACAGATTTCTCCAGAGGTCTCAGGCTCCTGTCAGTCACGCGCAGGACTTCAGACTTGTAAAGTTATTGGAAAAGAAAATAGAGGAAAATGGTCTTAAGCTGTTGGGAACCGCTATAATACATAAACTGCACAGCTGAAACTGCCAGATTTCATACAGCCATTAGCTGGTGACATTGTGCTATGATGATGTTTTCTTTTAAAGAGGCAGTACTGTGTTTTCCAGCCATTTCCAGCCACATAGTGCCATTTTATAGAACAAGCAAGTATTGTTGTCGTAAGTTGTATTAAAAATGGTGTATATATCTAATATGACTTTGATATTTAACATCTTGAAATTGGGCCTCTGTCTCTTTAAAAACTCCATGTCTTTCTGTAACTCCGCCTTCAGGAAGTGGTCACAACATGGCTGCTCTATTAACCCTTTAACAATGTCTTTACGAGCATTGAACTGAGAAGTAGCTCCTATGATGAGCTCAGCTAATGTGAAGTTCCTCCAGGTGTTTGCTAATTGCTGATGGCTAGTCTGAAGGAGCCGAGTGGGGGGAGTTTGGGGAAGAGAGGTGCTCTGTGACACAAAACCAGCTGAAAGGTTGCCATTTGAGATGAAAGGATTTCTCAAATCAAGGCAACACTCCAGGTATGTTTTTGATGAGGGAATAGCATCCAAAATGATGCAAAGCTAAAAAAAAAAAAAAAATCCTTATCTTTATATAACACTGCTCCTTTAACAGAATCATGAATTTTGCCTTCCATAAAAATTAGGTCTTTTTTTTTTTTTTGAAGGCCAGGGAGAAGAAATTTATTGTTAAAAAATTGAAGAATTCATATGTTTTAGATCAATGAAGGCTTTAATATCAGACCTGCCTGTAGAGTAAAAAACCGTTTAAAGAGAATCCATTCTGAATGAGCTGTTCAGCAAAGAAGTTTGGGCCAAAATGGAAAAAGCTGTTGGACACATACCAAAAGGAACAATGCCTGAAACTGTAGTAAAGGTTGGTTGTACAAACTCAAAGGGGTTGACCAAATATATACAAACTGTAAAGGGGCCAAGGGATATGAGTGCTTTTCCAGGAAATTGTATCAACAGGTCAGTCCATTTAATCATTGGACTCTTGTTCTTCTGCTTTCCTTCTAATCACCAGGGTGCGCTGTGGTGGAGTCATGTTTGATGACATTTTCACTGCAGTAATTACCTTCAAAATGTAAAATGTCCTGCATATGAGCACACCTGTTTGGTTTAAGTGGGTTTCATTTGCTTCCCAGCTTAAAATGTCATCGTTGGAATGAATTACTGGGTACTTTATGATGCCGGTGGAGCATCAATTAGACTCCACATCCTGATTTGTGGGTTTTTTTTTTCCTCTCAATGCATCAAAATTGATTAGCAGTGCTTAAATGCAGACACATAGGTGTAGATTCTCAGGCATCCAAGATGTGATAATCTCAGGAGTTTTGATTGAAAGTATCTGATTTGTGAGTTGCAATCAGAAACAATCGCACCGACAGGACTGTAAAGATCACTAATGAGGCCATCAGAGTCACATGAATCTCTGGCCCTAACTTCGATTCAGACCCTGTCAGAAGAGCCAACTCATCAGGTTCAGACTCAGCAGTTCATTGACGCCTCAAGGACAAAAGACGCTCGTTTGAAAAGAATAATGTGCATTTTTTGGACAGGGTGGATGGTGAGCGAAAGAAGCCGTCAACTCGAATCATGAAAATCAGAGGCTCTTGAGAAGAAGGACTAAACAAGTCCTATGGATAAAGCACAAAATTTGAATAAAATATGCACAAAATATACAAAGACCACAGCACAGGTAACTGAGACTAGACCTCATGCTGGCATTCTACATTCTAAATTTCTGTTGACAGTGAAGTACACTCATCACCGGGTCTGTTTTGGACCTCAGTAGCAGCCATACAGAACCTGAATGAAAGACATCAACAGGATTCTTCTCATTCCAGTCGTGGGAAAAGCTGACAGCATCAGTGATGCTACGGAACATCATGTTCGCAGATTTAACGTCACAGTGCAGATTTCACACCACTGCCCTCAGCTCTGTTTGCAGGGTCCAGAAATAAAAACCAACTTCATGTACAGAAAAAAATCCCATGATGTCTGTCTGATCTTGTCTTAGATCATATTTGAATTCCATCTCTTTTACTGGAGGACAGAAAGCAGCTTGTAGCTGTGAGATGAGCAGGAGTCACTCAGGGTTCAGTGTTGGGGCCAGAGTGGAAGCAGAACAACCAGCTAACGTCTGAAACTTAAGTCTCTCCAACTGTCTTTACTTAGGCAGTGAGTTTTAATGAATATGACTTGTTATGCTACTTTGATACATATCAATCAAGTTCAGATGTGATGCTGTGAATATAATAAATCTTTTTTCACCTCTGAATGTGACACATGTGTCATTAACTATTTATTTCCCACTAAGCATAAATCAGAGTCAGAATTCAAACACTGCTTGGAAAATGTTTGTATATTTTTAGCTGGAAGATATTAATAACAATAATAGTGATTATCATGGTGCAGTCCACTTGTATTGGCCGGTCATGTTAGTTGGTATATGTAAAACCAACTAACATGATATATTAGTTGGTTATGGGAAATGAAGCCTGGTTTGTGGAACACTGAATTGTGTTGCTGTTTATGGGTTTTCGTTTTGGAGTAGTGTGGATGTATATGTTCATATCAGGATCAACTGGTTATGAAGGAGTGGCAATTTTCAAGCTGCATGAGTGCCTCCAAGTGGTGAAAAACTTAAATTGATAAATTACTCAGGTTGTTCAGGTTGGCATGACGTCATGAGGTCAGAAGTAAATTGACAAAGGCGCCAACACGCGTGATCAAACGTTTAGGTACTTTGGAACAGATACAAACAGGATTAAAGTAATCACTTGAGAGGTGATTCATGTCAGCCATATAATACATTCTGATGTCAGAACTCATGCTGGTTATTTCGAAGCCTCATTTCAGCCTCTAATCAAACGCTTCCAGAGATTGTGTTGTCGTCGCAGCCTGTGATCATCCACCATGACCTGCCCAGCTTCTCTCATTGGTGGAGTTGTGTTTATGGGATTTCCTTTCTCGGCACTCTGATCTGTTCCCAGAACATTTCTAGCATCGAAAACCAGGAGCTGTTTCTCATAGAACGTTCTGCCTAAACCTGCATGATGAGCAGCTTTGTCTGTTTTCCAAACGCTAAACCTTTATAATTAACCGGATTCCTTTACTCTTATTATAGTGATGTGAGGAGGAGATGATAAAGCAGCTCTTGTTGTGGAGCCTGCAGTTCATGAAGAAACTTCCAGCGCTCTGTTCGTTCTATGCAGTTCTTTCTTCGTTTAAATATTAAGCTTTTCAACATAGACACAAGGAAAAGCACACAAACACACGTACACACATGGAAGCTGCTGTAGCCTCCCTATAATGACAAAGTTTATAGCTGGAGAGGGTGGAAGGCCACAGTGTATTTCAGTCTGAACCACAAGGTTAGACAGGAGGAGCGATCCTGCCACATTGTGCGTGTTAACGTGTGTGTGTGTGGTGTGTGTGTGTGTGCGTGTGTGTGTGCGTGCGTGTGGGTGTGTGTGTGTGTGTGTGCGTGTGTGTGCGTGTGCGCGTGTGTGTGTGTGTGCCAACAAGACATCAGGCAAGTGGCAGCACTCACACGCTCACGCAAACACGGCTCCCTGTAATTTCATTGTGCCTTGCTTACAGTGAGTGTTGGCGTAGAGCATCTCTTCATCGGAAGGCTGTCGGTTCCATTCCGCCATCCGCCGTGACACTGTTCAGGTGTCTTTGGGCAACGATGATCCCGGCCTCTGATCTGAGCCAACTCTTTGGTCAGCACAAATAATGAGCGAGCCCTCCTCCAGGAACGCCTGCAGCCGAAGGCTGGGGGAGATCCCCCAGGGTGTGAACTGTGGCCAGTCAGTGCTGTGAGACTCAACCAGTTTCCCCACACTAAATGCTTCAGATCATCCAAACAAATTTTACTACGAGGTAAAGAGAAGTTTGTTTTTGAGCCAGTCAGCGTTGTGCTGTGAAACCCAAGTGTCCTTGAGTGAAGGACACAATGTGAGCAGAAGGCCGGCCGGACCTCCTCCTGCACCATCCACAGCCAGAGAGAGAAAGTTATGGTCACAGCTTGACCCAAACGGCAAGAACTTTAGTTCTCAAACCATCATACTTTCCTTCCGCTTCATATTTTTGTGCTTTATTGCGATAATTGATAATCGCAGAAAATCCCCAAAACAAAACAAAGTTTGTTATGATGTCATAAAATGTGGAACCTTCTATGAGACTGCGGAGCAGCACAGTGGACTGATCAGGGCTGATCTGTGTCAGATCAATACAGGCGTGTTACAATCAATACTTCAGTTTCAGATTCTTGATTTGTTTCTTTGTGTTGTGATTTCTCAACTCTCCTCATAAAAACATTTTTGCTTGGATTTCCTCTCAAACGATGGTCATGTTGGACTTTCGTTGTGGAAAAAATACCCACAAATGTGTTTTTGTTTCCCTTGTTTCTGTTCATCACGTCACTCTGAGGCTCACAGCTTCACCACCTTCCATATGTTGCTAATCTATGAATGGGAATGTTTATTCCTCTTTCTCCCGTTCATGTTTTTAAACGCCATTCGGCGAGTGTCACCGCTGTCAAAGCAACTTTGCCCGCTTTGGAGACAACATGGCGTGCAGCAGAGCATGGTTGGTGCGATGAGGACGCTGGGAGCTGGAGAAGCACAGATGGAGACGTGGGCTGTGAAACAAACAGAGCGGCTGCAGCTCTGACTGCAGCTTTGTTGGGAAGGATTACAAAGCAAAAACCTGTAGTAGCAACATAGCATTAAATGTGTAAGTCTGCATAAGCAGTAGAACTAATAGGGAACTCCTCGTTGATTAGAAAACCTATCCTAAAAACTCAGACCTCATCTGTTCAGCCTTGTTACAGATCGAGCTAGCTGCCACTAGCTCGATCTGTAACAGAATGTATTCCTGGATCAATAACCTTTCTGTGACGGCTGCTCACACTGAGGCAGGGTCTGCTGGAGGTTTACTCCCCCTGAGGCAAAGTTATTTTTCTCCACACTCACCACATGCATATTCAGTTTAAGGGATTTCTACAGTTACCAGCGGAATGCAATCGTTTGTCCCCTGCAGCTACATAATGATTCAGGAGGGATTGCTGTAAAATTAAAGGTATGGTATTGGCTAAAATCAACTCTATTCAGCTTTGTTACATGTTATAATGTTAGTTGCTCATTAAAATCATATCTGGAGTGTTGCCTTGATTTTTTCATGCATGTTTTACAAATCCTTTCATCTCCATGGAAACCATTCAGCTGTGCAAAACTCTGCCTGTGAGGTGGAGATCTTCCTCAGAGCTGCGGTATCCATGCTTCTGCCTCCCAGAGCGGCCCTCGGCCCCTCTCAGCTCCTTCAGACTAGCCAGAAACAATTAGCAAGCACCTGGTGGAACTGAGGATCTGCTGAGCTCATTACAGGAGCAACTTCTCAGTGCAAAGCTGGTGAAAACATTGTTAAAGGGTTAATAGAGGAGCCATGTTATGATGAATTCCTGAAGGCCGAGTTACAGAAAGAACAGGAGTTTTTAGAGATTTGTTAGATGGTTTGTGTTGATAATTATCACAAATCTACGTAAAAAACATCAACTGACAGTCTTCATAGTAATAAAAATGAACTTTAGAAGCTAGAACTAGAAGCTATAGATCTTTACAGTTATGAGCACAAAAGCCTTAAGTTTGTTTAACCCTAGTTTATAACCCAAACCAGCCATATGTGGCACAATTAACACTATTGTGAAATCATTGGTTTTTCCACAAAAATGAAAAATAACTCACAAGGCTGCAGTTTGGAGTCGTTGTAAAGTGTCTCAAGATGACATTTCTTGTGAATTGTAACTGTATAAATAAATTGAATTGATTTGATAAAATATGCAAAAATCACCATCTATTCTATTTTGATCCATGTGTCCTTTATGTGCAAGACGCACCACAATCTGAAACGTCCTCTACATGTTTCTGGACTTCAGACAAAAAAAAAATGCTTATCATGAGCCACAGGCCTGAACACAGCTCAAAAATAAAAGTTGTAGAAATGGTAATACAAGAAGCATTTTAAATGTTAAAGGGTGTCATTAAAGTAATCGTCAGTTAGCATACCTCTGGAAACACTGGGGAAAGCAAACAATGTGACTATATAGGCATCACTTACAAAATATGGCAAAATACGAACAAAAAGTTTTATTGTGTACATTAACAAGGGAAAAACACTCCAGCTCGGACATTTTCTGCTTCTTTTGGCAAACAGCAAACACACAGCTCAGTCTAATTGTAGACATCGCTGAAAAACAAGTAAAAATATAGCTGCAGTTTTGAATATAAATACTCCTGCACTGGGAGACGACAGGGCTGGAGTCAGGCAGGCTGTCCAGTTCAGAATATGAACTAAAATACTTAAATCTGACCATTTGTTTTTCTCTCTGCTAGAGGCAAAGCAAAGGCTTTGTGTGGTTGACTTCCTGTGAGCATTCAGACAAACTGGACATGACCACACTTCAGTTTTAGTTTTTTAGCTTCTTTTTTTTTAAGTACATGATGCTGGGATGGGCACAAGAGGAAAAACACAGAGTGAAGGGAAAGAGAGCTTTCTGTAATGGCTTGTTTGCTAGCTAAGAGGTCCTTTGTGTATTGTTCATTTTCCATCTAAGGGGCTAAATAAGCTGTTTAAAAGGAGCCTCAGATGCTTTGCTGAACTGCTGAGTAAGATCCAGTGTGGCATTAAAAATCAGCAGGAGAGCTAATGTGCAAGGAGAGCATTTATATTTCTGTCCTCCTGAATCATGCTTGGAATAGAGTCATTATGTGTGGAGGATGAAGGCTACGGCTACAGGCCAGAGCAGTAGCTCCTCTCTTCAATCAGAGCCAGATGTCTGACTGGGAGCAAAGCGCCAAAGAAAAAGAGCTGCACTCCCATTGCACTGCAGCCTCCAACATGTTCACACAGCTTCAGAAAGACCTCTGAGGAGCTTCACCTGTATTATTGATTGCGATATTTAGGCATTATTTCAACCAAAAGGTCCAATTTATAGAATAGTTGAAGGGTGGTGTCAGTTTACTGTTGCTGTTTAACACTGAGCAAGAGGACCTTGCAGGGAGACATGGTGGTGTGTGACCCAGTGGGATCAAAGCCTTTCATTGGAGGCTGTGGGGGGGATAACGTCCCCTAAACAGTGTTCACTTGTCCTGAAATCTTCAACGTTTTCAGACCATCCTGGTGGCTGACAGAAGCATACAGTAGTGACAAATCTGGTGACATGCCATTAAGGCAGAAACCTCATTTTGCCATTGATCCACCCAAGGAAAAATGTTAGACTCCCTAGAGGGAGTGAGATATGTCTGATGGGAGTGAGAGAGCTTGTGACCGTTTACAATCCTCAAATTGTGTTTTTTCGAAAGTTGGGAACTTGTAGGAAAGTTTACAATTGAAAATATGTAAAATGTCAAATCCAACTTAGAGTGGACCCACGCCTGTTTGTACTATCATGACGATTATTCTTGATGATTTTGATCATTTGTAATGCTCGTTGTTTTTTCATAATTGATTACTGTTCTGTGCTTTATGAGCTGTCTTATTGCTGAAATCAGGTTGACCTTACTATTGCTGTCATTTGGCTGCATCAAATGACAGCAACCAAATCATTCCTGACCGTCCTGAGTGCCGAAGGTTGAAGCCAAGAGCTGACATGTCACAAACCATTCAGGAAATGAAGAGAAGAATTAGGTAAATCTGAAGCAAAGTGAAAGGAAAAAGTCCTTCCATCTTTTTTCTATACCTGCTGGTGTTTGTAGTTTTCACTGACCCTTGAACAGATTGCAAGTCCATCACAGAACAGACATCCATACGCACCCACTACCTAAGAGTGATATTTGGACTATGGCAGAAAGCTAATGAACCCACAAAGGTGAACATGCAAATTCATGAGCTAATATTTTTTATCACATGAGATCAACTGTTACACTGAGGATGCTGTGCCACTTGCTGTGTGGGCAAAGTAAAGGTTTCAGGTTGAAATGCACCTTAAATCACTCTGAAGTCAGACAACAAAGTCAATTAAATATGTTTTTATTATTGCTGCTTGCAGCAATGTTTCATAAGATAAACAGAAACAAAACATAAGAAAGACGACAAAAGGGTAATCTTAATTTACTTAAAGACGTGTTTGGCTGGTAGCCTGGTTGGGTGTGTGCCTGCTTCCGTCCACTGGGCCCCTATGAGGGGCATGGTGGCTGCGTGATCCAGTGACTGTCACTCCTGAAAAGCTCATTGGCTGTCTCTTTTCTGTCAGGTACCCCCAATCACATTCATGCATCCCGTTCTTTGGCCGGTTGGCCGGTCTGATCAATCTGTAAAGGACTTTCAAACGTCATTGATGCATCGATGTCTTAAAGTCAAAACATGGATGATCCGTTCTGCCAGCATCCAAAACTGGAGATAAAACTGGCTTTGGTAAAACACTTGACTGAAGACTACACCGCCTAGTTACTGCCGGTGAGTTCATGGTTGTAAAATAAGGAGCCGCATATTATAAGGCACCCTTGAAGATGTGATAAGCCAATTTTCCTTTGACATGAATCTAATGAAATGGTTCATAGATAAGGGGTTTTAACTCACCATGCTGACAGGGCAGCACAGGAAAAGAACTGCTTTACAATTTGACGGAGTTTCTTAGATAAGAGGGGAAAAGGATGAGCTGAGCTCTCACAATGCATTGGAAATGCATTGGAGTGTGTTAGGCTGCTGTTTGCTCTGCAGAATGTGAGGCAGCCTCTGATGTAGAGAACATAACCAGAAGAATCCCTCGATTAAGTTCATATTCTGAAGATAAGTTCTTCTTGAAGACCCGCTTCACCCAGACATTTCAGTTTTTGTAGGTGTTAGTTCTTTAAGCCCCGCTTTCGCCTCCAGTCAGTGCTCTGGCTCTGCTGACTGAACGTCCTTCAGCTTATGCTCACACAAGCATGCTTTCCTCCAACCTTTCGGGACTCTTTAACTATCCATTTGCAGACACAACACCAACAAAGCACAACGACAGTTTTTTAAAATCAAGTTTTCTTCCAAAATTTGCACTTCACTCTTTTTTTTTGTTGCCTTTCTGCAAACAAGGCAGCCATTGTCAGAGTACCAGCTCTGCTGTCATTTAGTCCAGCTTCAAGTAGCTGGGTATGGAGTAGTTGAACATGAGGAAGTCCATCTTATAAAGTTGGTAAAGTTGGACCTGCTGATGAGAACTGATATTGCTGAAGAACTGAGCAGTCATGGTGTCTGTGGTACGAGTAGACTTGGCGTAGCTTGGGAAGCGCAGGGAGTCACCAACACCCACTAGCCGCAGTATGTAGTTTGCATCCTCTTCAAGGGTCTCGTATTTCCCCACCATGTCATAGTGGATGTGACATGGGTGACAAAGCTGGTAAACTGTCTGCCAGTGCTCGTTGAGTGGGCCATCGCGCTGTGTGGCCGGATCCACCAGGTACTCGATGAACTCTTTGAATTTGACATCAGCGCCGTTGATCAGGGCGTCCTGGGTGGCATTCTTGCGGTAGCGTCTGATGATCCGGGTGCCAAAGCGCTTATGGAAGGACGAGTTGTACTTCAGGGTGAACTTGTTGCGGTAAGCTGACACCAGCCTCTCAAAGGGCTCACGGACAAAGAGGAACTTGAAGTAGTTCTTGAGGCGATGGTTGATCTCAGCAATGCTGTACTGATTCAGTGTCTTCAGATTGGAAGGGACGTGGGCCTGATTGGAGGGGATTTCCATGGGGTCACTGTGCAGGAAAGGCACAAGGACAATGAGAGGGAATTACTGAACATGGCACATTTAAACAAGCAATAGACAACTGAACAAATGTAATCATTTAAAGATAAAAAAATACAGACACTGCTTTGCATCTGGATAACAATAATTAACTGTAAAAGATGGTGGTGAGATGACAGCGGTGTTTCGTAAAAGACTCCTGCTCAGGAGTGCTTGGGACCTGGGATTAAGGAGAAAATTGATTTTTCAGTTCAACATTGACCCAAAGTACAGAGTCAAAATAGCTTCTGGGGGATTCTGGGAAAGTCCTTGAGAGACTCAATCGGTGTTTGGGCCTAATTCAAAATCTCAGAATTTTGAATTAGCTGTGAACAAATGAAAACTTGACCCAAAAACAGGAGCATCAAACCTTTTGAGACGCATCACTGCGTCACCAAATTAGATTGTGACCTTTAGATTCTGCATGTGGTGAATCCTACATTCATACAACACAATGCCTGAACTCCAGTATGGCCGTAACCCCAGAGCCATAAGAACGTGACACCCACCTGTACTTCCCCCGGCCTGTGAGGACCATCATCACACGTTTCCAGTTGGTGCAGGCCACCTTGGGGACGTAGCAGTAGATGAGCTCATGATCTTCGTCCACCACGAGGTGTTTAAGGTCCCCGGGCGTCAGAACTCTCCGCTTTCGACTGAAAGCGCTGTTAACTCTGCAGGACTCCACCACCTGGTCCCTCCTGGCCTGGTGGAGGACAGCAGCTCCTGATGGGTCCAACTGGACCATTTATGGAGAGAAAGAGGAGAGAGCAAGAGAAAGATATGCATTTAGTCCAGAGTAGGTAAAATGGTAGAAACCTTTTAAAGGAATTAGACACCAAACAAAACTGGACAGGTTCAGTTTTGTTTAAAAAGACGATTTGATTGGACACTATAAAAAACTATTGTTGTGTTCAAGTTGACCGATCAGCATACAGCAGGGAGTCAAACTGAGCTGCTGTCAGAAACCAGACAGATGGTGGTGATCAATCATTTCTTTTATTCCTCTCATTTCTTTATTGACTGCATTCCCCCCATATTGACTCATGCCTATGATGGAAATATTGATATAAGTGAATCAAGCCCATATTAAGTATTCAGTATACATAGATCCAGCCACCTGTCATCTACTGGAGACACATTTCATATTCACAGTGAAGGCGGTAATGGAGTGTGGGATGGTGGGAGTTGGCGGATGCAGAGGAATAAGCAGAGAGAGGCCAGCCTGAGGGTTCAGCATCCACAACGTTCCCTCCTGCCTCTCTCTGCCTGCAGGTCACCGTTCCCCTCCAGGGCAGGTCCTGTTTTCCATACAGAATTTAAAACCATTATACTATGACCTGCATGTCTTCTGCTGCCTGCTCCTCCAAACAAGTGTGGCCTTTCAGCGGCGACGCCTACCAGGGCCAAACGATAGCTTATGACATAAATCACCTGGCACTGTGGACAACGGCTATAAATGCATAATTAGGAGGGAAGTTTGTGAAGTTTGTGATGTGAATAGTTTTGTGGAAAATCCGTTTCTGGTGTGTGTTTATTGGATGGTTTACAGTTCTAAATGTGGAACAGTTACGCTTCAGAAACCGTGAAGGAATCAGTCAAACACATGACACTAAATCACATGTCACTGAACAGCTCTAGGATGAGTTACACTTCATGGGTGGCTTTCACTACTGGGCGTGTTGGACAGAGGTCAGATTTTGACCAACCTATTGCTGGAAAATGAATTCCGTTCAAAGCACAACAAATGTCAAAATAAGTAATTTGTAAAATAAATGACTTATTTTGAAAATAAGTCATTTAAACTCAATCATACATGCAATTAATAATAGTTATCAAACAGTACAGTGGGCTCCATTAACTATTCAAATAGTTTCTATGGAAACCCAGCAGGTTGCATCAAGTCATTGACTTGTTAGCCTGTTTGCAGAACCAGAACTCAAGAAGCTGGAATACCCAGAAACAAAGCTGAACATAAATTCCTCAGGGAATGTAAAATGTCTAGTTGTTGATATCATTGATAAAGAGGAGAAGCTATTGGAACGTTGCCTCCTTTGTTAAATCACAAATTAGTTTTGATTACATTTTTTGGACACATTTCACACCCAGGTCTCACTGTCAGCCTAAAAAAAACCTCCCATCCAAACCACATCATGTTCTGATGAAGTATTATTAATTATATTTCTGGTCAAAAGATGCAACATATTGATTGATAATAAATCTATACTGTGGTGCAGTTGGCAGCTCGTTGTAATTCTTCTCATAGTCTCTGCATAACAGATGATTCTCTCTGTTTAAAGCTGAGGTAGACTGACCTGCAGATTCAACTGCTGCACTGTGGAGTGTTTGGTAAATCGATTGTCTCAATTGGAATTTAAAATAATTCATTTCAGATTGGTAAACAGAAGTATGACTTATGATGCAATATGTGACACAGATTAATTTAAGGAAAAATTACTTTGTTTTTTCACAAGGTCAAGTTTGTATGGTTGCTTTTTTTCCACATAAGTGGCAAAAATCACTTCAAAACGACTTTTTGTAGTTTCTTGTATCATCTCCCATTAAAATCAGTCTGACAGAAACAAGTGTGATAAAAAGTAAAGTCAGGAGGAAATACTTCTTTGCAGTGCAATAACAGAGCAAAGGAATTAATGTTCTGTCCAAAGTTCAAAGCAGAATTGTGCCGCTGATCCAGTTAACCAGGATATGAAAAGGAAATGCTTTTAATTGGTCAAATATGTCCGGCTGGTTTTCTGAAGCGTTTGGTGTGTTTTCCCAGCAACAGAGGCTGAAATCGGAACAGATGATAAACATTTTTTACTCCTGAGGTCTGCTGCTGATTTTTATGCAGAAAATCATCAATTTAACCTGCAACTGGAGAAACAGTGAGAAAACCTCACCAGGAAAACGCTCAGGTGGAAACTGTCATCATCTAAAACATTATAATTAACTGAACCCTAATGAGAAAAAGCGGAAAATGTGGGAATCCGACACAATATTCATAAAACATCTCAAGACTGTTCTGCTTTGCTCAGAACGTCTATCGAGAGACAGACGGAAGGAAGAGAGGATGAGAGAAAGAGAGGAAAATAGAAAGAAAGAAAAGAGAGACAATGAAAGAAAGACAGAAAGGAAAAGAGATCAAAAGAAAGAGAGGATGACAGAAAGAGAGAGAGGAAGGAAGTTGAGAGAAGGAAAGAGAGAAAGACAAACAAACAAACACAAGGCTCAGAAAATGTGGTTTGAAATAAAGTCTGAAAAGAAAACAATTTTTCAATTCTCCATATTTTTTCATACACATCCAAAGCTGGATGTGTTTAATAATAATATTTCCTGGATATGGAACGATGCTGGCATCCTGAGTGCAGCGTTTTGGCTTCTCTTTATGCTGCATATAAAACTGTATTTCATGTCCGGCTTCATGAGACTTTTATTCATGAAAACATGTAAAGCCAGAGAATCCCTCCTTCACCTCCCACCCAGTGCCAACGCCAATGCTCCTGCCTTTTGTCCCGCTTCAGGAGCAGAGAGGAGAAACGTGACAAAGTGTGACGGATGGAGAGAAAGGCCTCACGTCAGAGCGAACGCATCAAAGACCCACAATGGCATTAAATCTCACAGCAAATAGCGGCTTTGTTGTGATGAAAATCTCCCCTTTCTTTCACTCGGAGGCATAAAGCTATTATTCACACAGATGTGGCAGCGAGCGCGCAGCCCTCCATCCTGCAGCACAAGGCTGTAATTAACACGAGGGGGAAGCTGAGGGGCGGGATCCTGTCGTCGCTCTCTGCCTGTTAGCAGCGCCGGCTGCTCCGTCTCCGACTCTCTGGTCACTTCAGATGAAAGGATTGGGGAAGGGGGGGAGATGGGTTGGCGGGGGGGCAAGATGAGAGGAGAGATGTGTCGATGCAGTTGTGATGGAGGTCACGACCTCTGGCGTGTCAATCTGTTTTCTACGGAGGAGCGGAAAGCATTGCTCAGCAATTTGATTGCACATTCACGGCGCGGAGCGGCGGGCTGCTGTGACTGAGTTTGAGCTAATTTGCCAAAAAGGGTCAAAAATTAAATCCCACTGAATAAAAAAAATATGAGTTAGACATAAAAATCCTTGTAAAAGGCATGAAAACTTGTGAATGAAGGGGCGTGAATACTCCTGGACAGGTTCACTCTGCCTGGGGAATTTCAGATGGAGGACAGAGAATGAGTCCGTTCACATGGAAACCTGATCTCACCTCCATGACTGGAACTGAAAACACAAACAGGACGTCTTCCACTCCGTCACCTGGAGTCACGGCGCTCACCTCCACCACCTCGTCTCCTCACCTCATGTTTACTGTCGAAATGTGAGCAAAAGTGATGAGATATGCAGAATTGTATGCATCCATATCTCGAGCATTCATCTCCCGGCCACCGCTGTATTATTCTCTGAGAGAGCAGTTCAGAGTTTGAAATACGATCTGAGGATCAGCGCTGAGCGAGGGTGGTAATGAAAAGCTTCCTTCTGATCCGCTGACGGTTGCAAAGGAAGAGAGATTAAAGAGGGGAGGGAAGGAGCGACTCCAGAACGATGGAAGCCAGGAGGCCGAGTTTGAATCTATAGTTTTCAATAACTCCAACGGATGGATGACTCACTGGGATTAACTTCATCAAAGCAGACAAATGGTTGGGCCCCTTGGCTTTTTGTGAACCAGTCGGCTTTACTTTAGATAATTAGATCATTTATAACCTGATTCTTCTGGGAGGCAGAATTATGCACCTTTAAGCTACTAAACCAAGTCGGAGTTTCTTATTCCTGAAACATTACACCAGTAAAGCAAAAGGAAGACTTTTCCACATCGTGACTTAATGGGCTCTTTATGGCAGGGGAGTGAAATCACCTGAGATATCCCTCTTGTTCCAACTTTAATTGCTCAGTATTTGGAAAAGTTGCCATCATGGAGTGCACAGCATCATTCCCTTCCTCTGCAGTCAACCTTAAATAGGAATATAGTACTAAAACTGAAATTCAAGTGGAGGAGTCGAGCTCAATGGGAGAAATCTGAGACATTGAGAATTGAGCAAAAGTATGTATGAAAGCAATGGCCAAGCAAAGTCAGGATTAATCCTTAAATATTTCTTGTTGATTTGTTCAGATTGTTCAGATTGTTCTGCTGTTCTTTCTGGAGTCCACTCCTCTGTCTATCTGATACTGAAAAAGCCTGGGGTTTGTATTCACAGTCAGGGTGGAGCGGCTGAGGGGAAAATGCTGCAGCTGAATTTGTATTCCATTCAGTTTGGAGGCTGGTCATGTTAGAGATGAGCTTTTTATTTAGTTTCCTCTCCCAACACAGTGCTCCGTCTCTCTCGCACTGGTGCATTAGCTGTGCTCACTATCTATCTCAACAAAGATCGATAGTGTTCATCAAGGGCCTTTCTTCCTCCCATACTGAGCAGACATTCATCCAGCGGCTGGGATAAAGCCGCCAGTGTACGGCGACCGTTCCAAACACGCACCTGGACTTCAGCGGGGGCAATACCTCACCCGAGACCACATAAAAGGCAACAAGGTGAGGCTCTGCTGTAAAACCTTAACAATGCTAACAGTTTATGAGGCAAATTTATCCTTTCCACCGGGTCAGGCAGAACATTAACTTTCCAATCTGGCATTTATGAGACGGGGCTGGGGGGGGGGAGAGAGAGAGAGAGAGAGCAGAACTCCAGACTCGGCGGCTAGCTGCTCACAGCACCTCGCAAGAAATGTTTGCTTAGGTCTATTTATTCAGAGAAATGACTGAAAACACACATTCTCTTTGGGCACAACCCCACTTCTTATTTATGCAGCTTCACAAAACCGTAGCGTAGGAAAAGCCTCCACAGAAGCAGAAGCAGAAGCATTTCCCAGGCCGAGCAGAGCGAAAGTGTTTCACATAAAGGCCTCAACAAGAAGACGCAACAAAAAGCACAGCTCGATAAATTTCACTCACTCATGTATTACACTGGGTAGACGCATTCCCCAGAGGGGATTAAACTTTAAAAATGCTAAAGTTTAATCAGTAGTACTTTCATAACAAATTTATGTCAGATCATCATTTCTTGATTAATGAGAAGTTATCATAGCAAAGACATTTTGAATAATGTCATGGTAACCATGGAGGAGATGCAGAGCTCCATAGCTCAGGTGGGTGAATCTGACACAGGAAACACATGAAAGAAGGTGCTTAGGATCAGAATGTGAATTGAGTTTAGGTTGGGCTTAGAGCTAGGAGGTTAGGGTTAGAGGTCAGGCGTTAGAGGTTATGGTGGGGCTGCTGTTACTGCTAGGACAGGGTCAGAGTCAGGGTATAGAAATGAATGGGAGTCAACGTCAATGAAAAATCCCTTTCAAAACAGAGAAAGTACGTGTGTGTGGAGGTGTGTGTGGAGGTGTGTGTGGAGGTGTGCATGCATGCGTATGTGCACTAGTGTATGTCAAAGGGAACAGTATAATAACAGGCTGTAGCAAACAGGATAATGACTAACTGCCTGGACTTTCCCTCTAAGACAACAAAGTGTTTCGTGTGAGTATTTTACTCATTTTCTCTGTAGATCCAGAGTTTTACCCACTGAGGAGAGACAGTGATTCTACCCAAGCAGACACAGAGACAGAGGTTGACCCGCTCATGGTTTAACCATGAGGGGAAAACACTGCTTCTACCCTGATACACAGACGGCTGCTTGATCTGGAAGATCAAGGAAATATTGATTGGATATTCAGGCTTTTAAAGGCCGTCTAACTCATGAATAACAGGATGCTGATGATCTGATGAGTGAGACATAATATCTCTCTCGTGTTTTAATATGACACCAAGGACGACCCAGCTTCAGCTGGTTGTCCTTCACTTTAATCAAGTAGAATGACGGGAGGCAGGCGACAAAAACTGGCTGAACATTAAAGAAAACTGTTGAAACCTGTCAGAAAGCCGAGAGAATTGTTGATCTAAACCAGAGGTCACCAACCTTTTTGAGACTGGGAGCAACTTCATGGGTACAGAGCAACACGAAGGGCTACTTGTTTGATACAGTCTTTATAAATATATATATATATATATGTATGTATATATATATATATATAATACTGCCTGATCATATTAATGTCAGGACCACTCACAATAGTTATCAGTAATAATTTACCATGGCAGCTGGTTAATTGCTATTATGTGATCAGAAGTTTTTAGCTCACAGAGTTTTAACTTTGATTCCTTTTTGGAGTTTTTTCTCTGTGATTCTAAACTGGCCACAAGTGACTGAAATAAACAAAAGCAAACTGATGGATTGTTGCAGTAAATTTTCCTTTAAATAAAAAAGAAAAGAAGAGTTATAGTTTTATTATCTAACCAGCTGTTCTATTAGCAAAATTGTGGAAAATAAAATATCTTTTGTGTCAAAAGACATTATACACACACAGCTGTGTCAGTCTGAGGGGTGAGGTGGGGAACCCCAAAGCCCAAGTCTTATTGGTCAGTTTGCTTTTGTTTATTTCATGGCTTTGGGTTTTTCTGCAAGCTAAAAATGAACGAGTTGGTTTGAACCTCCCGTTGTTCTACAATCAGCCTGAGCTTCTGACAGTCTGCGCGGTTCTGGCGGGTCGCCGGTTTATTCGCTTTTTACGTGGTTTCGCGAACCGAACAGCTGACGGGTCACAGCTGGCTGACCCCAGCAGATGTGGAAAAATAAAGGTCTGACACCTGACCTGCAAGAGCACAAGCACCTCTCCAATGCGCAAAAATCAGCACAAGCCTAAACAAGAGCAGCTGACTTTTTTTTCCAGACGATGCTAAATAATAAAGACATGAAGTGAAGCCTCTCCATGTGGTTCACGGAAAGGACGGTGCTGGTTCCCGATGCGCGCTACGAATAAGATGTTTGGCACAATTTATTTATTTTTTCTTCACAGTTTTGTGAATAGAGTTAAATAATAAAAACTCCAGAAGTTATTCTTTTCTTTGTTTACTTAAAGGAAAATGTGACGGTAGGCAGAGTGCAGCTGCAGGCGCTGCTGCGCTCCGATAGTTTCCTGCATGCGCCTGCGCAGTTCTGAACTTTAACAGCAGGAAAGAGTTTTATGCATAAAGCAATTTATTTTAAACGTTTTTGTCATTTCCCTCTTTACAAAATAAACGTCAAACGTTATTACTTCAATGAAAAAACATTTAATTAAATTATTTTTTGGTAGTGCTCCCTAATAATAATGGCTATTTTTAGGAGTAGCTCCGCGGGCGACTGAAAAGGTCCCTGCGGGCGACCGGGGGCCCGCGGGCACCGGGTTGGTGACCCCTGATCTACACTGTGTAAAAAGCTACAAGATAGATAGTTGATCCAGTCCGACTCTGGACTGGTCAGTGTGACACAGGCCGTATTGTGGGAAATGCACAGTAAATCACAGGAATTAACATATAAAACATGGAACATACAGTGGGGTCTTTATTTGCAGACAGCTGTCGTCCATAGCAACCATGAGTTTTGAATAGAAAACCTCCATAGGTTGAATTGTGGGTGTGAACGTGACCCTGACGTCCACAGGGACAGAGCTGCTGTCTCATCCTGTCTGCTGGGTGAAGCTGCAGCACAGCTCTGCCTTCAGGTCGGAATTATTCATGAACAAAGTGCTTCGTTTATGAAGCAGAAAACAGCTGGGGGTTTTTTCTGAACATGATTACATGTGATCAAACAGAAACTCAAACCAAACTCCTCCTTCACAGAGATCCTCCGCGCCATGTCAGATGAGCATTTGATAAGTTTTTATATCTGAATCATAAAGTCATCTAAAAATAAATGATGAAGCTACGCGTCTTATTTGAACACTATAGGAGCTTTATAAAATCAGGTTAAAATGGTTGGAGCAAAAACACTTCAAAAAATATCCTGGTCATCACTATGATGTGTAACCATGGCAACAGGGTATTGATTTTACAACAGGCAGGAGCTGATTAGCATATTAATACCTGAACTAACCACTCAAACCCCAGAGAAATTGAAAAGCCTCGGCGTTCTAACTATGACGGAGATTCAATGCAAAAGCAAATGAGGCGGATTAGCAGAGCCAGCCAATAACTGATCAGGACTCAACCAAGACATGTCACTGTGGAACGTCATCTCTGAGCTCTGAGCATGTCAGTCTGCCTTACAGCAACAGTCTACAGTCAGATGCTTCTTCAGATTTGCTGCAAGACAGACTGCTACTGGAGATCCTTCCTGCCCACAGCATCACCATCCACCATGACTCTTTAAAGATGTTTAGATGTTGAGAGTTACACCAACTTTTAATTTACCTTTGGGATAAATTAAGCATTTTTTAATTGAGTTGAGAAATCAATGAGTTAATACAACTTTAATTAAACTAGAAGAGACAATTTAATAGAGAGAGTTGACCAAATCCTTAAATTCCCAAAACATTTGAGTTTTTATAGTGAACTATTGAAATCTGATAACATTAATTATATAATTATACACTTAAGTTAAATGATGAAGAATGAAAATGCACTTTGGGAAATCCTGAGAGCGTTTGGAGAGGTGATGCTCAGCTTTAGTTGTTCTCAGTTATTTTCTTTCTTGTTATCTTTCAGTTGTTCCTCAGTTGTTTTTGTGTCTCGCTTCTCTTCTCTTTATTTATTGAGTTTATGACTCTCGGGTGTAAAGTGAGGAGCTTTTATGTGCCGAGGCATAAAAACACATAATGTTTCAATTTACATTTCTTATGAAGTGCTCTTTACATTTTACCGCCCAACTAATGGAACTCACAGCTACGTCGACTCGCAGGTAAAATGTCTGGATTTTGCTCGACAGTTGATCCAGACCTGCAGGCACGTTTATTGTGAGCTAATCTGTGAGTTGACTTGGACATCAGATTTGGATTTTTGAACGTCACTTCATCATTTCATCTGACAGCCAGATGGAAAGAAATGATTCAAAACGTCGGCACAGTACCAGATGTCTGCAGCTATAAATGTATGAATACATTTTTATAAGTGAGTTTTATTTATTTATTTTTTACTTTTATTTTTTTTTTTACAGTGGATACAATCTTGATAAATCAATTACTAAAACAATAAAAAATGACAAAAATGACTTTGGACCTGCCTAAAGGGACAGCAGAGGTTTTAACAGCACATTATCATCTGGATCTCCCCGACGCAGAGTTTAGTCTTCAGCTCCAAGCTGTTCATCAGACCGCGGATCATTGCATTGGCAAAATGAAAAAGTGTGAAAACACAATCAGATGATTCACTTCATGAATCATTTAAAGGCTTTGAGCTTGATGTTTCAATACACTGAGTACAAAAACATGTTTTCCACCGTGTTGCATCAGCTTCTGCAAGGCGTTGATAAGGTGCTGGTCGGGTCTCACCCAGTCACACTCATCCAGTCATAATTCATTCTGCGTGACTATCCAAGCTTTCACATCCACATCACTGTTCCTGTGTTTTAACCTAATCAAAAAGCACATGGAGAACATAGTTTATATGGCATATTTTAAAGGGAGATGCTGTACATGGACCTGATGGTTCTCTACCTTATATATAACCCGATGACCCGATCCAGCCGTGCAAAACTGGTAACTGCTGCTGATTATCTCAGAAAGGAAGCCGAAGTCTGCTTAAACCGGCTTTAACCATCATAAATGGTCACTGGGATCTTTGCTTCAAAGAGAACAGAGTCTTTTTGAAATTCTCAGTAAACAAGTTTGTCAGATCGTGTGGCAATTTAGCTTTGCATGTTACTGCAAACACACAGAAACACTGGGATTTCTCCATGTGTTCTGTGGCGTTGTGCAACGCCTCCTCCATCAAAGAGAAAAACAGAGCCATCGTCCCTTTGAAATCTCTCCGCCTCCCTCCTTTCTTTGCTTCCCTCCCAGCCTCTGATCGAATGCAGGGAGCGAAAACGAATAAATCTTCCTTATTTGATGCCCCAGTGTTTTAAATCCTTGATGACTCAAGGAGCTTCCTGCACAAACAAAGCCTCGGCAGCATCGTGCGCTTTGGTGTGACGGTTTAACGGTTGGACTGACACCCCGTCAGCTGCTCTGGCTCCTTCTGGCCCAGTGGCACCGAGGTTCCAGGAAAGGGAAGTACAAGAAACGCGAGAGGATATAAACCAAAGCGACGGGACTGTCGGCTTGGCTGTGGGTGTAACAATCCAGACAAGTAGGATCTGCTGGCACAGATGCACTCAGACACATTCCTCTCCTCACTGATTACATTTATTTGTAAAACACTTCAATTACTTGCCTCTGCAGCCTGATGGAAGTACCTGGATGCCTGCAAGCTAAAGCATAAAAAGGCTCAACTTTACAGCAATGATGTTTAGAACTATGAAAAGCAAAATGCGATTGACAAAAACAACGACTCAGAGTTTTATTTTTAAGGTTGTTATATTGACAGAAAAAGATAAAAGCAAACATGCAAACATGCAGCTTAAAGTTGCGATGGATTTTTTTTTTTTTTTATAACAGATAATTTGGTTCAAGGTTTTAAAAAAAAAAAGCAGCTATGCAGGAGTCAGATAAGCAACACTGTAATACCTTTACTCCATCAACAGGTGGTGAAAAAGTCATCAAAACTCTAAAGTACTCTGTGCAGTTACCCAACTGGATCGGGTGAGTTCTTCAAATGATGCAGCCTCTGAATTTGGAAAACACCCTGAGTCACCCTGTCATGGTTGCTAGGCGACAGGACATAATACTGATGTAAGAGCGGCAATAAATCTAAATACCAGACTGTCCAAATCCATAGCTGCTCACTTTCAGCCTTTGTGTTCAACAATAATCATGATTCTTCATTGATATTCTCTTATTCTAATTTCCATTTCCATTATCTCTGCTAAGTTACAGGGATTCAATACCTATTTATCATGTTTTTCATTCATATTTTTCACTTAAGTTTTAACTGAACCCCAAAATAGAACTGAGCTCCAGCAGAAACCACAAAGTCTGGGAGTATTTTAAAAAACCTTCTCATCAAAATATTCCAAAAGGTTTCTGACTCTGAGTTCTTGTCAAAGATCACACACGCATACACACGCATACAGAGGGAAGACAGGCAGCTCTCTTGACCGCTCACTTCAAGGACCCTGAGGAGTTTACTCAAGCTACAGTGACTCCCGCTGTGCACACAGAAACATATCAATGGGACTTCACAGGAGGGGGAACGTGTGGAAAAATCCTCCACGGAAAACTAGCTTCCCGTGACTCCATGTGCACCTGGTCTAATCATAGCTGTCTAGAGGAGCACTTAAAAGCTCTCTGTGTGCAGGGTGATAAATGGCCAGTTCAACACGGAACAGAGCGGCACAGGCTGAGAACGGGAAGTACTAGAGGATAAAACCAGAACGCGCAGGGATGAGGATCAGAGGCTGACAGCTGATAGGAACAAAGGAAGAAAAAAATAAAAAAAAGAAAGGAGGAAAAGGAAAGAAGGAAAGAAAGGAGAAAGGGAGGGAGGAAGAAAAGGACTAAGGTGTCAACTGAGTTTTGGATGGTAAGATTTAGGCTGTAGAAATGAATGTAAGTCAATGGAAAGTCCCCACAAAGATGTGTGTTCTTCCTACCTGTGAGGGGCTGTAGAGCTCCTGCAGAGCGTTACGGGACCCTTTCCGACAGCAGCCATCCACCACAAAGGGATTCCTCTGCATGACTGGAAAGAACAGAGAACACTTAGAACAAAGACTGAAGCAGAAAACAGAAAACCTGCTGCTATTATCTCATAATATTCATCCATCCATCCATCCATTTTCCGTCACCCTTCTCCCTAACGGGGTCGGGAGTTGCTGGTGCCTATCTCCAGCTGCGTTCCGGGCGAGAGGCGGGGTTCACCCTGGACAGGTCGACAGTCTGTCGCAGTCATAATATTCAGTCATATGCATTTATGATCACTACAATTTCAATGATATTGTGAGTATTACGTTTTGGGTTTTTTTTTTTTCCAACTTCAAGCTGAATGCAAACTGGACTGAAATCATATCAGGGAGAAATGGTGAGGGAGGTTCTGGTCAACCTTAACATCTTATATTAAAGTAGGAAGCTTCCTTTTAAAGATAAAATAAGCTTATTGCTTAGATTGTAAAGATATTGCTTGGTAATCACAGAACCTTCAAATATTTTATTTTGAGTCAACAAAATATATATGTGAAAAACATGTTCAGAAGAAAAGACACAAATTTGCTTTCATTGATTTATTTGAGATTAATTATGCATAAAACAACCAGGTACCATTTCTCTAGTACTGTATATACCTGCCTAGAGGCACCAGGTGTTCAGAGCTTTGAGGGACATTAAGAGGGTCAGCAGGGCTGAAACACAGTGGGAGGAGGAAGGTCCAGGTGAACCACCTGAACCACCTGGACCAACAAATCTAAAGACCTAACGCCAGTTTATGATGTTTTCTTTATTTGGTGGCAGCAGACAAACTCTACAGGATGATGCTTCATCATATAACTGATGATGTGGCCAGCAGAGTGTCAGAGGAGAGCAGTTCACCTGCCTGAACGGCGTCTCAAAGGTTAAGATAAAAAACAGAAACCTTGTTTTGTCATTTTGAATATGAAACTAATCAATTTAAACATTCACAGAAATGTTTATGAAGACCGGTGCTTTAAATCTTACTTTGAAGCAAAAAGTTAACTTTTTGTCCTGCAACCAGAAAGAGGCAACACTTTTCAACTGACCAGATATGCACTGCTTCACCACTTCACTTGGATTGGGTTGTATTTGACTTTGTTTTTATTAAACAGATTGCGATTTATAAAACCTTTGGTCTATTTGTAGCCGGGCTTCTGCCTTCCCTCACATTTCTGCTCCATTCTCATGTCCCTGCAGTGATCGGCCTGGGACTGTCGTCTGCTTGTGGCCGTAGTTTGGCAATGGCAGCAGAAGAAGTCGATAAAACCACTGAGTTTGCGTTTGGCCACGCTTCCAAACACGGAGCAGATAAAATCAGAGTGAGAGAAACGTGTTTTATTGCTGACAAACACTTCGCGGCCCTCGTCCCCCAGTGTTGACAGCACAATTACTGTAAGCTTTACGGAGTTGGAACATTATGTTTGTCGCATCCAACTGTTGGTGCCACTGTGTAAAATCAGATCCAGTACTGTAGAACTTCAGAGTCCACGCCTCCGGCAATCAGTTGTTTCTGAACAGCTGGGGCCCCGGGCCCTCCGGACAAAGAGCAAGAGGCTGGTTTCTACCAAGCTAAGCTATTTATGAAAATAAATGAAAAAAGAGCATCAACATTCCCCCTAGAATCGATCAAATCTTGTTTTGTGCATCACCTGAATGTTACATCTCTCAATTTCAATGACCTGCAATTTTGGAGCAAATGTGTTTTGGCTTTTTATAATTATTTTGAACACTAATCATTAAAGCATGCTAAACTTGGATGTGAGAACTTTCTTGGGTCCAATATTCAACTTTCCACTCACTCAGCTTCAGTGCCAACCAGCAGTTCTAGCTCAGGCTTTAACGAGCAGCCATTCTCTGAGGTTGGTTACCAGTTTTGATCTAAACTGGTAACTCTGCTGGCCAAACACAAACAGCCTCTCTGGCTTCAGTAACGAAGGAATATCAGTAAATCAATCATGAGCACAGCTCGGATCGCAGCAAAGATAGAAATAGAAAAATGTAGGCTGTACATTTCCTAAACTGTCCCAAATTTGGGTTTTATGACATTTCATACCACCATGAATAATAACCATTTACTGCAGGTAAGATGCCCGGAGTTACAAGTATGAATAATGAAAGCAAGCAGACTATATGCCAAGGGCAAAGCTGCAGTTCAGCGTTTGGCAGGATTTCAGCTCCTTATTCAACTCTATGCAGAGCAGCTGCTGGCAGCGGATCAGCAGGATCAACCAGCGCAACACTTCCATTCCAGCACACTCTCTTTAAACGACTCTGTGGAAAGATGATGAAGGACAGCGCAGACTTGACAAGCAAGAGAAATACTAAATAATGATGGATGTTCGTCTGGCTTATTGCTGTGGATAAATAGGACTTTTAAAGTGTGGAAACCCAATGATGAATTTAACAAATGATACACATTTATAAATCTGGACCATCTGTAGAGCTTTAAGTTGTCCTGGTTTTTCATTTGCAGAAAAAAGTGATTTGTTGGGAGGGAAAAGATGAGTATTACTATGCCTGTTGACGTCGTATTACTATTTAATATTTATAGAGTGGCCCGACTGATGTTGTTATTACCATAAATACAGTTTTTACATTTAAACTGTAACCATAATTCAAATAAAAATATCATTTAAAAGACAATATTTAGACAAAAAAAGTGAATTTATGTATCTGTGATTTCAGAAATAATTTGATGAAATACAGAAACACCATGCAGAGAACTAAGAGGACAAATCCAATAAGGACACTGCGGCTATAAATTCATAGAATGTGGCTCATAGATGGAACCAAAGGAAACAAAATGGACTGAGAAAATATCCTCCAACTTCTGCCCCTGCCATCCACACACAGCAGCTGAATTAGAGGATCATTGGTTAATGTTCAGTTTTGGTAAGCCTACATAAATCTTTGGCTCTTTGCTATCAAGAGAGGCATCCCATTCAGATTGACCCTTTGAGCTACAGTCAGTGGTTTATCCTCACATCCAGATGTCTTGATTGGTTATTTTATTGAAGAAATTAACAAGCAAATAGCAGGTGGTCTCCCAAACAGCCCCCTTCCAATAGGATGAGATCTTAAAATCTCTAGCAGAGTCCTACCAGAACCTCTGAGTTACCAGGACCCGGTTCTGGATGTTAGCAAAGCTATACATGCAGTTTCTACAGAGCTATTTCTGGCTGAAGGCATGGACTGAAGTTTGAAATATTTAGATCTGATTTTACTCAATCACTAAGGCCCTTATGTAAATATGCAAGCTTGACCATGAAGGCAGCTACTCTATGAAGCTTACTGTGCATTATAAACAATCATACCCCACTGTGAAAAGAGAAGAGCTGAGCTAATCCACGTCTTTGGCAGCAATACAATGTTTTAAATAGAATAGAAACAACCTTTATTGTTTCTATTCCACAATAAATTCAGATTACATAATTTACACATTAAGCAGTACATAATAAGCCCAACAGAATAAACCTTCATACAGGCAAATAAGGTGATGAACAAAGACATCTGGAATGACGTACATTAGGATTAAGCATTAAACTAAAATCAAACTCAATGGGAGAAATCCCAGATAGAGCACTGCAGAGATAATGATGAAGATCATGACCACAGATGATCACTATAGATGCACTACTCTGTTCTTCAGCATATTCACAATGGACTATCGTTCTCATCTATCTCCTTCTTCGTTCTGCCACTACTTGTGAACCAGATGCCAACATGCTTGAACTGCTGCGATAAAGCAGACTCACCCTGGCCCACAGCACTCTACCTCTCTAAGGGACAAAAAGCAGGAGCAAAGACGTGCATAGCAATCACACACACACACAAAAAAAGAAAACTAAACTACCCACAAAGAGCAAAATGAGCATGTGGGTGTTTGGAGGTTTTCCTCCAGGTCATTCAGGAGATCATATTCTCATTTTCTGCTAATGATCCACGGCTGATTTACTGGCTGTGACTGGACACAGATCATCCTGTAACCATGTTAGCTCGGGTTTGCGGCGTGTTTTCTGGGGCAGAAAGTCTGCAGATTTGCACATCTGCTGGGCAACAACGAGAACAACGTTTGCTCATCTGTCTGCGCATCGTCACGATGTGACGAATCTGTTTACCGCAAACATCAATCTGGATCTGCCTCTGCACCAAATATTAGCACAGTGAAGCTCCGCATCTTTGCCTGTCTCATTTCCCTCTCGTCAGGAAAGAACACAGGCAGCATCTCAGCAGGTTATCAGTGCAGATGAGAAAAAAGACACTGCATATTTCTAAGGACTACTAGATGAGAATAAAGAGCTGATTATGCCAAGGTTGTCGCTGATCACAATTTTACTAGCTACCTCCTGCATGAGAACCTTGATCTGTCTGTTGGCAGGACTCTGGACCCTGCTGTGGAGCTGAGCTGAGTGCTTGTTAGTGTAATGAGGCTGAACAGACAGTTGTGACCTTCAACAGATGAGGGGAGAGACAGAAGCAACCAATGCCTCTACATCCTGCTAACACACATTCCTGTACAGGAACGCCTGTGATTGATAGCCTCATGGCCCAAACTGCTCCTCAATGATGCAGTTCAGCACGTTGCTCTGCAGTCTCTATGCTGCCAATCGATGGTTCACACACGAATTAATGCAGTTGTGGAATGCCTTCCAAATCCCTCACTCGTTTGTGCATCATACTGAGTAGCAGCGGATTCACTGATGGGCCCCCGAGCTGCGCTAACGTTGATCTGCTGGGCTAACGGACGACTGATGACGAAATACATCAGGTTGAACAAGTGTGAAGAACATTAGGTGCAATTCTCCCGTCGTATTAGCGCCTCGTTGAGCAACAAATTCGCTTCACTGAAGCGTTAAGCTTATTAGAGAAGGACATCAACCAGGTCAACCCTGGACGTGTCAAAACATCTGGACGGTATCAAAATAAGAACATATATTCAAGGCCAGGACTGCATAGAAAAGCGTAGCGGCCGTCTGACCAGCAGTGTGCAGCAACAGGTGAGGGGAGGAAGGTGTTAGATGCAGAAGAACTTGTTTCACTTTCATTATAGCAGCTTCATTCTGCAGGATGATGGTCTATGGGCTGCGCCTAAAGCCTGACATGTTTCTACAACATGTCCACCTTCTCTAATGAAGAGACAACAGCCTTTTCCTCACATCACGCATAATCTGCCTAACACACTCACACACTCTGAGGTAAGATTTAAATCCTATCTGTCTGCATAGGACTTATCTCCGTACGGCGGTCCGCTCTGATGCCTGCAGGCATTTCCTCAATTATACACATCATAGACACAGACAGTGAAGCAGACAGCTGAATATTTCCTGCTTATCCTGTCTGAGGTCCATCCTCTGCCTGTGACTAATAGAGTGAGTCCGTTCTAGAAACCCTCTGAAGGCACCTGAAGGAAGAAATGGAAAAGCAGCCAGTGGAGCTGGGTATGGAGAGCCAGACAGTCAAAGGAACACCAGGTTTCTTCCATGAGGACGGTCTGGCAACATCTGGCCCTCGCCGTCCTCCAGTCAGGCCTGCTCAGACTGACTGGATTCCTCAGCTCGGAGTCAGCTAAGGTCATGGGAAAGTGGAACCCTGTTCATTTCTTCCGTGCTGACAGGTACTGCCTGAACGAGTTTCAGCACGGCGAACCTGCACTAATAAATTACGGGATAATTACACTCAAATATTGCAAAACATACAAGGACAGGTTTGTTTTCTTTGAGACTTTTCAGTTTAGATCAAAACCCTCAAGCTCTTTCTTGTTATTGTGCATTTTGGATTTGGTACAGCAGGCAAAATAAGTAATGCAGAACCCAAAAGTGTTATGAAGAGAAACACAAGATGTGAACTATAAACAGCGATGCCCTTTTTTACGTCCAGGGAGTATTTCTGAGCCTCATGGTTTCAGTAAAGGCTGGGTGCTGAAGCTGCGTGTGAGAACGATTCTCTATAAAAATTCAGTGGTTATAAAATCTAAAAATAATAATTTAGTGTCATGTGGGAGACTTAAGGGCCTTCAATAAGCCTGAGGAACGTCAAGATTTCCAATCTGATGATTTTTTTTGTGTCATTTTTTGTCATTTGTACCAAAAGCTTGTAAAGGCAAAACAGTAATGAGTCTAGCAGAATATCAACAACTAATAAAAGGGACCAGTGCAGACAAGCCAATAAATCTAATGAATAAAGCCAATTAAGAGGCAATATGCCACAGAGCTCTGGCTGAAAAAGCCCGTCGCCCTTTGGCTTTTCGCCCAGACTTATGAACTTGGGAGCAGCTCACTTCATGAGCTTCAAGTTTATGATTGAAACATCTTTAGGATGCACAGGTGCCTCCCATGAATATTGTTACTAATAGATAGCAATGCTGAGAAATGGACTTTAAGTCAGACTTGTGAGATCATTTGGTTAAGTCGCAGCTCTGGATGGATTTTGGGGAACTTCCAGGTAAGAAAGTGAAAACTAACCAGATAAACAATCTGGCGCTACAGAACCAGGCTGATTTTGTCCTCATGCCTTAATGGCTTTGATTCAAAGTGAGGGTTGAATTTGTGCTGAAGTGGTAGAAAAGCAGGTGTGAAGTGTGGTGAACACAGAGCCGCTTTTCAGCCAAACTATGACATTTCATGAGTTCGACAAACATCAAACAGAGCCCACAACTTCCACACCAAATGGAAAAACTGACCAGAACAAGAACCATACCACACGTAGCTAAAAATCAACACCAGGAACCCTCCACACGTTTCAGAAAACCATCATTTGATCTCACCTGCCACCATCAGCCGAACAATCAAAGCTTCCCACGAGCATGGACATGATTAATTACCTAAGCTAAATTACAAATTCATTGTGACTTTGACTATGATGGATTTGCAACTTCCAACGGTCACTAAGAACAGTGAGAGTCTTGTGTTTTCTAAACGTTTGCAGAAGACTGCAGATTGTTAAGAAGGATTTACTGTAGTAGTGATGGAGTGAGAGATCTTGAACTAATATTAGTAATGAAGGTCAGCAAAACGCCACTACAGTTTTACAATTCAGTCAGGGTTAATGTCTGGACTCTGACCAGGAATAAAGGAACTTGTCTAAACATCGGGCAGCCAGTCCTCTGAGGACGCTCAGTCAGAATATTAACCCGCGTTGTCATTTCACAGGCTGTGGTTTCGCTCCATGCGCCTCAGATACAACACTTATTCTGACGAACTCTCAGAACAAGCCTGCAGCCGTGCACAACATCTGCCACCATCTATCAGCAGAGGATTACGGGCCGCTGGAGGAGGATTAATTTGTTGCTAATCTTTACTTTTCAGCTGGAGAAGAGCCCAACGCAACGCGACACACTGGGCAGTGCGGCTCCAAACTCTGACTTTCACTCCGGTTTTGTTGCATTGTGTGTGTTACCGTGTCGTCCTGCATGGCTTCCATTGTCTGAATGAACAATGGAAGCCAAACAGAGGAAAGAGAGATGCGGTGATTAGCGATGTTGGCACAACTTCATTAACCTAAGCTCTGTGAGAAAAGTTATTCAGCCCGAATGCTGGCTATTAAACCAATCAACTCTCGAGTGATGATTGGCTCCATGCAGGTCTTCCAAATTAAAGCACCAGATTGAATCACATTCATGATGATTACAGACAAGAGGAAAATACACAGGCAATTAAAATCTGACCCTCGGGCTCATATAGGAAGCAAATACTAGGTAGTTATTAAAAGCAGACTTTAACTAAACTCTGTCTGCTGGTGGAGAGAAAACCTGACAGTATCAGAGATTATCAAAGACAGTTTTGTCATATTAATCTGGATAATCAGATCAACCATAAAAAGATTATTTTACTCCCGGTAAGAAAAAAAAAACCCTGACTTAATTAATCCAAGATGGCTCTTATTGAAGATGTGATATTAGAATAACTGTCTAGCTGCATTAATACATAGATGACAGTGAAAAACTGGTTTAAACAAATTCATGCACTGCTCACATTAAAATTGTAATGATGTGGGCATAAAGGTAAAGAACACAATGCAATAAATAAATCAACTGAGTTGTGTGTGCCATTAATTTTACAAATATACAGCCACTAAATTAGAATCTGCTGCAAAACTTGACACTGATTTACTTTGCCACGAAGAAAGGGCAATCTGAATATGAACAGCTGGTATGAACATACCGCTGAAGACTTACAGCTGAAATGATACTGCGGGTTTTATAAAGTGTTACAAAAAAAGCTTCAGCACCTTCAGTTCAGTCTGAAGACATGTGGAGTCTAACCCCTGCAGAAACCCCTCAGGAAACCCCGCAGGAGGCTCCTCTCAACTGCAAGATGTTTACTGGAGTGAAAAAGTTGCACCTGATTACCAGAAAGGAATCCGCTTACTTTTCATTTTGGGACATATCAAAAATCTGAATGTTCTTAAAGGGCCGGTTGTGACAGAATGTATTTTTAGGACCCATTAAATTGCTAAAATATAAAATAAGTAGCTGCTTCAGCATTCAACAAGTGTTTCTTAAAATCAAATAACGTTAACCATCCTTTCACACTGATCCGTCCATCCAGGATTTTGTGATTGTTTTTCTTATTATCAAAATCACAGATTTCGTGGTGCTAATTTTTGACTATAGTTTTTGGCCAATTTTGAGAAAAAAAATTCAGTAAAAACAGAAAAAATATGGGGATCTGTTGACTTTGTGTGAAATTAGTGGATTTGTGGAGAAACTGGAGGGGCGTATTTGGAATCCAGAGGGCCACATAAAAAGCTGCAGCGGGCCAAGGTGACCCAAGGCCCTTGAGTTCGACAAGTGTGTGGTACACTCATGTTTGTTTTGGTTGTATTTACCCAGAAATCCCTGCGGCTATAGTCCACTTCCTGCTTTTGTAGCGGTTTCTGGTCTGCTTGGTGTTTACAGACGCATTTGAATTCACACACACAGCTTTGTGTGTGTGAACCCTTTATGCACAAGGCTGTTTGACAGACATGAACATTCAACAGACACTTCAGAACACACAAAACCGCCACGATACGAACGGATGAAAAGAGATCAGAACAGCAGATGAACTCTCTGAACTTCCACACAAACGCCCAACGGGAATCACCCAACACCTCCAACCTGCAAGAAAATCCAAGAAAACATGAGCTAAGTAAAGAAGAAAGGACTTCTGGAATATGTTGGAGGCTTGTGATCCTGACGGCAAACTGACAGGCTGAAAAACAGTCTGAGAACATCACTGACCAGCAGGCGGGCGGGGAGACAAAGTCATCAGACAACAACAGACCGCAACAATTAGAGCATCTCAACGGGGCGCAGCATGGACTGATGCCCTGGTGTCTTTCATCTGGACTCCAGGGGAACATGCATAAAACATCTGAAGCTGGAGAGCTCATCTCCAGCTTCAGATGTTTTATGCATGGCAGAAAAACAAGAGCTACTGTTCATGAGTTGTTTTTTTTTAATACCTTCAGACGACAGGATACGTGTCAATAATGGAAACGTGATGTCAAATAAGTTCTCTTTAAAATCCATAAGTCAAGCCCTCTTTCATAAGCTCAATAAGAAATGACAGTTGATGTAATCGGTAGCTATTAAGTTTAATCCACCACTGGACCAGAACACCAATAACATCAATAATGTCTGCTGTGAAGCTGCTTGGTCAGTTAATGTGCTGATAAAACTTGGTCTGTCTCTCTGCTCTGCATCCAGGAAGCCTCCTTTCCCAGTTCCTCTGGGGTCAGAGTTCAGATATTATTTGAGCTTTAGAGATGTTGATAGGCTGCTCCCCGGTTGTAAATAAAACAAAATAAAAACATTTTATTTTGGTGGGCAAACGTCGCCACTGGTTACGCACCATATCTGTCAATTGTAAAAAACGTAAGAGTGAAAATCCTTCCAGCTGCACAGCATCCAAAACCAGAGAGAGGAACAAAAATATTGTCACATTTTAGTTTCTTCCATTTTTCTAAAATTCTCTACATCTTTAAAAAAATGCTGCTGCACTAACAATTATTTGAATTCAACATTTTCTGTGTGGATGCATTTGTGTGTTTAATAAAGGTGATAACAAAAGTACCCAGCGCATTTGTTGGCTTTATTAAAATGTTAAGTCCAAACGTTGCTATGGTACAAAACACACACACACACACCCCCACACACACACACACACACACACGCACAAACACACACACAGCGCCAGTGTGCTGTCCTTCTCATTGAATCACAGGACAATCAGATAGTCATTGTCATAAATGATCATTTTTTTCTCCAGGTTTGCAATTATTTCCTCAATGCAGAGGTGACATTGTTCCAGCAGCAGCAGCTCTTTAACTGTAGAGCAAACATCCACAGACGTAATTTGTTTTGTGGGTCACCTAGAAAAACGATCTTGACTCTTCCAACACTGCCTGGTTCAACAGAAATTTGGAGCTCAGGAATGTATCATTCATAAAAAAAAAGAAAAAAAAAAGAGTGAAGATTATCACTCATCTATTGTGGTAACTATACATTATAAACCACAGGGGTGCGATGATTGTTGAAAACAGGTGAAGTGTTGTGTTGTCCTGCGTGAAGGCGAAGAAGCGCGGCATAAAGACAGATGAGTCAGGCTCCAGCAGAGGAAGGAGGGACGTGAAGTGATTGTTGAGGAGATGAGTAATCGCTCCAAGCTGAGCAGAAGGAGCCGGCGCTGCTAAAAGCTCACCAGAGAAAGCAGAAGAAGAATGAGACCCAGGTGGAGCGATGCGGCGGCTGCTGCAGGCCAGCGAGGGAAGCTTTTGCTGCCAACAGCCTGAATCAAAGAGATCTCCAGGAAATTAACTGAAACTTATTATTTCCTCACACACAGTGATTCCTTTGTGGTGTCGCTTTTGTTTAATACATTAAAACATGGTGCCTTGAAGTTCACTTTAAATAATACTGAATGTGAAGGAGATCAGACA
Organism: Poeciliopsis turneri; assembly: GCA_922788865.1. Taxonomy (NCBI): domain Eukaryota; kingdom Metazoa; phylum Chordata; class Actinopteri; order Cyprinodontiformes; family Poeciliidae; genus Poeciliopsis; species Poeciliopsis turneri. The sequence continues at coordinate 1,219,193 of CAKLNU010000350.1, read as the reverse complement.
TATGAAACCAAAGCATTCTGTACATCAGGCAGAGTTCACCTACATCCACCTTTAACGACCGGATAGTACTGATGGTTTTGTTGTCTCTGTTTTCTTGTTCTCCTGTAAACAGGATGTTTGTGCATCAACTTGTTCACATGTAGCTGGGTATATTAAGACCTTAAAATGTCTTAATTTCATTAAGGTTTGAATTGAATATGATATATGTAGGGTTTTTTTCTGTCAGGTATAAGTTTCAGTCACACAGACATACCACTAACTAGTTACTAATATCCTCTTGGTGGCTAGTTAGCTAGTTTTCTTTTGTCTGTCTTGTAAATCTGCAGATTGTCTGGAAGACGTTTGTCTTTGCCTCTGGCTGCTTCCTGTTGGCAACCCATGCGGTGTCACACGATGCGTTTCGCCTCATGAAGCTCAGCCTTATGAACATCTGCAGTGTGAGAAACACAAAGCTGCTGCCAACAGACGCATGCACAGGTTTGATTTAATCAGAAAGCCTTTTAAATTATTATAAACCAGGGGTGCTGTAAGGATAAATTAGACTTTTCTTGGGTTGACATTGATTATTGAGAAGTGTAAAACTAATTCTACTGTGCAGCAGACCTTCAGAGGTCAGCAAGCATAAGAAGCTGTGTGAGATCTTCATAGACAGGTATGCATGTCACTGTGTGTAACAACATTTATCTGGCATGCAGAAGACAGAATCGCACTGGTGGAAACAGGCTCAGCCAACGGTGATGGTTTGCCAACGCTGCAGAGCGAACACCTGCAGTTTCACCGCAGTAAAAAATTTACATATTATTTTAATTTAAGCCTCTCTGCTCCTCTCTATTAAAATTCCCAGTTTCAGAATAAGGTGCAGAAAGTATGATGATCAGGTAAAACGCAGAAAGTTTAATCCGTAAACAGTTCTTCTAAAAATTACATAACTTACAATAATTAAGTTATAGTCTGTTTAGAGGTAATGCAAAACAAATAATCACGTAATAATTGACTGATAGATTATTTCCTGAGCAAATATTCATCAACCATGATAAATTCTTCCAAGAGAAAAAGTGATCATTTGTTGAGTCATTTGCTTCTCAGCAAATGACTCAACATTTTTGTCTCCCTGTTGTTTAACCCTTTTGGTTTAATTTACGTGACAAGAAAAATGCAGAGCACAATAATCATGTTCTGAACAAAGACTCAACGCAGGCGTCAAAAGAGCCAAGTGTCCCGTGGCATTTGTCTCTGTCTGCTTGAGTCAAACTGATCGGTGACATCTGACCTCTTCCATCTCAGTGTGGCTCATTAGACACATTGATTTCAGCATAATTAAATAATCATCTATGTAAATGGGTCGATGAGTTCTGACTTCAGCACAGCAGCTTCATTAGGGAGCTTTGTCTGTCAGGAGACACTAGATAGAGAAAGGTTAAACTGATACAAAACACACACACACGCACACGCACACCCCCACACGCACACACACACACACACACACACACACACACACAGAACACGGTGACATCCAAATTATCCTTAATGAACTTATCGGCTTAGAGCAAATCACCTTGACATTGCTATGAAAATCCTGAATGAATGTTATTTTTGCATAGAATCATGTAGTGGAAATCCATAATTCCTGCCCTGCTGTGTTTTTACAAATACGTTGCATTTGTGTGAGAATAAAAAAAATGGAATGTAAATCATTTGATTCCTTTTAGCTTCAGTGTTAATGCAGTCAGAGCAAAGAAAAGTATCTGTCAGCATAATTTGCTCTATTTTGAATAAATGACTCCAAACTGTTAATGAAATTGAAATAAATCAGAATATGGGAAATACAGGATAGCACTCTTCCCAGGAAATATGAATACAATTAGATTTACATCAGTGTTTGTGAACACTGAACAGTTACATTACAGACCTGTCTTAATATTATCTCGTCTGTTATTTTGACCTTCTCTTCCAACCTTGTGTTTATACTGCCATTAAAAAAAAATCTTGGAAATATGAATACAGTTTGATAGTCTGGATGGCCTTTTATTTTTGTCAGTGATTCATAAAAAATTGTCATTTATTGATTTGTTCCCCTGAAGCATCCTTTAAAGAATTTTGATTGGTTAAAAGAAACAAACAAAATGAACAAATACGTATTCGGAATACTCAGTAGAAACTCCCCAAAATACAAAAATGTATTGCATGGGACACTGTCCGCTTGGCAGATCAAAACGTTTTGTAAAGACTTCATTATGAAATTACATGAAAGATTTAATTAAGCATTTCTGAGACTGCCTGTCTCCATATTTCATCAACATAGAATGGCAGTCGAGCTGATATGTTGTTGGTACAAGTACATGGAAGCAAAGGGATTTCTTCAAACATACAGGGTGAAGGTAGAAATGTACAAAGTAGAAGTGTGTAGCTTCCTGATGGGGGTCTAAATATGCAAACTGGAGCCTGTGAAGTTCATGTAAATGGTAGGAGGTCAATGTTAAACTATCTGACATGAGGAAATATATTTCACAACAGAGAATCATATTATTCCATTTTTATAAAGAAAATTCTCTGCTTAACCTGCATGTTTTTTCTACATGTTGTTCCTTAAGGCCTAATTAGTTCAGTGTTGCCGTATTTGAAGTTGTTGGCAGAATTAAGATAATAGTTTCATGCACCAAATTAGTTTGATAAGATTTAAGGTCAGTGGATCAAAGACTCAACATGATTAGAAAGTCAATAGCAGCTGATCCAACATTTACAGGCTGGAGTTGAATGTTGGCTCTGACAGAGTCCCTCTTAGCCAGAACAGATATAACGTTGCCCCCCCGACTGCATGGAGCTTCTGCAACAAGCCCAACAGTCAATGTGATGTCAAATGAGAATCAGTGAACATGATGGCCACTTTATCAATTAATTTATTGGTTACAGTAAAGAAAAGGCCAAAGCCACAGAGAAAAACTCTAAAACTTGACTTCCTGTTGCCTACTCTGCAGACTTGAACCCACTGAATGCTTAATAAAATCTGTTTTGTTGTCTTCTTCCACTTCGTTTGGATGTATTGAAGTAATGCTGAGGTTTCACATCTGCAAGCTGAACAAGAGCGCTCACACTCAAGCTGTTTATGACCTGCACCCTGCAGTGAAAGGCATTGTTTCATGGAAGGACCGGCCCTCCCCTCCTCACCCCGTCCTCCTCGTGCCGCCGTGGTGCGCTGACACGTGGCACACCGACACACCAACTGTAACATGGCATGAGGAGTTTAGCTGTGTGCAGACACGTGATGAGCCTCTGGTTGAAGGTAATTGGGTTCAAATCCACAACCTCCAGTTTCAGCTGAATGGGAGCGTTTCCTGCTGAGGCCATCAGCTTCACATCAATCTGTTTGAATCTCTGCTGTGTCCAGACAAACATGTTTGCTATGATGCTTCCATTTTCCTTGAAATGGCCTCATGTGCTACGTTCCCTGATTATTATTCACAGGATGTCATGGCTGTTCAGTTATGAGGGCGAGGCACTTTTGATATTGACACTATTGTGGACGATGTCCCAATTAATGTCCTCCATCGTTGGTGTGATGGGGCGACGGTGGCAGGAGTTTGTCCTGCAATCAGGGGTTTCATCCCATCTATCATTGTGTCCTTCGTTAAGGAAGAGCTCTGTTCCTTCAGAGCTCTTCTGTCATCAGTCGCAGGAGAAGTGGGTTGCTTGTGAAGCTCAAGGCTCATCTTGCTCCATCGTTATTCCAATCCAAGATTCCCAGGAAATACAGGTTAGTTGACATTCGTCCCAAGATCAGACTGCTCCATATGGCTATGTTTTATTGGCGTAGATGCTGGCAGTGGCGGCGGACTTCCTCGCCCACCTGCGTAAGGTTGTGCACTTACCAGGCGATGATGGAGACGGCGTGTCTGCTTTCCTGGGCCCCAGTCAACCCAAAATATATTCAGCTGCTGTGTTTCCGCAACAGATCAGTGTGAGTTCTTTGACGCCATGTTGTTTATTGGTTCTTTGTTCAGCTGGCCAGCTTTTTCTCCGGCTGGGTGATGTCACGGTTCACACAGGAACACCAGTGTGTGTGTTATGCAGCTGACAATCGGGTCTTCCTTGGCAGAAAGCCCTGCTAATCAGCTCATTATTCTTGTGCATTTATTGTAAAAGTAGAGTGACAAAAGAGACAACCAACCAGAATGACGGAGCTGCAGATGTTGGAATGAAATCATCGCTCAGTGTCTCAAACATGTCAGAATCTTAAGCACAGGTCGTCATGAATACAATTCACAACTTTTTGTTATTATTTACCCAAATATTGAAGTTATGAGTTACGTCACAATGTGTATATTTATATATTTATTCAGTCATCATAGAAAGAAGGAAATTAACTGCATTGCTTTAGAGATTGGAAACAGTGTTTCAATATACCACAAGTCAACAAGAGGTTCAAAAAGTGCTAATAATTTGGAATAAAAATCTTTAAAGATCACAAAGTTTATTTTCGATAGAGGTCATGACATTGGAATACATACATTTTCAGACTTATCAAAGTAACAGTCTATCATTCCAAATCCCTGCACTACATTCAGTGCTTCCAGCTCACTAAGCAGCCTTTGTTGGTTAATGTCAGCTCAGCATCGCCATGCTGTTGACACAACACCTAGACCTGCGTCACTCGGAGTGATACAGTGAGTCTTTGAGATTGGAGAGCGACGAGGAGAAGAGAGGAGAGGAGAGAGGTGGAACGGGCCGATGATTGACCGACAGAGCATAAATAAGTGTGTGAGGTTTGTGTCAGTGTGGTACAAGACAGAGGAGGCTGCAGTATTTCTACCTGTCAGGAGCTAATACTTCTCCAGAGTCAGCCTTTCACATGAAGAAACGGCTCACAGGCGATACAATATCACTTCTTCACGCCGCCATGATCTTTCCCTCCAGTCTAAAAACACATTTTATGAGGTTGAGCAGAAAAAAGGTTAACAGTCAAAACGAGTGTTTTCCTTTTGTGACTTAACCCTTGTGAGAATCAGACCTTTGAAGTTCAAAGGATGAAAAATCGCGGTCAGCCACAAACTACTGTTTTCTTCCAGTATTACCCTGGATTCACCTTCGTCACTCTGGAAAACATGTGTCCCTCTGTTGAGGAACAGAATCCCCTGTGGACATGCTGTTGTAAAGTCTGGTGCCATCGTCTGGTAAAAACCAGCTCCTTGTTCTGTGCTTTGTTTCATTCAGACGGTCCGGACTCTTTGCTGTTCAGAAACGATTGGGAAACGTTATCTGCCTTGTGGTCATCTGCCAGTGGAACATGTCCAAAGAGACCTTGGACGTCTTGGATTAAAGCTCTCCATCCAATGCCCGGGCTGGACGCTGAGAGCCAAACGCAGCCTGGAATGGTCCTGTTTTGCCCTTCTAGACTTTTCTTGACCTTTCCTGAACCTCCCATATGATCAGACCTCTCCTTTGCCTTTCCTGATACCGCTTAGCTGTTTTTGAGAGCAACCAAGTCATGAAGGCTTCCATCTTTAGCCACGTCTTCCTAAAACATCCCGTATTCTCCCAAAATGGTACATTCGTAAATATATGTGACTGATTGGATGCTGGGAGTATCCAATCAGTGTGCTGCTGGGAAGTTTTCCAACACTGCTTCATCTGCCAGCGTGTGTTAAAGGTTTGCACCTAATTTTACTACTTGCCTGTTATTTAACCAAAGTTTGAGGTCAGTGGGGAAAAAGGAAACATCCACCCAAATTCAAGTGGTCATACATGTGCTGCATATAAACCTTGATGATGACAACCATGGTTATTTTCATTCTGAAATCCTGTAATTAGTTAGTTTTGAGGTCCACACATTTCCTCAAAATTTCTCATTTGGTTCTGCTTTTTTTTTTTTTCTTTTTTCATGTTTTCTACTTCCCACAATGCTTTTTTATCAACCTCCACAGTGTGGGCTTGAAATCAGATGAAGGAGGACACACACGCACGTCCAGAATCAAATAACAAAAATGGCTTCCAGTGTTTAATATAGAATTAAAGCAGTTTTAATGACTAATTTCACCACTATTGTGTGCTATTCTAAGTCCTTTTATTTACATTTGGTTGCAACAAAAAGCAACAATAAAAGATTTACAGACAAACATTAGAAAAGAACGATTTACAGTTTTCATCCACAGCAAGTTCAAACATGGGTGTGTCGACACGCTTTTTATGGCCAGAGCTGAGAGTTGGGAGGCATTTGTAGAGTCACAGCTAAGCTTTGACCTTGTATGTACACACGGCTGAATACTGTGAAATTTGATCTGTTCAGCTGCGGCGAGAACGTGTAGGTGGAAGGAGCAGCGGGGAGAGAAGAAACGAAAAAATAACCGGTTTCACTTCAGACAAACTGAAGTCCCAGAAAAATGCCAGCAAGTCTGCAGCTATAAATGGCAGGTTTATGACTGGATGGCTCTGAGGCGCGTGCAATGCCACGTACGATCGCAAAAGTATAAATCTTTTCACTTTTTGTCACATTTCAAACACACAAAATTCAATGTGCTTTTGTTGGGATTTCAGATGAACTTCTGAAAAGTGTGGCACACATTTGTATTCAAGAAACACTCTTGAATACAAATGTATCAGTCAGCTGCATTCAGATGTTACCTAGTAGAGAGCATCATGAGGAAGATGTGGTTAGGCTATAAAACATCATATCAGAATGACAATGGCAGCATCATGTTGTGGGATTTTTTAAGCTAGGACAGGTCAGGATTCACAGAACGATGAACGAAGCTAAATGCAAAGACGTCCTGGATAAAACCCTGAAACCCTCTGAACGACTCAAAGCCTGGGAGGCTATTCTGTCTCCTGCAGGCTAACGAATAGGAAGACAAGTAAGGAATACTGATACGTTAGACAAGATCCACTCGGGAATGTAATGCATGACTTACATTTAATGTTCACTGATGTTTTCCATCTAACTCTGACTGAGCTTGAGCTAATTTGCAAAGAAGAATCGACAAAATCTTTCTACATGTGCAAAGTTCGAACAGTAGAGCCAAAAAGTGTCACCTTTGAAACTGAAAATGTTCATTGCCACTTCCCACTTATGTAAGTCCTCTGTAATGACCATACATCCAACCATTGTCTGTACCAGCTTGTTACTGATAGGTAGTGGCAGGTTGGGTGGGAGGTTGAGTTGACCTCCAGTGGTCATTAGGTAAGAGGCCAGGTAAACTCTGAACGCAGGATAACAGAGACACACAGAGACACACAGAGACACACAGAGACACACAGAGACACACAGAGACACACAGAGACACACAGAGACACACAGAGACACACAGAGACACACAGAGACACACCGGACAAATAACCAAGCACACATAGGTACGTGGTGTACCTGACTCTAGTGGGGTTACCAACATTCACTGTGCATTGTGAAATCCAAGATGTCGGACAACTGATGTGTATTTTGACCAGCAATAATGCAAATAATAACAATAAAGTATAGACGCTCTAATTATTTATGTTCTGCTTCAACCATTTTACAGCTGTATGTGTATAAACCGTGTTTATACACAAAGAATTGAAAATGCATTAAAACACAAGTGTAATACATGAGTTGATGGCTGAATGTCATAAAACATGTTTGCTTTTGTTTGTAGAAAAATAAATATTGTCTATAAAAGTTCAACTTTTGATGTACTCTTTCTGCCTATCCTTGCTGATCTGAAATAACCTTCAATAAATTCTTCTAGTTGATGGTGACTGGTGGGCAGGGTTTATATGAAAGTATTATTTAATGAGAAGGAAACTACTCTTTTGGAAATGTTAAACATAGGCATTGGGAGCAAACGCAGAAGTCTTTTTTTAGGCAGAAGTAGTGAAATTACAATCTTTTTTTTTTCTTTGCCTGATCTTCTTCTGCAGTTTTTTTTTTTTTTTTTTTGCCACACAATCATACAACCGTCTCTTTCTCCTTTGGTATCATGAAGCATCTCAGTGATTCTCTCTCATCTCTTGGGTGTGGCCTTTCCAAATAAAGACTTTGTGGGTAAACTCAGCTGCTGCGAGCAAGATCAGCTCCCTCCTGATGCACAGCTGGCCCCCGGGTCTAAATATAGAGAGAATAAGGTTGAAAAATCTTCAGGAGGCTCTAAGCCCGAGGAGAGGGAGAGGGATTTAGGTAAAACCCAAAAGACTTGTTTCATGAGAGGAAGAGAAGATAAAATAAACCTATGGGCAACAGAGCGAAATACATCAGGTTTTACAATCCTGAGAGGGTTTAAGATGGAAAGCTAAGGTCAGTCCATACAAAGCTATATATCTGTGCTGCATAGCCTGGAGATGAACGAATTGAATAAATCATAACAGCAACAATGTCATAGTGTAGATGCTCGCATTGAAACCTACAGTATATGGGTTCTATTTTTCATTCAGGAGGGAAAAATAACCCTTTGTGTTCATTCATGAACTCTGAAAATGACCCTTACAGGGATCCTTACACTCTTGTGTTATTTGCTAATTGTTGTGATATGTGACTAGTTTAACCATGCACAGTTTATTTTACTGGGTTTTTACATTTAAACACTGAACAGCATCAGTGTTGTACAACAGGACTTTTCACCAATCAGGTGGTTGAATAACCAAAATAAATTAAAAACCATAAATGTCGTTGTTGAGCTCATATGTCTATTTATTCAATAATTTAGCTGCTAAAATGTTTTTTTGAGTAGAGAATGTTGCTTATTTTGTTGATATATATATAATGTCATTAATTGTGACTAATTAAACAAAGTGCCTTACAATGAACTCAGATAAAAGCTGAATCAGGTCCCAGTTAGTATTCCAGACCACACCGTAAAAAAAGAAAAAAAAAAGGTAAAAAGCAAGCTAAAGCTGCAGCCAGATAGTTTGTCTCTTGGTTTAAGTACAGAACTACTTATTCCATATTTATGTTTTACTATTTAATTTTAGTCATTAAACAATCTCAAATATTTATTTTTGTTTCGTTTTATTTCTATTTTACTTCTATAATATTACTACGACTTCAGCAAGTACCATACAATTTATATGACTGCAGAGTTTATAGTCAGTTATGGAGCTCCGTATTACTATTTGATTTATTTTGAGATTCTTTAGAATTTTTCTATGTAGTTTAAGACACAGACAAACCTGAATGAAAAATGATGTCCAAATACACTTTAGGAAATTGACTTATTAATATTGGCCAAACATTTGGATTCTAGTTTCTCCTGAGCAGAGCGTGTGTGTGTGTGTGTGTGTGTGTGTGTGTGTGTGTGTGTGTGGTGTGTGTGTGTGTGTGTGTGTGTGTGTGTGCGCTGTCAGCTCCAGGACTTCTCAAGCCTTTCCTTTCCTTCTGCTTTAGTTGCTAAAACCCCAATGAACTACTGCAAAGTTGTTTTGTGTTTGCAAACAGATAAGAACGGATCGGGTTGCGCTTTTCTGTGCATGGATGTCTAAATGACTGTGCGCAGCTGAGGAGACAGCGCTGAACTCAGTGTGATGTCAGATAATTAATGTGTAGGGCAGTGTGTGACTCTGTGTGCGTGTGTAGTTGAAAATAGCCTCAAAATGAGCGGGTGTGCGGCTTCTGGTTACAGCGGCGTGAACTGAGCGCTTCAATAAGTTTCAGTTTGTGAGCTTGGACATTGCTGAGATGGAATTCTATTCCTATCGGTGTTTCGCGTGACTAACAATCATTAAGACTCCTTTATCATTAAGTGTAGGATCAGGAGCCGATAGCGATGCCAATGCATATTGTGTATTTCAGCATTTCTCACCTTGTAAGGCCCATTCTTCCAACAAATATTATACGATGAGGGTCCACTGCTCCTTATGGGGCCCAGAGGCAGGGCTCCAGAAGAAGAAGTGCTGTTTGGGTTAGTGGTTAGGTTTGGAACTGTGGTATGAACTGAGTTATGTTAGGGTTAGACTTGGTCAGGTTAAAGGTCAGGATTAGGCCATATCAATGAATGAAGCATGAATGGAAGTCAATGCAAAGTCCTTCTGAAGATAGAAAGATATAAAAAGGTTTTCATTCCCATCTGCATTGAAGGAAATCAATTCCTCATTACGCCTGCAAATGAAATGAACCTTTTCCATTCTTGGCTCCCTCTTCATTCCCTCCTCATTATGCTTCTGAGATCGTTCGCTTACAACAGCTCTGCTCATTAAGGGGCTGCATGACAACTTTAAAAACAGCTTTCTTCTGTCTAGCAGTGCAAAGAAAATACTTTGCTCACATTAAATTTACAGACCGAATGACAGATGCTAGAGTAGATTTTTTTTTTTTTAGATGTGTCTATAATACGCTGAAAAACTTTATGCAATAGATCAAAGTCTCAACTCTTCTTCTTCATAACGATTATCTCTGACCTGCTGGGCCACGTCCTGCCTGATGACAGTCGATGCAGTTTTCTACCAGGACATGCTCAGGCACTCCATGCTTTATTCGACTCACAAGCTTCATGGAGATGCTGATTTCATTTTCCAGCAGGGTTCCAGTAACTCTGGCGGTTCTGTGCTTAACTGGCCAGACTTGGGCCCTACTGCAAGATGAAGGGAAATGATCGAACACAGAAATACCAGTTATCATTCAGCCTACACAACACCGAGCTCTTCGTCTCAACACCATTATCATCAACTAAACATCTGGCATGACATCATGGAGGATTTTTTCTGACTCCTACCCGAGCACCGCACAGGTACCATCTTTGTGTCTAAAGGCTGGAAAGTCTCCATGGTGAAGTTTTCAGCTCGTCACTGAGGACCGAAAACATCTGGACAGCTCACTGGGCCCTCACCATGCGAGACCCATAATTAACTACCAGCTTTACTCATGCCACTGATCTTGGTCTGAACTGGAAGGAAGCCCTTTTCCTCAGATTAATGAAAGAATGAAAAGGTTTTTGGTTTTCATCCCTCTCCTTCCAGCAGAAAGTTAGTCTGAGCAGATGCAGCTTCTTTCGGACCCTGAGCAGAACCGCTGTTAAGCACTTACTGGACCAGTAGCAGCAGAACTCTACTGTCCACTGGAGAGCTGAGTACAAATAATTGACCTTTTTACGCTGAATCATCTAAAGTCAGCTTCAGACTAAGAAGTTAAGAACTAATTCATTTTTATTTGTTTTGTTTGTTAGTTTTGGTATTTTTATTAACTTAGACAGGTGCTATTTCATTTTTTTCTAATTAGACTCATCAGACCCAGGATTAGACTATCTTACATGAAATATGAGTTCATTAAAAGACACCTTGTGATATTTAATTTATTCTGTTGAGGTGTAATAATAAAATGGTTTTACAGCTCATAAAGCTATGAAGCAAGCCTTACATAAGCTTCAAATGAGGGAGAATAAAACTGATCAGTGGGTTTTAGTAGAGCCCAGGTTATTAAATGAAAGGAAAAACTAAAAACTACAAACTAAAAATCTAAATAAAACCCTCTACATTAAAAATAAATAAATTAATAAAAAATCAATTCCAATTTCAGTTTTTTTGTCAGCAATCATTTTCCATAGTTTCATCTCTCTCTGTGCGTATCAAATCAAACTGAGTACAGTTTGTGCTAGCTTCCCAGACTTCTTAAGACACTCGGAGCCCTGATAGAGACGTTGAAGGCCAATCAATACTCAATTAAAGCACCAGCAGCAACGCAAATAACACCCTGTTAAACTTTTACAGCCAAAACCCTAAGAGGCTTCAGACGGCCTGCCTATTGCGTTTCTGTTTATTTCCATGCAGCCTAATGTCTGCAGCAAGATGCCAGAGCTCCACATGGAGACATGATAAAGAAGGTGAAGTGCAGATTTGTTTGTGTCTCTCTAGACCGTTGCTGCTGAAACGTTTGAACAGGTATGTGTTGCTGGAGCTGGTGTGTGACGTTTCTTTCTCGGTGCACCGAGGAACCTTTAACGCTGGCTTCAGTTCTGCACTTTAAAATTATAGTCTGTGTGAAATTCATCCTAAAATAGACAGCGGAGAGGAGGACAGCCCCTTTTCCCTTCCCCAAAGTGAGAGTGTTTGTGAGTTATGGTGCGTGATCCAATGAGCTGCGAGACTCAGAGCAGGGACTAGAGAAAACATCTGTCTTCTGCAAGTCGCCTCTGAAGCTGAGGTGACTTGGCAGGGAGACATGTGGGGGAAATTGATTCAGCTTCACAGCCAGACAGGAACATGTGTCAAACTCAAGCATATCAGAATTTGAGGGAAGATACATAGTGTTACATGGAGATGCACGTCATGAGCGATGCGCTGTTGAAAGGACTGAGATCCTCAGATAACACCTTGAGGCACCGAGCAGAATCAGTGGGCGAGACCTGAATTGATGCCAGTTGGTTTTGAAGATTTGAAAAAATGGTGACAACAGGGAAGCTTTTCACCTTTGTTATGAGATGACAGTTGCTCCATGAGCTGTTCAGACACGTGGAGTTCAGTGGCTTCATCGGGATCTTCTATAGGACTGTTTAAGAATGAGATTTTTTTTCTGCATGTAGTTTGTAGGGATGCACAAATTCACCATTTTAAACTTCCAATACCGATATCTGAGGATTGGAATCGATTGATTCCTGAATTATATATTAATTTGCTAACTCTGCACCAGTACAGCACTCTTAAATACACCAAACGCTTCACAAGCTCCATCAAAGTTAAAAAATGAACAGCAACAAGTCTACTTTCAAATGTTTCAGAAAATGAATTCTAAATACAATGTAAAATAAATAATAAATAATACAGCCTGAAGTCGCTCAGAGCGTAGAATTAGACTGAACAGATCCCTTATGGATCAGACACATTGTCACAATGTAGAATTTGATGTGGATTTTTTTTTTTTTTTTTTGTTATTATTTTAAATTGAATTTTTTTTCAATATCAGCACTGACACAGATACTGAAATTGGATCGATGTTCCTCTGGACGGTGGAGTGAGAGGCGAGCTGCGTGGGAGGAAACATGGTTCCTGGGAAGACGGATCATTCTGTGACTCCAGCTCTGTCCAAGACATTCATACAGTTCATTTAAGCACATAAACGACTGAGCAGCTTTGATGATGGAGCGCAGCTTATGAAGGCAGAATGCAGTCAAAAATCCATTTACCAGAGCCGTAATGATTTAAGGCTGAATGTAAAGCGAAGTCATCAAAATCGCACGGAAGGAAAACAACACAGTTGCCAGAGACTTTATTTATTCATCATTCATTTCTTCACTTATTTATGAGTATCAAAGCGACTAGTGGGATTAATGTGAGTGGAGTAATTATGAGCATGAAAGAGAAGAGTCCCCTTCTGTTGTTATGTCCAGCTGTCCACAACAATAATAAGCTCTTATATCAGTTTGAACTGGACAGTAAAAATGTCTAAAATATTATTGTTGCTCACAAGAATTATAAATTCTAATAAATATTGAGCAGCGGTATATGAGACCAACCAAAGATCCTAATATGAAATTTTGCAGCGATCATTGTTTACTGGTTCCTCTTCATAAAGGACATTAAAACTAAGAACCAACTCAGTTTTGGCTGCAAACAAAACCACAGGTACTTTTAGGTTCTTTATACAGAGATGATTATTAATGGTTTTGGTCTTTTATTCACGTTGCTGGTAACAGACTAAATAATTTTCTAGACCAACAGAACAGAAAGGATTTACCCAAAAGGTCAGTAAAATATTTTACTGAAAAAAAATGTCACAGCTTTTCATAAAAATATTGCAGCTTAGTTTCTTCCTGAACAGGTAGAAAGAAATTAATTTACATGGGAACAACAATGCGTCTCCTGAGTATCTGCAACTCTGGGAATTTGGTTCATGTTACAAAACGTTTTCACACCCCGGAAAAAAAAAATCTGAATTTTACAAAATGGGTTAAACCTTAAAGAAATCCATATCAGTGAGGAAAAAAAAAAAAAAAAAAAAATCTGATAATTAATCTGGAGTCATGGCTGTGCTGTTCCACGTTTCATATTTACATAGCTTTGAACTGCAGGTAAAAGCTGTATGAGTGGAGGAAATTATACAAATTGGAGCCAATAAACTCCAATAAAAACCATGTTGGGAAACAGCAAAGAAAAAATGAACTCTGAGTCTGGAATAAACAAGTTTCCAACTCAGTGTCGCTGAAAAGTCACCCTGCAGGTTTCTACCTGACTGCACCAAGTAAACAAGGTCTGGAAACAAAGAGTTTCTCACTCTGGACATCATCTCTTCTTCATCTGCTCACATTTCTGATGAGTTCCAACTCCCACATAGAAAACATGGAGCGTAAATAGACTCCTACAGACGCACTCGCTGTCAGAAGTCACATGTCTGCTGCACTCTGTTCAGAGAATCCCCCTACCCCCACCCAACACACACACACACACACACACACACACACACACACACCCCCACACACACACACACACACACGCACACACACACACACACACACACACACTCGCCCAGAACCAACAGGGACATCGCACTGCTCTCCTCCAAGCCCCGACTCCCCCTTCGCCATGGCAACCCTATCCCACCTAAAAAGCAATCTGGGTCGTAGGAGGAAGGTGTGAAAGCATCTGCATTTGTTACCCCACTTCCTCTGCCGTTACTCTTTGTCATTCTCTGTACCTGACAACCTCCTCCCCCCCGGTTCTATTAGCCAGCACCAGGTGCTGAGCCAGACATCATAAATATTCCCTAATCACCATCAGTGATGATTCATGAGGCCCACGGATACATAACCTTCAGGTGCATGCAGTCCTCCCACATACGCATGTAGAGGGTACGGATAGTCACCCACAGGCGCAGAGTGACTGATTACTTGCAGCTTCTTCTGGGCAGCCCAGTGGAAGCACCTTGGTGACAAACTGATGGGAGCAGAGGAGGGACAAGGATGCAATGGAAGGAAAATAAAAGAGATCAAAGTGCAGAGCAGAAGGAGAATAGTAACAGAAGCAGACAGCGGAGGAAAGGACCACCACTTCATTTGGTTGTGAGCCAAACCTGATCCAAATTCTCCGTTTCCCAGCTGCATTGCTTTCCACATGAAACGGCCCACATTTTCTCAGCTAAACAAAGAAAAAGAAACCCGTGTTCACAAATTACAAGATGCGCAAATTTGACCCAGAATGAACAGTGTTGTGCACACACCCTGAACTTCATGCACAAACACAAACTCCAGAGCAATTTGCTTGAATTTGTATTCAGGCCACTTCCACCTCCATCCCCCCTTTCACTGCAGTAAACAGCTGCGAGTCTCTTAGTGTCCATCTCTACAGGCCAGAAACTAAAACTGTTGTCCATTTGTCTTGTCAAAATCTTAGTCCAATTAGACAAAGACCACTTGAAACATCTGGTGTGTTCATCTGTTTTCAGATGTCTCTGCTTATCTTTGTCATGCATGATGACATTTTGAAAAGCGATGAGACAAAGTTTGTGATTCCTGTGTTTTCTTTAAGGTGAGCTCCTGCTTTTAAAGCAAGAAAGATAACAGTAGATCAGTTGTTCTATTGCACCCTATGTGGGTAAGAACACTCCTATGTGTAAGTAAGAACCAAACTTAAACACGGAGACCTGGTTTAATTTCTTTTTTTTGTGACATCACTATCATTTATCTATAAAATCAAATGACCATGAGGGACTTAAAGGAACATTTTTTTTCCAAAATGGAAAAGTTTTTAACATTTTTTGACCCACATCCACACGGAGACGGTGTTTTAGTAGACCTGTTTTTTTTTTACTGGTTCCACAGTCAATCTATGGTCTTTGTGTTTTCACTATAGTGTTCACTATTCTTGTTTTCTTCTGTTTACCGTTAACATTCCCGTCTGGTTGGAAAATAAGACTTTTCACTTCCAGTTTCAATCATCTCATTTTCCCACATGAAAAAATGAGAATTAATAACTACTAAGTGATGTTATTGTGTCGTTTTTGTAACATTTCCATGCCAGTTCTGTCGATTCTGAAGCAGAGGCACGGCGAACACGATGAGTGAGAGCTTTTGCCGTTTATGTGCAGGAATTTCTGGTTCTGGTTTGTCATCAGATGCTACAATGTTATCTGCGAAGGAAGGTGATGTGGGAACATTATTTTCTGATGGCATCATGTCTTCCAACCCTATTAAAGCTAAAAGCCGGTGTGTATTACAATGTGGGAGGCATTTCAAACCTCACTGGCCTTCAGAGAACGGCTGTAATTAGTCCCAGATTAAAGTAGAGACAAGTGGATTAGCAAAACAGTGTTGCAAGCCAGGAATGATTTCACATCATTCAGGTTATTTTTTGTACATTATTTCACTATATCACAGCTTCTTTTGAAAGAACTATTTTTATGCATGTGACATAGCTTAATTGTTTTGTAGTTTCTTTTAAATTGTGCTTTGATTGTAATTATACATTTTTTTTTAGCAATTTAGTTAGCCTACTTCTCTGTTGTGACGCATGAGTGAATAAAATCTATCTATCTATCTATCTATCTATCTATCTATCTATCTATCTATCTATCTATCTATCTATCTATCTATCTATCTATCTATCTATCTATCTATCTATCTATCTATCTATCTATCTATCTATCTATCTATCTATCTATCTATCTATCTATCTATCTATCTATCAAGATCCCCATAAAATGGCGCTTGTGGTTGCCATCTATAAAAAGTGCCTTTACAGGCCTCTGCAAAGCCGTACTGAGGAATAATGTCGGATTCTTCCAGCAGAGTCTGAAGAGGCTTCAGTGTGACAGCCAGGAATGAGATTATGCTGCAGAGGTATATTGCTGTTTTATGAACATCTTAATCCCTTTTCCCACTGTGGTTCCCAGATACAATTTGAATCCAATATGAATGCCAAAGCTGAATATTTACTCAAAGTACAGATTAGGAATGAAGTGCTTCTCTACAGCAGAGGCTGCAGCAGCTTTTCTGCTCCATCACTAGGTGGGTGGTGCAGAGCTGGTTATTGCAGCATGGTTTGGAATAATGCAGCAAAATGCTTTTCCCCCCCCAAATGAATAACGATGAACGCATGAAACTCGCTCGTGGTTCAGACCCAGGGCTTCTCCTGTCAGAGTTTTGGCGACTTCCGATGCCCAGCTTTTGCAAAGTTTTAAATTACCAATACCAATTTTAGCCAATTAGGAAATATGGAATGAAACAACATTCAAAATATTTTTCCTCATCTTTCTGCCATAACTGGTCTTAAAGTATTTAAAGTAGAAGCAATGGCATCATGCTGCCATGTGACTGAGTTTCAGGGTTTTAAAACAAAAGTCAAGTGATTACTGGGTGGACATAAACATTTGTTAGCATCCTGTTTTAGTGATTAACACAAATAGTATGGACAGAATTGCTAAACTGCACTTTGCTGCAAATGCTAGCAATCTGGTCTCTAGTGAACTTGCTCAGGAGTCTGCAGAGTAGGAAACTACCTCCACTTACTCTGCTCTAGTGATGTCTGACTTCAGTCGAACTGATGCTATATCAAGAAGCTCGGCCAGGAGCAGGACAAGGTTCACCAAGTACCGGCCAAAATGTTGTGAGCACCGTGTTTAAACCAGGGTGATTAGTTTAATCTTTACTCCAATTAAAAGTATCATTCAGTTTTAATAAAAGACAGACTGGCTCTGGAATAAAGAGACCTCATCTCATGCCATCAGTGGTATGTTTGGATATATCATAGGTCTGAACTGACTCTTACTTTTTACAGCTGAGTCTCTAAAGATAGTTTCTAATTCTGTTCATGTTCAAAGTCAGTATTTAATATCACAAGACCTGCTGGAAGCATTGATGTAGCTCTGCTGGTAAATACTGGTCAGAGGTCACATGAGTCCCATACTCTACTGTAATATATGACTTTAATAAATGATATCTACTGGAGGAAGATCATTTTGATCATATTTAATATGAATCAACTGACCCACATAGGAGTAAGAACCAAACTGAAATTGTAATAGGTTGTAATACTATATAAGATCATTTGTCTCCACAGTTAATCACAAATACAAAAGTCTGCTTTTGGTGCGGAAGAAATAAGCGGACCAAAGGACTTTAATGTGTGAATGCACCCTTAGTGATCAAGTGAGCAGTGGAAAACCATACCAGCTCTATAGAACTAGTTAAGAACCAGGCCTTAACTAGAGTCCTGGTAAAGCAACTGCAGTGTCAATATTACAAGACAACAGCACAATTCTTCTTACCCAGCTATTTATTTATTTGCTTCAACATAAAAAATGAAAATGACAGAATACATATGAAGTTTGATCATATGGAATAAGCCTGCTTTGTGAGAAGATGAGGTCATCTGCACGGCCTTGTCAAATCACTGAGCAGCTCCGACTTTACGGTTTGCAGAGATTCCTGTGCATGAGAGCGCAGGGACGACTGCTTTCTGCTGAGTCAGGAAAATATGGAAAGTTTGGTTTGCTCGGCACTGCCAACACGTCCGCTTTGACCTCGCTTTAGGACCATGAGAGGAGCCTTTGAGAAATCCATCTGTGAGGCCAGCTGAGCAGGCTGTGTAATGCCGTGCTGCATCATGGAGTCTGCAGCAGAAACACCGGGCCTGCGAGCCAAACCAGCCATGCTGGCAACACAACCAAAGCTGGGGAAACTCCTCTGATGCCAGATGAAAAACTGGTGGAAAAAAGGATATATGGGGGGAAAAGGCAACATGGAGGGAAAAAAAAGGCACTTCCATTTCTAAATTTGGTGGCAAATTTGTATCTTTTACTTAGTGTTATATGCTGAAGTCCAAGTCAAGACTCTAATGACTGAGAATGTGTCTGGAAAGCATTCATACCAGATGGATTATAGGTTGCCTGGAACGGCTCGACTCAATAAAGAATAGTCCATCATAGTAAACTCGAACTCATTTGAATTTGTTTAATGATGCGGTGGCATCAAGTCTTTAGAAGCGATTGCGCTGCTGGTGTTAATGGAACTCAGTCATGCCAGGCCTTTTTAACGGATATTGGAGAAGTCACAAGATTCCGACCAACGCGCATTCGTCAGCAGCCTGATGTCTTTAGGCTCTCTAAGGAAGACAGAGTAAGTCTTTCATTACTTATCATCCAACCAGCAGCATCTGTTTGTCTCCATCACATTAAAACAGCCTCAGCAGTTTGTGCAAACATTGATCTTCCAGAGTATTAGGAAGCTAAAAAGATTTTTTATTTTCAGCCTCAATCAATATAGTGACTTAGTCTTAGAGTTCTTCCATGAACAAAAGAAAATTGTTCCAATAGA